>JAJKFI010000013.1:4222262-4266931 GCA_029204185.1 Lerista edwardsae
AGAGAGAGAGAGAGAGAGAGAGAGAGAGAGAGAGAGAGAGAGAGAGAGAGAGAGAGAATCACAGGAAAAAGGGAAAGTGTCTGAGCTTGCTCAGGAGGCTGGAGGGATGAGGCCAACAGGTCGCTGGCCAGCTGACAGAAAAAAGTTGTTTTGCTCAATTCATATTCCTACCTGGAGTAAGGCAGTAGACAGGGCCGGCTCTAGGAGTGGTGGGGCCCAATGTGGGGCATTATTGTGGGGCCCCTCACCCTCCCTGCGGGGCCCCCACACACCAAGAAACACACTTGTGGTGCTGTGTGTGGCACCTGGAAGTAGTTGGTGGTGACATGATGACATCACTGCCAACTGCTTGCTGTTGTTCAGTCGCTAAGTCGTGTCCGACTCTTCGCAACCCCGTGGACCACAGCACGCCAGGCCTCCCTGTCCTCCACTAGCTTCCGGAGTTCGCCCAATTTCATGTTCATCGCTTCGGTGACACCGTCTAACCATCTCATCCTCTGCCGCCTGCTTCTCCTTTTGCCTTCAATCTTTCCCAGCATGAGGGTCTTTTCTAAAGAGTCCTCTCTTCTCAGGAGGTGGCCAAAGTATTGGAGCTTCAGCTTCAGGATTTGTCCTTCCAGGGAGCAATCAGGCTTGACTTCCTGGAGGATTGACCGATTGGATCTCCTTGCAGTCCAGGGGACTCTCAAGAGCCTTCTCCAACACCATAATTCAAAAGCATCTATTCTTCGGCGCTCTGCCTTTCTTATGGTCCAGCTCTCACAGCCATACATTGCTACTGGGAAAACCATCGCTTTGACTATGTGAATCTTTGGCCAACTGCTTACAGGACACCCATTTTGAGCCATTTGGAGGCAGGGGCAGGTGGGAGGGCCCAAGGTTAAGCTGCTCTGCTCGCCCCACTGACCTACAGCCCATAGAGATTCTGTCTGCAGCAGCAGGCAATCTGCTCTCTGAACTGGTGAGGGGGCCCCTGAAAGTGCAGGGCCCAATGTGACAACATTGGTCACATTGACTTAAGGCCAGCCCTGGCAGCAGATCGGGGTATTCTCTGTGATTTCATTCTCTATTGGCACGAATTTTGTTTTGGGATGGTGAGGAACGTCGACTCTTTTCATCTTCACCTCAGTTTGCAGAAACACAGACGCTTGTCTAGAAGAACTTCTTGCAGACAATAAATTTCTCTCTTGTCTACAGATCGTGCAGAAACAGGCCACACAGCAAATGTCCATGCATAGAACTGAACATTTGCCCAGAAGTCGACACATGTACACCCTTAAAATTTGTTAACGTTAACTTTTCTGCTGTTTTTTTAATATTTGGGCTGTTCTGCTCTTTTATGGGTTTTTTTTGGTTGTTCTCGTTTATTGTTTTCATAGTTTTTAATTTGTTTAATTTTAATTTTAAGATGTCATTTTCAAGGGTTTTTTAAATATTGTAAACCGCTTTGAATTTCAGGACAGCGGTTTGTAAATCAAATAAATAAGTGCCCCCCATGCAAATGCTCTACTGCAATGTTTCTCAAACTAGGTGGGTTTCTACCCACTAGGTGGGTCGCGAGCCAATTTCAGGTGAGTCATGCAGCACCTAGGGAAGCCATCATTGAAAACATGGGAAGATGGGACACTGGAAAGGGGGAGGGTTGTGTGGTTATTTTGCTTGTGTCAAGGTTGTAAATAGGCTTCCCCCCCCCTTTCTGATTCACTTTACTATTGGAAAATGGCTGAGAAATAACCCAACTTATTGCTTCATTCTCAGGAAAGAAGCAGGCTCTGGCATCACAATGACGGCACTTCCGGTCATGACACCACTTCCAGTGGGTCCTGGTCAGGCTGTCATTCTAACAAGTGGGTCCCGGTGCTAAATGAGAACCCCTGTGCTAGTGAATTATGTTCAAAAGTGCATGAAAAATATTCAGTCTGATCTTTGGTATGTTTACTTGGAAGTAAGTCCATTTATTTCAACGGATCTTACTTGCAAATAAGTGTGCACACAATATATACTCTGAAATGAGCTCCACGGGTCCCATGGGGCTTACTCCCAGGGAAATATGAGTAGGGCTGTAGCCCTAGCCTCAGATCGTATGAATTCTACAGATCTCTCTATACTCTCTGCCGCCGCCACCTCCAGGCAGATCCCATGGAGAGATCCCATGTGTGCTTCTTTGGAATGCCTGAGCCACGGCGATGCCTTATTTAATGCACGGTCCTCCCCCATTTCAGCATCCCATCTTCCCATATTTTCAATATGGCTGCTCTAGATGCTTCGCAACCCACCTGAAATTGGGTTGGCTCACAATCCAATGGTGGGTCTCGACCCAGAGTTTGGGAACCACTGCTCTAGCATGTTTGGCCTCTCTGAATCGCATAATAAGAGGCAGACAAGAGCTTATCTGCTGTGACGGGGGCAGAAATATGTGTGCTCTAAAGGCTCTGCACTGCTGCTGTGGGCCTGTTGGACTGTGTGCTTGGGCAGCGTCAATAACATAGCAATGTAAGGCATAAGTTGGGGCTAGAGTGACGCGCCACTTTAAGATCTAGGTCAATTCATGCTCAGGCAGGCCAGTGAGAATTCTGGTTCTTCTCAATGACACAGGGAGAGTCCCCTTGTGTATATATGCAGATGCCTGGCCTACCTGACAGGGTGTTAGCAACTGGCTGGTGATCAGAGCCCTGTGAAGCAATCACTCATTAGATGAGCACTGTCTGGTGCCAGGATCTATAGACTCCAGCAGCCGGTAAGACAATGGGCCACACTAATAGAGCCTTAACAAAAGGGATAATGTCATTAGTTGGTGGAGTCTCTTGGCCATCAGATTGCTGCAACCCACTGATTAAAATATTCTTCATGCATCTATCAGGATCCATTCCAAGCATTCCAAGGAGGAAAACTTAGAGTTCTCTTCTTGGCCTAGATGGGAAGCTATCACCTTTAGGGCACAATCCTAATATAACCTGCATTTAGGCCGGCCAGAGGCGGAGGAAGGGTGTAGCCCAGGGTGGTGCGAGCCATGGGTGCCGGCAGCAGCGGGGCACCATTGCCCAGAGTCCACGGACTAACCTGTGCACTGTCCGGCCCGCCCGCCCACCCTGCGTCTGTTCCACTCCAAAATGGAGCTATTCTGGGCACAGGGAGGCGTGGCTGGGCGATGCATGGGGGCGGGGTGACGCACTGGGGGTGCGGTTTCATTGCCCTGCCATGGGCGCACTCGGGGCTCCGTTTGTCCCTGAGGTCGGCACAGTTAGGCCAGCAAAGTTTGGCCAGCACAAGGGACACCATAAAGTATGTTTGGACCACTCTCAGAGTCAGAGAGGCCAAGACATAGACTTGCACCATTCTGCCTGATTCCGAGAGTGGTCCAAATGCGCTTTACGGTGTCCCTCGTACCGGCCAAACTTTGCTGGCCTAATTGTGCTGGCCTAACTCCAGGTTAGGATTGTGCCCTAAAACAGAGCAACACTAAGGAAGAATAAATACATCAACAGTGGGTGTTAAAAAGAAACCAGTCTGGTTGAGGAAAAAAAAATGGCCTGGCAGAGACTTTCCTCCTAGGTCTCAATTCTGTGTCACATTGCAGCAATCTCAGGCTCATCATGTGAAGATATTGTTGGGAAAACCAGATCAGGTCTGCAAAATATGTTCACACCAGCTTTTATTTGGGTTGTATAATGGAGATGAGAAACGTATGCTGTGAATCAGCCGAGGCTCAGTGGTAGAGCACAGTATACAATACTGAGGGCACAAACCGTAACCTGTTGTTAGGCCAGCAAAGTTTGGCCATTACAAGGGACACCATAAAGTATGTTTGGACCACTCTTGGAGTCAGGGAGGCCAGCACCCAGACATGTGTCATTCTCCCTGACTCCGAGAGTAGTCCAAACACGCTTTACGGTGGCCCTTGTGTCAGCCAAACTTGCTGGCCTAACTTTGCCAGTTAGGCAGCAATCCAGGTTAGGATTGCATCCTGAGCTATATAGACTAGTAGTCTGACTTGGTATGAGGCAGCTTCAAAGGAACATATTTTTCCTGCAATGTCAGAATTTGGGTTTGCAAAGCCAAATTTCAAAAGAAACCGTGGGTTTCCTCCTAAGAAGAAGCATCTTTGAATTTTCAGTGGAAGTCAAAGGAAAGTCTATGAGACAAATGAAACTCTCAAGGAGTCTCTGCATCCCTGGCCTCAACAGACATCACTTGGAACACAAAAAAAGAGCTCTAGACATGAAGAAAGGTATTTACTGAAAGAAACAGCTATAGATTTCTGCTTAAAACTTGCTCCCATGTGCAAGGGAGGAGTAACACATAAAACGGCTTTGAGCAGAAGTGGATGAATTGTCTTCTTTGATGGGTAGCAGTTCTCCAGGGCCGAGTCAGGGGTCTTTCTTGCTTTCACCTGCTACGTACCTGGAGATGTCAGGCCTTGAACCTAGGCCTACTACACACAAAGCAGTGTTCGACCACAAGCCAATGGCCTCTGGACACTTAGGGCGCAATCCTAAACAGCGCTGGACTGGCGAGGCCAACAGGCCAGCGCCATATCTGATGCTGTTTAGGAGGGGCTGGAGCCTCCCCGCAGCAAAGGAGCATGCGCTATGTGCTCCCCTATGTGCTCCTCCACTAAAGAGTGGGCGCAGATCTGAGGAGACTGCGCGGCCTGAATCGGGGCCATGTGGCCTCGCTGATGGGCTTAGGATGTGGCCGTGCGGCCACCTCTCAAGCCCGCCCACGTCCTGCCCAAGTCCCACCTCCCCCTCCCCCCATTCCCCGTCCCAATACGGAACAGAGAATTCTTCGTGCCGGCCTGACGCGAGGGAAGCGTTGTGCAGGGGTGCTGCTAGGCACTCCCGCATCGGTGCTAATGGCGGAGTGCCGATGCAACAATGTTGCATTGGCGCTCCGCCCTTTCTAGGATTGTGCTGTTACTAGGTTCAGTGGATGGCCCTCCAGTATGTGACAGCAATCAGTATGACTTGGGATGAACCTAGACAGCCTTCTGTTGATGTGATGACCGACTGGCATTCAACAGGGACCGGATGCTGCAAAAGGAAAATAGCAGAAAGAGACATCAGAATGACCTGGCAAGATACTGTATAACCACATTGCTGGCCTTTGTTGACATCACTTGCTCATGCTGGGCAGCCTGATCCTGAGCTGCCTGGCTGCCGGACATAGTGGTAGCCAATGGCTACCACTTTATCCAGTGGCAGCCAGGCCGCCACTGGGGTCTCCTCAGGAGGAGGGGACATTCACTCCCTTCTGCCAGGTAAGCCCAGAGATCCATCCATGGGTCTCCTCGCTTCAGTGCCGGCTATTTTGCCGCTGCAGGAGTGAAGGTGGGCTACATGGCCTGACACACAGGATCTGGCAATGAAGGTTGACGCTAGTCCTGCCCTGCCCCTCCCCTCCCCTCCCCTCCCCTCGTCCTGCCATCCCCAGCCACTATGAAAGAATGCAACGCTGAGAATCAGCTAAATCACCACCTGCTAGTCCTGTGTTGCCGCTTCTAGGTGCCCTGGCACAGGGTCAATGCAGGTAGTAAACCCTTAATGGACGTGCCTTATGGCACATTTGCAACACCAGGCTTGCGGTACACTCCTACCGCGGATGCTGCTGGAGGGCTCAGGACTGAACTCTAAGGACCCAATCCAATTTTCTAGTACCAGTGTAGCCACAATGCATCCTCAAGGTAAAGTAACAAATGTGACCCTACCTTGAAGATGTTGCTTTGACTCGCACACCTACTGCAGGATGTGATGCACACCCCATTGGCATAGCTGGATAGGATTTGGTTCTTGGTCTGCAAATGTGAAATGCTAAGCAAATGTTTGCTCCCTAAATTTGAATACCATCCTTTCTCCTACAGCAGTGCTTCCCAACCTGGGGTAGGTGTACCCCCACGGATACTTGTCAGGATGTTTAGGGATTCTCAAAAAAGAATTGGATGATGGTGGGAAAAGGCAGGTCTATATCAGAATACCTTGCAGGGCAGGCAGGAAGGCGGCAAGCTGACTGTGGAAACCCCATCAACGTCTAGTTATTGATCATTGTGTATTATCAGATATGGATCAGTAGTTGAAAACGGGCACAGTAAAAATCCTGAAACTTAATGTGGAAAGTGAATAAGGATACATTTAACACTTTGGTGCAAAACAGTGAGAAGGTATAGGATGCAATCCTAACCTGGAGTTTGGCCAGCACTGTTAGGCCAGCGAAGTTTGGCTGGCACCCTCGTAAAGCGCGTTTGGACGACTCTTGCAGTCAGGGAGGATGGCATATGTCTCTGACTCCAAGAATGGTCCACACATACTTTACGGTGTCCCTTGTGCTGGCCAAATTTTGCTGACCTAACTGTGCTGGCCTAACTCCAGGTTAGGATTGCGCTCATAGTCCAGTTCTTCAAACAGATAAAAAGACAATACTGCAATGACTACATGAATTATTAGGTTTTGTTTATGAGAGATGAGGACTGTCCTAAGCCCCCGAAAGTGTAGGGTGAGCAGAAGCATAAAACTTTCTTTACTCTTGCGGCATTTATAAACCAAACGTGCCGGCAACACAAACAAGAATATGGAGCTGGTGGAGAGGCCTTCCTCTTCTTTTGCCTTCACAAAAAAATAAATACCAAAGTAAGCTGAAAGCAATTCCAGATTTAAGACTGTAATCTTACATCACTTGAACCTGATTTCAAAAAACTATGTGCCTCAAAAGAAAGCTCAAGGATCACACTGAACATTTGTTTTGTAAAACATATTTGTTCTGTCTTTGATCAAAATTATTTCATTGCTTTTTCATCCCATTATTGGGCCATTTATTTACAGTCACAAAAACATACATTGGATATAATAGCAACTATATTAATTACAAGCATTTTGCTAACAGGAGGGGTACCAATACGATGGGCTGCCAAGAGCTTTGCAAGTGAAAAACGGTTGGGTACCACTGGTCTGCAGCAACCAGAGCATCTTTTTACACTAGCCTTATTGCAGACATTATTGCTACGAGCACAGTCTGACTGGTGTAGGATTGAGAGGTTTGTGTGGTACGTGGAGAGGGAACATGCTGTTTCTCAGGCTACTAGGTGGTCCCTCCAGGGCAGGGATGAGGCATAGCAGTGGTTGAATGTGGTCAGGCCAAGCCTACATTGCACTGCTACCTGTTCTGGGCAGAGATCAAGGTGATCAGACACTTTCTCAGGAATATCCAGAACATTTTGAATCTTCCGGAGAAACCTTCAAGATACTCAGTACAGTGGCATCTCTACAGGGAGGGCAGAGCTCTAAGTTTTGCAAGAAGCCTTACCTTGCAGTGGAAATCACTCCTTTCTTGCACCGTTTTAGCCAGTCCTCACAGGGAGAAGCAACATCTTGGCGTTGCTTACTGGCTACAGCAGCAGTGGAGAGGAGGGATTTACATGACAGGGTAAGGCTTCTTGCAACACTTAGAGCTTTGCCCTCCCTGTAGAGAAGCCACTGAAGATACTTATAAAAATATACAGTATGCTCAGCATTGTCATTCAGTAACAAGCTGCCGGAATGCAAGGCGGGACTTACCGCCTGATCGGCTGCCCGTTCGTGACGCATCGCTGCCTGCCTGACCGCCGCGCGGGCACCCCTGGCTTCGGAGGGGGTGCCCGCTTGCCTGGGGGGCGCGCTGGGTGCCTAGGTGAGCCGTGGAGGGGCGCACCACCCGGAGAGAGCCCCTGCGGCGGGCGGGCAGACGGCGACGCGTTACGGACTGCCTGTCAATCAAGCGGTAAGTCCCGCCTCGCGTTCCGGCAGCTCGTTACTGAATGACAATACTGAGTATGCTGCTTTGCACTCCTTTGGAAGGGAAAGTCAAGAGTTCACAATATCCACTCCCGCTGGAAAAGAGAGCACTGCAGGGGTGTCTTTGTAAAAATCTATTTAGGGCGCAATCCTAACCTGCACTGCAATAGGCAGGACGGCTGGCCTATGCTGTATCCAGCACAGGTTAGGAGGCAGATGGAGGTCACCTCAGGGTAAGGGGATATTTCCTCCTTGCCCTGGATAAAGCCTCAGCCACCCCTACGGGACAACTCCGATCTGCACCAGTGAAATGGCTCATGCAAATCGAGTGGCCTGTTGTAGGCCTGACTGGGCCGGGGCTTGGGGATTAGGATCTGGCCTAATGGCTAGATCCTGGCGTCACCCCCATTCAGGGTAGGAGGCTGCTGGAGCCAGAGGCGGAGGAAGGGTGTAGCCCGGGGTGGCGCGAGCCATGGGCGCCAGCAGCGGTGGGGCGCCATTGCGTGGAGTCTGCGGTCTAACCTGCGCACTGTTTGGCCCACCCGCCCTCCCTCACGTCCATTCTGCTCCAAAATGAAGCTATTCTGGATGTAGGGAGGCATGGCTGGGCGATGCACGGGGGCAGGGCAACATGCTGGTGGCGCGGTTTTGTCGCCCTGCCATGGGCGCACTCGGGGCTCCGTTTGTCCCTGGCTGGAGCTTACCGTAAGGCAAGGGAATGATCCAGGGCAGCCTGGATCAGGGCTGTATGGCCTATCGACAGGTGTTAGGATCTGGGCTCCTAGCCAGCTCTGGACTCCACCCCCCAGGCTGGCCTACCCATGGGGCTGCCCTCCTCCTTCCCCCACCCTTTCCCCCACCCTCCCAAGCCCCCGTGCTGTCTGAACTCAGCCAACATGGGGGTGGGTTACCTGCTGCCATCCTCAGCGCTCCTGGGTCAGCACGAGTCTTCACGTCAACCCAGTGCCTCCTGAGCTGGCACATGTGCACCTTATGGCATGTTTGCAACAACCCTGGGCCAACGCAAGCAATATGCATCAGCTCAACACAAGCAATATGGATTGTGCCCCTAACCTAATTCAGTTCAACGTACTATCATGTTCCATAAATTTTATGAGTCTTTCCTAATAGAGATTGCCCGTTCCTTGCTGGGGTGAGATGGCACCACTTCATTGGCCTCACCCATATGGCTCTCACCTCTTTGCATTATATTACTGGAGGAGCAAGGTGTGCCAGGATGAGGAGGAGGACGTGGGTGGCCCAATCCCAATTCACGTGCATTCTCCAACCATCCAAGTACTTCACAGTCAGTAGTTGGACTAGGTAGTGCAGCAAGCAGAACCTATCTTTGATTGACCAATCAAGGGCCAACGTAGAGGCTTCTAGTATTGGTACCAAGGTTGACCAATCCAGGGGCTTCATACTATCTGCCAATCATATGGGCTGATATTATATACCTGTGCATCCTATTTCCCTTCTGTTCCTAAAGAGAGCTCTTAAGTCTGAGCATGTAGTTTACTAGGCTAGGGTGCAGCTGTAGGGCACGGTTCTTATCCGTTTTGCGAAGAGGGACTATTACACCATCATCAAGGGAAGTAGGGTTGCAAAAGTATCCTGTAAATAATACAATCTAGTCTGGCATGTTTTATCTCTTAGTGCAGGAAGGCCCTTTCAGGTGCACCCTTCAGAATGCTATCAGGCAAACCTCACTGCGCCTGTGAATTCATCAGGCACATTAAAACAATATCCTGATACTGATAACAGGGACAAGAGCTTCTTTGTGTGGTTTCCGTCTTCAATCACGCAGGGATGTTACATAGCTTCAGTGGTGAAATCTGCACGTGAGTGTATCCTTCCACCTTTGAGGGTCCTCAAATGGCAACCTGTGAAAACCTTTGCCAGAGTCGCCAAACACACATGCCCTGCACGCAGTGATGTCATGCACCCACTACGCACCACTACGCGAGTACCGGTTTCTAGAAGTTGAGCTGGCCTAAATCATTATTTGTTTGGCATTTGCTCAAGTGCCAATCAAAAGTGAGTACCGGTTTCTAAATCATTTGGATGACACCACTGCCTGCACGTTATATTATAGCATATAATTCCACCTGGTTGGTCAGCCCCATAAGGTGAGCACAAAGCTTGCTCTATGCCAGAAGAAAGGGCTCGTGTGAAACAGATGCAATTTAAAAATAAGCCATCATAAATATTGATTAAGCCAACAAAGGATCAGAGAAATGGTGAAACAGCACATATTCTTCTCAGAGATAAACTCAGATTGGGTTGGGGCAGGGAACTTTGCAAATTTGCAAAATCTCACTTGCAGATTGGTAGGGGTGTTTGAAAATGGTGTCATTTTTTCCATGGATTTATTTATTTATTTATTTATTTATTTAGAAGAATTTATACCCTGCCTTTCCCATGCTGAAGCAAATGCCCAAGGCGGCTTACATGGGCAGGCTAGTCTAAACCATCATTTTTCAATGGTTTTTTTTTTTTTTTACAAATATACAGTATTCTGCGATTCTCCAAATCCTCAGTCCCAGATGTCGCCTTCACAGTGTGGTTCTCTCCTCTGGCCGTGTGACATTGAGCTTCAGCAGGTGATCGTAAGTCCAGCCTGGACAGGTCCTCAAGGTTGGACTGCGTTCTTTTGCCGGCTGGCCTTCTCACCACATTCCTGCACAGGCTGATCAGCTCCACTGACTCCGTTCTGCCACAACAGGCCCTGCAGCTTGTCCCAGCCTGGCATTCTGTCTCCCATCCAAAAATAGACCACAGATTCTCCTGCTTAACTTCAGGCAGTGCCAGCAGCTCAACCATCAGTCCACACCTCCTGCCTTATTTCACCTCATTATGTGAAAGGCAGAAAGTAGTGCTACTGTATTTATTCCAAGTTCTCATTCCAAGTGTTCATTTTTATTACGTTTAATAGAATAGAATAGAATTTAGAATAGAATAGATTTTTATTGGCCATACATGAAATTTCACCATACATGGAATTTTACTTCAGCCCAAAAGCTCTCATATATACCTTAAACTAATAAATAATACCATCACATTAAGAACAACAAACAGCAATTAATCCCTGTGGAGCTCAAAGCCGAGGCTGCGGTCTAGGCGCCATCTTATTACATTTAAATGCTTTCAAAGTGTACTAAGTAGCTGATATAGGTGATAAGGTGTCAACTGATGCAGCACCATATTATTTCTAATTGGTACAGTAATCTATTTTAGAGCACAATCCTAACTGGAATTAGGCCGGCCCAGTTAGGCCAGCAAAGTTTGACCGGCACAAGGGACACCGTAACGTATGTTTGGACCACTCTTGGAGTCAAAGAAGCCAGCACACGTACGCCATTCTCCCTGACTCCAAGAGTGGTGCAAACGTGTTTTACAGTGGCCCTTGTGCCAGCCAAAGTTTGCTGGCCTAACTCTGGGTTAGGATTGCACCCTTAATTTCTGAAAAATATTTTAAACACCAAAATGCAGTGTTTTGTGTTTTTATGCTTTTTTTTTTTTAAAAAAAAAACACTCCTACCGACCAGCTATCTTTCCACATCTTTTAACCATCTCATTACATATCCAGGGTGAGTTGATGCATCTAGAGCAGCAGTTTCCAAACTGCGGGTCTGGGTCCCACTAGTGGGTCCTGCCCCAATTTTTGGTGGGTTCTGGAACTGACAAGGCAGATGAGACTATGTGCATCAAGGCAGCGTTGTCATTCAGCTGGAACGCTGGGCGGGAGGAACGGGTGAGCGGCAGCCCGCCCGTTGCGTTCCAGTCCGTTTAGCCGTTGGCTGCTGCTCACCCGTTCCTCCCGCCCAGCGTTCCAGCTGAATGACAACGCTGCCTCTAGGTAAAACAACCTCCTAAATGGGGGGGGGGGAGCACAGCTGCCCAGTCACTATTTTAACCACAGAGGCTGGTAAAGTGAAACTTTTATTTTGGATGGGTCCTGATGCCATAAAGGTTTAGGGACCACTGTGCCAGTTTACTACAGGGAGGTGGTTTTTTTAAGAAGTAGAATTCCGAACTATACCACTACACAGTGTAGGTGTGTGTGAATTCTACCACCACAGCCTTTTGCCATTCTGGATGGTAGTTATTCTGGCTTAACACAGAGCAAAAGACCATGATCTTATGCACACAGCAGAGCCGGCACAGGCTATGACCATGACTGGGGCAGGGTGGTGACAAAACATGCACTGGGCCCCCGAACAGCCTTGCCATGCCCCCTGCTTCTGGAATAGCTCCATTTTGGAGCATAATGGACACAGGGACGAGCAGGTGGGCCCAGTTCCATGCCAATTTCTTCTGCGGCGCATCCAGCTCCCTCATGGGCACCCATGGCTGGTGCTACCCTGCACCCTTTGGGCGTGACACCTCTGGTACACAGCTTTGAAAGTGGAACTGTTGAAGGTAGCAAATAAAAGATTTGGATAAGCTCTCCTCCAACAGTTCTTCACAGTCCTTCCCTCCTCGTAAAAACAGACCTGGGCTCGATCTTTCATTTTCAGATGTTCCAATGAAGCTCAAAGGATCAGTAGTTCAGAAACTGTTGCAACCTTGTTTGCCTCAAAGTGGAAATTACCCTTTGAATGGGTTGTTATTCATTCTTGAGACTCCATGGCATCTTCATTGAGGAAGTAGATATAGGCTGGGGCAGATGGGAAAAAGAATGAATCACCTTCCCATATAACAAGTATTTCATAATGGGCAAAACCCCATCAGCTGAAAGATCATTTGTCCTTTTGCCCTGCATCGTAATCTGGAAATTGTGACTGGCTCAACTTCTGGGTCCCAAAAATCAGATGGGTCATAGCCGCTTGGCTGTTTTGAAATCCTTCTCAGATATAAAGTCGCTGGATGGGTGGGACGGGGGAGGAAGAATTCATATGAAACCATAAATGACAATTATGGATGTCTCAAAATTTGCCCTAATTTAGGAACAATGTAGCAATGTCCTACTAGAAAATGTTATAACTAAGAGCACAATCCTAACCTGGAGTTAGGCCGGCGCAGTTGGGCCAGCAGTTTGTCTGGCACATGCAGGGGCGGAGGAAGGGTATAGCAAGGGGTGGTGGGAGCCATTGGCACCGGCAGCAGCGAGGCGCCATTGCGCGGAAGAACCCGGGCGCTTTTTGGTCCGCCTGCCTGCCCTTGCTTCTGTTTCGCTCCGTTATGGAGCTATTCTGGATGCAGAGAAGCGTGGCAGGGTGACACATGGGGGTGGGGCAACGCACTGTGGGCGCAGTTATGTTGCCCTGCCCCGGGCGTGTTCGGGGCTTCGTCCATCTCTGCACACAAACGCCACTGTAAAGCGCATTTGAACCACTCTCGGAGTCAGGGAGAATATTACACATCTGTGTGTTGGCCTCGGACTCCGAGAGTGGTCCAAACATACTTTACGGTGTCTCTTGTGCCGGCCAAACTGTGCTTGCCTAATTGTGCTGGCCGAAATCCAGGTTAGGATTGTGCCTTGAATCAGGGGTTACAGATTTTAAACCTCTATGAGCAGCTTGGATGCTTTCCCCAAGCTATATACAGTATACATTGTGTTATCAATAATGAGGATGGGTGGAGGAACCATGCGTCTGGATAGAAGGAAGGAATTATAAGATATTACAAGGAAACTGATAATACTGGGAAGTAATTTCTAGGCAAATATACAGCCCATTGGCATAAAAAACTTTGGGAAGTCTTGAAGAACACAGAGGACATGATGGACATTATCTCCTAAAATAGTATGGCATCTCAGACAGCCATAGTGAATAAACTGGGTTAAGGCTTGATGTATGAAGCTTTCAATACTCCCTTAATCTGCCGTTTTGCTAACAACATGGATGTATAAAGACAACTGTATACAGGACCACTTATAAAGGCTCTATACCAGTGGTTCCCAAGCCTTTTGTACTGGTGGCTACCTTGACCTGTTGGGCCGTTGCCTATGGCTCCCCATTAGAGCTACAATCCTATACATTGCATAGCTAGGTTTTTCATAAAGATTCCATGGCTTCTCTGGCTGGTATCCACAGTTCTCTGGGGAGCCATGGCTCACAGTTTGGGAACCACTGCTTGGCAACTACATCACTCTGATGACACCTTAGTCAATAAAAAAAATGGCTCCTCTTGGTTTAATTCCAAATCTGCATAATCTTGGACAGAAGGTGCAATACAGTAAAACCCAGCCACTGCTCACAATGGGCTGCTTGAGCTTTTACATTGCATAGAACTGGATCATGTCAAAAACATGTTTAAAAATTATTCTGGCATTATTCTGCAAGGGTAATAGGCAACCTTAGAATGCCAGATGCAGGGGAGTGGCAGCGAGATACAAGTCTCTGGTTGCCTTGTGTGCTCCCTGGGGCATCTGGTGGGTCACTGTGAGATACAGAAGGCTGGACAAGATGGGCCCTTGGCCTGATCCAGCAAGAACTAAGATTCTTATGGCAGAAAACATGGCATTGGAAACAAAGTCTGCCATTTATACATTTAAAGTCAGCCTAAGATACTTTGGGCACAATCCTAACCTGGAGTTAGGCTGGCACAAGTCATTTGTGCTGGCCCGGAGTGTTGCAAATGTACCGTAAAGTACTTTTGCACCACTCTTGGAGTCAGGGAGGCCGGCACACGGACACCAGCCTCCCTGGCAGAGTGGAGGAGTTGTCCAAACACGCTTTATGATGTGTTCGCAACCGTGAACAATGTGTTTTATACTTTTGAACAGGCAAGAATGCCTTGGAGATCTTTCCAACTGTGTTTGGAGTGACCAGTTTGAGTTTGAACTTTTGTTCTGATCTAGGAAAACTCATGATGTGTGTGGATGAAAATGCAGGGGTCAACATTTCAGCTCATTTTTCATTTGGAACGGAAACATGGCTCTTTCATCTATTTTTGTTCAAGGTTTTAGGTGGTTTTAATTCAATGACTCTTGTTTTGCCCCTTTGAAAGTTGCTTTTGGTGTCTATTTTTCTTTAGTCATGGTTAGGTATGGTTTTCTTTCTTTTTAAACTGTTTTATGTATTTTAAAGACTTGTTAGCCACTTTGAGTGCCCTTCGGGGAGAAAGGCGGTTTAAATAAATAAATAAATAAATAAATAAATAAATAAATAAATAAATACAGAAAGAAAGAAAGAAAGAAAGAAAGAAAGAAAGAAAGAAAGAAAGAAAGAACACTCCTGGGCCAGCACAAGGGACTTGTGCTGGCTTAACTCCAGGTTAGGATTGCACTCTTAATGAAGGCAGCCTTTGCTCATCAATGGCCCATGCTCTGTGTTTCTAGCCACAGTCTGGCAATCCTGTGCAGCCTTAACTCACCTCTCTCTCCTCTGCCACCAAGCAAGTCCCTCCTGAATGGACAAGGACATTCCACCCCTTTTGGTTGCTATGCAGCAGTGGCGACTGGATAGCTCATTCAACCTGCCTCCTACACAGCTGCTGCCGATTCATATCTAGCTGCAAGTTCCATGAGATCATGCAATTCTACTAACTATACCTTTAAGGGGAGGGAACTCTTTCCAGGGCATAAGGTGCTCCACCAGCAGACGTCTTTGGCGACTTTGCACTCCAAAAACTTTGAAGGATGAAACCATTGCAATGGCAAAATATATGCAGAAAGAATCAGGTTTTGAACGATTCAACTTGCACTGGATATACAGAGTAGAACCAACTCTCTTCCTGCTAGCTGTTCTCCTCTAGGCTGCCGGCTGTGTGACAATTCCTGACATTGGCAGGAACAGTCACAGTTTTATGAAGTACTTAATAACATACTGTATGTCGACAGCCTGGAATAGCAATAACGTCTCTGTGTGGTTCTGCTTGATTCATCAAATGAAGTGGGACAATAATGAATGATGGGATGTCTGCACCGCTGGAAAGAAGCCTCTTGGCCAGGGAGAGATCATTTAATGCTCAAGGGAAAGAGGAGGTGCAGACTTTGGCCTTGCTGAACCATCCTTGCAGGGCAGAAAAAGAACAGACCTAAGTGGGAGACACAAAGCCCCCTGCCCCTGTGTTAGCAAGAAGGTAGGACTGGCTTACTTGATTCATAATCACAGGCATCACAATCCAAATTGGAGGAGGGCCTGTTCCACTGCCTTCAAATCGCCAGTCCAAGGGTTCGGCATTTATCTTTTCAAGGCCCTCCAGTTATTTCTGAAAATGAAAGAAAGCAATTCTAGCTGTACCCTATTCAGATTATCCAAAGCAGGGGTGTCAAACATAAGGCCCCACCGGGGTGGTGGTGTAGATGTGGTCCACAGAAGCTCTGAGCAGGTGTCAGGTGTCACTGCTGAAAGTGCAGCCAGCGTGATAATTGGGCTCTCCCACATCTTGAAAATATGATCAAAAGTTGCACATTTTCTCCTCCATTATTTGTAGCTAATGAGTTCCTTAGTGAGGAAAAAAAGTGCTTATAAAAATAAACCTAATTGATCTGCTTAATGACATCACATCCACCTCCCAGGTCATCATGACTACTATACAGCCCACTATAATCAATCAATCAATCAATCAATCAACCAACCAACCAACCAACCAACCAACCAACCAACCAACCAACCAATAGTATTTATATACCACTTTTCAATAGAAGCTTACAAAGCAGTTTACAGGCAAATAACAACAACAACAACAACAACAACAACAAGGTTTAATGGGTCCCTGTCCCAAAAGGGCTCCCAATCTAAAAAATGCAGAACACCATCAGCAACAGCCACTAGAAAATACACAGTGCAGGGGTGAAGAGGGACACCCCTGAGTTTGACACCCCTGATCTAGAGCTATTGGCTCTGTAGCCATTCTTCCCAGCTATCCGCACAAGTGTTTTAAGACTGAAAGGCAAAGTTAGTACAGGTATTCCATTCGATGAAAGGTCTTTTATTAGGTGGGTTCAAGTGTAGCCTATGAATTAGGCAAGGTGATGCAGATTGCATCAGTGCTAGGTTGTAGTGGGGGACAAGAGGCTGGCAGAGCTCATTCCCTTCATTCTGAGTCTGCTGCAGCTGCAATGTGTGTGTGTGTGTGTGTGTGTGTGTGTGTGTGTGTGTGTGTGTGTGTAATTGTAATTGTGCAAAGGCTCCAGATCGGAGGCAGCATCAGGGGGTATTCAAGGCTGCACTACCACTGAGCAGGTGGGTGGGTGGGTGGGTTCTTCAATGCTCTTAACCTCTTACATCGGTGTCTTTAGGAAGGGTGGGGTTCTTCTATGAGAATTCCCACCTCAAGCTTCTTGGTCGAAATCTCCTCTGCTTTTTCACTGGCATGAGAAAATATATTGGATTCTGATATGTTGTCCCTTATAGAGAGAAAAACAGCTGGCAGCACACACAGGTGCGCATGCACGCACATACACAGAGAGAGCATATGCCAGCGCTGACACATTCCTCAGCTCTGTCCCGTCCCCCCTGCAATGACAGTGAGTCAGCGATTATCTGAAGTGACAAACATGGTACTTGGGGAGAGAGAGATCCTCCCTGTGGAGAAGAACTTAGGGTGTGCCAAGTGATCATAATACTTCGAGCTAGTTGTATAACTCCAGGGGAGAGGACAGAGCTCAGTGGTAGACCATATGCATTGCATGCGAAAGGTTCCAGGTTCCGTTCCTGGCACCCCCAGATAGAATGGAGAAAGAGCCCCCTCGAAAATGCTGGAGAAGTCGCTGCCAGGCGGTGCAAACATTCCTGGGTGAGAGTCACAAACTGGTCCGGCTCAGTTAGGCAGCCTCTCTCTTGTGAGCCCCACCCCCACAAGCCCAGACAGTCACTGGAGCTGGATGCCTGTGAAAGTTATTGCCAAACCATGGTGAATATGACCTATTGCTAAACTAGAACAACAGTATTCATGATAATGATGATGATGCCATGTGACTTTCCAAATTATTCTCTCTCCTCTGTTTATTTATTTATTTATTTATTTATTTATTGACTGACTGACACAAAGGGAGCCCAGACATACTCAGGAAAATGAAGAGCGAGTTGCTTTAATGAGGGATGCTCTGGGTAGAAACTGCTGGCTTTGCACATAGGTTCCAGACTGTTTTACAGCGGATGATAACAAACAGTAGGGTTACCGGATACAAACTAGGACAGAGTGTCCATACCTGCAACCATTGAATAGAAGAGGGAATTGGGGCAGGTACAGCTCATCATGGAAGCTGCAGGCATAGGTATTGGCACTCTGTCCCAGTTTGTATCTGATAACCCTAACAAACTGCCCTGCCCTACGTGGGCCTGACGCTGCTGAAACTGGTGCTGCTGTACGGATGGGGGAGAGAGTGACTGTGGTGCAGAAAAAGGCTGCAATGCCTAGTAGGTAAATTGCCAAGATCAGGGGTCTCCAAACTTTGCAGTATGAGGGCCACATTGCATATCTTACACATTTTCATGGGCCAAAAAAAGAACAGTTTTATAAATGAAAGAATAAGTTTTACTTGGGTCTTTTTGGTAATTAGCACGAAAAGATTCAGAACAAAAGAGAAATGTGAAAATTCCAAAGAAACAATCAATCAGCAGTGTTTATATACCACTTTTCAACACAAAGTTCACAATGTGGTTTACGGGCAAATGATAAGAATGTTAAACGGCTCCCTGTCCCAGAAGGGCTCACAGTCTAAAAACAATGCAGAACACCACCAGCAACAGCCACTAGAAAAAACACTGCGCCGTGGTGAAGAGGGACAATTACTCTCCCCCTGCTAAATATAAGAGGAACACCCGTTGAAAAAGTGCCTCTTGCCCAATTAGCAGGGCTCATGCTAACTGGTATGATATGATATGCTTAAACCAAGAAATGACGTATAATGAGTAAAAATGACAAAACATTCACAAAAAAAATATTAGCGATAAAAATATGTTAAGTTGCTACGGGCCAAATAAAATCGTGAGTGAGGCTGAATGTGACCCCTGGGCCATAGTTTGGAGAATTGGGCCTAGATTAACAGAAAAGTAGAAATAAATTAATAGATAGGTTTACCAGATCCAAAGGTGACAAAGTGCCTATACCAGCGGCGTCATGCTGCCGGAATGCTGGGCGGGAGGAACGGGGGAGGGGTAGCCTGCCATTGCATACCGCTCCATTTCGCCGTCTTCCCCGCCCCCGCGGGGGTGGGGAAGACAGCGAAACGGAACGGTACGCAACGGGCGGGCTGCCGCTCCCCCGTTCCTCCCGCCCAGCGTTCTGGCAGCATGACGCCGCTGGCCTATACCTGTAACCATTGTATAGAAGAGGACATTTGGGCAGGTGCAGCTCAACATGGAAGGGTTTCAAAAGCTGCACCTGCCCAAATTCCCTCTTCTGTACAATGGTTAAAGGTATAGGCCCAGTTTGTATCTGGTAGCCCTATTATAGATAAAAATAAAGGGCTGTGGAGGTGAATCAGTAGTGTACCTAGTGGGGTCGTGGAGGCAAATGCCCTGGAGAGCCAGGCGGGAGGGGTGGCAAAATGGCCCCCTCCTGCCCTCAGTCGTGCCCCCTGTATCACCACTCTCTACTGCCACTGTGCTCCGGGGGCCACCCTCCTCCTCCACTGAGGAGGAGGACAGCAGCCCCCAGGGGGTCCTCTGAGAGCCAGAGAAGCCACACGCGGTCTCCCCAAACCCTCAGAAGACCTTCCGAGGATTTCTGGAGGCGGAAAGCCATCACTCCCGGTTGGGGGCCAAAAACCCAAAAGTGATGATCAGGCCTGGAGCGTGAACCAACAAGTGGAGCCCTGGCTGCCTGGTCTCCCCCATCAGTGGACATTTTAATGGTCCCCTTTTCGGTCTTCCTTTATTCGTGTCAGAAGCACCTCCATTAATATAATTTTATACATAACATCAAAATATGTTTTTTTTAGAATAAAATGCAAAGTTAAAACTAGATCTCATTTGCCTGGTACTGGGCCACTTCAACAGCATTCTCCCTTGCCAACATAAGATCTTCCATTGTGCATGTGGAGGGGCACCGTGTGCACTGTAGCATATGTGAGATGGTTTGTTCTTCTCCACATTCACACAGCATGTCTTTTATGGGGAAACCCCATTTCCTCAGGTTGTCCTCAGATCTTCCTACACCAGCACGCAGTCGATTTAAGGATTTCCATACAGGCCACAGTTGTTCTTGGCCTGGTGGCGGGCATACATATGGTATGTTTGTGCCCATTCACTCGGCAGCTCCTTGCTCACTTTCCATAGTTCCAAAGCAGTCTATGGCGACTGGTTTTTTTTTTTTTTGGGGGGGGGGCAGTCCTAAGGAAGCTATTCCACAATATCAATCTTGACAGTGGGATTTGATGGCTATACAGTGTAGTGGGTGTTTGGTGGGATTTGATGGCTATATAGTGGGTGTTTGGTGGGATTTGATGGCTATACAGTGGGTGTTTCTAGGGACGTCACTTTAACCCACTCCTTCTGTGCTGCGCTCTCCAGACAAAATTTGGGAGGGGAAAGGCCAGCTAGGTAATGCACCTTTTGTATTGGAATCGGTTTTAGGCATCCTGTGACCAGTTTTGCTGTTTCATTTAGTGCCACATCCACCTGTTTTGCGTGATTACATCTATACCAGACAGAGCTTTTTGGTCACGCTTTTTGGTGACTGTATCAGAAGTGGCCAGTCTTGGAACTGCTTCCAGTGCAAGTGCCACCACGTGGTATGGGAGTGGCTCTTGGTTCAATCTGATGTCGCTTTTAGGGCTTTCCTCCCTACCTAATGGCACACCTGGACTGCGGACTTACAGAGAATGAAATCATTCCTTCTCCCAAGGGACCCTGCCAGCTATACCTCTCTGCAGGGTGTGTTCAGGAGCTGTCTATTTCAAAGGACACTCGAGGATTGTCCAATGGCATCTGAACAACAGAGCTAAACCAAAAGAGGACTGAATGAGCAGGATCCAGGCACCTTCTTTCGCTTTTCTTCCCATGTTTGTAACTAATCTTTTTGAGCTTTCCCGCACATGCCTATCAGATAAACTTCGCCATGGGAAATTATGGAGCGGAGCCTGATCTTTCGCTTCTCCTTTCCATCCGTCTAAGTGCGCCGGCTCAAAACTCATTCAACGGCAGGAAGAAGACTAAAGAGAACAATAAAACCTTAAATAAACAACCAAGGTTTTCAAGGGGTTAAAAGAAGACTGAAAGACTCCTAACCTTAAAAACATGAAAGGCGAAGCATCCCATGTCAAATAGTTTTGTTTCCAGCTCCAGCTTTAATTATAAGATGTCATGTCAAATGATGACATAGTGTTATAATAGGCACATATAATGCACTAATCTGATATTATATCTTGGCTTTCAACAATAGGTGCAGTGAACCAGCCGAAGCTGCAAACTCATTCTGGACATATCTGCACACTCCACCTAGATACTTATCGGTCTCTTTAATTAAGTAGAGGGAAACATCTTGAGGCCATACCCATAAAGCTAGGCTCCGATGAAGTCAGAGTCACTGTGAGCCGCCAATAATTTCTTGACACCCACATATCACGATCGGTTTGCAGCCTCAATCTTCGGCCCCAGCTCAGGAGCTCTGGAGAGGGCTTTCAAGGTAAGAACAAAAGAGAACAAGGCCACGGAGCACAGGAAGGCGTGGACTGCTTCTTCCTTCACTTCCAAGCCAGCACCGATTGAAACTCCTGAGACTCTCTCATAAGACTTCACTTGTCCTATAGAAATGTCACTAGGGCATGGATCATCATGCCCAGTTCTGAGCGACCCAGGTACAGAGGCAGATCTAAGGGAGGGCAAAGCTCCAAGTGTTGCAAGAAGCCTTACCCTGTCATGTAAATCCCTCCTCTCCCTTGCTGCTGTAGCCAGTAAGCAACGCCAAGATGTTGCTTTTCCCTGTGAAGATTGGCTAGAACGGTGCAGGAGAGGAGTGATTTCCACTGCAAGGTAAGGCTTCTTGCAAAATTTAGAGATTTGCCCCCCCCTTAGATCTGCCTCTGCCCAGGTATGCTTGCAGCTGGCAAATCAGCAGACAGGAATCAGCAGAAAAGGCTCCTCTAGCCCCAGCCCACTGGGGAATCCAGGAGCAGCTGGGGCTCTAGGAGAATGCCCAACCTGTGGACCTGCTCCTTCCGAGGGAGTGCAACCCTGTTCAGAGAAGGATGATAGTCCAACACCTGAGTTATGGACTTCCAGACCAGGAGAGCCTCTCTCTTATCTGGATTTAATTTCAGCTTGTTCGCCCACAACCAGTCCCCAACTGCCTCCAGACCCACCGGAAGTGATCCCATTAACCTGGATGTGATGTCATAGCTGGAAGTGACATCATCAAGCAGGACAATGCTGTCATTGTGACATAACAAAATGACACTCCTGGAATGCAAACTGGAATTCTTGGACGATAGCAATTGCAACAGCCATGAAGCACTCGTAATAGAAAGCAAGATTAGGACAAAATATTATGTGAAAGCACGGAACTAAAAAAAATATTTTAAAAAATCACTTGAAAATTCAAACTGTTAACACTCACAAAAGGAATATAGAAAGAGTAAGGCCTGCAGCTTCCAAGAGGGCAACTCCCAGCCTTCTGAAACCCACTTGACAATAGGTCGCGACCCACCAAGTGGGTCACAGTTTGAGAAACACTGCTCTATAAGGTATTTTCCAAAGAAATTTATTTGACAAGGATGCAGCCCACCTGCTAAACCTGAAATGGAACTCCAGGACTCCGTTTATTTTTTATTATTGCACCACACCCATAAAGGGGAACCAAGTGTTTGTGTGGGCAGATCATAGGGTTGCCAAGTCACAATTCTATCACTAGCCTCATGATATAAGTGGGTGTTTTATGAGTCTATTATTTTACCGGGGGGGGGGGGAGGACAGGGGACACAGCATGAAGCTGTCTAAAAGTTCTAAATACAGAAGGCAGCCCATAAAGGATATAGCCCTCATTGTCCTTTTGTTCTCATCACAATAGCTTTAAAGATGTCTTGCAGCTTGATCCTATGAATATTTGCTCAGAAGGAAGTCTCACTGAGCTCAGTAGGGCTTACTATTAATAGGACTTACTGTTAGGGCTTACTAAAGGGCTTAATTTTGAACTAGTAGGCTAGAAAATAAGATACAACCAGTCTCACTAGGGGTAGGTTCAGTGATGTCATGCAGGGGGAATGCGGGGGAACTCAGTTCCACTAGTTAAAATTAGGGCTGACTCCGCCCACTTCACTCTCCCTTCTCCCCCCTCCCAATTCCTCTGCAAAGAGCTTTTCTTCTTGGTTGGCCGGCACTCAGAGGGTTAAAGGGAGCAACTCCGGATTCCTAGGGAGGAGAAGGCAGTGATGTCATTCAGGGGGAACAGACCAGAACAGGCGTTCCGGATCCTAACGGGCTCTGTGGCTGGTTCCGGGTTCCCGACAAGTGCCAATCAAAAGTGAGTTTCTGTTCCTAAATCATTTGAATGACACCACTGGTTAGGTTCCTAGAAATCCTCCTGGATAACAAATTTGCAGGTAACAAACCATTGATCCTATGATCCTATGGGATCAATGGGGCTAGGTGCAAGGGGTACCTTATCTGCCGTCAAAAGAATCCAGCAGAGGCCCCCAGGAAGCCAGCAGGGTGCAGCAGGAAGTGACAAAAAAAATGCTGCAGGGACCTTCCAGAGGCTGCAGGGACCTTCAGAATGGAACCTACGACCAGCACGGGCCCCTTCAATATAATATGGCCAATGGATGCTTCTGCCGGCCATTTTAAAGGGGTGAGCACAGGTTGCCAGTTCTGTGCCATTCTGTGCAAGGTCCCTGCAGCCTGAGTTGACCGCTTCAGCTGGTTGCGTGGATGAGCCAGCCCTGTCTGGAGCTCCACAGATAGCAGAATACGGTGTAAAGCTTCACCCTCCTGGCTGATGGCACAGACCAAATCTGGACTAGCGCCAGCTTAGGGTGTTGCAAAAGCATGGCAAAGTACTCCATGACGACACCCAGTAAGAAGGCCTGCACTTCCTTCTGCCAGTTCTGGATCCACAAGCAAGAGATGCCCCTGCTGGGCATCACATGGTCCTGGGGAAGGCAGAGGGAGGAGGGGGAGGGGGTTAATGGGATGGGGGGAGCAGGGACGCATGTGGCCCAGGGCGGTGCAGGATTGGCAGTGCTGGTGCATGCTGAATTCATTCCTGCACATGGGTTCAGGGGATAAATGTCCCCTAGGGTTACTAGCTACAAACTGGGAGACAGCATCTAAATGTGGTCAGGTGCAGAGGCGTTTCTACAGGGATGGCAAAGCTCTAAGTTTTGCAAGAAGCCTTACCCTGTCATGTAAATCCCTCCTCTCCCTTGCTGCTGTAGCCAGTAAGCAACGCCAAGATTGGCTAAAACAGTGCAGGAGAGGAGTGATTTCCACTGCAAGGTAAGGCTTCTTGCAAAACTTAGAGCTTTGCCATCCCTGTAGAAACGCCTCTGGTCAGGTGCAGCTCATCATGGAAGGGTTTCAAAAGCTGCACCTGCCCAAATTCCCTCTTCTATACTATGGTTAAAGCAACACACGCTCTGTCCCAGTTTGCATCTGGTAACCCTTCCCTTACCCCAAGGAGACCTCCAGCCTGTTCCTTCCCAGAGCCACATGGTGGGCCAAATGGCCCCACTCCTCCAGCGCTAGTTCGGATTGGACTGTACGTGGGCCATGTTAACTAAGATAACAAGCCCTCTAGGCTGGCTAAGGGAGACAGACCTTGCATTGTTTAGCAAACCGTCATAAATGCTGTGCCTGAATCAATAAGCGTCCTTTGATGGTTTGGAACACGGCCACGAAACAGCCTTTTGCTCCGGGGAGACGTGCTTTCAAAATCCAGATTTTGATTTCACAGTTGAGCCACGGATTTGCAGATTAAAGTGTGTTTTAAGGAGACCATGTGTGATTCACATGTGATCCAGCCAAAACGAAATGCTTAAAAAACCACGCGTAGTTCAATGGGAAAGATTTCGCATATACTCCAGTATGTCCCTATTTTCTACCCATTTTCTACCTACAGGTGGGGCCTTTTTAGCTGTGAGGGCTCTGTTCCCGGAACACTTGCAGATTTTAAAAAAAATCTTTTAAATTAGATTTTTAATTAAACCCACGGATTTTGCCCCACCCCCCACCCTCCATATGTGGGACGTGGTGGCGCAGCGAGTTAATCCGCTGTTGCTGGGCTTTTGACCGCAAGGTTGGGAGTTCAAGGCTGCGTGACGGAGTGAGCTCCCGTTGTTTGTCCCAGCTCCTGCCAACCTAGCAGTTCAAAAGCACCTAAATGCAAGTAGATAAATAGGGACCACTTCGGCAGGAAGGTAACAGTGTTCCGTGCGCTACGGCATAGAGTCATGCCGGCCACATGACCATGTGGACCTTGTCCTTGGACAAAACGCCGGCTCTACAGGCTTTGAAACGGAGATGAGCACCGCCCCCTACAGTTGGTCACGACTAGACCATTCGGTCGTGGGGAAACCTTTACCTTTACCACCCTCCAAACCCGGGATGGTCAGAGGGGTTTCTGAGGCCTGCTGAAGCCTAACGCATTGGCATGCAGCCTTGGTGTGTGCCAAAATGGCTATTTAGGCTAAGGGCGCAATCCTAAACAGCGTTGGATTGGCAAGGCCGGCCTGCCAACCCCAAACCCAGCGCTGCTTTGAGGAGGCTGGAGCCTCCCAACAGCAAGGACAGGTTTGTGCCCTTACCGTTGGGGAGGCCCCTGGCTCCCCAATGCGCTCCTTGGATCTGCGCCTGCTAAATAGTAGGCACAGATCGGAGGAGACCGTGCAGCCTGAACTGGGGCCACATGGCCTCCTGGATGGGCTTCGGATTCGGCCTTCAGACCCTTGATTGCCCCTTTTGGAGAAGTATTGGGGATGCCTTTAGAAGTGGTATTAGCATGCACAGTTATGCACTACAGCTTCTTCAGCTTCCAGCCCCTCTACTGGGTCTCTAGAAGATAAACACCTGTGCAGGGGCATAGCTAAAGAAGTGCAGGGGGGGTGCAATTGCAGAGCCTACAAGCTTTAGGGGGGCAACAAGCTGAGCTTGACACGAGTAGACAAAATGGTGAAAAACGTGGTATGTATGAATAATACCATCATATTACATATCACTGGAAAGGTAATGTAATGCAGAATGCAATGAAGCAAACCAGAGTGAAAAACCTTTACTCCATCAAAGGTTATGGCAAAACAGCTGAAAATGAAAATTCAACGGTGACATCACTTCCTGCTGTGACATCACTTCTGGGGCAACATTTTGACCGTCTGCACTGGGCTACACTTTCATTAGCTATGCCCCTGCACCTGTGCATGGGGCAAATATATTCTGTGTGTGTATACAATCAAATCACCTGCACATGGACACCGAAGGATCTATCCAGGCAATAATTGCTGCCGAGTTTGTTTGAGCAGCAGCTCTTCTATAATAAGTACAATTAACTCCATGCAGATTTAAATATTGATCGGAAGATTCTTGTTTCTTTCTGATGCCTGTCTGATGCATGCGGTTGCAGAGGAAATGCAGAGACAATGGTACAGCAGGTGGAGAAGAGTCTTTAGCAAAGCACTAGAGTTAGAGTCAGGCATTGTTAGTTAACTGTGTATTCTTCCCCTAAGGCCAACCCAGCCTGCAAACTTCTTTTCTTTTGTCATTAGACGAGGACAGTGTTTTTCAAAGTGTGGTCCTAGGAGTCCTGGGACTCCCTTTCAGGAGCTCCACAAGCACACCATGTGGCTTTCATCTGCCCCTTGCCTGGTTTGCTTATCATCCCTCCTGCCTCCTATTTGTGGCTCTCCTTTCTCATTCCCTTCCTGTTCCAGCTCCTTGCTGGTATTCGGCATTGGACTTGATGCTGCATCATTCTGCACATATGCCGACACTCTGGAGCTCCCTCAGACTCCTTTTAGGATGACTCTGGACTAGGAAAAAGCCTGTTGCAGGCCTGTGTTAGGAGCCCTGCCAGGGAGCTGCATATAACCCTGTTGAATGAACCAGATTCATCACTAAAATTTGTGGGGGGCTTAAATTCAACTGCCTGAGCTCAACAGAAAATGCACTACCTTCAGGTAGGACTCCTTAGCATGCAGTTTTAATAACAATAGTGTTCCTAGAGGGGGGAAAGTGCTACGTGTTGCAGGAGCCTGAGCTCCTTTGTAACGCGGTTCCTCCCCATCTTCAGAGCCATTCGCGGCTCAGAAAAGCAGCTTGGAGGCTTTGCTCTCTGAGCCACGAATGGCTCTGGAGGTGAAGGCGAAGGACTGTATTACATAGGAGTTCAGGCTCCTGCAACACTTAGCAGTTTGTCCATCCTGTAAGAACGCCACTGTTTCATACATAAGTGTCTCTACGTGTACCTGTTAAACGTTGCAAGATATAACACGTAATTTTCCCATCAGAAACAATAGGACTAGAAAACAAGAACTTAATGGTAGCTTTGTGGAGTCAGTATTTCTACATGTACTTGGCTAAAGGGCAGACAGACAATTAAGAATTTTAACTGAAGCCCAGGCCAAAAACACACCATCCCCATGTGCTGACTTGCGGAATGAATAGCAGTTAGTATCATTGGCATTGCTAAATATAAGCAATCGCTTGTAGTACTAAATATAAACTTGGCACAAAGTTTGACAGTGGGAATGTCTGGAATTCAAAGTGCTTCATGAAGCAGAGAGAGAAACAAAACAAAGTCTTCACACACACACACACACACACACACACACTGAGAGAGAGAGAGAGAGAGAGAGAGAGAGAGAGAGAGAGAGAGAGAGACGTTTTCTGGATGAGTTCAAACCAAAGACGCTGTATTTTTAAGCTTTCCATTTTTCATTTGCTTTGAAAGTGATAAAGTGAAAACACACCTAAATATTCCAGAAGGGATGGCCAGTTGTACTCAATACAACACAAACCTCGTCCCCAAGTTAGTATCTCCATAGGTAAAAGTAGAACCAACCTGGGCTAATTCTGTGGATTTTTTTTTACAGCATTTGTCCCTTGATGGTTACAAAATAGCAGATTTGACATATCTTGCACAGATGGTTTGTGGAAAAAGTGACATAATGATACATAGCTGTGACCTTCATAATATATTCTACTGGCTATATTTCAGATCACCTTGTCCTCCTTTACAATTGTCTATATCTGTGGCCTCCAAACATTTCAGTTTGAGGGCCACTTCATGTTCTTTACACAGTTTCGTGGGCCCCCCAAAAATACCAGTTTTAGAAATGAATGAATGAAATTGACATGAACGAATAAGTTTTACATGGATCTTTTTTGTAAGCAGCATGATATGACTTAGAAGAAAAGAGAGATGTGAAATTTACAAAGAAACAATGCCATCTTTAAACTGAGAAGTTATATGTAATGAGTAAAAATGTCAAATATTTTAAGTTGCTGTGGACCGGATAAAATCTTGTGGCGGGCCAGATTTGGCCACTGGGCCGTAATTTGGAGATCCCTGGTCTATATGAGTGTATATCATGGAACAGTCAGGCAGTGGTGGTCCTACACATTTGGGGGGGGCAAATGCCCCGAGTGCTGCACTGGTAGAGTGGCTTGTAGAGGCAAGCCACCGTCATGGAGTTCAGCCAGTGATGTCATCCAAGCGCGCCAACTACCGGAAAGCTCGGATGATTGACAGCCCTCCGCCCCTATGGCGGAGGGCTGCCACGCCCTCCCAAGCCTCACTGCGCCGGAATCGCTCCATTTTAGAGCGATTCCGGACGCAAGGGAGGGCGGGTGGGCCCAGCAGCAGCTCGCCCGTCCTCTGAGGCAGCGGTGCGGCCCGGGACCTCCGCGGAACTAGCGGAACGGAGTACCGGGCCGTTCCGCCTGAATGACGCCTCTGAGTTCAGCCCTCCTGCCTGCCCTTGTCCTCATATGGCTCCAAAAATGGAGCCTGGGGGTGTGGTGGGAAGGGAGAATGGTCGAGGGGGCAGGGAGCCAGCACAGGGGGCGGCAACATCGTGCCTTGCCCCAGGCAGAGCCTTGGGTGACACTGCCACTGCAGTCAGGACAGAAAAAGAGTTTCATTATGAGCCATGCCTAACCTTATACAGGCATGCCCCAGTATCAGCTGGGGTTCCATTCCAGACCCCACTGTGAATACCTGAAACCATGGATACTGGGGATACCTTTTTAAAGATAGGGAAACATCAGTGGTTTTGCTGCAACAAGGTAAAAAAAAGGTATTTGTTTAATGTTCCCCTATCAGCGAGTTAATCCGCTGTTGCTGGGCTTTCCAACCGCAAGGTTGGGAGTTCAAGACTGCGTGACGGAGTGAGCTCCCGTTGCTTGTCCAAGCACCTGCCAACCTAGTAGTTTGAAAGCACCTAAATGCAAGTAGATAAATAGGGACCACTTCAGTGGGAAGGGAACGGTGTTCCGTGCGCAATGGCGTAGAGTCATGCCAGCCACATGACCACGGAAACTTGTCCTCAGACAAAACGCCGGCTCTACAGGCTTTGAAACGGAGATGAGCACCGCCCCCTAGAGTCGGTCACGACTAGACCATTTGGACGTGGGCAGTGGTGTCATCTAAATGATTTAAGAACAGGTACTCACTTTTGATTGGCACGTGTCGGGACCCGCCCACCGGAAGTGATGTCATAAGCCAGAAGTGATGTCGTGGCAGGAAGTGACATGAAAAAAGCCCTTTTTGAGGCCTCAGATGATTTTAAACTGACCCAACAGTTGCAACAGTATTCCACAGCACCCCCAGAACATGTTAAGGAGGCCTGGCATCATGTTAAAACCCCAGAGCAACTCATTTTTCAGTGGCAAGGAAAGGAAAGGCTCCGCTCGCTGCCTGCCTGCCTGCCTGGCTCTGAGAACATGCAGGCAACTCAAACATGCAGGAAATTCAAACGTTGCAGAGGGCGGAGTCGACGAGTGGGCGGGCGAATGGGCGGGGCCAGCTGTAATCCTAGAAACCGGTACTCACGTACCCCCGCGTACCCCCTGCATGACATCACTGGACGTGGGGAAACCTTTACCTTTATCTTTTTAATAGGTGTCCCAGTATCCATGGCATCTGCGGATAACAAATGGATATCGGGGCATGCCTGTAGCTGCATCACAAAGGACATTAGATTGTGCCAGATCAGGTGCTGGAGAGTTTGGAGGCAGGGTCTGGTGACATCACAAGACAAGAGCGGGGGAAAACTGGTATTGGGGTAGAGCCCAGTGATCAAGTGGTGTGCCTAGATGTAAAAAGAGGAGACCCATTTTGGTGGCATCAAAAGGGCCTGAGATTAATTTTTGTCCACTGAGAAAAAAAGCAAGTGAGCTGGAAAATTAAGGTCATTTTTGGCAAACTGGCAACCCTATGATCAGGATTACCATCAGAGGTTGGATAGACTAAGCACTGCTGAAAGCCCACACGCATCAGAGGGCCCAGCTAAGCAGGCCAAGCTGTGAACATTCAATACTGGAGGTAATCAAGAGGTGGCGAGCCAAGTGGTACCAAGGAGGACCCAGTGCAGGTCTCAGAGATGCCCAAAACATGACGTTGACCCTGCATTTGATACTATCACCTTGCTGAAGCTAAACAGGTTTCGGTCTGGTCAGTTCCTGGATGGGAGGCTGGTGGGGGAGTATATGCTGTGCCGAGTTCTACCATGGAAGAAAAGCAGAACACACCTCATAAACAAACAGTTCTCAAAAATAGTCCCGAGGAGGAACACATTTCGCTAGGAGAACCTTGCTTTAGTTCACTACGCAAGGTTAAGTGATCTGTGGATGTGGATCTTAGGCTGGGTCTACTTTCTGGAGTGACCCAATCCAACAAACGCAATATCTAACCTAACCACAAGGCTTACATAGCGACGGTGGCAGCGACTGAAATAAATCTAATGCAAGAAGATGCAAAAGCCCTGGGCAGGGCTCATCATCCAAGGATTATCATCCTTGGTAGAGGACTGATTCCTAGAATGCTGTTTGTGCCCATGGTAGAGATAGTAACTGCACAGGGCTTCTAGAAGTTGTGTCAAGGTTTAGAAGGGGCAAGGATGGGACTGAGCCAAATCCATCTTGAACTATTTGTAGCTAGTCCCTTTTCAGTCCTAGTTGCAAGCCGAATTCTGGAACCTTGCCAGTAAAGAAGTGTTAAGGGAGAAGGACTTGTTCACGCAATCGTTGAAGCTCCTGGTTGTCATTTATTCTATTATGCTATTTAGTAGGCACAGGTCTGAGCTGCCATATCCGGCTGCCTTACATTTGTCCCCTTGCCCCGTGTGAAGCTGTTGCCACCACCTAACTTGGTTAGAAAAACAGTGCAGGCCAGGCGACCTGCCTGCTCCTGCCCAGGTTAAGATTGGGCTGTAAATGTTATGTGTGTGTGAGCGCAATCCTATACTATGCCAGCCTAGAAAGGCCAACATGGCAGGGCCGTATCCCATGACCCATTAAGAGGCAGCAGCAGCAACATGCAGGACAAGGGGAGGTTTTCCCCTTGCACCCGTGTAAGCCCCAGTCAGCCCTATGGGCCTGCTTGGATCTGCGCCAGCAAAATAGCAGACGCAGAGGAACGTGGACAGGAGCGGCCCGAATCGTGGCCACCCTGGCCGGGAACCGGCATTAGGATATGGCACTACGGCCGCCCTGCGTCACAACCCCCGTCTCCGCCCACTGCGCCGCCCAGTTACGCCCCTGGAACGCCTCTGGATTGCCCTTGCGGAGGCCCTGCGCCGACTGAGCAACGCCGGCACTTGGCTGGCGCACGGCCAGCGCTGCGGACGGTCACGGCGGTGCCCAAGTGCTGGGGCTGCGCTTGTGCCAGCCAAGTGCCATAGCACCAGTGGTGTCATTCAAATGATTTAGGAACAGGAACTCGCTTTTGATTGGCACTTGTCGGGAACCCGGAACCAGCCACGGAGCCTGTTAGGATCTGGAACGCCCGTTCTGGTCCGTTCCCCCTGAATGACATCACTGCCTTCGCCCCCCTAGGAATCCGGAGTCGCTCCCTTTAACCCTCTGAGTGCTGGCCAACCAAGAAGAAAAGCTCTTTGCAGAGGAATTGGGAGCGGGGAGGAGGGAGAGTGAAGTGGGCGGAGTCAGCCCTAATTTTAACTAGTGGAACTGAGTTCCCCCGTGTTCCCCCTGCATGACATCACTGCATAGCACTAATGTGGAAGCGCTTTATGGCACGTTTGCGACAGCGTTCGGCCGGCGCAAGAGCACAGCGCCAGCACTAAGGGGGGTGTAGGATTAGACTGTGTGTGTGTGTGTGAGCTTATTGATATTTAGTGTGTATTGATGAGAATTGTTCTTATTGGCTAATGAAATAAATAAAATGGTTAAAAATTAAAAAGAAGAAAAAAGTGAGCCCAGGCTGGCCAAAAATCTGATTCACCAAATTGATTGATTCATCAAAGCCTGATGCACAAACATGCTAAATAGTTCTGAGAATGCAATCCTAACCTGGAGTTAGGCCGGCTTAGTTAGGCCAGCAAAGTTTGGCCAGCACAAGGGCCATTGTAAAGCAGGTTTGGAAAACTCTCAGAATCAGGGAGTATGGTACACGTTTGTGTGCCGGCCTCTCTGATTCAGACAGTGGTCCAAACATCCTTTATGGTGTCCCTTGTTCCAGTCAAACTTTGTCGGCCTAACTAACTGGCCTAACTCCAGGTTAGGATTGCGCCCTGAACCTCAGCATCCTCAAAGGATTGTTTCCCACCAGGTTTAGGGCTCAGTCCTAACCTGGAGTTAGGTCAGCACAGTTTGGCCAGCAAAGTTTAGCTGGCACAAGGGACACCGTAAAGGATGTTTGGACTACTCTTGGCATCAGAGAAGCCACCACACAGACATGTGTCCTCCCTGACTCCAAGAGTGGTCCAAATGTGCTTTACGGGGCCCTTATGCTGGGCAAACTTTGCTGGCCTAACTGTGCGGGCCTAACTCCAGGTTAGGATTGTACCCTTAATCTGGTTCTGAGATTATGCACTGGGGAGTCCTCAATATTTGATGGAACTGCTAAGAAATTGTGACGTTCAAATACAATTCTGGATTCAGCCTGTCAGCCAAATAAAAGATGAAGGAGAGTATTCATTTCAGGCTCATTAAAAGAAATACTGGCAGGCATCTTTTCAAAACAGGCTAGAACCACAGCTCCTATTATTGTTACAGCCCTGAAAGGATAATGCTTCATCTGTTTTCAGGCAATTGTTAATGTTCCTACACCTCTGGAAGGCATGTCACGAACATCAACTAATAAAATACGTGTAATATCGTTGAATGAAATCTTAATTATAGTACAAATAAACAATCAGGAAAAAAACTGAACTTAATCCTTCTGAAAAGCTGAGGAAATTTGGTTGAAGTTTTGGGCGAAGGTTTGGTCATGTCATCGTCCTCTTTTATCTAAGATGCCTCATTCAGCCCTAATCTCTGGCATCTAAACCACATTATTAACACACCAAATAATTTTGAAGAAGGCCAGGCCCAGGCAGGAAGCAGCATGTCCTATCTTGTCTTGACAATAAGACAAGAAAAATAATTGCGGTTGGTTCAGTTGAGGGGAGGGGAGGGGAGGGGGGAGAGAGAAGAGCTGAAAACAGGTTTCCCCCTCTTACTTTTATGTTTCTTATAAAGTTTTATCCCTTACACATGTACACTTGTGCACTTTGCATAAACAGGCATGCCCCGGTATCCACTAGGGTTGTGTTCCGAATCACCCCATGGATACCTGAAACCGTGGATAATGGGGACACCTTTGTGAAAACAGGGGAACATCAGTGGTTTTGCTGCAACAAGGAAAAAAAAAGATTTGTTGAATGTCTTCCTATCTTTTTAATAGGTGCCCCAGAGCACAATCCTAACCTGGAGTTAGGCCGGCACAGTTAGGCCAGCAAAGTTTGGCCCGGCACAAGGGACACCGTTAGGCGCGTTTGGACCACTCTCGGAGTCAGGGAGGATGGTGCATGTCTGTGTGCTGGATTCTCTGACTCCGAGAGTGGTCCAAACATTCTTTATGGTGTCTTTTGTGCCGGCCAATCTTTGCTGGCCTAACTCTGCTGGCCTAAGCAGGTTAGGATTGCATCCCCAGTATCCATGTTATCCATGGATAACTGAAACTGTGGGTACTGAATCAATGGATACTGGGGCACACCGGTACTCCCAAATGTTTTACCCAGGAAAGCTCCCAAATTCTGGAAGCTCTCTGGGAATTGCTGCCCCTGTTCTGCCAATATGCCCCTCGGGATGCCTTGATTAACTGTTGTTTGTGTGCGTTGTTGTCACTCTTACCAGCCTTGCCCCTCCCTAGGCTCTCTAGAAATCTCTGAGTGAGGGAAGGCAGCATCTTATTTTTAGTGCACATGCATGCGTACACATGGACACTAAAGTATCATGCCTTGCACAGCTTGCCCCTTTGTCACTGTCTGTAATGAGGTGTTGAATTGCTGAGAACATCCTGGAGGACAACCAAGTTTTTAAAGTAACTCTTTAATTAAAACAACAACGGCCCTGCGTCCCATATTGAGTCTAGACAAGGTGTTTCAGCACCTCAGTTTCAGGTCTTCCTGGATGAAGGTGATTATCCAAATCCCTTTCCATTCAAGCTGAATTGCAGTGGATTATGTGCACGGTGAGACGATGAGTGAAAACCTGTTTGTTCTCCTGTAGCTTGTAGCAGCATTGAACGCCATTGACCACGGTAGTGTTCTGGGCTGTCTGGCAGGACTGGGTCTGCAGACACTATACTGTGGTCATTCCTGAGGTCAGAGCAAAACAGTGGGCTATCACTTGGCTGCTTGGACATTGTCCTATGGGGCGTTATGGGGCCCCTCTTGTCCTTCCAGCTCTTTGCCATCTGTGTAACTGCTGGGGGACGTTGCCTGGAGTTATGGGCTGAAGTACTATGGGCTGTAATTTGTAAAAACCCCTTGAAAGGGGTTTAGAGAAGTAAAGCCTGCCTATGTAAACCGCCTTGAATTAAAGTCAGAGGAGCAATCTAATGACCAAAGAAAGGCGGTATATAAATACTACTACTACTACTACTATCAGTATGTGGATGATAATTCTGTCTTTCACTTCCATCAGGTCCTAGGGAGGCCATGGAAACTGAACTGATGTGCCGTAGCAGCAAGGGACTTGCTGTGGGCAATCAACCTGAAACTTTATCCAGATGATTCTCGTGGTTAGGGGTTCTGTTGGTCAGAGATTATGGGTTTAGCTTGCATAGGATATGGCAACACTCCCTCTTAACGTGCAGCATCATAGCTTGATCTGTTGTAGTTTATGGATGCTCAGGTGTTGCTGGTTTTTCATGCTGGCTTTAGCTGGCACATCACTTGTGTCTTCTCCTCAAGAAGAATGACCTGATCACGGGGTGCAATCCTAACCCCGCCCCCCTTGGCTGGTGCAAGCCATGTAAAGTACGTTTGTACCAGTGCAAGAGTGGGTGCCCGGTACACTGTTCCTGCACCGGCTGGGTTTGGGTGGCGGCTATTCTGGGTGGGGGGAAGGTGGGTGGGAGGACCATAGAGATAGAATTCACTAGAGACGGCATGGCTGTTGATTTAATAGGAGCCCAGTGAAGCCACCTCGAGTAGACAAAAATGGCTGACTCAGATCATCGCCGTGAAGGAGGATACTCAAAACAATCCTGATTCCAAGCATTTCAGATTGCTTTGCTCGTACTGTTTAGGACTGAATAAAAATAAAAACTTACTAAAATAAGTTAAATAGAAGGTGGCACACGCCAGACGCATGGACTTCAAAATGTGAACGCGCACATGCGTTCCTCACAGAGGGGGGAGGGGCGGGGAATAGAAACATTATTTGTAACCTTATTACCCGTATGCAGAACACGCAGGCATGATTAAAAAGGTTGATATTAACGTTTACACTTGCAGGGAGATTTTTATTTGTGAATTCGCGGCAATCCTCCCTCACGGCAATGATCTGAGTCAGCCATTTTTGTCTACTCGAGGTGGCTTCAAAATAATGACGTCATGCCATCTCTAGTGAATTCTATCTCTATGGGGAGGACGGAACGGGGCAGGGGGAGGGCATTCCAGTGGACAGGGCCACCTGAGGAGGAGGGTGGAATTTGGATGCAGCTATTAGGGCCACTGCCGCAGACTCAGACTGACACCTGCTATAAACAGCATGTGCAGATTCATGCTGACCCATCGGGGCAGCTGGCACCTACCCTGCGGTAAAGGGACAAATGTTCTCTTGCCCTGTAGAGGCTCCAGCGCAGTCCCAACTTGTGTTGGATACAGCGCAGGCCAGCCTGCCTGCCTGGTTCAGCTCAGATTAGGATTGTGAGCTCAGTCATCCATGCTGTAATCATCAGTAGCGTAACTAGGGGGTCAAAACAGTAAGTATTGACAGTGTTGCAACACACTGCGAAAATGGCTCCTCCCCCTTGCCCCCAGAGCCATATCAGGTGGCCAGAGTAATGCGGAGGCATCTTCTCTGGCTGTCAGTATGGCTCTGGTGGGGAAGGGGAAGAGTGGAAAAACAATGGTTTGACCCCCCCTCTAGCTACACCACTGGGAATAACCTTGAGACTGGATTACACTAAGATGCTGTATTATATGTTGGTCTGCATCCGAAAAAGCATCTGGTCACTTCAGCTCATCCAAATGCTGCAGCATTTCAACTGGACACAGAGTAGAAAACTCAAGTCCTCTGTGATCTTCATTGGTCACCTGTTGGGTTTCAGATTCGGTATAAGGTGCTTTAAAGCCCTAAACAGTTTGGGGACCCAGGTATTTTAAAGGACCACTTTAATCCATATATGTCTCCCCACACACTTCGATCGACACGTATTTATTATTTATTATTTATTTATTTAGAACAGCGGTCTTTCACCTTTTTTGTTCCATGACCCCAATAAATGAATGAATGAATGAGACTGGGGACCCACCGCCCAGCCTGTCCCCTTCCAAGACCTGATCTGCCCCATTGCTGCTCACCCCCTGCCCTATTTCCTCCAACCTCTTGTGTCTTCACAATAAACCTGTGACATGTGTGTGGGCACAATCCTAACCAACTTTCCAGCACAGACATAGCTGTGCCCGTGGGGCATGTGCTGCATCCTGCAGTGGAGTAATAGTCACAGAGGCCTCTTCAAGGTAAGGACATGTTTGTTCCCTTACCTTGGAGCTGGAAAGTTGGTTAGGATTGCACCCTGTGCTTGTGTGTGTGTGTGTGTGTGTGTGTGTGTGTGTGTGTGTGTTCGTGTGCGTGCACATATTCACCAAACTGACTAGAATTAGATGCCTTTGATCAAAATTTTAGCTGGTCACTTCTAACACAAGCACCACCTCTGCCAATGCCTGGATTGTGGGAAACATTTTGCACATCCTCCTCTCTGTCTGTAGACTGCTAGCAAATCATGGGGTCTAACTCAGGGTGCAATCCTAACCCGGAAGTTAGGCAGGCACAGTTAGGCCAGCCAAGTTTGACTGGCACAAGGGACACCATAAAGTGTGTTTGGACCACTCTTGGAGTCAGAGAGGCCAGCACACAGATGTGCGACATCCTCCCTGATTCTGAGAGTGGTCCAAACGTACTTTACAGTGTCCCTTGTGCCGGCCAAACTTTGATGGCCTTACTGTGCCGGCCTAACTCCAAGTTCAGTCCTCTTCCTTCTGTGCTAATGCTCTATTTCTGAAGTGTGCCCCCACCCCTTGTACACTCAGGACAGCTATAAAAAGAACTGATCCTTTCTTGCAGTCTAGAATGGGAAGCTGGATCTGCCACCTCAGAACTTCCTCTTTCTACTACTGCATGTGTAGCTCCAGTCTTCATTCACTTTTCTAGACAAATGCATTTAGCATTCCACCGGGCATGTAAACCATGGCTTACACCCAAAGACTCTCTGCTGAAGAAGACTGTGGGTCAAATTGACCTGCTCTGTAATCATTAACTATTTCTGTCAACAGACAAGAAGCCAAATACATAGAAAAAGATTAGAGTATTGGAAAAGTGGTTGGCCATTTACGCTATGTTTGTACTGTACCTTGCACTGTGAGACTGAATGGATTTGGCAGAGTCTCTCTACTCAAGTTTCATAGGAACCATTGCATGAAATAGCTGCATTATTTAAATCCCCGTAACGCAAATCTCCTTCTTATAATCGTGGAGGTGTATCAGAGCTGGGCCATCCATGAAGCCAGCTGAAACTGTTGCCTAAGACAGCAGGAGAGCCCATCTCTCTGTCTTCATGCCTAGCCTCTGTTGCTCCACATTCTCCTTCTACTCCTTGAATTTGAAGAGGGAAATAGAGAGGAAGAGTAAATGTGGAGGGAAGGGGAGGGGGAGTGCTAAGCTAAGACCTTGGAGACAAGGAGGAGCAGAGACTGGCACATCATTGGGTACGGGGGGGGGGAAAGCATTTTTGACATGCCATTTTAGGACTCAGGCAGGCTTGGGCCAGCACTGAGGGTTGTGCATGCATGTGTGTAGACACACATGCATGTTGTTGTTGTTCAGTCGCTAAGTCGTGTCCGACTCTTCCCGACCCCATGGACCACAGCACACGCCAGGCCTCCCTGTCCTCCAGTAGCTTCCGGAGTTTGCCCAATTTCATGTTCATCGCTTCGGTGACACTGTCTAACCCTCTCCTCCTCTGCCGCCACTTTCTCCTTTTTCCTTTGATCTTTCCCAGCATGAGGGTCTTTTCTAAAGAGTCCTCTCTTCTCATGAGGTGGCCAAAGTACTTGAGCTTCAGCTTCAGGATTTGTCCTTCCAGGGAGCAATCAGGCTTGACTTCCTGTAGGATTGACCGATTGGATCTCCTTGTAGTCCAGGGGACTCTCAAGAGTCTTCTCCAACACTATGATTCAAAAGCATCTATTCTTCGGCGCTCCATCTTCCTTATAGTCCAGCTCTCATAGTTATACATTACTATATACAACCAAATGGCCCCCTTACAAAAAGGGTTTTTTTCTTAATTTTTGCAGGATGTCTTAATTGTGGATCCATCAAATTACTTACCCAGAAGCAAAGCAAATCTGTCTTAAGTGTTTGTGTGTGTGCATCCCTTATTCCCAAGGATATGTCCCTATACAGATATACCCCGGTATCCATTGGGGTTCCTTCTAGAACCTCGCTCCCCGTGGATACCTGAAACCATGGATACTGGGGATGCCTTTTTAAAGATAGGTGAACATCAGGGGTTTTGCTGCAACAAGGTAATGAAAAAGATTTATTTAATGATCCCCTATCTTTTTAATAAGCGTCCCAATATCCTTGGTATCCGTGGATAACTGAAACTGAGCTCAAAATTCAAATTTGCATGTTTATATGAAATTTTACCTCCACATTTAGATTAAAGATTTCACTTTTGGGGTGAGTGGACACCTTTTCTTTGTTTAGCAGACTTGAAGGAAGAAATACTATCACATGTCAACTGTCAGATACTAACTATAATTGCATGCTATGTCTCCAATGCTATCATATAAAAAGTGCTTCTGTCAGGCGCAGCCAGAAAGGAAAACTGGGAATATTCTAGAGAGTAGTGGTTTTCAAATATTTTAGCACTGGGACCCACTTTTTAGAATGATGATCTGTCCGGTACCCACTGAAGCGGTCATTAACCTGGAAGTGATGTCATGGCCAGAAGTGCCAACATTGTGACATCAGAGCCTGCAGCTTTCCTGAGAATGCAGCAATAAGTTGATTTATTTCTCAGCTATTTTCCAATAGCAAAGTGAATCAGAAAGAAGAAAAGCCTATTACAACATTGGCACAAGTGAAATAACCATACAGCCCTTCCCCCTTTCTAGTGTCCTATCTGCTTATATTTTCAATTATGGCTGCCAAAGGCGTTATGTAACCCACCTGAAATTGGCTCGCAACCCACCTAGTGGGTCCCAACCAGTGTTTGAGAAACACTGTTCTAGAGTATAATAAGTAGAGAACGCTGTGGTCAGAGTATTCTGAAAGTCCCAGATTCTAATCATGAAACTTCCTGGGTGACATTGGGCCTGTTGCCATCTCTCAGTCTAACCTACCTCACAGAGTTGTTGTGAGGATAAAAGAAGGGGGAGAAGCAGTGGTGTCATTCTATAATTGACTACCGGAACGCAGGTGGGACTTACCCCTTGATTGACAGGGGCCCCGCAACGTGTCGCCGCCTGCTGTTCCGCCGCGGAGGGCTTCTTCCGGGTGGTGCACCCCTCCGCGGCTCTCCGCAGCACCCAGCGCGCCACCCAGGCAAGCGGGCACCCCCTCCAAAGCCAGGGGTGCCCGCGCGGGGCTCGGAACGGTGGCGACGCGTCAGACCCGCGCAGCCAATCAGGCGGTAAGTCCCGCCCACCGTTCCGTTAGTTCGTTATAGAATGACACCACTGGGGAGAAGTCATAAAAACCAGTTTGGGCATCTTGGAAGAATATGTACTGTATATGTGAAAAACAAACAAAAATACTGTCTGTTCACAGTGTGTAAAGGAGAAAGGCCCAAGCAAAGCCCATGTGATCCGAGGGTACACCCACAAACATGTCCCAGAATCCTTTGCAATGCACAGTGGTTCACATCAATGTCAAATACTGTTGCATACCATCCAATTGCATCAGGAGTCACTGAGCTACCCACGGATGTGGAAGTAGCTGTAGCTGTCCCTTGTGATGAACCTCCTCCAAAGATACAAAATCATGCATACCTGGGTTGCAGAGTGACTCTACCCACTCTGGCTTGCTATTGGCACCTCTCAGTGCAGGCTGAGACTTTGCCTGAGCAGTGATGGTCTTTCTTGCTGTTGTAAAGGAACTTGTTTGCATGTAATTCATTTCAGCTCTTTACAAATCCAAGGGAGACAGGCAACAGTTTTGATGAATCCCAAAGTAGCATAGCTGAGGGGAGCAGGGGATACATTGCCCCAGGTACCACACCTTGAAGGGGTGCTAACTTGCACCCCTGATGGTGGACCCAAGGCAAAAAAGCAGACTTCTGAGGCTTAGGGAGGTTGTGCACGGGCAGAGGCATAAGGAGGGTGCCGGGGGGGGAGTGATTGCAGCGGGTGCTGGCTGCGGTTGGGTGCAGCAGCGCGGAAAAACCTGTGTGCTTTTTGTCCCCCTGCCCTCCCTGGCATTTGGGTCGCTCCTAAATGGAGCAAACAAATTTTGGGTTAAAAAAACTGGGTTAAAATTTTTTGGGTCTCAGGTACCAGACAGGCTTAGCTACGCCACTGCTAGAGCCATTGCTGCTCTGCTTGGCATGCTCATCTTTGCAGTCCCACAAGTGTCTTTGATAGGACAGATTTTGGAAGTGCTACAAAACCCTGCACCACTTCGTTGAACAGAATGAAAGTGGGGACAAAAGAGGATGCTGCTTGGAGATGCTGATGCTTTGATCTTGTCGTGTTCTATTCTCCGAAACAAAACCTGACCTTTTCCGTCAGCCTTGGCCATCCAAAATACCTTGCCATTGATGCACTTATGGTCTTCAAGACATACCTGGGATTGCACACAAAGGCAGTGACAGCAGCAAGGGGCTTGGGAGGGGCCGCTTGCTCCACAGGCTGTGCGGACCTCCGTCTTCCTCTTTCACAAGAAAGCCAAGAACAAAAGGAACGCTTTCAAGCAATGCTGTGGTTTTGCTGATAAGGGATGGTTAGAAAACGCCACGGAAGCTGCACAGTGGCCATGATTGCAAAACCCAGGACCTTTTCTTCCACTGTGGTGCAGGACGGGGATTGCACAATGGGGCATTGGCAGGAGTGGCCTTCAGATTTCAAGGGCTCAGGGCAAAAGCAGGGAGGGTTTCAGCCAGCCTTCAAGCACAAGACGGGTCTCCCTGCTGGAGAACAGGTGGGAAGTGCTTGGAAAGATGCCAAGTCTTCTCTCATCTTCCCTGGCTATTAAGGTATGGGCCATAGCTCAGTTGTGGAGCACAGGTGTTGCATGTGGAAGGCCCTGGGTTTGGCATTTTTTGATGAGAACGTTTCTCTGGAGAGCTGCTTCTCTCTGTGCTCACCTTGACGGACCAATCGTCTACTCCTCATAATAATGCATCTTCATCTGATGATGTACTTCCTTTGGAGTCCTCCTTATGTTTGGCCTATATCTTTTTTCATGAGCACTACTTTACTCAGGGCGCAATCCTAACCTAGAGCAAGGCCGGTCCAGTTAGGCCAGCAAAGTTTGGTCTGCCCAGGAGCCTCCGTAACGTATGTTCGGCCTACTCTCGGAGTCAGAGAAGCCAGCACACAGATGTGCAGGCTTTAACATTTTGGAATTAATTCTCTGGAATTAAATGCAACCATTAATCTACTATGATTGTTTGATAATTAATGTTCTTCGATTCCTGAAGCTATACTATGTTTTTCTAGTTAGATGTGCTGACTAGCTGAGGAAAATTGGGGCCTATTTATGGAGGGTTGCCCACTATTGCTTGTTATCTGTGGAGTCATCCTTGTCCTGATTCCACCTGATCTCACTCCACCTTGGCCTCATCTGGAGGAACTGGGCAACGAGTGTTTGATTTCTACCCGACACTGTTTATCTAAACCAGCTGTCTCCAAACCACAGACTACTGTGTACAGGGAATGCTGTCCCTGTTCTGTTCTAGCACTGAGAGTTCCATTGCACTGCCTCTTCTTCTGGCACTTGCACTGTTCAGAGAGACGCTCTGGGCATTCACGTCTATTGTCCCTTCCCAGCTGGCTTTCTGGGAAGACACAACTGCCCAGAGCATCTCTGTGTGCAGCACAGTGCCAGTAGAAGCAGCACTGTAATGGAACTCTCAGCACTGCGCACTGCAGGGATGGCTTTCCCCATACACCAATTCCAGCCCACAGGCCGGAGTTTGGAGGTAGCTGAACTAAAGCAACACACCATGTCTCCCTGTGCACTCTGCAGTAGGTGTTGACTGAGATTCAAATGCCCTTGCCCCAGAGAGGCTTCCCAGCACACAAAAGTTGTGCTGGCTATAGCGCAGATCGGCCAGCCTTGCTATGCCAGTGAAGTTTGGTTACACACACACACACACACACACACACACAGAGAGAGAGAGAGAGAGAGAGAGAGAGAGAGAGTTCAATAAAAGAAAATGTTCACTATCAGTGCTTCTGTACTGCACCTATTAATAGTGTCTGGCCACTATTATTATTCATGTGATGTCGTGACTAGGTATCAACCACAACTTTTGGATGCTGATCAAGGTCATCCAGCATTCTTGGATACTTGCTGATAATGCTGTAGGCTATCGAAGAAATTCCCTGCTTTCTGCTTGTCTGGGGTTCTTTCCTTAGAACAGTGGTTCTCAAACTTTTTAGCATCAGGGCTCCACTTTTTTGAATGCCCAGGAGCCACCGGAAGTGATGGCTTGGCCAGAAGTGTTATCATAGACACCAGAACCTGCTGCCTTTCTGGGAATGCAGCAATAAGTCGGGTTATTTCTCAGTCATTTTCCAAAAGCAAAGTGAATCAGAAAGAAAAAAAGCCTATTCACAACCTTGGCACAAGCAAAACAGCCACACAGCCCTTCCCCTTTCCAGCATCCCACCTTCTCATATTTTCAATAATGGCTGCTCTAGGTGCTTCACGACCCACCTGAAATTGTCTCATGACCCACTGGTGGGTCCCGACCCACAGTTTGGAAACCACTACCTTACAGCCCATACATTTTGCATTCAAGAAGAATGGAAAAGTCCTGTCTGACTTGTGACCCACATGCCAAATACTACCCAATAGCCATGGATTGTGATGTGGCAAGTACTAGACTACCTCCTTATGTTTACAGCCCCAGACAGCCAGAAAACAGGAGCTTTCCTCAAGGTCCTAATGGGCTACCAGACTTGGCTGCCTGGCTGCATTTGGTCGGATGAGTTGCGCATTGTGCAGGCCCAGCCAAGCAACAATATGAAGTGAGAGAGATGATTCCATCTCCTCTTCTCCAGCCATCTTGTTGTGTATTCTTCTCGCTGTGCCTGGTGCAGCAAGAAAGATTCTGCCTCTCCTCCCCCAGTTCCCTGTACAAAATGGCAGCCACAAAACATTGGGCAACTCCAAATTCATGCAGAACCAACAGAGCATTTTATGTTTATGGTGAATATTATTATCCAAAAGATGTTTGGCATGTGTCCTTAGCCCCGATTTCTCAGCTTGTTTCCAGTGAAATCTGTGTGAAAGGGCTTAACCTCTGGAGCAACTGGAAATTCAAGTTTGGCTGCAAAATTAATACATGCTAATGTTAGCCGTTTGAAATTCAAGCCATAAACATGCCACCTGCAAACCGTCTGGGTTTATTTTGTCATGTTAAAAAGAATGAAACTTGGAGGGCCTTGCTATCTGCTGAGTCCTGGATAAGGCATGCTGCTGCTGATTTTGAGGCAAATGTTGAAGGGGGAGATGCTCAAACTGTCAGAACAGCAGCTGTAGGTCTTGGTCCATACCTGCTCCTGCACCAGTCAACAGGTGACATGAAGCTGTCCTTTTGAGTCAGACCACTGGCTCATCTAGCTCAGTGGCATAGCTATATAAGTGCAACAGGTAGCAGCTGCACCAGGCTACACACTGCTGGCTGCTGGGGTTGGGCAACACAAGAGCATAAGAAGAGCCCTACTGGATCAGGCCAAAGATCCTTCTAGTCCAGCTTCCTACCTCTCACAGTGGCCCACCAGGTGCCTCAGGGAGCACATGAAACAACAAGATGTCTGCATCCTGTTGCCACTCCCCTGTACCCAGCATTCTGAGGTAGCCTATTTCTAAAGTATGGAGGTTGCACTACCTGTCACAGACTGTAGCCCACGATGGACTTTGGCCATTGTGGGCTTTGCGCCCCTGCCAATGGTGGCTTTGCTCCCCAGCTCCTTCTCCTGTGGAGGCTTCCTCCTCTGGGGACAACCCGGAAGTGACATCAGAGTCATTTGATATCATGACATCACTGCCCTGGGTTGCCAGGGCTTCCAGGTACTCCTCTATATGATATCAAACGGATTTGCTTCTGCCCCATTCTGCTCCAAACTGATGTGGTGGTGGTGGTGGTGGTGGTGGTGGTGGTGGTGGTGGTGGTGGT
>JAJKFI010000013.1:4278759-4296148 GCA_029204185.1 Lerista edwardsae
GGTCCGCAAGCCCCCAACTCTGCTCTAACCAACACAAATTCACAACAATTCTCTGGGCCAACAAGGATATAGTTTTTTTCAGTTTGTGTAGGGGGAGAATATGCTTTCCTGCCTGCATAGTTTCTACAATGGGGAAACTCCTACATAAGCCTGTCCTTGTGTCAGGGGCTGCAATTGAGGGCGCAATCCAGTGATGTCATCCGGGTGCGCCAGGAACCGGAACGCCCGGATGATTGGCAGCCCTCTGCCCCTATGGTGGAGGCCAGCCACGCCTCCCTGCGCCTGGAATCGCTCCATTTCAGAGCGATTCGGACGCGTGGGAGGGCCCAGGAGCAGCTTGCCCGTCCTCGGGAGAGGTGGCGCGGCCTGGGCCTGTCCGCAGAATTAGCGGAACGGCGTACCGGGCCGTTCCGCCAGGATGACACCGCTGGCGCAATCCCAACCTGCGGTGGAATAGGCAGGCCGGTGGGCCTGTGCTGTATCCAGTGCAGCTTGAGGGCAGGCTGGAGCCTCCACGGGGCAAAGGCACACTCGCTTTGTGCCCCGGGGTAGGCACCAGCCGCCTCAATGGACTTGTTGGATCTGCGCCTGCTATTTAGCAGGCGTGGGGCTGAGGAGCCTGGGGACAGGAGCTTGGATATGGCCTAAAGGCTGCATCCCAGATCCAACCCCCTTCTCGGGCTGGCACACCTCCCAGCCCACCCTCTCCCCACCAGAAATGCCCTCCCTTCTGCCCAGAAATGCCCCTGCACTCAGCTGGCGCAGGAGTATCGCACTGCTGGCTTCGGCCGGCACTGTTGGGCTGCTGCTGCTGCTAGTGGCAGCCCAGTGGCAGCAGCGCTGGTATGAGGTTGCTGGTGGGGGCTCTCAAGTCAACACTGCTGCCATTGGGCCAATGCTAGCAGCGAAGTTGGCCCAGCACAGGGCCTTGGATTGCACCCTAAGTCAGGGTTCTGAACTGTTGCTTATTCAGCACAATAGTTATTCCCGCCCAGGCCTATACCAACCAGGACTCTTTTTCTTCCACATGCGTAAGACAGTGGTGTCATTCAAATGATTTAGGAACAGGAACTCACTTTTGATTGGCACTTGTCGGGAACCCGGAACCAGCCACGGAGCCCGTTAGGATCTGGAACGCCCGTTCTGGTCCATTCCCCCTGAATGACATCACTGCCTTCGCCCCCCTAGGAATCCGGAGTCGCTCCCTTTAACCCTCTGAGTGCTGGCCAACCAAGAAGAAAAATTCTTTGCAGAGGAATTGGGAGGGGGGAGGAGGGAGAGTGAAGTGGGTGGAGTCAGCCCTAATTTTAACTAGTGGAACTGAGTTCCCCCGTGTTCCCCCTGCCTGACATCACTGGCGTAAGAGGAATGAGTTATCCTCTCTTAATGGATGGGGCTCATTTCAGTGCATAAGAGCCTAACTGCATGTTCCTTTAAATGCTTGTGTTGCTTTCTTTCAAATAGCAGCTGCAGTAGGTGCCACGGGGGCTGTGGCATGCAGGGAGGGGGGAGGCTTCACCCTTTGCCATTGCACTGCGACAGCAGCTTCCCCCCTTGACACTACGATTTGCACCAGTGAGGAAGCTTCTGTTTCTGCCAGCTTCCTTCACAGAGCAAATAGTATCTTCAATGTGTGCGCGGGCCTCCATGTCTGCGGGTGCATGTGTTTGTGCATGCTTGCATGTGTGTTCATCAGAACCATGATGCCGGGGCAGATATCTTCATGCCTGCAGGAGTCCAGATCCCCCTGCACCAGCTGCTATTTTAACGAGGGGGAGGCACATAGGAGGGCAAGATGCACATTTAAATAAAGTGCTGTTCAGCCCGAGGGCACCAAGGTCTCAAGTTACGTACTCTGGCGGAGTGCCCAGTCTCCTTACGACTTACACTACTAGGGTGGCATTGCAAGGTGAAGAAACGGTGGAGCGTAACTAAACCAGGGAGTTTTCTGCTCTGCGGCACCACCAGTGCACCGGGGCCAGAGGCTGCACAGTACTTTTCAAGCCCAGCAAAAATCAGATGATCTGAAGAGCCATAAGAACATAAGAAGAGCCCTGCTGGATCAGGCCAAAGGCCCATCTAGTCCAGCTTCCTGTATCTCACAGCGGCCCACCAGGTGGCCCAGGGAGGCATGAAACAACAAGATCCTGTTGCATCCTGTTGCCACTCCCTTGCACCCGGTACCAGTAGCCCACCACCTTTGTAAGGAGGTTGCACAATCCATCATTGCCTATAGCCCACGATGGACCTTTCCTCCAGAAATCTGTCCAATCCCCTCTTAAAGGCATCAAATCCCCTCTTAAAGGCATCCCCTCTCAAAGCCATCCCCTCTTAAAGCCAGTAAGGTCCCATTTAGTCTTAGGAGCTGTGGGACCCAATGGGACACATTTTTGCAGGGTCACACAGCCAAGGTCTGCAGAATCTTAGGGCGCAATCCGGAGGCGCCCTTGGGCCAATGCATGTCAGTTGTGCCAGCCCAGCGCTGTCGCGGATGTGTTGTAAGGCACGCCTGTGCCAGCCAGGAGGGCGCTGAGCCAGCGCAGGGAGTCGTGCCAACCCAGACACATTGTGGAGCTGCCCAGGGAAGTTGCTCCCATGCTGGCCAAGTTCGGCTAGCATGGGTTTTTTGTGAGGGTGGGGAAAGGCAGAAGGGGTGGAACAGGGCAGAGGAAGGGCAGGAAGTGGGTTGGCCCATGGGCAGGCTGGCCCAGGAAGGGGGCGGAGTGTGGATCAGGCCATTCAGCTGGATTCTAACCCTTGTCCCTTGGCTGAATGGGCCCAATCTGGCCACTTGGATTTGCACCAGCGATTTTCTGGCGCAGATCTAAGCAGCCCCATAGAGCTGGCTGAGGCTTACCACAGGGTAAAATATCCCCTTAGCATGAGGTCAGCTCCAGCTGCTTCCTACACTGCCCTGGATATAGCACAGGTCTGCTGGCCTGCTTACTCCAGTGCAGTATAGGATTGGACTGCCCAATATGCAGAATACATACAACGTATTATAGGCTTTATCTCTTTATGGTAGACTGGAAAGCAATCAAGCTGTGCACTGTAAAAGTCCATGCGAGTTAATAAACCAAATGGATCTAAGCACATTTTAATCTAAAATTAAACCCTAGTGCAGGACCCTGTTAGGCCCAGAGCCCAACTGGGAAGAATAGGTTCAAACGGCTTAAATCTGGCCCTGCATCCAACCCTCTCTAGCCACGGTCCCTATCCTGGGCCCTTAATCCGAATGGCTTGTTGCAAAGTGCAGGTTAAGTGATGCCAGCCAACCAGTCCGACTGCTTGTACCAGAAACAGTACAACCTTTGTTCAGAAGCAGAACTATACCCTGCTGCTCACCCTATGTTGTGTCTGTTAAAACAGCATAAAGAAGCTTGCTAGAGGGTTTTGCCCAGACAGAAGAGAGTTTTGTGTTTGTTTGTTTTTATCTGCACAGCCTAGCGCAATGTTGTGCAGTGGTAAATAAATATAATAAGAAAATTCTGCACACAAAATTCCATCAAACACAGATTGCCATTTGGGGAGAACGTCAGACGATACACTCAAAACAGCAAACGGTTGGGGAGCAGGGGAAGGTTAATCTATCTGCAATGTCAGATTATTATCCATGTTTATAGGCTGCCCTTCATGCACTGAGCTTGGGGTAGCATGCACTGATATGAGCTATCCCAAACTGCGAGGGCAGATCAGGCTATGTGCATCAAGGGTTAAACAAGCTGCTATTTGGGGAAGCACTGCCGCCCAATTACCATTATAGCCACACCCCTTGGCGGTCATAAATCTGGCCAAAGCTGATATAAGCCCCATGATGTACCTATATGTTGATAGCTACAAGTAGCTTCAGTAAGGAACTAGACTGGGAAAATGATGTGGAAAACAGGATCTAACATCCCTTCGCTCAGTGCCAAATTCACTCATCCTTAAGGGAGCCCCCACATGGCTGCTTATTAGTAAACAGAGAAACAGACATGGGAAATCAGATCATGGATCTCCCATACCACCCCCCAGACGGGAGAAGCAGCACTTGCTGAAATTCTCCCTTCTATCAAAAGCCCAGGAGCCTTTCTCAGTATTGACAGTGGCAATCCTAAAGTAAGGGACATGGTGGCGCTGCAGGTTAAACCACTGTTGCTGAGCTTTCTGACCAGAAGTTTTCTGACCGGAAGGTTGGGAGTTCAAGACCACGCAACCGAGTGAGCTCCCGTCGCTTGTCCCAGCTCCTGCCAACCTAGCAGTTTGAAAGCACGTAAAAATGCCAGTAGATAATAGGTACCACTTTGGTGGCGTTCTGTGCACCTCGGCTATAGTATGCTGGCCACAGGACCACGGAAACTGTCCTCGGACAAACACTGGCTCTTCTGCTTAGAAACGGAGATGAGCACCGCTCCCTACAGTCAGTCACAACTAGACCATTTGGTTGTAGGGAAACCTTTACTTTTATGTAACCCTAAAGTAAAAAAATGGAAAGTATAGGATTTATTTTTCCATAGGAGGTTGAGTTGCAGAAAAAGTATTTAATTCTCATTTGAATAAAAATCCCATGTTATTATGGGATAGTAACTATAACTCTAGGATAAACAAGGTAAATCACCTAAATTACTACTTAAGGCAAAATGGTTCTTGCTTCATTTAGCTCAGGTGCAGAACTAATAAAATATAGCTGGCTGTTGATGTTAAGATTACTTGAATTTATCATGTGCACCCAAGTTTTGTGTCATTTAAAGTGATATTAGGAGCATTTTAGCACAGTTAAAAGAAATGTTAACGACTGAGTTTTAAATGCCACCATAAACACTTCACCTCTCCTTCCACTCCTACAAACCGGGAGTGGGTGGGAAATATTCTTTCCTAAGACAATGAAACTCTAAAGAACCCACCTTGAATTTAGGCTTTCTCATTTTCAGGATACAACAAACAATACCTACATTTTTGCATTGCTGCATTTTTCCCGAGAATGTCCCGAGAATACAGAAGTGTACCTAGAGGGGGATCACAGCACTAGGTTTTGCAAGCAGCTGCTCCCCCTCCTCTTTGGAGTCATTTGTAGCAGACGTAGCCTCTGTTTTGCTCTAGCTGCTGGGAATGGCTCCCAAGAGAGGATGGAGAGGTTGCTTGCAAAACATAGTGCTGTGATCCCCCTCTAGGAACGCTTCTGGTAACAATGTTACCAATATACTGTATTACCAATAGATGTAACAGATCTAATATTATAGATGTGTACAGTGGTGTCATCTACTCCCCAGTAGACGGTTCGCTGGGCGGGAGTAGGGAGTGATTGACAGTCCGTCGATTCACTTCCTGGTTTCTTTGCGCGCCCCGCGCGGCTTTCCCTCACCTCGGAGGGGGCGCCTGCTCGCCCAGGCACCTGGCGCGCCCCCCACCCATCCCCCAAGGCGAGCAGGCGCCCCCTCCGAGGCGAGGGAAAGCCGTGCAAGGTGCGCGAAAAACCGGAAGTGAATCAATGGACTGTCAGTCACTCCCTACTCCCTACTCCCGCCCAGCGAACCGTCTACTGGGGAGTAGATGACACCACTGGATGTGTACCTATATATTTTCCGCTACTGGTCATAGGAAACTACTGCATATCTTTGCAAATATTGCTGTGCAAACGTTTTGAGTGTTCATTTAATGCCTCTGCAGTCTTTGGGATTTGTACTGTACAAGAGTTAACAGGTCAAAGGAACCCCCACATCTAAGATTTCAGAGGTGGGGCCTGGTGATGTCACAGGGCTGCCAACTCTTGGTTGGCTTACGGCTTCCTTTCTGGCCAATTGGAAGAGGTGACAGTAGCTGTCTGCAGCAGCTACTAGTTTTGAATGGAGGGGAAGACCGGGGAAGACTACTGGAGACTAGGCCCCTTGCGCAGAGGGCCAAAGAAGCCCCTCCCTCCAAACCCCCCCAGCAGAAAACCTGAGATCTGTCAACCTACATTGTATAAAACAGCAGTTCCCAAACCAGGGGTCGCAAGCCCATTTCAGGTGGGCCACGAAGCACATGGGGCAGCCATATTGAAAACATGGGATGCTGGAAAGGAGGAAGGGTGTATGGTTGTTTTGCTTGTGCCAAGGCTGCAAATAGGCTATTTTCTTTCTGATTCACTTTGCTCTTGGGAAATGGCTGAGAAATAACCCAACAGATTGCTGCATTCTCAGGAAAGTGGCTGGCTCTGGTGTCACGATGACATCACTTCAGGCCATGACATCACTTCTGGTGGGTCCTGGGCAGATTGTCTTTCTAAAAAGTGGGTCCTGGTGTGAAAAAGTGTGAGAACCACTGGTATAAAACAATGGTTAAGTGCTACTTTAATGTACTGTTTAGGATAGGTTTTGAGGGTAGTTTGGCTTATCCTCTCCATACCATTAGTAGAAGGGGAAAGGTGCTATAAGAGGAAGAATGAGGCATGTGTATGCACATCCTTACTCATGGGGTGGGGGGAGAACTGGCTCAGATAGTATCATCTGAAGTGGCTCATTACATCCCTATCATTCAGTCTATGCTCTATCGTAAGGTTATTGAGAAGAACAACATAAGAATTGTAAGGCACTCTGTACTATGGAGCTTGCTCAGGACATTGTAATTTGGGTGGGGTTGCATTTGAGGAGACTCATACTGAAGAACACAAAGCCACTGAAGCATCACCAAGGAGATAAAGTCAACCTGCTGTATATCTGTTAAAGGTACAGGATCCTATTTGGGTCAGGAATGCTGGTGGTAACCACGCAAAAGTAATTGCCCACATACATTTCATGGCCCCCAGTATAAGGCGTCAAGAGCCATTTGGGGAAATTTCATTTGCCGGTTCAAATTTGTCAGCACTCGACATCCAAGCAAAGCTTCAGGGTTTGGTTGGTGTCCAACAGCGCAGGATCCAGTTCATGAACTACTAGACCCTAGAGGATTCTCACAACCCTAATTGTTGTTGTGATAATTACAAACAAAGCACTCATAAAGCACCATAAGAACAGGTGCTTTGAAAACTAGACAAGACACGTTCCCTGCCCCGGAGAATTTAACAGCGAAAGAGGCCAAAACAATGAAACGGGAGATGAGATCACAGGAGGCCACATTTGAGAAGAAAATGAAAAGGTGTGGCATTCCTATCCACTTATTTCCTCTGGTTCTTATCAGCCTAAACGCTGTTGTGAAATATAATTGAAGCGATCTTGGACAGAGTTGGTAGGAACAACCGCACAATGAATGTCAGGAATGCCCTGGATTTGGCCTTCAGGATGTTCAGAACTTTGCAATGTACGATATCTAATATGAGTCAGGTCTCACCAGAGTTTTGCCTCAGAATTTAATATCATTGGCAAGTCTCAGCCTTGAGACTGAGGGCACAATCCTAACCTGAGTTAGGCCGGCATAAGCCAAGCCAGCAACGTTTGGCCAGCACAAGAGCCACCCTAAATTATGTTTGGACCACTCTTGGAGTCAGAGGCCAGTACACAGACATGCGCCATCCTCCCTGACTCCAAGAGTGGTCCAAAAATGCTTTATGGTGGCCCTTGTCCTGGCCAAACTTTGCTGGCTTGGCTTATGCCAGCCTAACTCCAGTTTAGGATTGCGCTCTGGGGTAGGTCCAAATTTCATGGGGCTCTTCACAAACACTTTTTCCATGCGCCCCCCCTCCTCTATGGGTGGACCCTGAGAGAGCAACTGGCCACCACCACAGGAAGGCTATAGGTACAGAGGTAGGGCTACCAGATACAAACTGGGATAGAGCGCCTATCCTTTTAACCATTGTATAGAAGAAGGAATTTGGGCAGGTGCAGCTTTTGAAACCCTTCCCTGATGAACTGCACCTGCCCAAATTCCCTCTGTTATACAACAGTTAAAGGGATAGGCACTCTGTCCCAGTTTGTATCTGCCTATATGGAGGTGGTCTCAGGGATCAGAGTGGACACTTCTGAGGAGTTCTTAACAGCTACCCAATGATGCCTCCAATAGTATTGCTATGGGGGGGGGGCAAAACACTATGTTTTGCAGGAGCCTGAGTGCCTGAGTAACACAGCCCTCCCTCACTTTCAGAGTCATTTGCTAGAGCTTGCTCTCCGAGCCGCAAACAGCTCAATTCTTACCTGGCAGCTTCTGACGTTCACATTAAAAAACAAATGCAACACGTAGTGGACATTTCCCCCTCACCACATCGTGGCCCAGATTTGACATTCAGGCCCAGGGCTTCCAGTCACGTTGCACCTCTCCTCTGACAGTCGGAGGCTCCGTGACTTTTCGCAGTCACATCATCATCGGCAGATGTCAACCTCCTTATCTTTGCATCTTCACTGTGAGGCAAGCTTCATGGGCTGCTCCTGCCTCTTAGGCAGTTATTAAAAGCACAGAGCCTCCAGCCCTAAAAGAGGTGGCAGACCTATCCCAATATTGCGTCTTCTTTCCTTTTTCCCCCCCTGTAAAGCTACTTTCTAACCAGGCAAGGCAAAGGTAAAAGGGGAGGGGAAGCCTTTTGTGCAATGTTGCAATGGACAGGTGTTTCTAGTCCCTTTGAAGTAAGAGATGCCACAAAACAGGAGTAATAATATGGAATTGTATGAATCTCTAATAAGCCAGAAACCCCAGTTTAGCACTATCTTGATGAGTTAGTGCTAGGGCATTAGGAAGCCGTATTCAGCCTGAGGACAGACTCACCCAGAAAGGCCCGGCATCAACACACCCATGTATACGCCCAGCACCACCCCTGACAACACCTTTTCCAAAACAAAACAAGAGACAAGTCATACCTCCGTTCTCCTCTTCATGTTCTTGCACACATGACACAGTCTCTTGGCTGGCCAGGAGTTCCCGGGACCCGTCAGCCAGTGGGAAATGAAAGTCCCTTGATCTTAAAGGAGGGACATTGATTTTCAGCAGACATTGATTTTCTCTTTCTCCCCTGCTCCCCCCCCCCCGCTGCACAAATATTCTCTGGGGTTTTCCTGGCCCGAAAGTGAGTTGAAACCTTTCTAATCCAGTATCCACTCAGGAGAGAGATCTCGGGGTGCTGGCGGACCATTCAATGAAGGTATCGACCCAGTGTGCGGCAGCAATTAAGAAGGCCAATTCCATGCTTGGGTCATTAAAAAAGGGGTTGAGAATAAAACAGCCAATATTATCATGCCATTGTACAAATCGATGGTAAGGCCGCACCTGGAATATTGTGTCCAGTTCTGGTCGCCACACCTCAAAAAGGACTTAGTGGAGCTGGAAAAGGTGCAGAAGAGAGCGACAAAAATGATTACGGGGCTGAGGCACCTCCCTTATGAAGAAAGACTGCAGTGTTTGGGGCTCTTCAGTCTAGAAAAAAGGTGCCTGAGGGGGGACATGATTGAGACATACAAAATTATGCATGGAAGGGATAGAGTCGATAGAGGGATGTTCTTTTCCCTCTCTCAAAACACCAGAACCAGGGGGCATCCACTAAAGCTGAGGGTTGGGAGAGTTAAAACAGATAAAAGGAAGTACTTTTTTACCCAGCGGCTGGTTAGTCTGTGGAACTCTTTGCCACAGGAGGTGGTGATGGCATCTAGTCTAGACACCTTTAAGAGGGGTTTGGACGGATTTCTGGAAGAAAAGTCCATCATGGGCTATAGGCCATGATGGATTGTGCAACCTCTTTACATTAGTAGTAGGCTACTTCAGAGTACGGGTGCAAGGGAGTGGCAACAAGATGCAAGCGTCTTGTGTCTCGTGCCTCCCTGGGGCACCTGGTGGGCCGCTGTGAGATACAGGAAGCTGAACTAGATGGGCCTTTGGCCTGATCCAGCAGGGCTCTTCTTATATTATGTTCCTAATGGCAGAGTTCCTGTTCTGTTTTCTGCCATCCTGCCCCAAAATTGTAGGGTCGAAGATTTTGGCAGGGATCCAGTAAGTCACCCTGTCCATTTCATGGCTCTGGTACAAGGCCAACTTCACCCAGAATGTGTGCATTCTGTGATTCTGCACATGGAGTGGAAAAAGCCAGTTGTGATCCTACCATTCAGGGGGGGGGGAATACCCTGGGTGCCATGCTGGTGGAGCGGGGGGAGTGGTGCCCACTGCCGCAGCACTGCTATCTCCGCCACCACCCACCTTTTGGGGCCCTCTCAAGGGCCAGGCAGGCTGTATGGAGGCGCAACTGGCATCAATACAACGCTTCCAGGGAGCCAATTTTTCATTGGAAAATCGGAAGTACAGGCATGCCCCAGTATCCACTGATGTGGTATCCATGGTTTCAGTTATCCACAGATACCAAGGACCCCAGTGGATACCAAGGCATGTCTGTACTGTTTAAAGGCCTTCTGAAAGCATTGGAAAGCTTTTGGAAAGCAGAGAGGGGTGTCGCACAAGGCTGTGCAACTCCAGGTAGGGCAGCGGTTGAGGAGGGGCGGCAGTCGGTGGTCATGGCCCTGGACAGAGAACTGGCCAGGTCTGCAACTGGAAAAAGCAGAACGACTGGGGTTGAGCACTGAAGACAGCACCCCAAGGGCAACTTCTAAAACCACACGCAGGCACACACTTTTCCAGCTCTTAAGACTCTGCAGGAAGTTGTAAAAGGCGTGGGCAATGTTGGAAGAAACGTCGGATCTCCAAGGATTAGGGGGCAAGTTCTCTGTGCCTGGCATAACTCATCCCTTCCTCTTTGCCCCACTGGCAGAAGCTTCATATGTTATGCAAATCAAGAAAACGCAAGCACATGCTGCTCGGATTGCATCATTTTTAAACAGTGTGACAAGCATGAAGCGTTCTTTTGTGCAAAATGGGATTATACGGGAGACTTCTACTGTATGATCTATCTCTCAAGGGAATTCTGGAGGTGTTTAACGGTAATACTTTTTGGAAAAAAAATTTCCCTGACTTTTTGGGATTTTGGATTTGGAGAGAAATGACAGGAAGCAAGGCATGCTGACTGCACAGTTAAGACGTAAAGTCTAATTGGAGTTTCTAATTGGAGCGCTGTTGGTCTAAGAATACAGCAGCTCATGTCATCCACTGGAAGGATGTGGCAGTGAGCACCCAGAGAGCAGACCAGGAAGCCACCCTCCAGCGGCATCATCCTCAAATTAATTTCCGGAACACTAGGTAGGACTTACCGCTTGATTGACAGGCTGTCCGTGACGTGTCGCTGCCTGCCCGCCCGCTGCGCTGGCTCCCTCCAGTTGGTGCGCCCCTCCGCTGCTTGCCCATCCGGCACGCCCCCCAGGCAAGCAGGCACCCCCTCCGAAGCCAGGGGTGCCCGCGCAGGCAGCGACACGTCATGGACGGGCAGCCAATCAGGCGGTAAGTCTCGCCTAACATTCCAGAACTTAATTTGAGGATGACACCACTGCCACCCTCCCACTTTGGGGTACACAACTCTCATCTGTGTTTTACCTCTTGCTCCCTTTCCTTCTTTAAAAATATATATTTTTTAATTTTATATAAAGATATGGGTAAGGTAGTAGGGAAAACATGGGAAGGGGATACAATGGTAACACAGAAGGTACACACTGATTACAGCATAATTATCTCCACTTAATTACTGTTTGTATACAATTCATCGTTTAATATCTTAAAAATTTGTATACAAATCTTGATAACTCTTGTTCTTTCTTATTTACAAAATCTTCATTCTCTACAAACTAAAATTTCTATATATAACATCTTAACGTCTAGTCTTTATTTCCTTTCTTCCATCCAATCATAAAACATTCTTCAATATTCTCACATCTTTGTTACATCACCATCTTTCATCCTTTCAGTTAAAACGTCCATTTCTGCTATTTCATATATTTTCTCTATTAGTTGCTCAACATCTGGAATCTCCTCATTTTTCAATTTTTGTGCGTACATAATCTTGCCGCTGTGTTTACATGTACTATAATACGCTTCTTCCCTTTCTCCTGAATATTGCCCATCATATTAAGTAAAAATAGCTCTATTTTTAGACCAAAATATATTTAGACCAAAAAATTGGTCTAACCAATATTTCACATTTCAACATTTGTAACATTTGTTGTTGTTGTTGTTCAGTCGCTAAGTTGTGTCCGACTCTTCGCGACCCCCATGGACCACAGCACACCAGGCCTCCCTGTCCTCCACTAGCTTCCGGAGTTCACCCAATTTCATGTTCATCGCTTAGACACTGTCTAACCATCTCATCCTCTGCCGCCCCCTTCTCCTTTTGCCTTCCATCTTTCCCAGCATGAGGATCTTTTCTAGAGTCCTCTCTTCTCATGAGGTGGCCAAAGTATTTGAGCTTCAGCTTCAGGATTTGTCCTTCCAGGAAGCAATCAGGCTTGACTTCCTGGAGGACTGACCAATTGGATCTCCTTGCAGTCCAGGGGACTCTCAAGAGTCTTCTCCAACACCATAATTCAAAAGCAACATAGTAGGTACTAAATGCCATTTTTTTTTTGCGTTTTCACAAGTCCACCACATATGGTAAAATGTCCCTTCTTTATCTTACCTCTTGCTCCCTTTCCAACTGCAGCTTTCTACGTTTCTTGGATAATTCCTCCCCACCCACCCCAGCATCTTTGTTCTTCTCCTAACAAGCTGTGAGGCTGAATGAAGCAGCTGTCTTGAATAGCAGGCTTGAGCAGGGCAGCGAATTGACAAGAGATGTCCTCTGTGCTGGTTTCTCCCAATGCCGCTGCTGTAGGCCCACCATACAGAGACTGCAGCATCAGAGCTTCAAGAAGCAGCGGCACCGCAAACCTGTCCTGGTGGCTTGCTTTCATGACTGGTCAGAATAAGATCGCTCAATGTTGCCTCCTCCTATCCAGTAAGAAGGCCAGGCAGGTGAGAAGGGGAAGGAACCCACCCCCTCCAACCAGGGCCAGCTCCCTGGCAGGGAGTGGCAGGGCCCAAGGCAGGGCATCCCTGCGGGGCCCCTTCTCACCCAGAAAAGCGATCGTGTGCACGGCACCTGGAAAGGGTTGTTGGTGATACGACCGGCATCTCCGCCAACTGCTTCCAGGAGGCCCATTTTGGGCAGTTCAGAGACAGGGGCAGGTGGGAGGGCCCAAGGTCAAGCTGCTGTACTCACTCCACTGACTTTCAGTCCATAGAGATTGCAGCCGCTGCCGCCGCCACCGCCGCCAATATGCTCTCTGCCCTGGTGTGGGGCCCCCAAAGTGCGGGGCCCAATGTGATGACTTTGGTCACATTGGCTTAAGGCCGGCCCGGCCTCCACCTTCCTTCCTCCTACTTTCAGCTCTCATACCTCCTTGTCCCTCTTGTTTCCCCTGGCCCTGTTTGAAATATATTTTAAACAGAGGGGGGAGGCAGCACTGGAGCTGAAGGCTAGAGAAAGGCAGGGTTCTGTGTCATGCAGTGGGGTAGCTAAGGGGGGGCAGGGGGTACATTGCCCCAGGGACCATGCCTTGAGGGGAGCCAAGCTGCATCCTCAATGGTGGACCTTGGCCTTCTGAGACTGGATAGGTCTCTGGATAGAGACTGAGACCTTCAATGGTGAAAAGTGGCCTTCTGAGACTGGGGGCGCAATCCTAACCTAAATTAGGTCAGCACAGTTAGGCCAGCAAAGTTTGGCTGGCACAAAGGACACCATAAAGTATGCTTGGACCCCTCTTGGAGTCAGAGAGGCCAACACACAGACATGCGCCATCCTCTCTGACTCAAATACGCTTTATGGTGGCCCTTGTGCCGACCAAACTTTGCTGGCCTAACTGCACCGGCCTAACTCCAGGTTAGGATTGCGCCCTGAAACTGGTCCAAATGCACTTTATGGTGGCCCCTGTGCCAGCCCAAACTTTGTTGGCCTAATTGTGCCGGCCTAACTCTTGGTGAGGCTACATGTAGCCTCAGAAGACCTCAAAAGGCCTCCGAGAAACCTTAGAAAGGCCCTTCCAGTTTTTGCAAAAATAAAAAATAAAAAATTGGACATGCCTTTGTAAGGGGTATTAAAAGGTGTGTGCCTCAGTTGCCAGATGGCTAGCTAGGCCACTGGTGTCACGCTCTACCTCACCATGCTTTCCTCTCAATCAATCAATCAATCACTAGTATTTATATACCGCTTTTCAACACAAAGTTCACAAAGCGGTTTACAGGCAAATAATCACATTAAAGTTAAATGGCTCCCTGTCCCAAAAGGGCTCACAATCTAAAAGAATGGAGAACACCACCAGCAACAGCCACAAGACAGACACTGTGCTGGGGCGAAGAGGGACAATTGCTCTCCCCCTGCTAAATATAAGAGGACACCACTTGAAAAAAGTGCCTCTTGCCCAGTTAGCAGGGGTTGCAGGCAAGGGGTGGGCTCTCCTTGCCCACCTGTGTTTTCCTAATCAGCCACGCCAGGTGGACAGGGAAGAGGGTGAGGAGAAGGCAGTCCTGGACCCAGCTGAGGCTCTGCCCTGGGGCAAGGCCTGAGGAGCCGCTCCCTTAGCCGGCTCCCTGCCCCTTGCACCGCCCCTGCGCCAATCCAGGTTCCATTTTGGAGTTGTGGTGGCAGGGCCGGCTCTAGCAACAGCGGGGCCCAATGTGGGGCATTCCTGCGGGGCCCCCAACCCTCCCTGCGGGGGCCCCCACTCACCAAGAAGAGCGCTGTTTGTGCCACATGCAAAGCATGGCATGTGGAAGTAGTTGGTGGTGATATCTTAACATCACCACCAACTGCTTCCAGGTGGCCCATCTTGGGCTGTTCCGAGGCAGAGGCAGGTGGGAGGGACCAAGGTAAAGCTGCTCTGCTCGCCCCACTGACTTACAGCCCATCGAGATCCCAGCTGCAGCCACAGGCAATATGCTCACCCTGCTGGTGCGGGGCCCAAGTTCAACAAGTTCAAAGGCCAAGTTCCTTGCTGCTAATAGTTTTCTCTCTTGCCAGCTATTTGGCAAGAACTAAACTGCTTCTAGTCTTTCTTTCTCTTTGTCATCCCAAAAAGTTATCCCAAAACTGTACATGTCATTAGCTGTCTTGACCCCAATGATGTATCGGTTTGAATTTTGCGGTGTGCTCCACCCCTTGATCTCTCTCTCTTTTTAAAAAAAATTATCATAGATTTGCCAATCACAGATGTCATCTAGTTTACTTCCTCCTCCTGCCTCCAATTTCTTCTTTGGTGAAAATCATACATTCCCCTCTTCTTTTTTTTCTTAGTTCCAAGCTCCGCAGGTGCTTTTCTGATTGTTATGTCTGTCTCTTGTACCTCTGCAGCAAAACCTGCATTGTAAATAGTTTCCCACACCCTCCGAGTTCTTTTTATCCCGTTCTTATCTATATTTTTATTGCCTATTTTATTATTTTGTTATTTTCATGTACTGTACTTTTTGCTGTTCCCCCCTCCAATAATTGTAAGCTGCCTTGGGCATCTGCCTTGGCAGAGGAAAGGCCGGGTAGAAATCTCTTAAATAGCTAGCTAGCTAGCTAGATCCTATTTAATTTCCCAGTGTCAATGTAGCTGCAATGCAGCTCTGAGTTAAGGGAACAAACATTCCCTTACCTTGTGCAAGTCTCTGTGACTGCCCCACCACCACCACCACCACAGGAGGCAGCGCACACCCTGTTGGCACAGCTGTATTGGAGCAGGAAAGCTGGATAGCATTTGGCCCTTAGCCTCCTAAAAAGCAGACGTCCCGCTGCCTGAGACATCCTGCTGCAATAGCCATAGTCCCAAGAGACTCTGAAATAAGCACCACGGTGGAAAGGTCACAAGACAGACAAGATCAGTTTGTGGATTGCTTGCCTTCATTTGCTGGGTCCGACTAAGATAACAGCTCTTAGCCAGCCCCCCTTCCAGGTTTGTCTTGCAACGGTCAATTGGGTATCCCAGTTCATCTGACCAGTCAAGGGGCAGGTAGGATGCCCAGGTGCTTGTAAACTCCCCAGTCAGAAGGAATCATGACCTCATCATCCCTGGGTTTTTTAAAGTCACGCACAAAGACAATGAGGTGTCATGCCCCAGTCCATTGTTGAAACAAGCTCCTGCTTTACGGATTCACACCCACTCACCTTCCTGCTTTGAGAATGAAGGGACCAGAGCTCTATTTATGTGAACATGGGGAGTCAATTCAGTCAATTGCAGCAGAGAGAGAGAGTGTGTGTGTGCGCGCGCGTGCATGTGTGTGTGTGCGTGTGTGGTTTTTTTCCTTGCATTTTAATATTGCCAACCTTTGTTAACCACTCCCCCCTTTCTGTTACTGTTCATTTTTTGATACATATCATGCTTTGATCACTTTGCAGTTCCTCCACCCTTTTTATTGATCTGTTCCTTCAGGCTTTTAATAAACTTTAACTAAATTTAGCCATTTAATCCTAACCTGGAGTTAAGCTGGCACAGTTAGACCAGCAAAGTTTGGCTGGCACAAGGGTCCCCATAAAGCAGGTTCAGACCACTCTCGGAGTCAGAGAGGATGGCGCACATCTGTGTGTTGGCGTCTCTGAGTTGGAGAGTGGTCCAAACATACTTTACGGTGTCCCTTGTGCTGGCCAATCTTTGCTGGCCCAATTGTGCCAGCCTAACTCCTAATGATTGTGCTCTTAGTAATCTATTTGCCTGTTCTGTTGGGTAAAAAAAAAAACAGATTATCATGCTTACAAGATCATTTAAGTTCCACTACTGTGTGACTTCAAGGGAAACTCCTCAGATTTTAGGGACCTTTTGCTAATTTGGAAGAGGGGCTTTCCCAAGGCGACCTCTTTCTGTCTGAGCTTCCTCGTCTCCAGTGGTAGCATCAGGAAGACTACCAGTTTCCCAATAACCCCAGTCGAACCAGTAAGGAGGTGGAAATGGATAGCAAGGGAGCAAGAGTGTCACTAACCATTAGGAACTATGCCCATTCTGCCCTCCACCTCCAAGTCTCCATGGACTTGATCTAATCAATAGATTTCACCATTGCCACCAGAAAGATCTCTCACTTAACTCTCCCTTCCACTACCAAATTCCCACTGGGTGCATGTCTGGCAAGAAACCACTGGATGGTTTTAGTCATTTAATTGGGCAGAAGATTTAGTCGAGAGGGTTAATGCCTCTGTTTGCCTGAAGATAAGAGCTGAAGATCTGAAGGTCGCCAGTTCGGGACAGCCGGAAGTCTCTGTGAGCGGCAGACCTTGTTAATTGCGGCTGATTAACAGCTGAGCTTCGGCTGCCTTGTGTGAGGGGGAGTTGTGCCAAAGTTCAGCCGCTTCTCTGGTGGGAGCAGGGAAGCTGCTTATCAGCCAGCAAGAAGACAAACGGGTGGCCAGAAAGAAGGACTAAATCCAGAAAGATCCATCTGTATGTGTGTAGTTCTTGAAAGATAGAATATTTCTGTATAAATTGTAAAAACCTTTGGGTTTCTGAATAAAGTCTGCCCATGTAAACCGCCTTGAGTTATAGTCATTAGAGAAATCTGGTGACCTAAGAAAGGCGGTATATAAATCCAAGTATTATTATTATTATTATTATTATTATTATTATTATTATTATTATTA
>JAJKFI010000013.1:4305144-4318045 GCA_029204185.1 Lerista edwardsae
CACACACACACACACACACACACACACACACACACACACACACACACACTACACTGTCTATAGGCAGTGTAGACAAACTACCAAAGCAAAAAAAAAAAAAAATCCCTGACATATCCACCTGGTTCCAAGGAAAGGGAATTGTCTGGCTTCATAAATCACATGCAACTGAGGCTGCTCAGACATGCTGGGATCTCAAGTGCCTGCTGGTCCCATTTCCAGGGAAATTAGCTCAGACTGTGCAGTCCGGCACACAGCTGCTTTAGGGTAAACATTCCTGCGGTGCTTCCAGCTGGTCGTCACAACTGGAGCTGAAGAACCCTAGGAAAGCAAGTCTCATCAACATCCTTTGAGACATCTGCATGCCCCATTGCTCCTCTTAGCACCTACCGCTGCTGGAGTGCCAGCCAGGTAAGCCGAAGAAGGTTGGCGGACTGGGATCCTTGGAGACATTAGTGGGTAGAAGGGGGAAGAAGCCTTGGGAGTAGGCAGGTGATAAGGCAGGGAGGAGGAATAGCAGCTCAGAGGCAGGGTGAGGGTAAGACTGGACTCCATTGCTCCAATCAAAGTCACAAGAGAGTCTGATGTGAATGGGATTGGTTCATGTCTCCCCTCCCGCTGCCCTGCCAAATCAGGAAATCGCTCACGGGGTTATGGGGAAGGCATGTCATCTTCTTTGTGTGCATTTTCCCCCTTAAAACAGCAGCCACAGAAAAACAGCCATGCTGAATCAGGCCAAGGGGTCATCTAGTCCAGCTTCCTATATCTCACAGTGGCTCACCACATGGAGCACTTAGGACAGCAAAATGCCTGCATCCTGTTGCCACACTCCCCTGCATCTGGCATTTACCCTATTTACACTTGCACCCCTAGTAAAGACACCAGACTACAGCTTGGATTTAGCTTTATTAACACAAGTTTTTAAATCATGAAACCTACTGAACACATGTCCCTCCCTCACCAGTCTGGGGTAGGCCCTCCCCCCCCAAAAAACCTGCCATTCATGGCCAATTTGGATGACAGAAAAAAATTCCTGCCTGGCCCTCATGATGAAAGACCAGCTAATCTCAGACTGGACATACCCATCACTGCTCATAGCATGCCATGGACTTTTCTTCCATTTCTTCCATTTAGATCTGTCCAATGCTCTTTTAGACCAGACGCCATCACCACATCCTGTGGCAAAGAGTTCCGCAGCCTAATTACATTCTGGGTAAAGAAATATTTTCTTTTGTGTGTTCTAACTCGCCTGACACTCAACTTTAGTGGATGTCCTCTGGGTCTGGTATTGTATGAGAGGATAATGACGTAAGTAGAAGGGGCTTTTAACCCTTTGCATTTCCACCCTCATCCCAACAAAAATTACTCCCATGAAGCTATTTGCCCCTGAAAGTGTCATTTGCTGCACTTGCCAAAGAGCCACTTGGGGGGGGGGGAGGCATGATTCCCCCACCTGGCAGGAAAATTGTAGGAACTGAAATTGTAGGAACTGAATTGTAGGTTAAAGCTCCCTCTACCAAATCAATGGCCTTGCTCAGAACAACACCCTCTGTGGCTGTTTTTTTTTTTATTAAGGGAAAACCATAAATGCAGGAGACAATGATGTGTTCAATGTTTTGCCTAGCTAATCCAGCCAATCCAAGGAGAACCTCACTAGGGGCCTGCTCCATCTGCACTAACAGCAACCCAGCTTGGAGAGTTTGCTGCTCTGCTTCAGAGCGCAGTCCTAACCCGGAATTAGGTTAGCCAGCACAGTTGGCCAGCACAAGGGACACCGTAAAGGATGTTTGGACCACTCTTGGAATCAGCGAGGCCAGCACACAGACGTGTGCCATCCTCCCCAACTCCAAGAGTGGTCCAAACATACTTTATGGTGTCCCTTGTGCTGGCCAAAATTTGCTGGCCTAACTGTGCTGGCCTAACTCCAGGTTTAGTTAGGATTGTGCTCTCAGTTACTTAAGAAATATTGTCTCTCTTCCTTTGTTTCATTGGTCACATGAGAAAGGGGGGACTGAATCCAATCTTCGCAGCCATTCTCAGCCTCATTATATCATTGTTGATTCAATCTGGTTTTTCACTATCCAATCACACCAACGATATCTAATCTTTTGACCACAAAGATAGAAAAGAAAGAAATGAAAGTGCCTGAAGACTTCAGTTCAACAACACAAAGACGGGCTGTGGCTTCGTGCTTGACATTTTCTTGGGTTTGACACAGAGGAAGAGCCGTTTTCATCAGGCCAAAGGTCTAGCTCAGTGTTTCTCAAATTGTGGGTCTTGAGCCCATTTCAGGTGGGTCACATAGCCTAGTGCAGCCGTCATTGAAAAAATGGGAAGATGGGATGCTGGAAAGGGGGAGGGCTGTGTGGTTATTTTGCTTGTGTCAAGGCTATAAATAGGCTTTTTTTGCTGATTTACTTTGCTATTGGAAAACGTCTGAGAAAGAACCCAATTTATTGCTGCATTCTCAGGAAAGCAGCAGGCTCTGGCATCGCAATGACAGTTTTTTTTCTTTCCAGAGGTGCTCAAGAGCCTTGGGAACTATTTCTCCTCCCCATGGCATGAACTGGAGTTTGTGAGAATGACATTGCAGAACAGAGATATAAACTTGAGAGAAATGTGCATGGCCTGTTAGGCAAATCACATTGCATCAAATTATTTCTTAAGGTCTGTTAGGGCACAAACCTAACTTGGATTGTTAGGCCGGCACAGTTAAGCCAGCAAAGTTTGTCTGGCGCAAGGGATACTGTAAAATATGTTTGGACCACTCTTGGTGTCAGAGGCCAGCACACAGACGTGCGCCATCCTCCCTGACTCCAAGAGTGGTCCCAGTGTGCTTTATGGTGGCCCTTGTGCCGGCCAAACTTTGCCAGCCTAACTGTGCCAGCCTAACTCCAGGTTAGAATTGCACCCTTATTCTTTTTACCAGTGTCGTATTTTATGCAGTAAATATTGGCAACCGTGCAGAGGCCTCTCTGGTGCAATAGCAAACATGGATATATGGCCACAGACTATTTAAAGATGGATGTGTTCACCTGTTTTTCTCCCATGGGATGTGGCTTCTCTCAAGGCCAGAGCACCCTGTGACAATCCTAGGTGATGATCCTAGGTCATCCACTTTGGGATTTTTGCTACTGAAGACTCATATGGTCTTGAGCAAGTTCCTTCCGGCTCCATCGCTTGGTGTTTCTGCGGTATTTAGAAACAACACTGACTCAGTTGCCTTCTTGTTGATGACTGGACCTCCCATGTCAAACGTGTCTTGAAGTGCATCGGGAGAAGATGCTGGAGGAGGTCATCAGCATCCTGTTTTGAAAGAAGAGGGGCCACTACCATGCTCCATGCTTTTTGCATGCGAAATGTCCCAGGTTCAATCAATTTTGAGTCCCCCCCAAAAAAGGGTCCTGCCTGAAACCTTAGTAAGTCACTGCCAGGCAATGTAGACCCGTGGTTCCCAAACTGTGGGTCAGGACCTACCAGTGGGTCGCAAGCCAATTTCAGGTGGCTCATGAAGCACTTAGAGCAGCCATTTTGAAAACATGGAAAGATGGGATGCTGGAAATGGGAAGGGCTTTGTGGTTGTTTTGCTTGTGTCAAGGTGGTAAATAGGCTTTTTTCCCCTTCTTGATCCACTTTGTTATTGGAAAATGACTGAGAAATATTGCTTATGGAAACCCAGCTTATTGCTGCATTCTCAGTGTTACGATGACAGCACCTCCAGCCATGACATCAGTTCTGGTGGGTCCCAGACAGATTGTCATTCTAAAAAGTGGGTCCCGGTGCTAAAAGGTTTGAGAACCACTGATATAGAGTTAGTCAAGTAGTGCGATTCTGAACAAGGCAGCTTCCAGTGCATTCTCTGGTTCATTGAGATGTCTGGTGTTCTCTAGTGTTGTTGTTTTCTTACTGGGGGAAGCGGTCATTGTTTTCAGCTGCTGAACTCCAGGTTAGCACAATTCAGTCTTGCTGACTCATGATCATGCTGAAGTAGTTGCTGGCAAGAGCTCAGAATCTTCACTCCTATTGCAACTCATCCCCATGAGTGGGTGTCAAAGCTTTGCATTAGACAAGGTGTTGTCAGCGAATGAAGGGGGGGGGAAGAAACTGAATCATAAAGGCCTACAGGGACTTTCTAAGCAGCAGTCCTGGATTTCTCATTGTAGCCAAATCAGTCCGATTTGGGGCAATGGGTTCTACCGTCCATACCAGAAAGGGAGAAAAAAGAAAGAAAGAAAGAAAGAAATGACAAGCCAAGAATCCAGAAGACATCATGGATGACGAACATAATCTTTCTTTCATGAGTCACCGGCATCGGGATGTCCTTGTGGTATAATCAAAGTGCTGCTTATTACGCTTGTGGATGATAACCAAACTAACTCTTAATGAGTTGTGGGAAAGAAGACAATGGGGTGCTTTGCCAGAACTTGTTCACCTTGACAACACGCCCACAGGCCAGGTACAAAGATCACCATTGTTTACTTGAAAGCCCGGCAGAAGGAATTATGGTCTGCTTGTGTGTGTGTGTGTGTGCGCGCGTGCGTGTGTGCGCGCGCGCATGCATGCACGCGCAAGCATGGGCACACCATAAACACTTCTGAAGTTCCTGATCTTGTGGGTTGGGAAATACACCCAAATTTGTCCAAAACGGGGACAAACATCATCACAAGGACAGTCTAAGAGCGCAATACTAACCTGGAGTTAGGTTGACACAGTTAGGGCAGCAATGTTTGGCCGGCACAAGGAACACCATAAAGTATGTTTGGACCACTCTTGGACTCAGAGAGGCCAGCACATAGAAGTGCACCATCCTCCATGACTCTGAGAGGGGTCCAAACATACTTTACAGTGTCCCTTGTGCCGGCCAAACATTGCTGCCCTAACTGTGTCAACCTAACTCCAGGTTAGTATTGCGCTCTTAGACTGTCCTTGTGATGATGTTTGTCCCTGTTTTGGACAAATTTGGGTGTATTTCCCAACCCACAAGACTTTGCTGGCCTCACTGTGCTTAGGCCTAACTCCAGGTTAAGGTTGCGCTCTCAGTAACTGCTCAGATGGGCACATGGATCTGTAAGAAGATACAGTCTGGATGTCTGATATTGCTGACATAATGTAAACAACAGTGTTTGTTTCAGTTCTGTTTGCAGACCACAAAAGAGTGGGACATTTTGGAGATTTTCATGGGGCCTATCTTTGTATTTTACATAGATTGACAACCCAATCCGATACATGTCTACTCAGAATTAAGTCCAGTTGAGTACAGTGGGACTTACTCCCAGGTAAGTGTGCAGAGGATTGCAGCCTGATTCTCTGAATCTATATACATCCGGTTAGAGTAGACCATTCCCTGCATCGCTTGCAGGTAAATGTTTTTTTGTGCATTAGAAGTCAATCCCAAGGCCAGGCCAATTTTGAGTTATACAGTATAATAGTTCCTTGAAGAAATATTTCAAACTTGATTTTAACAGGTCTGAAGCAGGAATGTAGGTCAAATACAGTGATGAAAAAAATAAACAACCTCACTGTGGGTTAACACCATAAAAATCATGATTAGTTAATCTACACGTGCAGGACTTGCTCTAGCAGTGGTGGGGACCAATGCAAGGCATTCCTGTGGGGGCCCCCCACTCTCCCTGCAGCCCCCACCCCTCACCAAGAAGAGCGCTGTTGGTGCCGTGTGCAAAGCAGGGCACCTAGAAATAGTTGGTGGTGACATAACGTGTCATGACTTCCAACATCACCACCCAACCCCACCAACTGCTTCTAGGTGGCCCATTTTGGGCTGTTCGGAGGCAGGGGCAGGTGGGAGGGCCCAAGGTCAAGCTGCTCTGCTCGCCCCCACTGACTTACAGCACATAGAGATCCAGGCTGCAACAGCAGGTGATATGCTTGCTGTGCTGGTGTGGGGACCCCCAAGGCATGGGGCCAGTGGTGTCATTCAGATGATTTAGGAATGGGAACTCACTTTTGATTGGCACTTGTCGGGAACCCGGAACCAGCCACGGAGCCCGTTAGGATCTGGAACGCCCATTCTGGTCCGTTCCCCCTGAATGACATCACTGCATGGGGCCCAGTGTGATGGCATTGGTCACATTGGCTTAAGGCCGGCCCTGCACATGTGGACACCAGCATGGGTCAGGTGCCTCATCTCTCCGGCCATCAGCACTCAGCAAAGTAATGAGGAAATGCATAATCTGAAATGTTGTCCAGATGACATACGTCCTTTCCGCAATGATGCGAGACTTCACTTGGAGGGAAACTCATCTGCCTCTCAGGTACTGCCTTCTTCTTGTCTCCCGAGGGCTCTTCCCCCTCTGACTTCTTTCACAATGGTGACCCACAGCATAATGCTGTGATTCACCTGACAGAGCATAGGGAGAAGACAATGGGCAATCCCTTCCCCAGAGACAAACAGTGTCTCGCCTCCACAACTGTCCCTGCCTCTTCTCTATGCCGAGTCTGGTCCAAACCCCCAGTGACTTGGACTGAGTTGTTCCTGCTCTGCTGCTCTTTCCCTGCATCTCTGGTTTTCAGTGATGTGGTACATTTGAGCAGTACCATTTCATAGCATACCTGGGGGCATACATGACTCAGGGCGCAATCCTAACATGGGAGTTAGACCTTACTCACAGCTGGAATAGACTGATGCAATCTGTTCTACATGGGGCCACCCTTAAAACCCCCAAAGTTCAGCTGGTAGAGAAAGCTGTTGCACATGTTCTAGTTGGGGCCTGTGTTTGGAGCATATAACTCCCATCTTGTATAACCTTCGCTGGTGTTTTCAAGCACAATTCAAAGCGTTGGTTAAAATATTTAAGTTCCTTAACAGAGTGGGACCAAACTAGTTTCAGGAATGTCTCCATATAAATCTGACCCCCCCCACTTTGCTAGACTGTGTTCCCCCTCTTTCTCAAGCCAAACTGGCAGGGAACATGCAATGGGGTTTTTGCTTATGGCTTCCAGGCTTTGGAATGACCTAGCAGCACCTAGAGGGGTGTGGGGCGCTACGTTTTGCAAGGTGTCTTACATTGCAGTGTAAACTGCTCATCTCCCTTGCTGTCATAGCCATTCCAGGCTGCGAATGCAATGCAGAGGCATCTCCTCCTTGTCGCTTTTGCAGCCCAGAATGGCTACAACGGTGAGGAAGAGGAGCAGTTTACACGACAAGGTAAGTAGCGCCCTGCCCTCCTGGGACGCTACTGAAACTACCTGCCCCTGGATGCCCACTTGGCCCCCGCTCATTGGTGACTTTCTGCTGATTGGTGAAAACTTCTTTGCTCAGTGGGGTAGCTACCTATGGGGCAGGGGGCCCAGTGCCCCAGGTGCCATCTTCGGGGGGGGTGTCACCACTGAACCCCAAATTCCGAAAATCGCGAGTTTATGACTTAATATGGTCATGCTGTATACCGTTGGATGCAGAATTCCACCCAGAAGTCAATGAAAGAAACCAGAATGTAATATCTCTATTCCGTTAAAAGTCATGGCCAAAAATGTAAAACCCGAAAATAAAACTTCTTTTGAACAAATCACAATTTTTAAAATCGTGGTTTTAAAGAATAATACCATCATGCTGTATACCTCTAGATGCAGAATTTCACCAGGAATTCAATGAAATCCCCCCGCCGGAGTGTAATACCTTAATGCTAGCAGAGGTTATGGCCAGTGGTGGTATCTAAAGCGGGAGGAACCGGAACGCTGGGCGGGACGTACGGTTGATTGGCAGCCCATCCGTTCCGCCACCTGCCCACCCGCCATGCGGGCTGCCCCCAGTTGGCGTGCCCCACTGCTGCTCGCCCAGGTACCCTGCGCGCCCCTCATCCATCCCCCCCGGCGAGCAGGCACCCCCTCTGAGGCCAGGGCAGCCCGTGCAGGGGGCGGGCAGGTGGCGGAACCGAACGGACAGGCAGCCAATCACATGTAAGTCCCGCCCAGTGTACCGGTTCCTCCTGCTTTAGATACCACCACTACTTATGGCCAAAAAATTTTTGCCGTTGGGTGTGTGTGTATAAAATGAAGTAGCCCCGAGTGCCAAATGCCCTAGCTACACCACTCTCTTTGCTTAAGCAGGCGCACCAGTTAAATTCACCTTCCCATATGTGCTTGTTTTCCCCTGCTTCTCAGTTCAGTTGCTTATTTTGGCTTTGAGTTCTTGTTCTGGATTGTGAGCTAGATGGTCTGACTTCACATAAGACAACTTGATAGGTTGAACGTCTGTATAATGAGTTAATTTCATGCTGAGTTGTGAAAATTAAACAAGGTCTCGACTTCTTTGAGAGTCAGGAAAGCGATGAACCAACTATTATCTAATTACATTACCCAAATGAAGGAGCCTTGTTGCATCCAAACCCTGTTATTAAGTTCACTTTTTGCTATTCCACCACCAACTTATGCTCGACCTGAAACCAGAATAATACACACTCAGGAGATCTAGTGTCAATTAATCATTAACAGTCATTACAACACACTCCTAGGCAACCGGCTAATTTTAATATTCATCTATTTTCTGTATTGCTTCATTACCCAGGGATGTGTAGGGGAGAAAGTGGTTCTGACTGCAACAAAATCAAAACATTTTTTTTCTGGTAACATTGCATTTCTGCTGTGAAGACTAATTAAATCCAGGAAAGATTATGCAGTTTTCTGGGGTGAACTTTCCAGATATCAGGTGTGCCCTTTAGGGTGCAATCCTAACCTGGAGTTAGGCCTGCAAAGTTAGGCCAGCACAAGGGCCACCATAAAGTACTGTATGTTTGGACCACTCTCAGAGTCAGAGAGGCCAGCATAGAGATGTGTGCCATCCTCCCTGACTCCGAGAGTGGTCCAAACGCACTTGACGGTGGCCCTTGTGCTGGCTAAACTTTGCTGGCCTAACTGTGCTGGTCTAGCTCCAGGTTAGGATTGTGCCCTTAATGTTGTAATTGACAAGGAAGGCTTGCCCAAACACAAGTGTTCCATCAGAGGTCTTCTCAGGAACCACTCTGTTTCATGAAGAATGGGACAGCGTCACAGGTGGTCAAGCCCATATATTGTGTTGCATGTATAAATCAGGAGATGCTTATATACATAAAACTGTGACAAGTGGTGAAGTGTTAGGGGAGAAAAGAGCCAGAGCAAAAGTACCAGCCAGAAGGTAAGGGGTTTTGGTCTGTTTTCACCCCTGCAGGCCACAAATGGTTTAGCCCAGTGTGAGAGAGGCCTTGTTTTTAATTGTTAAACTTGCAGCAAAACTTGGAGGGAAAGGGAAACTTTTCAATGACAACAGGAGAATCTAGGGCAGAGGAATTATGCAGGCACTTCTGTCAAGAGATGAGTTGAGACATGTGCTTATAAACATAAAGCAGGTAACACGGCACTCCAGGGTGATTTGATGCATTTTGCTGTGTGTGTGCGTGTGCGTGTGCGCATGTTTGTGTGTAGTTATAGCTTTATAAATATAACGCATCTCCTGGTGTATACGTGCAACACAATATATGGATTTGACCACTTCAGGCTGCCAAGAAAGGGGTTCACCTTTTTTAATACTCCCCAACATTTAGCAAAAAACAAACAAACAACCTCTTACAAGCAGAAATCACCAGAACCTTGGTTAGGGCTAGAACCATTATCCTTGATGAGCTGGTTCTCTACTTGCAGGGAGCCTTTGATAGAAGCAAACTGATGTGGTGCTCACGGCAGTCTCTCAACTCAGGTTTCTGCTCCCTTGTTCTGTTGCACGTTCCACCAGCCTCCGTTCCAGCCTCCGCCTGTCTCCCAGCAAGAGTCAGAATCAGCCTCCTTTCTGCTCAGTGATCCTTGTTCCTTCAGCTTTCTTCTGTCTGTAATTACACTGCAATGGTTCACAGGAGCAAGGAGGGGGGAAAGGAAACATCCACCGCTAAGATTCTTGTAATACTTTGGGCCTAGATCAGATTGCAAGCAAAGAAACAGAAGCAAATGCCTCTGCCCATTTATACCTCTCCAGAGGATTTTGCTCATGAAAAGGAAATGTATGTCTCAGGGGCGTACCTAATGAAAGTGTAGCCCACTGCAGAGGGCCAAATGTTGCCCTGGAAGTGACATCACAACAGGAAGTGACATCACAGTTGTATTTTCATTTTTTCTCTGGTTTTTTGGCCATAACTCTTGATAAAGGTAGTACACTCTGGTTTGTTTCATTGCATTCTGCATTAAATTACCTTTCCAATGATATATAACGTGATGGTATTATTCATGCATACCAAGGTTTTCACCATTTTGGCCACTAGTGTCAAGCTCAGCTGGTTGCCCCCTAAAGCTGGTTGCCTGGTGCAATTGCACCCCCCTGCACTTCTTCAGCTACGTCTCTGGTATGTCTTCTGTACTTGCAAGCTTGCAGGGAACATTCTAGTATGGAGGCTGGAGTAAGGTTGCAAGGAACAACTAGCCCACAAATGAGTTTGGATACAAGAAAGAATGCAACACCTATACTGTATGTATAACAAAGAAAGAACTGAAGCCCTGCATTCTGTCTCCAAGACTTTCTACACGGCCAACCCAGACATGATACAGGAAACACACAAAATGTCTCTCACTGAACACATTATAGCAGTTGCCGAAGGCCTCACATGTGATTGAAGCAGCTGTGGGAATGGGTGGGGAATGACACGTGTGGTTCCAAGTTGCTTGGGGCCTGTGCTAACTCTGGCTGTGCTACTGCTGTCAGAGTTGGAGGAGGGCAGGAGAGGCAGAAGTGCAATGGTGCCACTAGGGGGCACAGACCGCTCCGGGTGACACCATGGAGGGGGTGCCAGAAGAGCTGGAAATTTCCTGGCCAGGCCAACCAGGAGGTCAGGTTTACTGCGTGGGTAGAACTAGGTTCCACATTGGGAAGGTCTCTGACTAGGAAACCAGCTGTACTTGGCACGCAGATCTGGGCTCCACACTGGGAAGTCTGGTAGACCTAGAAATTTTTCCGGCAACTGCTGCCCTACCCTTGTCTTGTTTCACCCCTGCCACCTGCCCCCATTGCTGTCCTCTCCCCCACCCTGCACTGGGTGACATCAACCCTAGTGACATCTAATCACTGCAGAAGTGTCTTGGCTTCTCCTCCAAAAGGACCAATCAATCAATCAATCAATCAATCACTTGTATTTATATACCGCTTTTCAACATAAAGTTCACAAAGCGGTGTACACGCAAATAATAACATTGAAGTTAAATGGCTCCCTGTCCCAAAAGGGCTCACAATCTAAAAGAATGGAGAACACCACCAGCAACAGCCATGAGAAAAACACTGTGCTGGGGTGAAAAGAGACAATTGCTCTCCAAATCGTCTTCACATACCAACATGCCTTAAACGGAGACAGGCCATTGGCTCATCAACCTCCCTATTGTCTGTTAGCAGCTCTGCAGGGTTTCAGGGAGGATTTTTCTCTCTGCATTGCTGGTATATATCAGGGATTGCATCTGGGATTTCCTGCATGAGAAGCACATGCCCTCCCATTGAGCTACGGCCATGCACTATTGGATTAGATGGAATACTTCCACTCACACCTCAGTATGAGTTTCTGACTCTCAGAGCACAATCCTAACCTGGAGTTAGGCTGGCATAGTTAGGCTAGCAACGTTTGGCTGGCACAAGGGCCACTGTAAAGTACATTTTGACCATTCTCGGAGCCCGGGAGGATGGAGCGCGTCTGCGTGCTGGCCTCTCTGACTCTGAGAGTGGTCCAAACATACTTTACAGAGTACCTTGTGACGGCCAAACCTTGCTGGAGTTATTGATTCTAACTCCAGGCTAGGATTGCGCCCTCAGTCATGTGGCAATAATAGCAAGAAAAAGTTGAGCGTTGTTTGTTCTTGCTCAGTCCATGGCATCCTGTGACCCCATACTGTAAAATGGGTCTTTAGGCTTAAGAGTGATGACTCATGTTGCTGCACCTTAAATTGCTAGTACAAAACATTCTGCCATGGCTGACCACATTATCCCAGTGTCTGGTTGGTAGAGTGCAAGAGGTCGTTGGCACTGGCATGCTGCTATTTTTGCAGATGTCTCTAGTTAGTGAACAAAGTAGATCCTGGAAGTCTGAACTCTCCCACTCCTGGCCTAATCCACAGCTTCCCAGGATATCAGGCATAGCTCAGTCCAAGGCTTGCTACCTAGTCACATTGAGGGTGCCAGGGGACTGAACCCCACAGACCGCGCAGACGAGCTACAGAGCATATTTTCCATCACTGAGCCACAGAAAGGAGTGGAAATCACATGGTATGTTTGAACTGGCTTTTCAAGTCAGGCCACCACCATGAAGTCAGCTACCCCCTTCCAGGGGGGGGGGAAGCTATCACCGAGCCATGTGTGGTCATGTTGCATCATGGATAACAAAGGGATGGAGGCAAAGGTGTACACGCTTGCCTTTTTTTTTTTTTTTTTTGCATCAGATACTAGAATTCCCCAGCTTCTCGCGTGGCATTCAGCAGCCTCCCAGTGTCACTCTTCTCCTGTGTGCAATGTGCATATGAAGCCCTAGGGCAAGAAGGGGCTGTGTAGCTCAGCAGAAGGGCACATGCTTTTCATACAGGAGATTCCAGGTTCAATCATTTGTATGAATGATTGGGCAAGATCAGTGCTTCTCTGTGGGTCAGGACCTGATTTCTGGTGGGCCCCACAGAAAACACAGGCGATGGAAAGATTGGATAACTAATTGCCTCAAGCCCGAAAAATCAGATACCTGCTAACTGCCCTGCAAGGAGCTGAGCTCCTGCAGTTTGCAAGCCTGCGTAACTATAGGGAGGTAAATATATTAATGTCTTTTTTTCTGATGTGTTTTTTTTCCAAGTCCATCAATGACAGGTAGTGGGGGCAGGTGAAGGCTGGATTACATCACTAATAATAATAATAATAATAATAATAATAATAATAATAATAATAATAATAATAATAATAATAATA
>JAJKFI010000013.1:4324660-4335263 GCA_029204185.1 Lerista edwardsae
CTCTCTCTCTCTCTCTCTCTCTCTCTCTCTCTCTCTCTCTCTCTCTCACACACACACACACACACACACACACACACACACACACACACACACACAGGGTGAAATCCTAACCTGGAGTTAGCTCAGCAGTTAGGCCAGCACAGTTTGGTTGGGACAACGGTCACTGTAAAGTGTGTTTGGACCACTCTCGGAGTCAGGGAGGATGGTGCATGTCTGGCCTCTTTGACTCCGAGAGTAATCCAAACATATTTTTTTCTTTTTTCTTTTGTAAGTAATTTTTATTTTCTACTATACAGATATAGGAAAGGGATAGATAGTTACAAAAAGGAAAAGGAAAGACAAAGGTTTGAACAATAGGTATAAGTGGGAGGTTACATCATTATATTGCAAGCATCTATATTTACTACTGTATATTATATTTCAGCTGAATTAATAGTCACTAAAAATACAACATTTTTAGTGCAGCATTTCTAATCATTAAAATCTATTAATTATTGAATACATTTATCTCTATCAATAGTTACTTCTAATCCATTGCCTGTTCATATATTCTTAAACTTATATAAAATCAGAAAAATTTAATCACAAAATAATTTCAATATCTTTATCTTGTATAATTCTTTTTCTCCTGATTTATTTTCTCTCATCTCCTTTACCAGATGTCACAATAATTCCTTCTCCTATATATTGAACCGATCATGAATATTGCAATTTTACAATGCTATTTAACTCAAGAATAAAATTTAAGCAGAAAATTGAAAATGCAGACGCAGAATAAAAAAGAAAAAAAGGAAAAAAGAGTAAATTAAAAAAGAATATATATGTTTATATATGGAGAGATTACAACCTATAGTCTAGTACTTTTATTATATCTTATGTCTTGGATCTTTAGACAGTAATCCAAACATACTTTATGGTGTTCCTTGTGCCAGTCAAACTTTGCTGGCCTAACTGTGCTGGCCTAACTCGAGGTTAGGATTGTGCCAACAGTCCTTGCTGATGAAAAGTGCAATCCTAACCAGTGCAATCCAGTGCAGTTAGGCCAGCAAAGTTTGGCTGGCACAAGGCCAGTATATTTGGACCACTCTTGGAGTCAGAGAGGCCAACACATAGACATGCACCATCCTCCCTGACTTCGAGGGTGGTCCAAACGCACTTCACTGTGTCCCTCGTGCCAGCCAAACTTTGCAGGCCTAACTGTGCTGGCCTAATTCCAGGTTAGGATTACGCCCTAAAAGTCTGGCAATGTAGCTACACAGCTTGGAGAAGGGCTGCAACTCAGTGACGGTGGACTGGACATAGTTTGCAAGTGGAAGATCCTAATCTAAATCCCTGGGGATAAATACATGGGGATTGGGAAAGAGTCTTATCTGAAACCCTGAAGAGCTGCTGCAGCAGCAGCCAGGACAATACGAAGCTACTAAGACCAATGCTCTGAGCCAGTGTAAGATCAGGGCCAGCCTTAAGCCATTGTGACCAATATCGTCCCATTGGGCCCCACACCAGCACAGTGAGCATATCGGAGCAGTGAGCAGCTGGGATCTTGATGGGCTGCAGGACAATGGGGCGAGCAGAACAGCTTAACCGTGGCAATGATGCTATCATGTTACCACCAAATATTTCCAGGTGCCACGGTTTGCATGCAGCTCCGCAAGCACTCTTGTTGGTGAGTGGGGGCCCCCGCAGGGACGGTGGGCAGGGCTCCCCTGCAGGAATGCCCCACATTGAGCCCCACCACTCCTGGAGCTGGCCCTGTGTAAGGTCGCTTGGTGGAAGGATACCTTGAAAGACTGAGCAAATTGTTTTGGTTTGGTTTGCAGCGCACTCTGTGGCCAGCTGTCAGAAGGCTCTAGGTTTGGTCTGGCTGCACAGCTCCTACCACAGTCATTTAGGGCAGAGCTGCACATTTCCTAAGCAAACTCACAGCCCAATCCTATCTCGGAGTAATGGTTGCAGATCTTACAATCTGCCACCATTAAGTCCTTGTGTGGCATTACAAAACCAACATCATGCACTGCAGGATCACAGGAGCAGCTGGCCAGATAAGAGGCCCTGTGCGCATGCCTGCCGCTCACCCAGTTGAGTTCTATCTTGCAAACGTTCTTCCAGCCAATGGGTTAATATTACAAGGGAAACAAGGGGTTGGGAACCCTGCCTTCCTCTGCCTGGTAACACACAGTGCTGCAGGTAGTGGAGTTGGCAGCCTGAACACTGACAAGTGTCACTTGCCCAACAGATGAACAAGCTGTGACTTAGAATGCATTGTGTACATGCCTCTTCAGGATACATAAAACACTTCTGGCAACTCAGGGTGTGCTCACACTTTGCTTCCCTCCTGCTATAAATATTAACAATTGATTGCTCGGCTTCCAACTTAGTGCTTCTGAGCTGAGATGTGGGTCCTGTTCTAGTACAGTTTGTTTTTAAGAACCTGTTTGCACAACCATCAGATGTGTGATGGCCAAAGAAAAGTCTGAATGTGATGAACCCCAGTACATGGAAAGCCCAGCCTGTGCATCTCTTGCCATTAGCAGGGTTTGGCTTTTCCTGTGGATTCAGAATCTCCCACCCCGAAATGTTGCTTTCCAATGTGTGCTGAAAGCTATATTCTGTATATCCCAGGAAGCACATATGAATGGCACAACCTGGTGGGTTAGAACAGAATGCAGTTCTTTTCCATGCGCCTGGGTAGTTACTTGATTAGGGCACCAGTCCCTACTGTAATGATGTGCTGTGAGATTACCAAAGCAGATTCTGCTGTTTGATAACTCTTCATGTCCAGTACTTGGTTCCCACCAGTATCCTGGGAATCTCTTTCTTCAATGCTGTTGACAGATGGGGGTATAAACAGGATTTCAAAGACTGAGTAATCTGTACTGATGTGTAGCATTTGTATGGTGCTTTCTGGAGGTGTGAAGGTCTTCACATGAATTGTCTTGTAATTCTTACGGCAATCCTATAAAGGAGGTGTGCATTATTCTCCCAAAATTGTAGATTGGGGTAACTGAAGTAGGGTCACCTGGCAAAGGCTACTGAAGGCCCAAACCTATCCAGATTCTATGGTAGCAGATCTCACAATCTGGTGTTGTGATCAGGATCAGCAAATGCTGTGCCACTGTTGTGTGCTGGGGAAAATAATGAGGGCGCAATCCTAAACTGGAGTGAGGCCGGCACAGTTAGGCCAGCAAAGTTTGGCTGGCACAAGAGCCACTGTAAATCACATTTGGACCACTCTCAGAGTCAGAGAGGCCAGCACACAGACGTGCGCCATCCTCCCTGACTCCGAGAGTGGTCCAAATGTGATTTACGGTGGCCCTTGTGCCAGCCAAACTTTGCTAGCCTAACTGTGCCGGCCTAACTCAAGGTTAGGATTGCGCTCTAAAATACTGAATCCCATCTAAAGGAAATCCACAAATGTTGTGATGTAGGCATCTATATTTGAAAGGCATTGATGTGTGAGATGCCAAGCCTAATGCAATGGTAGCTGTATGATATAGTGGTAAACGATAGCTGTAAATATAACAAAGATCATGCATTCTTGCATGCGCGCACACATACACATATACGATGAAAACATAGATGAAATGTACCAGGACACATGGGAAACGGTCCAAAACGTTCTACTGGCAGAGTAGTGCAGACTTTTACAACTTTGTCTAGACTAGGATTTAGTTAAGAGGGTGAAATTGGTATGACATACATGGCCCCACCTTGCACTGCCCTCTGGAAAACATTCATCTCTGATAAAAGAACTGAACACTCGCACACAACTGCTTGAGCGAACATCTCCCTTCCCCATCATGGTGAAATTCTCAAACAAACCTGTGTGGTGTATCCTTTCTGAAGCCTGTGATGACTTCCAAAAGAATGTTAGGCATATGAATCCCCGTTAATGATTTTGCATCTTCTCAGGGATTACAGGGGCACAGCCCTGTGGATGCTGCTGGGTGGCCTGAAAGGGGTCAGCAGAGTGCTCCTCTGAACCCTCTTCCCTCCCTCCCTCCCTCCCTCCCTCCCTCCCTCCCTGTCCTTAGTTGATCCTTTGCTGTAATCATGCAGGTAAACAGGAATAAAGCAGGAAAACCTATAAGATGCACAGCTTATCCATCCTTTTGACCCAACACATTTTGATTACAATCTGCATCAGGTGCATGCAAAAAAAAAAAAGTGCATTATCTCCACAATGCAAACATGATCTAAAGAAGCATGTTTCAAAGCGATGGCACTGTGATATGTAAGAGTGGGAGAGTGGTGGGATTCAAATAAATTAACAACCGGTTCTATGTCCTTCAGGGCGGCCGCCGCCTTTCTTCCCTCTCCCAACCTAAAATTAACAACCAGTTCTGCAGAACTGGTGAGAACTGGCTGAATTTCACCACTGAGCCCCACTTTCCTAGCTATTCGCTTGTCTCTCCCCCTACCCCGTTTCCTTTTAGATTGTGAGGGTGCAATCCTAACCTGGAGTTAGGCCAGCACAATTAGGCCAGCAACAGTTAGGCCAGCACAAGGGCCACTATTAAGTGCGTTTGGACCACTCTCGGAGTCAGGGAGGATGGCGCATGTCTGTGTTCTGGCTTCTCTGACTCTAAAGTGGTCCAAACATACTTTGCAGTGTCCCTTGTGCCGGACAAACTTTGCTGGCCTAACTGTGCCAGCCTAACTCCAGGTTAGGATTGTGCTCTTAGGGTGCAATCTAACCTGGAGTTAGATTGGCACAAGTCCCTTGTGCTGGCCCAGGAGTGTTGCAAATGTGCTGTAAAGTGTGTTTGCACCACTCTCAGGCAATGCAATCCTATAGACCTAGGAGCGTCGGCGCAACAGCTTAGCATTGAAGTGGTGGCACCGATCTGCACCCCCGTGTCAGCGCTCGAGCAACAGGACCAGCGCTGCAGGCAGCGCCGGCCATGCTGCGCACAGCATGCTGAAGCCAGTCATGCTGCGCACAGCATGCTGAAGCCGGCCATGCTGAAGCCAGTCAGCGCGAGGGAGGATCCGTGCCGAGGTGGCACGGGGATTGGAGGGACGAGGTGGCACGGGGATTGGAGGGAGCGAGGAAGGCGGGGGCAGGACTTGGGTGGGACATGGGTGGTCTTGGGAGGTGACCATATAACCACATTCTAAGCCCGTCTGCGAGGCTCCCCTTGCCGAGGGGAAGTTCCAGCTTCACCGATACTGCACTAGGATATGGCATTGGCCGGCCGGCCTCGCCATTCCAGCACAGTATAAGATTGCGCCCTGAGTCAGGGAGGCCAGCACATGGATGTGCGCTACCTCCCTGACTCAGAGAGTGGTCCATACATGCTTTATGCTGCGTTTGTGACACTCCTGGGCCAGCATAAGCGACTTGTACCAACCTAAATCCAGGTTTAATCGGTCAGTCCTCCAGGAAGTCAAGTCTGATTGCTCCCTGGAAGGACAAATCCTGAAGCTGAAGTACTTTGGCCACCTCATGAGAAGAGAAAAGACCCTCTTTAGAAAAAAGACCCTCATGCTGGGAAAGATTGAAGGCAAAAGGAGAAGGGGGCGGCAGAGGGTGAGATGGTTAGAGAGTGTCACCGAAGCAATGAACATGAAATTGGGTGAACTCAGGAAGCTCATGGAGGACAGGGAGGCCTGGCGTGCTGTGGTCCATGGGGTCACGAAGAGTCGGACATGACTTAGCGACTGAACAACAACAAATCCAGGTTAGGATTGTGCCCTTGGAAACATGGACCCCAATTCTGCCATGCTGACTGACAAACTATGAAAGATCAACGTACCGCATCCACATTCATGCATGCTTTTCAAATCCCCAAATGCACACTCCATGCTAATTTTTCCAAGGGGAGGGTCACTGAAGAAACAGGGGAGTCTTTCGTAACGACAATACATGCGTTGGTGTGGAAGCAAAGAGGCACAAATACTGGCATCCTTCCAAGACTTGCTAGATGTATGTCTTCTCTCTAAGGTTGTCAGGAGTTGAGACTGACAAACTTGCATCCTGGAAAGACCTATGGGAGCTGGTTCCAGAGTTTACAGGATCAAGCTTGAAGAAGAGTCTTGGCAAACATCCTTCCAGGTGCAGCAGGGCAGGGATGGAAAGTGAGTCTGGAAAGAGACAAAGGTATGAATTATAGCCTTGATATTATGCTTTCATATTTCCTCCCAAACAGGTGAGCCTCCCAAAGCTTCATCTGTTTTTCATATGTTCACATATAAACTCACCAGAAGAAATGTACAAACATGAATGAATGAAGATGGTCTATATATGAGTGACATCTCAATTGTACTGGGGCCTTTCACTGCTGAAACTGAGGGTGGTCCAAACACACTTTACGGGGGCCCTTGTGCCGGCCAAACTTTACTGGCCTAACTGTGCTGGCCTAACTCTAGGTTAGGATTGCGCGCTGAGAGACCTGGATAATCACTGCCAGTCAGTGTAATATTGATACAGATCGGCCAAGGGTCTGATTCAGAATAAACGGTCTCTTCTTATAAAGAGGTGTAACCAGCGGTGTTATGCTGCTGGAACGCTGGGTGTAACACACTTCCCTGTAGAGGCTCCCCTTTGAAGAAGGAATGGGGGCACGAAGCCACAGCAGCAAGTGCTCCCTCCTCTGGGGAGAAGGTGATGTCACTGTTGGAGTTGGCACAACTCCGTCTGCTGGCTAGAGGGGGCAAGTCTAATGTCCGAAGGGGGCACAATGTGCTGTCCTATGACCCAGACCCTTCTTACCTGTCCTCTCTGTGATTCCTGCGGGGTGGGTGGGTGTGGCCTGACCTTCCTTCCTTCCCTTCTCAACTGAGCATGTCTCTTTTGTCTTCTGACCACTGACCTGATGAGATGTGCAAACCAAGGGCTCTGATGCCCCCACCATCTTAAGCACACCTCCATGCACGGCAATGCAGCTGTAGGGCCTTGCCTTCCAAGTGTTAGTTGCACCTCTGATCCTAATCAGATGCTGTAGATATACACTGGATGGAACTGTGAGTAAACCTTCCTTTTTGCATCTTTACCAAGCCTCTGCCTCATGTGTCTTTTGTTAACAGCAGTCAGCCTGGGTGAGGGAGGTTCCCGTGAGGTGATGCCCTAAGGGGGAAAATCCGCTGCTTACCCTACTCTGCTTTCCCCCATCACCAATAAGGAATTTTTCCAATAGTCACAATGTCACATGGCATCGTGATGTCACTGCCCTGGGCACTGGGACAGTGTGTTACACCTCTGTATGAGAAGATACCTTCTTCAAAAGAATGGGGGGGGGGTGAAGTCACCAGCACCTCCTCCGAAACTAAGGCAGAGCCTATGGAGCAGTCATGTGCTCTCACCTTTGCAAAGTACCTGGGGCTCCCCTCTAGTTTCACCTCTATTCTCATATGATCTCACGCTTCTGTTCATAATGCAATGCTGGAAAGATGTACAGCCAGTGGTGTTATCCGCAAATGAACAACCAGAACGCTGGGCGGGACATACGCGGGGCTTCCACGTGATTGGCTGCCCATCCGTAGCGTTCCGCAGCTGTCCTGGCCTCGGGGGGGCTGCCCCCGGTTAGCGTGCCCCACCGCTGCTCGCCCAGGCACCCGGCGTGACCCTCACCTGTCCCCCGCGGCGAGTGGGAGCCCCCCCCCGAGGCCAGGACAGCTGCGGAACGCTACGGACAGGCTGCCAATCACGCGGAAGTCCTGCCTACATCCTGCCCAGCGTTCCAGTTGTTCATTTGCGGAAGACACCACTGTGTACAGCACAACATTTCTCACACTGCTAAAGATAACCTTGGAAGTGGCACTCAGTTACTGTTCCCCTTTTGAAGGGTGCAGGAGAACTCCAGGAACAAAGCAGTTGCTATCACGTGGCACCAGCCTTGCGCATTCTCCTGGGTGCATTAGTGGCTATGCAATTCCTATTCCTGCCAATGGATCCTTTGCTGGACACATGACCCCGCAATGCATTTACATACTGATTTGCATGCAGCACATTGCAAAGATGCATTTTGCAGGGCAGAAGAACCACTCACCTAAACCACTGGAAGGAAGAGAAGAACGGTCAGAACTCAACAGCCCCATTCTGGTTTTTGGTGTCAGCACTTTCTTTCCCACTATGGTCACAGAGGTAGAGACACTTGGTTTGTGTTTCTGCTGCATCTGCTCGTTCCCATGAGCATTCTTAAAAAATAGCCTGTGGGTTATTGTCAGTGTTGTGTGTGTGTGAAAAATAAAGTGCAAGTAAATGAGGGGTTTGCAACGATTACAGTACGGATTTATGTAAAATGCTTGTATCCCACCTTTCATGGGAAACCCAAGAGGTTTGCACGTCAGAATCCAGATTGTGTGTTTTTGACACCTACTTTTCACTGCCGTCAGCATGCACAGTGCCAAAGCAAGGAGGGGGTGGAGGGAAGGAGTGGGTCCTGAAAATTGGGACTTTGAAGGGCGGGGCTTTCCCCAGGTCGAAGCTCACCAGGGAGGGGCCAGAGCACAGATTTTGCACTCAAAAGGTCTTGGATTCAAAAGGTCTCGGATTCAAAAGTAAATTGGCACACAATTGGGATGGGAACTGCTTCAGGGGCACAAGACCCTCAATTCTCACTGCAGTGTTGCCAAAATTCAAACCCCACCCCCCTACCCCACATACCACTTGAAAAAGAAATCAGGCCAATTAAAATGTCATGTGAGTAGAACTTTAGATAGCTTCTGAAATTCATGTCTCAAAATGACTATGGGCAACTTCATATTCAAAGGAAGGATGCATTTGAGTCCCAAGTGAACGTAAGAAGAGCCCTACTGGATCAGGCAAAGGCCCATCTAGTCCAACTTCCTGTGTCTCACAGTGGCCCACCAGATGCCTCAGGGAGCACACAAGACAACAAGATACCTGCATCCTATTGCCACTCCCTTGCACCTGGCATTTTGAGGTAGTCCTTAAAACTAGGAGGTTGCTCAGCTTGTAACCTATGATGGATTTTTCTGAAATCTGTCCAGTCTCTTTTTAAAGGCATCCAGGCCAGATGCCATTGTCACATCCTGTGGCAAGGAGTTCCACAATTGCACACTGGGTAAAGAAATATTTGCCCCACCTTCTGGGATGCTTCTCTATGGGGAAAGTCCATAATAATTTCCATGCCCTCCTTATAAGCACCCAGTGGTGTCCAGGGAATTGCTGTAGGAAACAGTCTCATTCAGGAAAACTATTTTTATGCTGGTGGTACCAGAGGTGGTCAAATACCCATATATATAGCTGCGGAGGTTCCAAATTGGATCAGGGTTGTAGCAGAGGAGAAGCAGGGCCATCTTTCCACTGTACCATCTTCCAAGTCTAAATCCCACATCCCACCTCTGAAGCTGTTTGCCCTGTATTGAAGAACTTGCAGATAACCTAAGGTATCTGAACTTATAGAAGTTCAGACCTATAAGCCAAGGCACTTAAAATGTAAATTCAGGTGAGGAGAGGGAGACCATATAGCAGGTGGAGAGGAAGGAAGATGCACTGGTAACAGAAGGGGGCAAGTCAAAGGTGTAAAGAGGTGGTTTTTTAAACCAAGGTAAGATGCAAAAATATTGAGAAGTATCCCATTCAATCTTAATGAAACATTTTGAGACTTGCCTGGAATGTGAACTAGAGAATTGTGTCAGGATTCAGGAGGAACAAACGCATTTAAATTTGCATGAAAAGGTAAAGGTTTCCCCATGACTGAATAGTCTGGTCGTGACTGACTGTAGGGGGCGGTGCTCATCTCCATTTCTAAGCCAAAGAGCCAGCATTTGACCGAGGACAGTTTCCATGGTTATGTGGCCGGCATGACTATACGCCAAAGCGCATGGAACGCCGTTTCCTTCCCACCGAAGTGGTACAGTACCTATTTATCTACTCGTATTTTTGCATTCTTTCGAACTGCTAGGTTGGCAGGAGCTAGGACAAGCAACGGGAGCTCACTCTGTCGCGCGGTCTCGAACTCCCAATCTTCCGGTCAACAAGCTCAGCTCAGCGGTTTAACCCGCAGTACCACCACATGCCTTATCACTAGAGGTGTGGGGGTGTTTTTAGGTGAAAATGAAATAAAAAAGCAAATAACAAACACTGCTTTCTGCCTTCTCATTTTTGTAAAAAAACAAAACAAATAAAAAGCCCCACCCTGAAATCTGCAAAAAATAAAAAAAAACTGTTTTCTATCCCCCCTACATATTGGTTACTGTAGGCTAATTGGACTGAACATTATATAATGACTGTGGCTGCATCTGCTGACACTATGTCACCTATATCACCTACCTAGTATACTTTCAAAGCAATTATATTTTATAATTCTAATTCATAAAGATGTGCCTTTGGAATACAAACATAACACTGCTTTCCACACTATTCCTTCTTGGGGGGAAAACTAAATCTGTGAAAAAATAGAAACATAAAAGTAAAATATGTTTAAGTAAAATAAGTTAAATAAAAGTAAAATTTACTCTCAGTAAAATAGAGTCTGGGGGAGTAATGGCAGGGGAGGATCATTGCAAACAAATCCTGTTTGTGGGCTTTCTGTGCCATCTGGGTGGCCACTGGTGAAAGCAGAATGCATCACTGAGCATCAATCAATCAATCAATCAATCAATCAATCAATCAATCAATCAATCAATCAATCAA
>JAJKFI010000013.1:4335273-4368598 GCA_029204185.1 Lerista edwardsae
CAATCAATCAATCAATCAATCAATCAATCAATCAATCAATCAATCAACAGTATATAAATTTCAACATCAAGTGCACAAAGCAGTTTACAGGCAAAAAATCAATCAATCAATCAAACAGGTACTTATATACCGCTTTTCAACACAAAGTTCACAAAGCGGTTTACAGGCAAATAGTAATAATAATAAAGCTAAATGGCTCCCTGTCCCAAAAGGGCTCACAATCTAAAAAAAGGCAGACCGCCAGCAACAGCCACTAGAAAGACTGTGCAGGGGTGAAGAGGGACAGTTACTCTCCCCCTGCTAAATATAAGAGGAACACCACTGGAAAAAATGCCTCTTGTCCAGTTAGCAGGGGTTAACTGGACAATAAAGTTAAAAATAAAGTTAAATGGCTCCCTGTCCCAAAAGGGCTCACAATCTAAAAAAATGCAGAACAGCACCAGCAACAGCCACTAGAAAAGACACTATGCTGGGGTGAAGTTACTCTCCCACTGCTAAATATAAGAGGAGCACCACTTGAAAAAGTGCCTCTTGCCCAGTTAGCAGGGGTCTTCCTTACAGCCCAGTTCTGGGAAAGCCTACTCAGAAGTAAGTCCTGTATTATTAATGGGGCTTACTCCCAGGTCAAGGGACGTGGTGGCGCAGCGAGTTAATCCGCTGTTGCTGGGCTTTCGACCGCAAGGTTGGGAGTTCGAGACTGCGTGACGGAATGAGCTCCCGTTGCTTGTCCCAGCTCCTGCCAACCTAGCCGTTCGAAAGCACCTAAATGCAAGGAGATAAATAGGGACCACTTCGGTGGGAAGGGAACGGCGTTCCATGCGCTACAGCATATAGTCATGCCGGCCACATGACCCTGGAAGCTTGTCCTTGGACAAAATGCCGGCTCTACAGGCTTTGAAACGGAGATGAGCACTGTCCCCTACAGTCGGTCACGACTAGACCATTCGGTCTTGGGGAAACCTCTACCTTTACCTTTACTCCCAGGTCACTGTGGATAGGATTGCCGGCTCAAGCACATGGGATCTCCTTTCCTGTTTTAAACAACATGTTTGGTAGGCAATCCTGCTGCGGAGTTTTCCCTGAAGAAGCGGTGCTGAGCAAGGCAGGAAAAAAGTGCCACTTGCAATGGTCTCAGCCAGCTCAGAGGGTGAGTGGGAGGCCAGAAGAAGGCCAGAGGCCATAGCGTGAGCATCATTGGAATGGGAAGGGATGTGGGCGTGCATGATCCCAATTATACAAAAACCCTCATTCAAACAAACGCCAGTGTTCCTCCTGTCTCCTTGCCAGATGAGTCAACACATCGTAACCTGTGATGGAAAAGATGAGTCATTTCTATAGCACTTTTCGTCTTTAACACACCTTATGGTGTGAGCGAATGCTTCACAACAGCCTGGTAAGGTAGGCCATTGCTCCCTTTTTTGCTGATGAGGGACTGAGGCCTGATAGTCCAGCGCACTTACCATATCAAATCAAAAGAATTCAAACGAAAGCCCTCTCAACTGGATTCGACAGTACTAGGTGTGCATATTGCCAGGATGAAACCCCGGGAAACTCCAAGTACCAGAAGTGGGCCATTTACAAGATGCCATTCTGAGAATAGGCCAAAATGCATTGAAAAGTCCTATACGTAAACTGCGCCAGTCCCAAGCTCGGACACAGTCCAACCACAGGTATGACTGCAGTTTTTCTCAGAGCTGGGTGTGCACATTGCAGGAAAGGCAGTCCGGGAACTTTGGAGTACCCGGGGTGGGCCATTTCCACCAGGTTCCAGTCTGAGGTTTTAGGATTTTGCATGCATTTTGGCCTATTCTCAGAATGGCATCTTGTAAATGGCCCACTTCTGGTACTCGGAGTTTCCCGGGGTTTCATCCTGGCAATATGCACACCTAGTACTGTCGAATCCAGTTGAGAGGGCTTTCGTTTGAATTCTTTTGATTTGATATGGTAAGTGCGCTGGTAAGGAACTGGACTATGAGAAATATGCCAGTGCAATCCTAGACCTGTCTACTCAGAAGTAAGTCCCACTGTGTTCAATGCAGCTTGCTCCCGGGAAAGTGCATATAAGATTGCAGCCTGAGGCCGCAATCCTAGCCACCCTTACCTAAGAGTAAGCCCCATTGACTATAACAGGACTTGCTTCTGAGTAGACACGCATTGGCTTGGGCTCTGAATGGGGTTGAATTCTGTAACAGTCGAGTAAAACAAGGACCATGATTCAGCAGAGAGGAGCATATTTTATTTCTAGCATTTATATATCACTCACAGCATGTACAGGATTCTCAAGGGATCTCCCATCCTGGTGCTGAACAGACCCTGGCATGTTAAGGTTCTGCAAGGTTGCACTATCACACATCTTTAGAGCATGCCCTAGAACAGTGGTTCTCAAACCTTTTAACACTGGGACCCACTTTCTAGAACGACAATCTGTCCGGGACCCACCAGAAGTGATGTCATGGTCAGAAGTTCCATCAATGTGATGCCAGAGCCTGCTGCTTTCTCAGCTGTTTTCCAATGGCAAAGTGGATCAGAAAGAAAAAAAAAGCCTATTTACAACCTTGACACAAACAAAACAACCACACAGCCCTCCCCCTTTCCAGCATTCCAGCCTCCCATATTTTCAATATGGCTGTGCTAGATGCTTTGCGGCCCACCTCAATTGGCTTGTGACCCACTGGTGGGTCCCAACCCACAGTTAGGGAGCCACTGCCCTAGAATCTGAAGCTGGTGGGCAGTAAGTGCACCTAAATATGCGCTCGATCATGGACCGTCTCTACATATAAACCACTGTCGCTTGGCTCAATTGATTCCATTGCTGGACTCTGACTACAGCTAAAGCGAGCTGAAGCCTATCATGACCTTTAGAACCCATCATGCAGGTCACCGAAGCAAATGCACAAGAATGCGACAAGATTAAAACATCCAGTGAATTTCCCAACTACCATCATGAACCTCATCCCCACGCCTAGCTGTTAGGAGTCAACCTACACAGCAAGGTGAGCAGGAAAATGGTTCAGGATCAGGCCTTGACCTCCTCCAGGAAGGGAGCAGCCACCAAGAATACCTCTTGGGTGTATGCAGACCTGGTGTTCACATGATACAGTGGGTGTTCTTTGTGGATTGCAACAGAGGAGAGACAGAGAGTCTCTAGGTGGTATAGCTCTTGCTTGTGCATTATCTAGCCTTCTTTTCTTTCTTTTGTCCTCTTCGTTTATTATGGGTGTACCATCAAGATGTGACTGGCGTGGATAATTGTTGTTCTAATACGGCATTCCATCATGGTGATGATTAGAGCAATTTTCAGAATAAAATGACTGGGAAGGTGAATAATAGTGCAGCTGTCCATCTTTGGCAAATCTGTGCCTTAAGAGTTGTATGTCCCATAATCTCACCTCTTGTTTTGCAACAGAACCTACTTTCTCGTTCTCGTGATGGTTGAAATATACTTGAAAACATCCAAGCACAGTGCTGCGGTTCTTCTGGATATGCACATTTAACTCTGTGCAGACAATATATTTGGGGCAACTGCTGCATAGGAGGGGATTGGGTTCATGCTCAATGGCCTCGCTCCTAACCCCCTGAGTGTTCATCCAACCTTCCATACATTCATGCAAGTAGACTCCATCCTCATTATCTGTGCCCACCTGCAAGATTATACACATATAACTATTGTGTCTAGTTTTGAAAAAAACAAAACAAAACCCCAGATCCATCTCTGACCACGAAAGTGAAATGTTAGCCCTCCCTGTTCCTAGACTTGTTCCGCTGGTTGATTTCTTTTCCAAACACACAGGGCTCTGCAATCCTGTATTACAGCTACTGACTCGTTCCTTATCAGCATAATTCGATCAAAAGGAAACTGGTCCAAAGAAAAATGCCAAACCATGTCCCATGTTGTTATCTGATAACTGACCAGTCTGCTTTCTGCTCAGGGCACATACAACAAAGTCCAGTTATAGGTCAAAGTGCATAGGCAGAGGGCAATCAAACAACTGATAGGCAAGGGCTTAAAACTGAAATGTGGACATTATCTATGCCTGCAGCACACTTCAACAGAAACCACTGCTGGAGAGGCAGCCATCTTGGTCTGCAGCAGCAAACACAACAGAACAGTGGTTTCCAAACTGTGGGTCGTGAGCCAATTTCAGGTGGGTCGTGAAACACCTAGAGCAACCATATTGAAAAGATGGGAAGATGGGATGCTGGAAAGTGGGAGGGCTGTGTGATTGGGGATGGCAACAGGATGCAGGCATCTTGTTGTCTTTTGTGCTCCCTGAGGCACTTGGTGGGCCACTGTGTGATACAGGAAGCTGGACTAAATGGCCCTATGGCCTGATTCAACAGGGCTCTTCTTATGTTCTTATGTACTTATTATTTTGCTTGTGTCAAGATTGTAGATAGGCTTTTTCTCTTTCTGATGCGCTTTGCTATTGGAAAGTGCTGTGGACTTTGCTATTGGACGAGCTCTTACCATTGCTTTCCCCACGTCAGTTGCAATCCTGGCCCCTGTGCTGCCTGGGTCCAGGATTGTAAAATGCTATTCCCCATCCGCCACGGCTGAAAAAAAATCATTTCCGGTTTTCAGTGAAAACCGGAAGTAGCATTTTTAGACTTTCTGGGGTTTGGGAAAACAGTGCCAAAAACTGGAATTGATGTTTCTTGGCCATCAGAAGTGATGCTTTTAGACCTTCCGGCAGCCCCAGAAGGCTTTCTGGGGGTTGGGGGCCTGCACAGCCTCCCTGACCTCAAGAAGGCCTTCTAAGGCCATGTAAAAACAAATAACTTGCAAAGAAAAACCTGCAAAAAAGGGGTGGTGGCAGGGCTGTCATGGCAGCAATCTCACTGGGTGGCGGTCCAGGGCATTTGCCCCCTGACTCCGCCAGGTGAGCCAGTACCCCATGTATCTAGAAGCAAAATTTTCAGGGGGGCAAGACCTAAATATGTGCCTAAAAAGGGCCAAAGCATGATTGCCTCTCCATCTCTTACCCACCCACAGGGCCAGCCTTAAGCCAATGTGACCAATGTCATCACATTGGGCCCCACACTTTGGAGACCCCTGCACCAGTGCAGAGAGCATATGAACATAAGAACATAAGAAGAGCCCTACTGGATCAGGCCAAAGGCCCATCTAGTCCAGCTTCCTGGACAGCGGATCTCACAGCGGTCCACCAGGTGCCCCAGGGAGGCATGAGACAACAAGATGCTTGCATCCATATCACCTACTGCTGCAGCTGGGATGTCTACAGGCTGTAGGTCAGTGGGGTGAGCGGAGCAGCTTTACCTTGGGCCGGCCTACTGACCCTCCAAATGCCACGAAACAGGCCTCCTGGAAACAGTTAGCAGTGATGTCATCATGTCGCCACCAACTATTTCCCGGTATCAGGCTTTGCGTGTGACACCATAATTGCTGTTCTTGGTAAGGGGTTGGGGCCCCACAGGAATGTCCCGCATTGGGCCCCACTGCTCCTAGAGCCAGCCCAGCCCACCCAGATATATTTTCAAGTATATTTTGAAATGTACTTCCAGCTGTACTGTAAGTACAACCAGCTGCACGGTGAGCTTAAATCTTTCTTAAGTTTTCCCCCCTAAAGATCAAAGCATAGCTGTATATCTGTACACTGTGCTTCAAAAAGCCAGTTCGGTGTAGGCACACTAACTATAGGAAAGTAGGCCAAGAGAAAAAGGCTTCCACCATGTGTGATGAGGGGGTGAAGCCACAGGCAGTGAGAACATTATTATTCCATATACCGGCAGATCCCAGGGTTTGGGAAGCGCTTTAAGGGTTTAGTCCAAACCAACTTCCCAGCACTGGGATAAGGGCAATGCAGCTCCAATGTAAGGGAACAAGCATTCCCTTTCCTTGAGGAGGGCTCTGTGACTAATACTCCACTGCAGGATGCAGCACATGCCCCATTGGCACAGCTATGTCAGTGCTGGAAAGTTGGTTAGTATTGCCCCCTAAGCCTTTACGGGGGTGGGGAATGGCAGCGACACATTGACAGGATCACATCCAGCAGTGTCATGCAGCCGGAACGCTGGGTGGGAGGAACGGGTGAGCGGCAGCCCACCTGTTGCGTATCGCTCCGTTTCGCCGTCTTCCCCGCCCCCGGTGAAATGGTGAAACGGAGCGGTACGCAACGGGCGGGCTGCCGCTCACCCGTTCCTCCCGCCCAGCGTTCTGGCTGCATGACACCGCTGATCACATCACCGCTGCAAACATAATGGGGTTCAGGGGACTTACCACTAGCTGCCCCAGTGTCCTTTGGAGTCGGGGAGCCCCGTGGACCCCTCTGCAGGGCTCCCCGTGCGTCCACAAACTTAAAAAAAATCACTACCCACTTCCGGTTTCACAATTGCAACTGAAAGTCTGTTGCAATATTTTTTTTAAAAAAAATTGTGGATGCATAAGGAGCCCTGCAGTGGGGTCTGCAGGGCTCCCCAACCCCCAAGGAAACAGGGGCCACCAGTGGTACGTCCCCCCAGCCCCATCATGTTCGCAGCAGTGACACGATCCTGATGATCACATCGCTGCCCATTCCTTGCCCCTGCCCCTTAACGGAAAATGCGCAGAGCTCCTCAGGCTGGGGCATCACAACGCCTCAGTTTGAAACCACCTGCCATATGCCCAAGAATGCCTCTGCTTTCATCAGAAGAAGATGGGATGGTGCACCACTTGGCTTTCCAGAAGCAACCAAGACCAGCTCCATGACTTTGTAAGGCAAGATTGTATGATGTGGATACAAATATCGACAGGAGCAAAAGGCAGGTATTTTGTCCCATTAAGTGCTTGCATTTGCTCTGAAACAGAAGGTAGGTAAGGCCCCAGGATAGAGTGGGACCAAGGTGTGGAGGTAGCTCACCCTGTCCTGGGTTCTTGCCAAAAATCTCTCCCCCAGCTAGAAGAGGTTCAGCTGACTGGAGAGACTTACATGGGCAGGTGTAAGCAAGTCTCGCAACCACACCTGTGCTATTTATATTGTATTGAGAAACCTAAATCCCACTCTGCGATCCTCACAATAAACCTGCCTTGCAGCCTAGTATCGGGAATAGAAATGTGGGTTTTGCATGATGCCAGCATTACTCGGGCAGAACCTCCTTCCCTTGTGTGTCCTCAAAGCCTTCCCCTGTGGCGTCATCTTTTGGCCACTGCTGGACCTTCCAGGCTGTAGCTCCTATGAAGGCAAGGAAGTAGCTGAGCGGCTTGACGGAGACAAGCCTGCCTTCCCAAGTGCCTTGTGCCCTTCCCCATCTGCTGCAGGTCACTTGCAAATACAGTCGTTCCTGCTCTTAATCAGTATGGTGGGAAACTTGTGGGAATTCCCAAGAGGAAGATAGTTGGGTGCCTGATGATGCTACTGTACTAAGCAAGAACATTGGGAGTTTTACCACCGATTTATGTGTGTTCAGATACTGAATGATCCCCAGATACTGAATAAGGGCCCAATCCATTATGCTACCACTGCTGGGATAGGCATGCGCACAGTCACAAATGTGCCATAAAGCACATTGTGGCCATGTGGAGGCCGCTGACGAGATCTGCACTGGCAGGCCTTCAATCATCACCTGCCGACTGGAGTAAGTCAACCACCAGGCAGTGATGAGGGGGGAAGGGCAAAATGGGGTAGGGAGTGTTTTTCGGCAGGGGGAGAGTGGTCTGGGGGGGGGGTGATTCGTGCTCAGGGCATGGTCAAGCCTTCTGCCCCATCCTATCCCTTCTCCTATGCCTGAATGTTATACATGGCCTACTCCAGTGGTTCCCAAATGGTGGGTCGGGACCCCCAGTGGGCCACAAGCCAATTTCAGGTGGGTCACAAAGAACAGTCATAATGAAACTATGAGAAGATGCTGGAAAGGGATGCTGGAAAGGGGGGGAGGGCTGTGTGGTTGTTTTGCTTGTGTCAGCGTTGTAAGTAGGCTTTTTTTCTTTCTGATTCACATTGCTCTTGGGAAATGGCTGAGAAATAATAACCCAACGTCTTTCTGCATCCTCAGGAAAGCCGCAGGTTCTAGCATCACCATGACAGCACTTCCAGTCATGACACCATTTCTGGTGGGTCCTGGACAGATTGTCATTCTAAAAAAGTGGGTCCCGGTGCTAAAAGGTTTGAGAATCACTAGTCTACTCTAATCTGCACCAGTTATTGAGCTGGCTCAGGTCCAAATAGATTCACAGGGGGATGTCTGGGACCAACATGAACCAATGTTCCCTGACCCCAGATGCCTCCGTAGCCCCACAGGGTACAGCTGCAGCTGTTTCTGCACCATTGCACAGGGCAGTAGCCACAATAGGACTGGGCTGTCAGTTGTCTACATGCAATTGTGATCTAGGTCTAGGTTGCTTGCTCTAGTTTTCAAGAAGTCAATTAATGACTTGTGCCTGCTTATAGCCGCATGCGCATTGTTTCTTGCAAACATACAATAGGTGACTTGGGTCAGGAAAAGTGAGCAGTTTTGCAAATCCACAGCCTGAGTCAATATTCGAGAACTCGGACAATTGAAGAGTAGCCAACACACTGAATCAAACAAGTGGCGTCATTCATTTCCTCTGCGGCTGCAGCTCCAACAAAGAGCCCTACGTGTTCAAGCACCCAGGATAAAGTTACTAGAAAATATCATGATGAAGGTATTAAGCTTTGTCTTTTAAAAAGCCACCGGCATATACAAGCCTGTGATCTTTGCTTGCAAACAATGCCCATGTTTATTCAATCACTCCTTTCTATTTGAAAAAGGAGAGTAATCTCTGAGGAATGGAGAAACAGCTCATGTGTGCAAATATAAGGGAGAGACGCAAAATGAAAAGAAAGCTGAAGTACAACTAAGTTCAGTGTGAAAGGTTCTACCATGTTCTTGGTATTCCTGGAACTAAGAGCACAATCCTAACCTGGAGTTAGGCCGGCAAGTTAGGCCGGCAAAGTTTGGCTGGCACATGGGACAGCATAAAGCGCATTTGGACCACCTACAGAGTCAGGGGGATGGCATATGTCTGTGTGCTGGCCTCTCTGACTCAGTGGTCCAAACACACTTTACAGTGGCCCTTGTGCCAACCAAACATTGCTGGCCTAACTGTGTCAGCCTAATTCCAGGTTAGGATTGTGCCCTAAAGGTGGATTTTGAAAAAGGGATGGGGGTTACAATCCAACCCTGTGGACACCCAGCAATATATTTGCGCTTGTTATTTTCACAGGTCCCTTTTGTGGCTGTTGCTAATTTTGGGATAAGCCTTCTAAGAAAGATTTTTCCTTTTTCCCCCCCCTCTTCCGAATCCTTCCTCAAGCCCCTGTGAAGCTATTGCTTACCTTTCCATGTTCATGTAGGGAATCTTACTGTATCTCCCAAAGGTAACTTTAGTTGGAGTAATATTGAATCTGGCTAAAGTGATGGCATGGCACACTTGGGGGTTCGTCAAAAAAGGTAGGTGATAAACCATCTTCCTATAAGGGAGTGGAATACAAAAATTCAAAGGGAAACATACCCTAGAAGCCAAGCAGTTTGAAGTCTGGAATACAATTTCCAGGCGTCTCTGCCTGTCTCTATGTATTTCTTTATTAAGTAACATTTACTGTGTAGTTTGCTATTGGAAAACAGCTGAGAAATAACCCAATTATTGCTCCTTCTCAGGAAAGCAACAGATACTGGCGTCACAATGATGGCCATGACATCATTTCCAGTAGGTCCCAGACAGTTTGTCATTCTAAAAAAGGGTCTTGGTGCTAAAACATTTGAGAAGTACTGCTGTACAATGTAAATGTGTTCCTATACGTATTAAAGGTATGGTTTTCTGTCTATACAAATCCTACTTGTAAATCCATTATGAGCACAATCCTAACCTGGAGTTCGGTCAGCACAGTAAAGCCAGCAAAGTTGGGCCAGCACAAGGGATACCGTAAAGTATGTTTGGGCCATTCTCGGAGTCGGAGAGGCCAGCACACAGACGTGAGCCATCCTCCCTGAGAGTGGTCCAAACGCGCTTTATGGTGGCTCTTGTGCCAGCCAAACTTGGCTGGCTTAACTAAGACACAACATTTTCCAGAATCTAGCTTGAGAGCCCTGCACCTGGCGGAACTGAAGTATATGGTGGGGGGAAATGTCCAGTGTCATAAGAAAAGTATTCAGAGAGATCTCATCTATGATAAGTAGGGTTATTAGGTACACACTGGGACAGAGTGCCTATATCTTTAACCATTGTATAGAAGAGGGAATTCTGGCAGGTGCAGCTTTTGAAACCCTTCCATGATGAGCTGCACCTGCCCAAACTCCCTCTTCTGAACAAGTTACAGGCACTCAGTTTGTAACTGGTAACCCGAATGATAACTACTTTGCTTATTATCTCACATCAGCAATGGGAGGGGAGTTCTCGTCCATTTCTTAGAAAGAGAACATTGGGGTTCGATGCCTGAAAAATGAGTGTGCAGCATTTCCAAGAAGTCTGATGCAATAATTTTGGGCTCTGATAATGAGCAAGCTGAATAGACGTTGGATTAAGGCACACTGGGAGTACATTACGTTGAGTTCAGTAGGACTTCAAGTAGACTGTGCTGTAAGATGGGGAGGAGAGAGTTGATGGAGGGGAGCCCTTTGTGATACAAGATGATCCATCCTACCCACTACACCTTGGCCAGCACCTGCATCACTCCCTTGGAGCTTGTCCAAGATGAAACCACAGAGCAGATTGGAAAGTGATAAACCACAACAAACAGAGATGTGCGCCCGATAAAAACAAATGTACCAACACTCTTTCCCAACAGCTCCTTCCACGAACGCATGCATGAATGAACCCACCTTCCATTGAATCTTTTTTTCCCCCATCAGCTCAACACAATGCAAGCAAATGACACACAGTTTCACCGCAGGAGATGAAGGAATGCCCTGGGCATGAGGAACCGATTCATGCAAATCAGGCCAGCTACTCTGAGTGTCAGGCAGGAGGAGTGTCATTCTCCATAATACGCACTCTGCACGCACAGCCTCAGCTCGTCATTTATTGACAGGGGGCAAGACGGGGGAATTCCCCCATCCAAAGCTCATTCTCTGTATTACTTCCCTAGTGCCCAACTTCCCATAGAATCTGAGCAAGGTGATCCGTTTGATGCCTTTTCAAGTTTTCATGGAGAATGACTTTCTCACAATAAGATTCGTGTTCAGGACAAATGAGTCACATCTCATTTTCTAGGGTAGGAATGGCATTATTTTTGCAGGCGTTTTGCTGATTGCTCCTACCTTACAAATATTTATTCAATATATGAGAAATCTCAGCCTACCCTGCTACATCCAGTTTGTTGTGCAGAGGAGGGGGAGGTCATAGCCTGGCAGCATATTTGATAGTAGAAAAGATCATTTACATTTGAGACATACAAAATTATGCATGGGAGGTATAGAGGGATGGTCTTTTTCCACAATACCAGAACCAGGAGACATCCACTGAAATGGTGTATTGGGAGAGTTAAAACAGATAAAAAGAAATACTTTTTTTACCTAGCAGGTCATTAATCTGTGGAACTCCTTGCCACAGGAGATGGGGATGGCATCTAGCCTAGGTGCCTTTAAAAGGGGATTGGACAGATTCCTGGAGGAAAAGCCCATCGTGGGCTCTAGGCCATGATGGGTGGTGCAACCCATCTTCTTCTAACATAACCCATCCTACTTCTAACGTAAGTAGGCTACTTCAGAATGCCAGATGCAGGGGAATGGCAATGAATGCAGGTATCTAGTTGTCTTGTGTGCTCCCTGAGGCATCTGGAGGGCCACTGTGAGATACAGGAAGATGGACTAGATGAGCCTTTGGCATGATCTAGCAGGGCTCCATCATTAGATCCATTATTAACCCCCCCCCCAAAAAAAAACACAACAACAACAACAACATCATCATCATCAACAACAACAACAATAACACATTTCTTCCTTGGGCAAGAGAGGCCACTCAGGAGCAAAGGCTTTGTGGAAACAACAAGAAGACCCTTTCTTCCCACTTATGGGCAGGGAGGAGGCATTCTTCACGTGCTCAAAGGCCCTCAGCTGGAAGGTGCTAGAATTTGTTCGGAAAACAATCCTGTTAGCTGCCATTTTCTTAGCTCAACTTGTTGGCCGTAAACAGAAGCTAGAGTTTTGGCATGCCACAATGCAGCCCACAGTGAGGAAGTTCATGGTGGCATGTGAAAATTCAGGCGTTGCGGTCCATGAGCCCTGTGACCTACTAACAATAAGCAGGCCACTGTCACAGGCATGCAAGTGGGGCAAGCCCCCATTCCTGCTGCAGACATGGGCTCTCCATTGACATGAACACAGTCATGGCCCCAGGATTCTGGTGTGAAACACACACACACACACACACACACACACGTTTTGATAGGAAAATTGGCCCCGATGATTGACCCAGAGTGTCAAGAAAGCCTAGGGCCATGAGCTAAAGAAGGGGAGATTGGGTGAAACACTGTGGACTAGAAACGTTTGGAAAATGTTTAAAGAAGTGGTAATACTAAAGGGGGAGCGAGGAAATCATTTTTTAAGAGAGCTGAAACTGGCATGAAAATGCCATCTGTATCAACTATGCACTTGTAGTCTCATCTAGAAATACAACTCCCAAATTTGGAAAGCCATTTCCCAAGCCCAGATGTGTACGGACTCTCTTTAAGGCCTCTGTGGTGATGAACATTCACTCTGCACCTGCTCAGAAACCCTTTCTTTCACCTATGCTTACATCATGTCCGTTACAGCTGAGCTCTGGCATGGGTCTGCTTTGGCACAAATGAATCCCTGCATTGCCGTTTCTGATCAAACAGGGCTTGGTAGGTTTTGAAACGGTACCAAAATCCGCCAAGCCTGTCTGCCTAGAGATGACAGTGGGACAAAAGAATGCGTGTATGCAGCATGGGCAATGATGACATTCTCTGTCATACTACTTTCAGCTCCCTAAGGAAATGATCATCTGTCTCCATGCTAATAACATCCTCATTAAACCAGTTAAGATCTTTGCTCAGGGAAACTCAGGTATTGCTGATGGTGGCGTTCTGGAAGGGGCATGGGAGATGGCAGGGCAACCCTGGAATATTGGCACACTGGGCCCATAAATTTGTGGCACAAAATTCTTTTCATTAATAGTCATGACATGAATGCGGTGGGGGGGACGGGACACACAACATCCATGGATTTGGAAGCCACAGACGCTGAATCCATGGATGTCACTGGCATACCTGTGTTCATTTCATGTCCTTATTGACATTTCATGTCCTTCATGAAAATAATTTTGTCATAAGGGTGTTGCCCAAAATTTATGGGCCCTGTGTGCCAAATGACCTCGGTATGCATACAAGCCGTTTCATGGCAAGCTTTCAAGCAGGGCTGGCTCTAGGAACGGTGGGGCCCAATGCGGGGCATTCCCGTGGGGCCCCACCCTCCCCATGGGGCCCCACTCAACAAGAAAAGCACATGGTACCACGTGCAGCACTTGGAAACAGTTGGTGGTGGCATGATGACATCACCACCACTTGCTCCCAGGAAGCCCATTTTGGGCTGTTCGGAGGCAGAGTCAGGTAGAAGGGCCCCAGGTAAAGTTACGCTGCTTGCCCCACTGACCTACTGCCCATAGAGACCCCGGCTGCAGCAACAGGCAGTATACTCGCTGAGCTGGTATGGGGCCCCCTGAAGTGTGGGGCTCAATGTGATGACATTGGTCACATTGGCCAGCCCTGCTTTCAAGTGCACATGGGGGCATCTGCCAGCTGTAAGGAGCACCTAGCCACAGGAGGATCAGGGATAAGTCACAAAAGGAGCCTCAACAGAACTCAGGCAAACCAGGGTGCTGGTGGTTCACTGCAAAAAGTGGGAGCCCGGCGAGATGGGTTTGAGCCCAGTCAAGGGACCTTCCATCACTAGCAGGAGTTTGCATGACTTTGCATGACTGGGCAGAAACGCCATAGTCAGAGGCAGATCTAAGGGAGGGCAAATCTCTAAGTTTTGCAAGAAGCCTGACCTTGCAGTGGAAATCACTCCTCTCCTGCCACCGTTTTAACCAATCCTCACAGGGAAAAGCAACATCTTGGCGTTGCTTACTGGCTATAGCAGCAAGGGAGAGGAGGGATTTACATGACAGGGAAGGGCTTCTTGCAACACTTAGAGCTTTGCCCTCCCTTAGATCTGCCTCTGGCCATAGTAAGAGCAAAAGAAGAGGGGGAAGCAGGTCTAAAACCCACCTCAGCCACTCCACAAAGCTGCTGGCTAACCACCAAGCCACCTCAGGAGGCAGGCAAAGCATCCTAACTTGTGTTTAACACCTTGCACCAATGCAAACACCTGGCTGTAACACAAGGACCCATCCAAGGGAGCACCACATGGACCAATCAGTGGGTTCCCCTGGGACACAGGATGCCTTTTGCAATGGCCCCCACCCTCCAGCTAACCACACTGGGGTTTTAGAAATTGGCTAAGAGCCCAGACACATAAGAGGGTCCGCCTAGGTGGACCAGTCCTGGACCTTTAGTACCAATGGCAGTAGTGGCACCTGGTGCACTTTCAGGCATTGGGACACAAGCTGCCATGGTGCAAGACCTCACAGTGCAAGACTTTGCCTAGTAAGTTGGTGTAAAAAGTGCATGGATGGCAATTCTGGGAGAAAGAGCAAATCTAGAAGCAGCACTGCACAGAGATGGTCCAACTGTTGGCAACTATCAAAAGAACAAAACGTTTCTGTCCGAACAAACTTCACTCAACTCTGCTTTCAGCTTGCAAAATTTGAATCAGAAATGAAAGGCCTTCTAGATGCAGCACAGAGAAGCATCATTAAAAAAAAATAAGAGAACTAACATGGGGAAGTTGTTTTGTAGATCATGCCCAATGTTGTTGTTTTGTTCGTCACTTCCACTAAGATAAAGTGACTGCGTGTACATCTTTACAGTGGGTCACAACAAACCCATATGTCCTGTGTGTTCCTTCCCACTGACATGGTGAGTCATTGGGAGCTGCTGTTATCTAACCTCCCACTGTCTCCTGACTGCTGTTGGTCAGTCTCAAGACCAGCAACAAGCTGAGAAGTAGATGGGGACTCAGCATGATCTGGCTGGGTGGAGGCCACACCAAGAACCTCTGGATGGCGACTTTAAATAGCCACAAGGCGGAAGTGAAACCAGTACCATCAGTGGGCAAACATTCCAAAGATTTATGGCACTGTGCTCCATCCTGAACTCCTGGGGTTCATGGTGAGTGCAATCCAGAGTGCTCAATGGGCTGGCACAAGTCCCTTGTGCTGGCCCAGTGTTATCACAAATGCGCCATAAAGCGTATTTGCAATGAATTAGGAAGCCAGCGCATGGATGTAGGGCAGGTAAGACTGGCCAAGCTTGGGGGAGTGCAGGGGTTGGGGAGGACAGGGGACAAGGCATAATGGGGCAGGGGGAGGCTGAGTGGGGTGGAAGAGGCAGGGGATGGGCAAGCCCGTAGGTGGACTGGACTGAACTGGAGAGGTGGGCCAAGCCAGGATCCGGCACTCGGGTCGGATCCTAACCACCATCCCCATCCCAGTTGGCCTTGATCTGGGCTGCTTGAATTTGCAGCACCAATTTCAGTGGCACAGGTCCGAGTAGACTCATTCAAGCTGCTGCTGCTGCTTTACTTGGGGGAAGAGGAATCCATTTCCCTTGTCCCAGGCTGCTCTCCAGCCAGCCCCAACCCCAGGCTGGATATGGGCAGGTTGGTCAGCCTGCCTATTCCAGCTCGGGGCTAGGATTGCACCCTGAGGAAGGCAGACTGTTCTGTGGGCCATCAGATATGGTAGGTACTAGTCAGCAGTGTTATGCTGCCGGAATGCTGGGCGGGACATCTGGGTGATCGACAGCCCGCCCGTTGCATTCCGCAGCGTTACGCCATTTGCGTAACGTACGCAAGTGGCGTAATTGGTCACGCAAACGGCGTAACGCTTCGGAACGTGATGGGCGGGCTGTCGATCACCCGGATGTCCCACCCAGTGTTCCGGCAGCATAACACCGCTGGTACTAGTGAACTGTCTAATGATGACAGTGGAATACTCTAGTCAGAAAGGTACCGGATGATCTCCACTTTAACCCTGCTTCCAAGGCACAAATTTGCAGTTCAGAAGCTACCACAACGATAAATTATAAAGGCCTCTCAAGCTCCTTTTAAAATAAATTATTGTATCTCTGAGCTGTTCGTTTATGTTTAAATCATTGTATGCTGTCATGGGGCCCAATGACAATGTCCAGTGTCACTGCAGCCGCACGATACAGAACAAAAATTCCCTTACCTTGAAGAGGCCTCCGTGGCTGCTCCCCCGTCACTACAGTGTGTGCCCCGTTGGCATGGCTATGTCAGCCCTGGAAATTTGGATAGGATTGGGCCCTTGAAGTCCCAACTGATGTCGTGTCTTGGAATGGTTTGCAACAGTGGTTCCCAACCTTTTTTGCACTGGGACCCCCTTTTTGACAATCTGTCGGGACACCCTTAAAACTTAGGGCCGGAAGTGATGTCACTAAACAGGAAGTGAAGTGTAATAAATCACACTTTTTGAAAGTCAAAAGAACTCCACCTATTTTTAGACTATCCTGAATGCTTTGTGTCTAAGAGAGCAATCCTAATCTGGAGGTAGGCCGGCACAGTTAGGCCAGCAAAGTGTGGCTGGTACAAAGGACACTTTGTAAAAAGGTACAAAGTATATTTGGACCACTCTCAGAGTCACAGAGGCCTGCACACAGATGTGGGCCATCCTCCCTGACTCCGAGAGTGGTCCAAACATTCTTTAGCATGGCCCTTGAGCCAGCCAAACTTGGCTGGCCTAACTGTGTTAGCCTAATTCCAGATTAGGATTGTGCCCTAAGTCAGTGGTGTCATTCAAATGATTTAGGAACAGGAACTCACTTTTGATTGGCACTTGTCGGGAACCCGGAACCAGCCACGGAGCCCGTTAGGATCCGGAACGCCCGTTCTGGTCCGTTCCCCCTGAATGACATCACTGCCCTAAGTGATGTTTGAGTTTCGAGTTGAGTGATTGATTCAGCACTGAGAACAACATTGCACAGAACGCATTGCAGCTTCTCTATGTCATTGCTGATCAAGGTGGTAAAGCCAAATTTTAGATAGTCTTCAGAGTAGTTACGGTTCTCTTCCCCATCTGCTGAGTCTCACCTAGGCATGCACAAGGAAGGCAGGATATGCCCACTCAAAAAGAGACCTGGGAGAGAATTCATCACATGCATACACACAAACCAAGTCGAGCCCATAGCAACTCTAATTTCCCTTGCAGTCACAAGCAGTGAGGAAGTGGCAGTTGAATTGTGAGCCTCTTCTCTAGCCAAAACGAAGCTTCCAAGACGGTGGTACACCAGCTTTTTAAGGCGGCTGTCCCAACCTCCTTGCGACCCCCTGAAACTAGTTCGTGACCCCCTTGGGGGTCCCGACCCTCAGGTTGGCAGCCACTGGTTTACAAGCTTTTTTTATGTATAATCTGTAAAATAATGCAATTCCTATTCCGCAGTCAAGCAACAAGAATTGAGTGTTTTTCCACATATTCACACAAACCTGCAGTTCCAATGCATATGCAGTTCCAATTATGCAATCGCAGGGGCTGGTTCATTCAGTTCAGTTTCTGGGCTTCTGCCTGTTCACATGAGCTTCAACACTTGATAATATCAGACATTGAAATCAACAGAGACACCAGTCCAATTCCTTCAAGCACTTAACTTTGTGTTAATTTGTCATCTATGTCAAAGTGTAACTATAAATTTGGGTCTAATTAGATTGTACAAGAGACACAGAACCATCACTGCTCGGTATCCCTTCCTCTCTATTCCCAGTTTTTACAGAACACAGGTTGTGGTGCAATCACACAATGCATTTCCTTGCTTCTGCTGCATATCATTGGCTGCCGGAGGAAGTAGCCGCTCAACGCCCAGTGCAATTATGAAATTTTGTGTGTTGTGTCAAACTAGAGGGGGCGGGGGAAGAGGCATGCAGTGGTCATGGTCCTGTATCGCTTGTTAAGCCTTTTAAAGTGGGGGCTTTCTTATACTTAGAGGGCAATCCTAACCTGGAGTTAGGCCGGTACAATTAGGCCAGCAAAGTTTGGCTGGCACAAGGGCCATCGTAAAGTGCGTTTGGATCACTCTTGGAGTCAGGGAATATTGCTCAAGTCTGTGTGCTGGTCTCTGTCTCTCGAGAGCGGCCCAAACATACTTTACAGTGTCCTTTGTGCCAGCCAAACTTTGCTGGTCTCACTGTGCCAGCCGAACTCCAAGTTAGGATTGCACCCTTCATGGGGGGAGCAACTTATCCTTGCTTGCCCCAGCACAGTATTAAACCCAGTGATGGTTCATTCATTTCTCTCGTTTTCATTCATGATCCTGTGAAAAACAGGCAACCTCATTCTGTGGCTATATAAACGGCATGGTGAACTTGTTTGTTGAAAAAACGGTATAGAAATATGCTTAATAAATTATCTTCACTGTGTATTATTACTATGTGCATCTGTGTGGCAGGCTCCCAGGCAACAGGACAAAATGCCATTTTGGTGCATGCACATGTGCTAATAATGCTAGATTAGTGTGGTATCAGACCTACCCCTGTTCTGTGAAAGGTGGATGTTGCCTAATCATGATTGATCAGTTGCTTCTGATAGCATTTGTTTCATATGGAAGCACCTTCACTCCCTCTGTTTTTCTCAGGATCGAATTAGGAAGGGTTGTTTTGCATTCCTACGCATCAGCCCTGCCATATTCACTTCTTCCTTCCTGGTGGAAAAAAAAAAAGTGAATGAGACCCAGGGATCTGTTCTTCCTTGTCAGGGTGTGAATTAGGCTTCAGCTCAGCCCCTCAGAGCACAATCCTAAACTGGAGTTAGGCCGGCATAAACTAAGCCTGCAAAATTTGGCCAGCACAAGGGCTACCATAAAGTGCGTTTGGAACACTCTCAGAGTCTGGGAGGATGGCGCACATTTGTGTACTGGCCTCTCTGACTCCGAGAGTGGTCCAAACATACTTTACAGTGTCCCTTGTGCCAGCCAAACTTTGCTGGTTTAGTTTATGCTGAGTTATCCTAACTCAGTTTAGGATTGTGCCCTCAATCACTTTCTTTCCTGGTTGAAAAGGTGGATGAAAGGTCCTGGTCCTGTGTGTGTGTGTGTGTGTGTGTGTGTGTGTCCCTCCAGGACAAGTGGTGCAACAGGCTGAGTACGTGGCAGCAGTCACCTTCTTCAGCTGTGCAGTTGGGGGAGTAGGAAGGGGCAGAGTTTGAGAGAGATGGTATCTGCAGGGAAAGAGGGAAGTAGGAGGCTGGGAAGCGAGATGCACAGCTGGTTTTAAACTGTAGCCATGCTAACACATGGAAACAAACATTCGACTTGGCAAGAGCTTCCTTTTGCCTCTGTCCCACCTGCAGTGTTTAATGTTCACTTGCTAGTTTCACGAAGTTTTGCTTTGCTGGGAATTGGTCCCCTTTACCGGGGGTGGAGGGGAGTGACAGGAAGTGATGGAACAGACCCAACAAGCCAAACCTTTGCTTACCTTCAGAAGACATGGCTGGGGCACTCTCTCTCCCCCTCCCTAGAGCACCCATTTACCCCCTTAACCCATTATATCATTGCTGCGCTGCTACCCCCTGTCTCTTTCTGATTGGAAAGCCTCACCCAGTTATGAGATTAATCCAAATACATACCTTCCCTGCTAGGTTCCCCCTTTCAAACTAACCCCCCCTTTTACTCTCAAACCGCAGAACTCACTAGAGAAAGGAAGGGTGTAATCTTCACACCTAACTGTAATAAAAGCTCCCGAGATGGCTCAAGAACACGGTTTCTGGCAGGGAGCATGGAAATGTAGATTCCTCTGGCACTCAACTGAATTGGGAGGCAGAGAAAACGACAGTCCCCTGGTTCATGGCAAGAAACGATGACCACCTTGATTGGGGAGGTCAAAGAGTTGACATTGCCTATGTTCCCTGGCCAAAGATGACTCTGAACATGTTCAGGAACGAGATCTCTAGCTATGAATGACACTTACATACAGCCCTATCCTTTCTCAAGCAAGCCATCCCCATAACCAATGAGTCCTACCCTCTTCACAGAGCGCAGTCCTAACCTGGAGTTAGGCCAGCACAGTTTGGCTGCTACAAGGGACACCTTAAAATATGTTTGGACCACTCTCGGAGTCAGAGAGGCCAGCATACAGACATGCACCGTCCTTCCTGACTTCAAGAGTGGTCCAAACATGCTTTACGGGGGCCCTTGCGCTAGCCAAACATTGCTGGCCTAACTCCAGGTTCGGATTGCGCCCTCAAGCTAAGTTCTTTATCTGGGGAAGGGTAGTTGGACAGGGAAAGGGGCAATACTTCCCGTACTTTTTTACCCAGCGGGTAGTTAATCTGTGGAACTCTTTGCCACAGGAGGTGGTGATGGCATCTGGTCTTGATGCCTTTAAGAGGGGATTGGACGGATTTCTGGAGGAAAGGTCCATCGTGGGCTATAGGCCATGATGGATTGTGCAACCTCCTTACAAAGGTGGCGGGCTACTGGTACCAGGTGCAAGGGAGTGGCAACAGGATGCATCTTGTTGTCTCATGCCTCCCTGGGGCACCTGGTGGGCCACTGTGAGATACAGGAAGCTGGACTAGATGGGCCTTTGGCCTGATCCAGCAGGGCTCTTCTTATGTTCTTATGCTCTTATGTCTTTATTCCAATCTTTCTGGGAAAAATTCAGAAATAACATTTTATTTTGAATTCTCTGGGTTTCAGGGGCTTGGGGAAAACAAACTTATTCCAAATCTAATCATGTGGAGTTCACACAGCACTTGCTGGAAGATTTGAAAAAAAAAATCAAAATCAACCAGCACCAATGGGAAAAACAAAGGAAATCATAGTTTATGAAGAACTCCAACTATATTCTCAGAAATAAGTGACAGAGCTAAATTGTCAACAACACAGGAAAAAGGATAGTATGAAAGGGTTAGCCCTGAGCTGAATTATGGGTTTGAAAGAAATCTGTCCTAAATTAGTGGTAAGCATATAAACAGCATGAATGCAAAACTCTGGATATATGTCCCTTTGCTTCCCCCCCCCCACCGCCATGTATTTGTTTGTCAGGCAAGGCTGAAATATGGCCAGGTGTGAAGGGTCAAGTCTACTTGACAGGCAAGTTACCCTAAAAAAAACCCAGCAAACCAACAAGAATGTTGCTTTTTCTAGTACACTTTGACAGCCAATAGAATTAAAGGTCACTGCAGAAAGCAACTAACCAATGGGGTTTGAGGGGAGGAGGAAATGTACAAATGTTCTGAAAGTGAGCAAATAAAGGGTGGGGGGGGGAGGTTCAGAAGAGCAGCTAAAGCCAGCTGGTGATATCGTCTTCAGGGAGGAGAGGTACAAGCTGAGAAAGACAGAATCGGGCATGGCCCCAATCCATGGGAAAACAAAGAAGTGAAAGGGCCCTAGGCTGGCTCATGCTTCGTGCCTATGACAGCAGCCTGTTTTGAAGCTAAACAGCTCAAGAAAGGAAAAAGGAAAAAGGAAAAGTCATGCAATGCTATCCTCTCTCAGCCATCCTTTCCAACAGGATGAAAGTGAGGGTTGCAGTCTTGATTTACACATTTGTTTGTTGGGGGGACTGCTATGAAGAGGCCACTTTTTTATTTTTTAAAGAGAAAATTAAGAGCGCAATCCTAAACTGGAGTTAGGCTGGCATAAACGAAGCCAGCAAAGTTTGGCCAGCACAAGGGCCACCATGCAACGTGTTTGGACCCCTCTCGGAATCAGGGAGGATGGCTCATGTCTGTGCGCTGGCCTCTCTGACTTACGGAATACTGACGCCATAAAATATTCAAACATACTTTACAGTGCCCCTTGTGCTAACCAAACTTTGCTGGCTTAGTTTATGCTGGCCTAACTCAGTTTAGGGGATGTGGTGGTGCAGCAGGTTAAGCCGCTGTTGCTGGGCTTTCCGACCGGAAGGTTGGGAGTTCAAGACTGTGCGACGGAAAGAGCTCCCGTTGCTTGTCCCAGCTCCTGCCAACCTAGCAGTTTGAAAGCACCTAAAAATGCAAGTAGATAAATAGGGACCACTTCGGTGGGAAGGTAACGGTGTTCCGTGCGCTACGGCGTAAAGTCATGCTGGCCACATGACCATGGAAGCTTGTCCTTGGACAAAACGCCGGCTCTACAGGCTTAGAAATGGAGATGAGCACTGCCCCCTACAGTCGGTCACGACTAGACCATTCGGTCGTGGGGAAACCTTTACCTTTAACTCAGTTTAGGATTGCGCCCTAAGTGAGGAAAGCCTGGTACATCACCTTCAATACTACACCGAAGAGCTGCATGCTGTCCCAGAAGACAATCCCCCTACCCAGGCCGTGTGTTTGTCCATGTGCTCATGTAGTACGTATGAAGGCGTTTATGAACAGTCTTTTCCTGAGTTAGGCCATTGTATTGTCTCCCCTAACTGATGTCCAGTTTCCAAGCCCTCACATGCGCTTCTTTCCCAAGGTCAATCCATCCGTGAGGTTGACCTAGACAGTTTATTTTATGTATTTATTGGAAGAATTCACACCTCACATTTCCCATGCCAAAGCAGCCCAAGGCAGCTTACATGGGCAAGCTAGTCTAAACCACCATATTTCAATGGCGTTTTACAAATAAACAATATTATGTGATTCACGGAATCCTCAGTCCCAGATGTAGCCTTCACAGTGTGGTTCTCGCCTCTGGCTGTGTGCCATTGAGCTTCAGCAGGCAATTGTAAGTCAAGCCTCAAGGTCTTACTCCATTCTTTTGCCAGCTGACCTTCCCACACATTCCCACACTGGCTAATCAGCTCCACAGCAACTCCGTTCTGCCACAACAGATACTGCAGCTTGTCACAGCCTGGTGTTCCGTCTCCCATCCAAAAGTAGACCACAATTCTCCTGCTTAGCTTCAAGCAATATTGGCAGCTCAACCATCAGTCCATGCCTCCTGAGTTGTCTTAGGTAACAGATTGGTGGGAGATGTCCACCTCCATCTTTCCAGCCACCTCCACTGCACCACCTCCTATTTCCTGGTCTGGCAATAGAAGAAGGAGACAAAGCAGAAGAGAAAGTGCAGAAGGCTAGAGGGCCAGTGATGCTCTAGTCTTCTACGCTTCATTCCCTTCATCCTTTTCTAATCCAAGGAATGGGATAATCAGAGGCTGGAACATCACCATGTAAGGAAGATGAAACATTTGACATGCCACCTTGGATTTGGGCTAATCCTGATCCTTTCAAACTCAAATTTTCAAATTTCAAATATTACTCAAAATTCTTTTAACTGAAGAGTCTAGAGATTGGCAGATGGTGGCTACTTATGGTGTGCTAGTGGAAGCCCCTGAAGGAAGCCCCTTGGAGAGCCCCAGAGTTCCTACAAGCATCTTTGGAGAAGTTTGGAGAAGTTCTGGAGTTGTGAGCAGGTCATGTTCATAATGTGCATTCCAGTAACGGTTTTCTCATATAGTGGACTCAAGAACTGCTATGTGATGCCTGTACCATGTAATGAAAAGAGATTCTACCAAACTGATTTCTGGGGGGGGGGGGGGTAAACCCTGCACAATTATATGGTTATCAGCTAAGCATTTCCCAGCCTGCCTTCTAGCCTCAGGTCCCCCGTGTGTGCCTTACAGCTGGAGATGAAAAAAAGTCTGGCTGAAAATATTTCTCTGGTACCAGCAGTGGAGATAAAATAGCTTGGCATTTACTACAGAGCAGTAAACACTAAAGCAGTAAATAGTTCTGCATTCCCCAGATAGAAGGAGGTAAAAGAGAGAGCAGATACAGCCTACCGAGTGGCTGGAGGGATTTAACCTTGCCATGAGAGCTCTTCTACCTATAGAACAGAAACAGCATGTTCTTCCCTCAGTTCTGCCCCCCTAAACCTGGTCACATATGGATTTTGGTTAGGACTGTACCTTCTCCAAAGTTGCTGGGCTTGTCTACAAACTGAATCTTTCTCCACCTGCCCTCTGTCCTCTCAAGGCATTAGCAGTCCTAGTGGGCCTGATCCAGATCACGACCATTGCAGGAGCACTGGATTGAAGCACTGAGGTCATGATCTGAATTCACTGTAGTCCTGATCTGGATCAGGGCCCTGCATGGCTGTTGTTTATGTTAAAAAACAGACACAGGGACTCCAATCATGCAAAAGGCGTATTATTTAGTTTTGAGTTCCTCCCATTCTTGCTTCAACTTCCAGATTTGGCAACCAGAGATTTTGCCTCTCATTTGGCTCCAGCCCCAGCTAGCAAGCATGAGCCTCATGTACCAGCCCAGCTGACTCCTGAGTCACTGCAAATGTCCCTTTTGGCTAGGGGTGTTCGAAAATGGGGTTATTTTTATTTTTATTTTTGCAGATTTCTTGATTTGAAAGGCAGAAAGCGGTGTTGTGCATTTTTATTCTCAGTTCTCATCTTTCGTAATGTAAACGCTTTTAAAGTGTGCTAGGTAGGTGATATAGGTAAGATAGCATCAGCAGATGCAGCCACAGTAAGAACATATAAGAACATAAGAACATAAGAAGAGCCCTGCTGGATCAGGCCAAAGGCCCATCTAGTCCAGCTTCCTGTATCTCACAGCGGCCCACCAGGTGCCCCAGGGAGGCATGTAACAACAAGATGCTTACATCCTGTTGCCACTCCCTTGCACCCGGTACCAGTAGCCCACCACCTTTGTAAGGAGGTTGCACAATCCATCATTGCCTATAGCCCATGATGGACCTTTCCTCCAGAAATCTGTCCAATCCCCTCTTAAAGGCATCAAGACCAGATGCCATCACCACCTCCTGTGGCAAGGAGTTCCACAGATTAACTACCTGGTGGGTAAAAAAGTACTTCCTTTTATCTGTTTTAACTCTCCCAACCCTCAGCTTTAGTGGATGCCCCCTGGTTCTGGTGTTTTGAGAGAGGGAAAAGAACATCCCTCTATCGACTTTATCCCTTCCATGCATAATTTTGTATGTCTCAATCATGTCCCCCCTCAGGCGCCTTTTTTCTAGACTGAAGAGCCCCAAACGCTGCAGTCTTTATTCATAAGGGAGGTGCCCCAGCCCCGTAATCATTTTTGTCGCTCTCTTCTGCACCTTTTCCAACTCCACTATGTCCTTTTTGAGATGCGGCGACCAGAACTGGACACAATATTCCAGGTGTGGCCTTACCATTGATTTGTACAATGGCATGATAATATTGGCTGTTTTATTCTCAACCCCTTTTTTAATGACCCCAAGCATGGAATTGGCCTTCTTAATTGCTGACGCACACTGGGTCGATACCTTCATTGAATTGTCCACCAGCACCCCAAGATCTCTCTCCTGAGCTGTCACAGACAGCTCAGAACCCATTAGCCTATAGGTAAAGTTTTGGTTTTTTGCCCCAACGTGCATCACTTTACATTTGTCTATGTTGAAACGCATCTGCCATTTGGCTGCCCATTCCCCCAACTGGGAGAGATCCTTCTGGAGCTCTTCACAATCGTCTCTGGTTTTTACCACCCGGAAAAGTTTTGTGTCATCCGCAAACTTGGCCACCTCACTGCTTATCCCTGTCTCCAGGTCATTTATGAATAAGTTGAAAAGCACGGGCCCCAAGACAGATCCCTGGGGCACTCCACTTTTCACCTCTCTCCATTCTGAAAATTGCCCATTGACCCCCACTCTCTGTTTCCTGGCCCTCAACCAATTCTGGATCCATAAGAGGACCTGCCCTCTTATTCCCTGACTGTGAAGTTTCTTCAGCAGTCTTTGGTGGGGGACCGTGTCAAATGCCTTCTGAAAATCCAGGTATATGATATCCACAGGTTCACCCACATCCACGTGCCTATTGACCTTTTCAAAGAATTCCAAAAGGTTTGTGAGGGAAGACTTACCCTTACAGAAGCCATGCTGACTTTCCTTTAGCAGTACTTGTTCCTCTACATGTTTTAGGATTTTATCTTTGATGAGGCTTTCCACCATCTTACCCGGAACAGACGTTAGGCTGACAGGCCTGTAGTTTCCAGGGTCCCCCCTTCTCCCTTTTTTAAAGATTGGCGTGACATTGGCTATCCTCCAATCCTCTGGTACCGTGGCCGTTTGAAGGGACAAGTTGCATACTCTAGTTAAGAGGTCACAGTATTATTTCCAATTGGAAAAGTAGTCTATTTTAACTTCTGGAATATATCTTAAAACACCAAAATGCGGTGTTTTGTGTTTTTATTCAGATATTTAAATAAGCACCCCTACTTATGGCATGTTTGCAATGCTTGGGAGCAGTGGTGCCATCCTGGCGGAATGGCCCGGTACGCCGTTCCGCCAGTTCCGCGGACAGGCCCGGGCCGCGCCGCCTCTCCCGAGGATGGGCAAGCTGCTCCTGGGCCCGCCCGCCCTCCCGCGCATCCGAATTGCTCTGAAATGGAGCGATTCAAGGCGCAGGGAGGCCCAGGGAGGCGCAGGGAGGCGTGGCTGCCCTCCGCCATAGGGGCGGAGGGCTGCCAATCAACCGGGCATTCCGGTTCCTGGCGCGCCCAGATGACGTCTCTGCTCGGGAGCCAGCGCCTGGGTCTGCACCAGCTCAACTGGATGTTTGGATTGGGCTTCCCACCTCGTTTCCAATCCCTCCCCCATACAATGGGTTTTCCCAGCCTTGGCCTTCCTGGATGACTGCCGCCCCCCGCAATGGGTGGGTTCAGCATCTCTCGGCTCCATCCAGTATGTCCGGTTAGAAAACACTGAACACACGGGGAGCATAATAGTCCAGTCCAAACGCCAGACTTTATGTCACCAGATATCTCTGAAGCAAGGCAGGAGTTTCCCTTCTGTTGAAGTTAAAAGAGTCCTGGGCTATTTTGGTGGTTATAGCATGAACCCGACAAGCAAGTGTCGTTCAGTTCCTTGGTCACTGAGTGCATCTGAGCACTGGGTGGACATCTGACTGAGGGCCGGTTCAGGTTACACTTTGCAGGACTGGAGAAGCCATGTGCACCCATGGCCTGCTTCTCCCTGGGCTCCACTATCTGCTTGCACGGAGGGAGTGGTTTGTCCAAACTGCCCTTTCATGCACAATTTTGATGCTACTTTAAATAGTTACATTTAAATATTAAAGATAAATACTATATAAAATACAGGTTGAGTATCCCTTGTCTGGACTGCTTGGGACAGGCAAGTGTCCAGATTTCAGATTTTTCTAGATTTTGGAATAATTGCATAAATATAATGAGAAATGCTTCTTCTTGCTTTTTTCCCTGTTACCCATTTGGGTGTCTGCTGGTCTCTTTGACATTTTTCAACAATGTCTGTAGGCACACAGCACAGAGCAGAGAACTTACAGCTTGTACCTGTACTGTATTTTGGAATGAGCACAAGACCTTCTTTTATAGAAAGTTAAAAAAAAGGTTTTGGACAAAGATGACTGGATTTGGGAATAGTCTGGACTTTGGATGTCCTAATAAGGACTAATACCTATAGTATTTAAATTGTGCATGGGAAAGTGGTTTGATTACGCTCCCACCCTACCCCCATGTGATTAGGCAATGGATCCTTGGTGTGACCGGGGGGGGGGCAGGAGGCACGCGCTAATGGAATGCTTCCATCTTTAAGTGCACAAAGAGGGGCTGCTTGGAAAAGCATAATCTGAACTGGCCCTCAGATGTTCTCTGTCAGGTTCTGGACTTCATGTATTTCAAATCATACAAAATCAGAAGCAAGCCTAACATGTTAGGCCCATAGCTCAGTAGCAGTGCACCTATTTTAGTGCAATCCAAACCTGGAGTTAGGCCAGCACAATTAGGCCAGCAAAGTTTGGCCAGCACAAGGGACTCTGTACATTTTGACCACTTTCGGAGTCAGAGAGGCCAGCACACAGATGTGCGCCATCCTCCTTGACTCCGAGAGTGCTCCAAATGCACTATACGGTGGCCCTTGTGCCAGCCAAACTTTGCTGGCCTAACTGTGCTGGCCTTACTCCAGGTGTGGATTGCACTCTCAGGTGCAGATTGCCCCAGGTTTATGTTTCTCCCAGTAGGGCTGCAAAAGACTCGTGCCCAAAAGGGAGCTGCGGCCCATGGGGATTGTTTGATAAAGAGAGCTGGTTACTTGAAATGGCTCATTGGGTGCCATTATTAAGAGCTGAAAGTGTGAGGCCGATCTGGTACCCTTGGGGCATGCTCCGGGAAGTCCTCTTGCGCAAGCCCCAATGAATTGAATGGCAGGTGTGCAAGAACAGCCCTCATTGCAATTTATCAGGATGGGGAATGCCGTCTGGATTTTCCAATTCAGGAATCAAAAAGCCTTGAGTTAACTCCTGCATGGAGCACAATCTTGTGAGTCAATGATAAGATTGTTACAGTAACGGATCATGGCATTTTAATCTTCCCCTTTTTCTTTTTTAAGAGCACAATCCTAACCTGGAGTTAGGCAAGCACAATTAGGCCAGCACAGTTTGGCCGGCACAAGGGACACGGTAAAGTATGTTTGGACCATTCTTGGAGTCAGAGAGGCCAGCACACAGACATGAGCCATCCTCCCTGACTCCGAGAGTGGTCCTTGTGCCAGCCAAACTTTTCTGGCCTAACTGTGCCGGCCTAACTCCAGGTTAGCATTGTGCCCTAAGTGATAGAACACTATAATTTGTGGTGTGGTCATTTTTTTCTCCTCCAATTACCTTGCTTCTTTGTATTTTTTCTTCTTTACTCAGACAATGATTTCCTTCTCTTTGGGCTTTTTTAGAAGCCCAGTTTGCACCGTATGATACCAGCCAAAGAAGACACTATAGTATCACTTACGCTTCATCTATGCTTTAAAGCAATGGGTTTGATCAGAAGCGTGGGCTGTAATGCTTTGTTAATTAATCGCATTAACTTATTCAGAACATTTGTTTCTAACATCCCATAGTATACATACAAAATGTACATACATCGTACATACAAAATGTGCCCTCATGTTTAGTTCATATATTTTATTTGTATCTCCCCACTCACTTGTGTTGCCAATGTCCATATGCATACTGATAATGCAATATCAGTATGCATTTGACAATACAAAAATCACACAAAAGGCAATTTGATTTGAGTATACAAATACAGTAGTTGTATCAAAGTTTTCTTTGTGCTGTGTTTTACCAATGCAAAGCAGCATAAGAACATAAGAAGAGCCCCACTGGATCAGGCCAAAGCCCATCTAGTCCAGCTTCCTATATCTCACAGTGGCCCACCAGATGCCTCAGGGAGTACACGAGACAACAGGTTGCTTGCATCTCCTTGCCACTCCCCTGCATCTGGCATTCTGAGGTAGCGTACTTCTACAAGAAGGAGGTTGCACCACCAAACCTGTAGCCAGCAATTGACTTTTCCTCCAGAAATCTGTTCAATCACCTTTTAAAGGCTCCTAGGTCGGATGCCATTGCCACTACCTGTGGCAAGGAGTTCCACAGATTACTCACCCACTGGATAAAAAAGTATTTCCTTTTATCCACTCTAACTCTCCCAACACTCAGTCTTAGTGGATGTCCCCTGGTTCTGGTGTTGTAGGAACACCACATCCCTCTATCCATACTATCCCTTATATAATTTTGTACATCTCAATCATGTCCCCACTCAGGTTCCTTTTTCTAGACTAAAGAGCCCCAAACACTGTAGCCTTTCCTCATAAGGGAGGTGCCCCAGTACAGCCCAGTAACCATTTTGGTTACTCTCTTCTGCTCTCTTCTGTACCTTTTCTCATTCCACAATGCCCCTTTTGAGATGTGGCAACCAGAACTGTACGCACTACTCCAGGTGTGGCCTTACCATCGATTTATACAATGGCATAATAATATTGGCCATTTTATTCTCAGTCCTCGTTTTAATTATCCCAAGCATGGAATTGGCCTTCTTCATTGCTGCCGCACAGCGGGTTGACACTTTCATTGAGTTGTCCACTCAATGGCGGAAGATGCAAATGAACTGAAGCAGCAAAAAGATGCAGCAACTGCATGCTATTATTAATTTTAGTAAATCCATTTAGACCTACAGTTCTCTTTGTGGTGAATGTATTTTGGAGCAGGGGAACACGGCACAGGGCAAAACTAAAACAAGAAGAAACGAGATCAGATCAAGAAAGAAGATCTTAATAGGGGAGAACCCTCTTATTCCAAGGAATGGTGTGATCTGCGAAACCATCTGATACTGGGTATGATGGCAGAGGTTGGAAAAACCCACCCTTGCAGGGTCACATTCTGTCCCATGGAGCCTGGGCTGCATTGCACCACATGTGACTCTCATTTCCTTATGCAATTGATCCATTTGCACTTGGGGAGTGCAAATGGGGAGGGGTTGTGCTCAGCATAATTGTTTTTGTTTCCATTTTGCAGGATATCGCAGTTGGTTCAAGGCTGTTGCTTTGAACACTTAAATGGAAGGATGTCAAAGGGGAAAAAAGCCTGTCCTCTTGCCAATTGGTCCCTCTTGGCAGCTCTGATGGAATGAGGCTGAGCCTGTTGCACTTGCTTCTGCCTTTGGCCTCAGGCGTAGGTGAGTGATTCGTTGGAAAGTGGCTTGCAATGTCTGGCCTTCCTGGAAGCCTTCCTTCTCCATCCCAAATAGAGTCTGCTTGTGGTGGGAAACAGGCTTTGCACATGTTCAGAGGTGTTCTCATCTTTGTTACTATGGCACTGAAAGCATCCTAAACCATGGCTAAGGTTAAAATTGAATCCATAGTCCACTATAACTTGCCATGTCAGCCCATCGTCCTTCAGGTGTTTTTCCACCTTGCAGTTTATAGGTGACTAGCTTTTATGTACCCGGCTTCGCTCGGGTGTTTATAGGTGCCATCACTGACCCCCCCCCCACTCACCAGGCATACAGATGGCCCGTTTATATGTCCCATCCCTGCCCCCCCACTCTCATGTGTGCCAGGGTGTTTATATGTCCCATCCCTGCCCCCCCACTCTCATGTGTGCCCGGATGTTTATATGTCCCATCCCTGACCCCCCACACACACTCACATGTGTGCCCGGGTGTTTATATGTCCCATCCCTGACCCCCCCACTCACATGTGTGCCCGGGTGTTTATATGTCCCATCCCTGACCCCACCCCCACTCTCATGTGTGCCCCGGTGTTGATATGTCCCATCCCTGACCCCTCCCCCCACTGACATGTGTGCCCGGGTGTTATATGTCCCATCCCTGACCCCACCCCCACTCACATGTGTGCCCCGGTGTTGATATGTCCCATCCCTGACCCCACCCCCACTCACATGTGTGCCCGGGTCTTTATATGTCCCATCCCTGACCCTACCCCCACACACATGTGTGCCCGGGTGTTGATATGTCCCATCCCTGACCCCACCCCCACACACATGTGTGCCCGGGTGTTGATATGTCCCATCCCTGACCCCACCCCCACTCATATGTGTGCCCGGGTCTTTGTATGTCCCATCCCTGACCCCACCCCCACTCACATGTGTGCCCAGGTGTTGATATGTCCCATCCCTGCTGCTGTACTGTTTCTGTTGCTCTAGGTGTAGTAGCCCTCTGTTTCATATCCTGTAGTTGTTTGTGACGCTGCTGTACTGTTTGTGTTGCTCTAGATGTAGCAGCTCTGTCTCTCTTATCGTGGAGTCTTGTCACGCTGCTGTACTGTTTCTGTTGCTCTAGATGTAGCAGCTCTGTGACGTAGCGTTGCAAGTTTTTTTTTTCCTCCCCCCTCAGGTGTTTCCTGTGTACGCTGTTGTTTCATCTTTGTAGCCTTTGGTTGCACCTGCCCAATTGCCTTACATTACACAGTGAAAGTAAACTTTCAGAGAGAAAGTAAACTTTCAACAGCCACAGCACCTTGTGCCAACTGTCCACTGCCAAGCAGGGACCGCCCACATGTCCACAGAACACATTGTATCGGTTTGCCTGCGTGAAACCTGTTTGCTGCTGTTTGTCTTCAACTGTCAAGAGTTCAGTTGCTGCCTGAAGATTCCGCATGTCATTTGCATGTCATTTGCATCTCATCATGACATCACCAGAGCCTCGGAATGTTCGGTTCAGCCCATAGCCGTCCATAGAGAACCACAAATTTGCTTGTACCCGCGCCCGTGGGGGGCGCGATCCGTTCCAAAACCACGCAGCGATGGTTTCGGGGGGCCAAGGCACCCGCGTGCCGAGTTTGGCGCGAATCGGTCCAGGCGTTGCGGAGCCTATGTGGAACAAACATACACACATACATACACACACACATACACTCTTCTTTATATATATAGATTAGACCAGGGGTCAGGGAACCTTTCTACCTTTTACCCCAAAATATATTTAGATAGGCCGACATTACCCCCTTGATGTTATGCCCTACCCCCCCACCCCCGCCAGAACAAAAGAAAAAAATTACATATTGGAACCCATTGCTTTTTATTTGATTAATTAATGAGCTTAATTAATGCTATGTAAATATGAACTTGTATAAGGTTTGGGAGAGTTAGGAGGGGGAGGGGGACAGTCTGGTGTCGGCTCAGACTGTTACTCTGCAGCCAGTTGTGTTTGCCCCAGCCTGCACGCACCTTACGTTCAGTGGCCAGCCGGTGTCTGTTAACTTCTGTTTGCTCAGAAGTAAGTCGGATTGAATTCAATGTGCTTTACTCCTGGGGCAGTGTGTGCATTGGACTGCAGTCCTATTAATACTTACCCAGGAGTAAGTGCCATTTACTATAATGGGACTTACTTCTGAGTAGACATTCGACTTTTTAAAAAAACCTCTGTTCCAATCAGCCCCTCCCCTGGCAACAGCACCCAGTCTTAGGGGACATCTTCCATCATGCACGGACACTTCGGGACATTAAAGAAGCGCCGCTTCTGTCCTTGGGCAGCGATAAAAATGATGCAGCTGCATGTTCTACAAGAAGCCTGAGCGAGGGGTGTGCAGTTCCCCTCGGCAGGGCAACGGAGGTGGGAGGAAGACGCGTGCCTTCCCTCGCCTCCGATGTCCTGCTGGGAGGAACCACACATCCCTCGCTGGACAGCGAGGGGTGCGCAGTTCCCCCCAGCAGGGCAATGGAGGGGGGAAGATGTGTGCCCCGGCAGGGCAACGGAAGCGGGGGTGGGGGAAAGACGCATGCCTTCCCTCACTTCCGATGCCCGGCCGTCCCTAGCTTGCCTCTTCACTGCCGCTCTGCTCCACTGCTGCTCAGGTCCAACGTGCCGCCGCTCTCCTCGCTGCATCCATATGCTCTAAACTGCCGTGGTGTGAAAAGCAGAGCAGGTGCAGAGCAGTCTGGGGCACGTTTTGCCGGCCAGCAGAAGTGGGCAGAGCAAAACAAACAACAAAACAAAACGGAACCAGCCAGCCAGCGATGGAACCGGAACGGGGGTAATGGATGGTCGCGCTGCCAAGACACAGCCGGGCATGCATAT
>JAJKFI010000013.1:4368698-4416180 GCA_029204185.1 Lerista edwardsae
TACCCCCAGGAATTTCATTTTTACCCCATTTGGGGTAATTTACCCCTGTTCCCAGACCACTGGATTAGACATAAGGGTGGGAGGACCGATTGCTCACAAACCACAGGTTTGGTTGGTTAAGGGGAGCAATCTCCATTCAGATCGCACTGATATATACACTATAGACCAGTGGTTCCCAAACTGTGGGTCGTGAGTCAATTTCAGGTGGGTCGCGAAGCACCTAGAGCACCCATATTGAAAATATGGGAAGATGGGATGCTGGAAAGGGGGTGGGTTATGTGGTGTTTTGTTTGTTTGTTTTGCTTGTGTCAAGGCTGTAAATAGGCATTTTTCTTTCTGATTCACTTTGCTATTGGAAAATGGTTGAGAAATAACCAAACTTATTGCTGCATTCTCAGAAAAGCAGCAGGCTCTCGTTTCACAATGACAGCAGCTCAAGCCATGACATCACTTCTGGTGGGTCCCAGACAGATCATCATTCTAAAAAGTGGGTCCAGGGGCTAAAAAAAACCTGAGAACTACTGCTATAGACAACACATGGAAAGTAACTGATGGTATAGATTCCACATGGCACAGCCAGCAGGGGTTTGTGGCATGCCTGGGCAGGAGGAGGAGGAGTACGATTCTGTGGCTATGGCACAGAATCAGGCCTGCACAGCACAATCTGCGCATCGTGTATCTGTCATGTGCTGTTTTAGAGCACAATCGTAACCTGGAGTTGGGCCAGTACAGTTAGGCCAGCACAGTTTGGTTGGTACAAGGGCCACCGTAAAGCACATTTGGATCACAGTCAGGGAGGATGACACACGTCTGTGTGCTGGCTTCTCTGACTGTGAGAGTGGTCCAAACATACTTTACAGTGGCCCTTGCGTCAGCCAAACTTTGCTGGCCTAACTGTGTTGGCCTAACTCCAGGTTAGAATTGCACCCTAAATGTCTGCTCCTTGGGCCAGTAGACAACAGGCAAGAACATCCCAAGGGCCCAGGGGCTATCTCTCAATAGCAATGCAATTGTTTTTCCTATTCCTGGGAGCATTTTTAATAAACAAAAAGATAAATGTAGCACAGGTTGGGCATCCCTTATCTGAAGTGCTTGGGACCAGAAGCATTTTGGATAGCGGATTTTTCCATATTTGGGAATACTTACATATACCTAAGGGGATGTGGTGGTGCAGTGGGTTAAACCACTGCTGCTGGGCTTTCTGACCGGAAGGTTGGGAGTTCAAGACTGCACAACGGAGTGAGCTCCCGTTGCTTGTCCCAGCTCCTGACAACCTAGCAGTTCGAAAGCACCTAAAATGCAAGTAGAGAAATAGGGACCACTTTGGGTGGGAAGGTAATGGCATTCCATGCGCTACGGCGTAGTCATGCCGGCCACATGACCACGGAAGCTTGTCCTTGGACAAAATGCCGGCTGTACAGGCTTTGAAACAGAGATGAGCACCGCCCCCTACAGTCAGTCACGACTAGACCATTCTGTCGTGGGGAAACCTTTACCTTTACCTTTTTATATATGTATATATATACCTTTACCTTTTATATCTGTATGAGTGTGGTTCTTGGAAGATAGAACATTCTGTAAATTGTAAAAACCTTCGGGTTTGTGAGAAAGTCTGCCTATGTAAACCACCTTGAGTTCAATCATTAGAGAAATCTAGTGATCTTAAGAAAGGCGGTATATAAATAAATGTATTATTATTATTATTATTATATACCTAATGGGATGTTTTGGGGGTGGGGCCCAAGTCTAAACACAAAATTCATTTGTTTCATATACACCTTATACACATAGTCTAAAAGTAATTTTACACATTTTTAAAATAACTTTGTACATTTTTTGTTTTTAAAATAATTTTGTGCATTTTGTGTGACCTCTCACATGAGGTCAGGTGTGGAATCTTCCACTTGTGACATCATGTCAGAGCTCAGAAAAGTTCTGGTTTTTTGAATATTTGGATTTTAGAATTCCAAATAAGGGATGCCCAACCTGTAGTAAATTTCATGCACTGCAATCCCATATGTGTATACTTGGAAGAAAGTCCTAATGTGGTCAGTGAGACTTTAACAGGTGCTTTTGATATTTACATCTATTGCTTTTTAGTTATTAGTACTATGCAGCATTACTTACTAATCAAGGTTATTTCCTGGATAGTGCATTTTTTGCCGGAAAAAAAAAAAATTCTTCTCTAGGGTAATTCAAATCCTCTGCAAAAAAAAGCAGAATAATGCAGTTTGTTTATTGTATGCATGTGAACCATATTTGCATACATTGGTGATTGGTTTATTTTGCATGTTTTATTCTTATCTAGTTAGTAGGACAAGTTGCTATGCAGGGAGGTGAAAATCTGTGAACACTGATGTCTTCATTAGACCTCCCCCTCCTTTGCCACGACTTCTGAGATTTCCCCACATTTTGCCCTCAGTTGAGCCCATTGTCAGCGATGGGATCTGCAAATTGAGAAGGGGAATGCTGGGCGGGACTTGGGCGGGACTTACACATGATTGGCAGCCCGTCCGCAGTGTTCCGCGGCTGCCCTGACCTGGGGGGGGGGCTCCTGCTCGCCACGGAGGATGGGTGGGGGGCGCGCTGGGTGCCTGGGCGAGCAGCGGTGTTTAGGGAAGTTTAGGGACTAAACCTGACTTTTTGAACAATGGACAAGATCCTCCGTGTCGGTTTCAGGGTGCTGAGCTTGCCTGCAGAATACACACAAGTGACCCAGGTGATATTATCAGCCACCCCGAGCCCTTGCACACTCCCTTGTGACCTAGCTGTAACATTTAGTAGCTGAATGAGCTGTGCACAAAGGCACTGGAAGAGTTAATGGGACCCCACAACTGTGTCAAAAGTCATGGGGCTGAACCTGAAGAAGATTGCCAAACTGGCTTTACTGTCAAGTGTGTGTCTGACGGCGAGCCCCACCCCAGGCAGCCTGTCAGCACACGGTGTTCTTGGCTTGAGTGACACGGTTCCCTCGCGCACAGGAAAAGCCCCACTGCGCGGCCGCGTTCAGCCTGGCTCCAGCCTTTTCAGGGGATTTCCCCTCGCCGGAGCGCAGCGCTGAGCTTCTTGTAAGCGGCAACCCATGACTCTGACTGTTCAAGCCTCTTACTGTTACTGCAATTAAAGCCGGTGGGTCACTGAAACTGCATCGCATAATCAAGGACAGCCACACCAGGAACTCCTTGTAAGCCGATGCCCAGCGCCCAGCCTGCGCAGGAAGCTCTGCTGCTTTGAATTTGTGCAGCATTGCCAAGGGAGAGCTATATTTTAAAATTGCACCTGTGCTGTGGAAGGCTGTGTCTGGAACAGGGAGCTCACACAGCACCAGGAGAGCACAATGAGTCAGTGCTACAGGAGGAGGGGAGAGTGGAAGGAGAAGCTTTGCTGGATCAAACAGGCAGCCCCATCCAAACCCCCCACGTTGGGCCAACGCTAGCTGCTAGCTGCTCATTCCAGCCGACACTAATAATAATAATAATAATAATAATAATAATAATAATAATAATAATAATAATAATAATAATACATGTATTTATATACCGCCTTTCTTAAGATCACTAGATTTCTCTAATGACTGTAACTCAAGGCGGTTTACATAGGCAGACTTTTATTCACAAACCCGAAGGTTTTTACAATTTACAGAAATGTTCTATCTTTCAAGAACAACACTCATTCAGATCTTTCTTTCTGGATTTAGCCTTCTTTCTTAGCCACCTGTCTGTCTTCTGCTGGCTGATAAGAGGCTTCCCTGCTCCCACCAGAGACGCAGCTGACTTCAGCACACTCCCCCTCCCACGAGGCAGCTGGAACTCAGCTTTTTTTAATCAGCCGCAGTTTGCAAGGTCTGCCGCTCACAGAGACTTCCGGTGGTCTCGAGCTCACGACCTTCAGATCTTCAGCTGTTATCTTCGGGCAAACGGAGGCATTAACCCTCTCGGCTAAATCTTCTGCTAGCAGCAGTGTTGGCCCAACGGTGCCGGTGGCACGATGATCCTACGCCAGACAGGTTTGGCTGGCGCAGGGACGTTTCTGGGTGGGGGGAGGGCAGAAGGGAGGGCATTTCTGGATGGGGGGGTGGGCATGCCAGAAGATGTGCCAGTCTAGGGAGGGGTGGAGCTGGGGAGGGGGGTGGAGCTGACCCCTCCCCCAGTCCCCAGGCCGCATGATCCTGATTTGGGCTGCGCGGTTTGCTCAGAGCCGCGCCTGCTAAAAAGCAGGTGCAGATTCGAGCAAGCCCATTGGGGTTGCTGGCACCTACCTTGGGGTGAGGGCACAAATGCGCCCTTGCCCTTGCCCTATGGAGGCTCCAGCCAGCTCCTAATTTGTGATACGGCACAGGCACACCAGCCTGCCCGCTCCAGTGCAAGTTAGGATTGCGCCCTAATAGTCTATCTTGTGCAGTCATCTTCTTCCAGCAGTGGTCAGTCAGATGTGTCTTGGAAGTGCACAAGGAGGGTACAAAGGCCACAGCCCCCCCCCCAGTTTTGTTTTGTTTTAAATTCCAGGCTATTCTGCCTTTGAACATGGAGGCTGCACTTGGCTGTTGTGAATAATAGCTTGTGACAATCCTATCCTGCATTTGTCAATCCCTTTCAAGGCTGTGTAAGCCGGTGGATGATTAGATACCATATCTTGGGGCATGTAATTAATAGAATAATATGATTGGAAGGTCACAACGAGGTCATCTAGTCCAACTCCCTGCCTTTGACAGGAAATCCACCTAGAGCATCTCCAGCAGGTGCCTGTTGAGCCTCTGCCAGATGATATCCAGGGAGGGAGAATCCACCACCTCCCTCGGCAATCTGTTCCACTGCTGATGCCCTTACTGTCAAGAATTTCTCCCTGATGTCCAACTGGAATCTTGAAGTCTTTTGATCTAGCTCTCTTTCCATAGATCACTTAAGTGAAGAAGAGTTTCCTTTTGTCTGGACTTGGAGTTGATGGGGAGATTTGAGCTTAAGGTCCTTCTCGTCCCTAAATTTATTTTGGTGATCTTGGATCCATCACTGCCAATACTACATACAGGCACACACTCATCCATACATATTTGCGTGTGTACCCACCCACCAGCATCATGTCCCAAAGATTCAAATCAGAATTGAAACCTCTATATCAGGGGTTCTCAAACCTTTTAGCACTGGGGCCCACTCTTTAGAAAGACAATCTGTCCAGGTCCCACCGGAAGTGATGTCATGGCCAGAAATGCCATCATTGTGACACCTGAACCTGCTGCTTTCCTGAGAATGCAGCAAGAAATTGGGTTATTTCTCAGCTGTTTTCCAATAGCAAAGTGAATCAGAAAGGGAAAAAAAGCCTATTTACAACCTTGACACAAGCAAAACAACCACACAGCCCCCTTCTTTCCAGCATTCCATCGTCTCATGTTTTCAATATGGCTGCCCTAGGTGCTTTGAGACCTACCTGAAATTGGCTTGCGACCCACTGGTGGGTCCTGACCCACAGATTGGCAACCACTGCACTACATTAATGTGATTCTGTTTAGGGATTGGTTCTTTCATCTGAGCAGTGTGGGCATACAGTGTGGACAGCAGTGTGTGTTGCAACATGGGATTGACATTCCCGGGACAGCCAGCTGAAAATATCCCAAACAAGGCAGATGCAGACGTGCGCAGTGATGGGATCTACAAACGACCTGGGGAACGCTGGGCGGGACTTACGCAGGGCTTCCACGTGATTGGCTGCCCGTCTGCAGCGTTCTGCAGCTGTCCTGGCCTGGGGGGGGGGCTGCCTCTGGTTAGCGCGCCCCACCACTGCTCGCCCAGGCACCCGGCGCGACCCTCACCCGTCCTCCGCAGAGAGCAGGAGCCCCCCCCCCCGAGGCCAGGGCAGCTGCGGATCGCCGTGGACGGGCTGCCAATCACCCGGATGTCCCGCCTACGTCCTGCCCAGCGTTCCCCCAGGTCGTTTGTAGATCCCGTCACTGGATGTGTGCCATCCTCCCTGACCCTGAGAGTGGTCCAAACACGCTTTACAGTGTGCCTTGGGCCGGCCTAAATGTGCCGGCCTAACTCCAGGTTAGGATTGCGATCTCACAATGTTCCTTGAAACACACCACTTTAACCCACATCCCTTCTGAAACAAATACTCAGAGGTCAACAAACACGCTTTAAACTTTTAAAAGTTTAAGTGTCTCTTGCTAGCAAAGAGGGAAGGTGGAAAATGTCGAAGATCTAGTTTAAAACTGATTGTGGATGGCAAGTTGAGAATAAAAAGACACCTGTAATTGGACCATAGTACTAGTTGATTAAAGGTGCAACCCTAACCTCACTTATCAAGGGAGCAAGTCCAGCTGAAATCAGGTCCCATCATACACAATGGTGTAGGAGCCATTTCCTCATGGTGTGCTCACACGCCACTGGTGTGTTCTGTGTGTGTGACCTCAAGGAGACTCGCTTCTGGTAAACTACATTGTGCTATAATATTTGAAAATTACAGTAGATATACTTTGCACATCTGTCCCTGGTGTGAAATAAACTGTGTCCATTAAGTTAGAGGGTGGTGCAATACAAGGATTCTAGCATGAGATCAAAGGAAGCGGTTGCCATTTGTAATTGACAGGATTGGACTAGAACAGTTTGAGACTGTTCTCAAACCTTTTAGCACCAGCACCAGAATGACTGTCTGTCTGGGACCCACAGGAAGTGATGTCATGGCCAGAAGTGCAGTCGTTGGGATGCCAGAGTCTGCTGCATTCCTGAGAAAGTAGCAATAAGTTGGGTTAAAAAGCCCATCTAGTTGGATGGAGCCCTTTTTGACCCCCTTGCATGGCATCCTCTTCAGCTTCAGAGCCTTCCCCAGTCCTACCTGGAGATGCCAGAGATTGAAACTGGGAGAGATCTTCTGCATGCAAAGCCAACGCTCTACCGCTGGGCTACAGTCCCTACCAAATCGTTTTCCAACTTGCTAGCCTTTGAAACCCATGCAAATTTGCCTGCTGAGGAATGCTGTATGTCTGCTGTGTAATCTCAACAAATTGCATTCTGGATGCTAGGATGCATGCCAAATTCTTGCAGAGCCCTGGCCAGATGCCCCATGTGAACCCAACATGCATGCTGGAACACACCCTGGTGACTGCACGTTGGAGGGAAGTTTATCAGTGGGGCATGATATCTTTGGGAAAAGCTTGCTGAGCTTCTCCTTGAGAGGCTTCTGATAACTTTAACAACCTTTGAGTTCCACAGAAGATGGTTTGAAAACTATTGCACAGTACTATATATTGGCCTAGCAAGCTTTCAACCTATCACTTCAGACCCCCATAACCACGATGTGGTGACACATGCTGATTGAATTGAAAGCTGGGTGCATGTTTAAGCAGGCACATTCCCACAAGCCACATATCCACGAATACCTTGGCATTTGTTTGGTCAAGTGGATCTGCCAGTAATTCATTTCATTGCATCATTTTTAGCATGTTGGCTTTCCATAGCAAATCTTCCTTCCGTAGGCACCCTCACATGGAGAAAGCTGGTAACTGCTAGAATGGAAATTCAGTTTTCCGTTTATGACCCTGAAAATGCAAAAATATAGGCATGGAAAGTCCCTTGATGCTAACAGTTCACAAATGCAACATTAAGATTGGGGTCCTGGCTTTCCTTTAGCTCCTTTTGGGGGTGACAATAGGCAAGTGATTCAATAACGATCCATCTGTCACAGAATTCCTGACACTTTAAATGTTTTGCTTATCAAGCAGTGTCTGTATTTTACAGTGACTAAACACCCGGTGCGGACTCCTGCTTAGTGAGATTAAATCACCACAAGGTGAACCTGACCATCCTGTATGGAAGCCACCAGAGGATAATATTTTGGCTGCACCTCTTTAAGTTCAGTGCCTTTAATCTGAAGATCAAAATGTGTTTTTAAAACGTTTATTGTGCTTTGCAGGCAGCAAGAACGGTGTTATTATCCTCATTTTATAGTTGCTGAAACTGAAGCTGGAAACATATGATTCCTAGTGCTGGACTATAACCACTAGAGAGCACTTCCTCCTTTAATGCTGGCACCTGAATACCTTCAAACTGGTTTTGGAATGGAAGGATGACACACATGCATGCTGTACCTGCGTAGATCAAAGCACACACCTTTCCCGTCTGATAACTTGGCTCCAGTAGTAACTAGTGTGCGGCGCATTGCAGAGAGCCAACCACTCCTTTGATGATGTGCCCCCAGAATTGTGCAACTCTTTGGGGTGCACGGGAAATCATCTTCAAACTCTGCAGATAAATTCCTCTCATCATGAAACACAGCAGTGCCATCATTCCACCTTCTGTGGCTATAGTCATTTCATGCAGCTCAATCCTGTGAATGGTAATAGCAGTTTTCAAAGTAAGCCTGCTTTGATTCAGTGGGACTCTCTCCCGCCTCCAAGTGTGCATACGATGCAATGAGTCGCTTAATCAGCCATGCCTTATAAAAAAAATCCCACAATTGCAATACTTCATTTGACACAGAGCGCAATCCTAAACTGGAGTTAGGCCGGCATAAGCTAAGCCAGCAAAGTTTGGCCAGCACAAGGGCCATCATAAAGTGTGTTCGGACCACTCTCAGAGTCGGGGAGGATAGCACACGTCTGTGTGTTGGCCTCTCCGACTCCGAAAGTGGCACAAGCATACTTTATGGTGTCCCTTGTGCTGGTCAAACTTTGCTGGCTTAGTTTATGCCAGCCTAACTCAATTTAGGATTGTGCCCTCAGTGTCACGGATTGCTGATTTAGAGAGCCGTGCTTCCAAGAATGCCTCCACATGCACCAGAAATGCAACCATGCGTGGGCTGACTGTAAATGTTAAGAATAGTTTGAAGATGAAATGTCCTTTGAAGTGGAACCAGATTGTTAGAGTCATTCCTGTAATGCGCAGAGAGAAGCCACAATGTGGGCTTCAACTCCCCATCGGCAAACCAAACAACAGACCCTTACACTGCATTCAAGCAAACCTTTGATACAAACCTCTAAGCCATTGCATGAGCCCTATTCACACATTGCATTCACTGTGAATGCCATCTGTGTACAGTACACTGTGAACGTTACGATCAACATAAACACAATAATATATGTAAAGTGTACTCTATATTTTCAAGTGGTTCATTCCCATATTAATTTTTAAAATAAACAGTCATTCATTTTAAAATGAGCAGACACCTGGACATGTGTGCCACATAACAAATGGCTATTCGTCCATGATGTGGTATGCATATAGAGGTGTCTTTACATGGTGTTCCAGACCCCACCATGGATACCTGAAACCGTGGATACTTAGGACACCTTTAAAGATAGGGGAACATCAGTGGTTTTGTTGCAACAAGGTAAAAAAAAAGAGATTTGTTGATTGTTCCCCTATTTTTTAGTAGGCATCCCGGTACCCATGGTATCCGTGGATAACTGAAACCATGGATACTGAATCAGTGGATACCGGGGCATGCCTGTACTGTACATGCATTGATGTTAAAAGTTAGCATGGGCACTGGTTCCCTCAAGCATGGAGACAGCAGTTCTCATGTTCTGTAGCATATGCATAGCTCCAGTCGCGTTTGGAGGAGACAGGGGTGAGTGAGGGGGGCAGGACCCATGCGGGGGTGGCATTGTAATTCCCCATGGAGGGCCGCCTGGGGTCCTGTGACTCCTGTGACCCCCCTCAGCTACGCTAGTGGTTTCACCTAGGCCAAGGGAGGATACAGTCTGGCGTCTGCGCTTAAGAGTACAGTGTCACCAATTCATTATACTGGAATACAGCACACCCCACCTCAATGTTTAGATTTTTAAGGCTCTTCTCCCTGACTGTGTTTCTGTCCGCTGCAGTCAAGCTTTCATGCCACCTCTTGGCCTTGAAAGTTTCAGAGATGGGGAAGAGGTTTTTTCCTGTGGCCTAGAAGCTGCTGAAGAATTTGTCTGCTCATCACCCACAATGTGCTTTTATTTCTGATCATCCCTTCCCACAGCTCTCGGGGGAACTAGGGCTTGAACCAAGAGAATCTGAGGCTACAACCCAAGGCAATTTGTGATCACCTCCTGGAGTCCTTTTCAGGCCCAGAAAGGAGTATTGAGATGTACAGAACATGGAGAATCTGGATGGGATTGATCTAGATCAGGAATTTTGCCTGCTCCTGGTGAGCCAAGTGAAACCTCCAGCTGCTACTCAAGCTCTTAGGCCAGTGATGGCGAAGCTTTTGAGCTTGGTATGTCAGAACTTCAGGAAATGCTTAACTTGACTCTGCTAGTGTGTCAATCCCTCTCCCAAACAAGAGAGAAACAGTTCTTTATATTCATTTACTTAAACAAAAATACAGCCCAATCATGCGTGGTGCTATGTATTCTATAAAGGAACATCAAATAATTGCAAAAATGAAAAATGAGTAAAATAAACTCAATTTTTGTCAGGTGTTGGTGAAAACTGGCGTGTCACCCTAAACACTGTGGTGTGTCACCTTTGACACACCTGTCATAGCTTTGCCATCACTGTCTTAGACCCTACCTCCTTGACAGTGGAACAGCCAGGTATGCTGAACCTGATGCTTACCAAGGCCTTCTGAACACATGCACTGGAGTACCTGAAACCATGCTCCTTGTTTGCCCTTTTGACTCGTGCCCATGACCAGGAACATTCTCCCACTGTAGTCTATTAGAGAGACTTGGGCAGTTGACTAAAGGCCTATTCGCATTTCACTTTTTAACATGGTGGTGGTATGAAGAGGTCACCATGTGAAGGTCACTGATGCCCAGAAATGTCTGCAGGGCAACTGCTCTACCAGAGGAATTTCAGGTTCAGTCTGCAACTTAAACATTTAACAAGGGGCAGAGTCCCAACAATATAAGGCAGTGTTGCTCAAACGGTGGGTCAGGACCCACTAGGTGGGTCATGAGCCAATTTCTGGTGGGTCCCCATTCATTTCAAGATGTATTTTATTACTATATTAGACTTGATGCTACCATCGTATGTGATTGCATTTGGGGAAATGTTACTGAACTGTCTTTGTAACAGGCTACTATGTATATGTTTTTAACAATGATAGTCAATGTGGCTTATTCCTGGGTATGTGTAGACAGGATTGCAGCTTTTGGGATGTTTGGGGGGAAAAATTTTTTTTTAAGATGAGGAACTGCTTGGAAGAGTTAGGAGGAATTTTCTTTATTTTAAATATTTTTTTTTAGAACTTTAAATTTATGTACTTAATGAATTTGATTTGATTCTGTTGTGAGGAAGTGTTCAAAATTTTCCTGCTTAATGATGTCACTTCTGGCCATAACATCTTTTCCAGGTTAATGACATCACTTCCCTTGGGTCCTGACAGATTCTAAAACGTGGGTCCCAGTGTTAAAATGTTTGAGCACCACTGGTGTAAGGTAAATGAATAGATGTGAGGATCATACCCAGCGATGGGATTCACAGATTGACAAGGGGAACGCTGGGCGGGACTAACGCGGGGCTTCCGCGTGATTGGCTGCCCGTCCACAGCGTTCCGCAGCTGTCCTGGCCTCGGGGGGGGGCTGCCCCCGGTTAGCACGCCCCACTGCTGCTTGCCCAGGCACCCGGTGCGACCCTCACCTGTCCCCCACGGCGAGCGGGAGCCCCCCCCCAGGCCAGGACAGCTGCGGAATGCTGCGGACGGGCTGCCACTCAAGCGGAAGTCCCGCATAAGTCCTGCCCAGCGTTCCCCTTGTCAATTTGTGAATCCCATCGCTGATCATACCTGCTGGTCCCACCCTTCGCATTCTCACCTGGCTGTCTATACAGCTTATTCATAGCCAGGCTTAGTGCTGATAACATAGGAAGCTGCCTTTGATTGAGCCAGACCACTGGTCTATCTAAGGCAGTGGTTCTCAAACATTTTAGACCAGGACCCACTCTTTAGAATGGCACTTGTATCTGGACCACTGGAAGTGATGTCATTAACCTAGAAGTGATGTCATTGCAGGAAGTGCATTACATTGCATTACATCACTTTCTGTTTGGTGATGTCATTTTAACATAATAAAATGACACCCTTGAAATACAAATTGGCATTATTGGACTGCAGCAATTGGATAACCATGCAACATCCCTGACAGAAAGCAGGATTAGGACAAAATATGTCAAAGCATTGAACTGAAAACATTTTTTTAAAAAACCCTCACTTGAAAATTCAAACTGTTAACACTCACAAAAGGAATATAACCAGGAAGGGCTGCATCTTCCAAGATGGCTGCTCCCAGCTCTCCACGACCCACCTGACATCATGTTGCGACCCACCAAGTGGGCCTGGACCCACAGTTTGAATAACACTGATCTAAGGCATTATTGAGGATTTGCAACAATATCTTTCCCAGCCCTACTTAGAGATGGCTGAACCCAGGACCTTCTGTATGCTAAGCAGGTGCTCTTCCACCAAGTCATGGATCTGCATGCTGCTCAGGTGTTGGGAGTGGGTGCTTGCGCTGAAGCTTGTGGTAGCTCAGTCTGTTGCTGGGCCAGGAAGTATAGCAGCTTCCTTGCACCAGAAATGTGCAAAACTGCACACTCATGCAATGCCCCAGATAAGGCATGCCAGTCATGTGGTAAACTGAAGCAATTAGCTGAAATTAGATGTCAAAAGCAGCAGCTCGTTTTGCATGCTCAGGGCTAAGGATGCAGCCAACCTCTGCAAGGCTCTGCTCAAGTTTGGGAATTCTGAACATTGCTGTGCATGTTTTAATCAGCCATTTGGAGTTCTCAGGGCATTTGGGCTTCTTGTTTGCTACTTTGCCTTTTAACAGCCCCGACAAGCAGAAATGTAGCTGCTGAAACTTTTAATTAAAACATTATGGGGCAACAAAGTTTCTGCTGCTGCATTTCTACATGACAGACTGCTGTGAAAAGGCTCAGGGGTAGGGCCAATTTTTAAAAGTGACCTGAATATGAATTTACAGTTTGGCTAGTAGTGGTTCCATGTAGCATCAAATCAGATCTCATAAAAACCCCATGCTAAGCCATGTATACACAGGTGCATTAAATATGTAGACAGGGTGACCCAGATACAAGGGAACACAGAGTGCCTATGCCTTTAACCATGGTACAGAAGAGAGAATTTTGGAAGGTGCAGCTCAACATGGAAGGATTTAAAAACTACATCTGCCAAAATTCTGTCTTCTATACAATGGTTAAATGCAGGGGTGTGTGTTTTTGGTGATATTTTTTCCAAAATTTCTTGATTAAAATAGCAAATTGCAATATGTGTTTTTATTCTGCATTCTCAGTCCAAGTTCTCATTTTTATTAATTTTAAATGCTTTAAAAGTGTACTACATAGATGATCCAGGTGATAATAGTATCAGCAGATGCAGCCACAGTATTGTTTCTAATTGGAAAAGTAGTCTATTTTAATTTCTGGAAAATAGCTTCAACACGAAAATGCAGTGTTTTGTGTTTTTATTCAGATATTTTAACTGCCAAAAGGTGGTTGTTGATGCCCAAAAAGCAGTTTTCAACAACAAAAACCACCCTAGTTAAAAGTATAGGCACTTTGTCCTCCATTGTATCCAGTCACTCTGCATTAGGAGTGCTTTTATTGCCCATTTCTTCTATATTACTCTGCATTGGCTATACAGCTGAACTGGTTAAAACTGTGGGTCAAACTGTGGGTCGGGACCCACTTGGTGGGTCGCAACCTGATGTCAGGTGGGTCGCAGAAAGCTGAGAGCAGCCATCTTAGAAACTGCAGACCTTACTCTTGCTTTATTCCCTTTGTGAGTGTTAACAATTTGAATTTTCAAGTGTTTTTTTAAAAAAAATTGTTTTTAGTTCAGTGGTTTTACATATTGTGTCCTAATTTTCAAGTTGTGCTCCTCTTATATTTAGCAGGGGGAGAGTAACTGTCCCTCTTCACCCCTGCACAGTCTTTCTAGTGGCTGTTGCTGGCGGTCTGCCTTTTTTTAGATTGTGAGCCCTTTTGGGACAGGGAGCCATTTAACTTTATTATTATTACTATTTGCCTGTAAACCGCTTTGTGAACTTCATGTTGAAAAGCGGTATATAAGTACCTTGATTGATTGATTGATCTTGCTTTCTGTCAGGATGTTTCATGGTTGTACAGTTGCTGCAGTCCAAGGATGCCAATTTGCATTTCAAAGAGTGTCATTTTATTATGTTACAATGACAGCACTTCCTGCTTGATGATGTCACTTCCTGCCACAACATCACTTCCAGGTTAAGGACATCACTTCTGGTGGGTCCCGACACGACTGCCTTTCTAAAAAGTGGATCCCAATCTAAAACGTTTGAATACCACTGTCTTAGGACATACATAGTTCTGCGCTTTATGATGAAGAAGGAGATGCGGTGAATGGAGCATGAAGAAGCTGTCTGCTGGCTTGCTGGCTGCTTTCTACCTTTTCTGTAAATAGGAGGCTGTTTAGTTGTCTCTTCTGCAGCCCTGCCCTTCCTTCCACTTGGTCCAGACCTCACATTAGCCCTTTTCAGTTGTTTCCCTCCAGAGGTTCAATAGAAGCAATGCAAGGTTCTGCCCCCAGCATCAGCACACCTGTTGGCCCTACACCTGACCAGTTAAACATATCAAAAGGACCTCTGCCCTGTACAGTGTACAACCGTACATTCATAACCAGTGGTGTCATTCAAATGATTTAGGAACAGGAACTCACTTTTGATTGGCACTTGTCGGGAACGCGGAACCAGCCACGGAGCCCGTCAGGATCCGGAACGCCCGTTCTGGTCCGTTCCCCCTGAATGACATCACTGCTCATAACCCCCCCCCCCCATAGTGCATTCAGCTCAGGTTGAGGACATGGTCAGCAGGCCTGATGCTGGTCCCTCCTCCGCATGTTCAGAGAATGTGATGAGAGGAACAGCTGGAAAGGGTTATTAGTTTGCAGCACACTGAAGTTAGCACACCAAATTTGCAATGTACTTACTGAGTGGACCTACTCTCCTGAAGAGATCACCAAATGTCAGAGAGAATCCAACTAGGTCAGCCCCTCTCCCAACTTCCCAGGCGTCATTTCAAGGCTTGGATGCAGTGGTGTCATCCAGGCGGAACAGCCCGGTACGCCGTTCCGCTAGTTCTGCGGACGGGCCCGGGCCGCGCCGCCTCTCCCGAGGATAGGCGAGCTGCTCTTGGGCCCTCCCGCCCTCCCGCGCGTCCGAATCGTTCTGAAATGGAGCGATTCGAGGCGCAGGGAGGCGCAGGGAGGCGTGGCTGCCCTCCGCCATAGGGGCGGAGGGCTGCCAATCATCCGGGCGTTCCGGTTCCTGGCGCGCCCGGATGGCATCACTGCTTGGATGCCTGAGTGGAGGCTGAAGAGGAGGCATCCAGGCCAGGGAACACCTGCTGTCATCTGCTGGAGAGACCACTAATGGCATGAGAGAATTCTGCCATTTCATTGTTTTGTCTCTGTCACTTTTTCCTCCCGCAGTCATTGGATCTGCAAACTGCCTTGAATGCCTTGGCAGAATACATGCATACAGTGAATAAAATGAAGTCAACAAACAATATTATGATGTCACAGCACAGGGCAAATAGCTCCTACACAGTATGGACGCAAAGAGGAGAAACTTGAGCAAAGAGTGCCGTTTTGGATGACACCTCACAGCCATAGAAATGGGACCATGCCGTCCAACCTTGCACATTACATTTTCAGATGCACACCTTTAAAAAAAAACTTACCATATACCCCTAAACTTGTGTGGGACTCAGCGCTTAACCAGTAAGAGGAGGGCAAAATGCTAGGTTTTGCAGCTCCTGGGTAAAATGGCTCCTCCCTTTGCCTTCCCAGCCATTCATGGCTCAGAGAGCAAAGCCTCCAAGCCCTGAATGGCTCTGAAGGCAAGGGGGGAGGGACGCTTTACCCTGGAGCTCAGATTCCTGCAAAACTTAGCATTTTGCCCCTCTAGGAACACCACTGCACTTAACTTACGTTAAGACAAAGGCAAACTTCTCTTATCTCCTGTTGATGTTTAAAGCTAAAATAATCTCTAAGGATGACATGTTGGCCTTTCCAAAATGTCCCGGGGCTATTGCACCGTCACCAAAGAGGCATGTGTCACAGGTCACAGTCATTGGCCCATGGTGAATAATGCACTTGAGTTGTCTCACGGAGCGGGAATAGACAAAATGCAGAAGGTGTGGCCAGTGAAGGGAAGGAGATGGGTTGGGGTGATCAGAAGAAGGAGTCATCGTTTTCCTTCCTGGAACTAAGGGGGTTCACTTCTTCTTTCTGTCTCCTGTCATTCGGCTAACAGGAAGGCTGCTGCCTCCCAACCCCGGACACTGAACTGTTGACACATGCATGCCCTGAAGCCTTGCACAAGGCGTCAGTGGGTTTTGCTGCCACTCACTTGTCTACCTTAATCTAGCTCCCCTATCTGTTCCCTTCTCTTCCTTCCTCTTTGTTGTCCACTGTGGTGCAAGACGAAACCAAAACTGAACTGTTCCAGTGGCAGCCGGGGGACTCCAGAGAGGAAAGAGATCCAGGACATCCATCACCACTGGGGCTAGTGGGGGGTCATTTACTGGAGTTACTGGCAGGCACTTTCTAAAAGCAGCCTCCTACCAGCTCTACTCACATCCGCTTCCCCAAACAGTGTTAGTGTTGCGTAAGAACATTCCTGGACAATGCGGGAGGTGAAATCAATCTACTCATCATTCCCCTAAGACAGCTATTTTTAGCTCTTTTCATCTCACGGCATACTGAGAAGGCACTAACACTGTCAAGGCAGTTTGGGCAATTGACAAGCCGCACACTGACAACTGGCAAGGCACACTGATCTGCAAGCCAGGGGCTCACATCTCCCAAAGGCTCTGCTAAATTATAACCCTCCTCCAAACTTCCATGGCACACTGGTTGAAAATTGCTGCCCTAAGAGAAAATAGACATTTCTAATTTTTTGAGTTGCTCTTGAATGCTCTTTGCCATTAGGCCGCATCCAAGGCCTCGTCCCCAGGTTGTGCGGCTTCCTGGGATGTGCATCCACAATTTTGCACAAATGTGCCCTTGGAGAGATTTATGGAGGCAAACTCCATCACAGGTTACAAGCTATGATGGGTCTGTCCAGTCTGAGATTAGCTGGTCTCTCATTATGAGGGCCGGGTAGGAATTTTTTTCTGTCATCCACGTTGGCCATGAATGGCAGGTTTTTTTTGTTTATCCCAGACTAGCGAGGGAGAGACAGGTGTTCAGTAGGTTTCATGACTTTAAAAACTGGTCACTTGGGCTTAATAAAGTTACACCCCAACCTCAGTCTGGTGTCTACCTTGGGGGTGGTGCAAGGGTAATAGGCGACCTATTACCGCCAGATGCAGGGGAGTGGCAGCAAGATACAACTATCTGGTTGTCTTGTGTGCTCCCTGAGGCATCTGGTGGGCCACTGTGAGATGCAGGAAGCTGGACTAGATCGGCCATGGCCTGATCCAGTGGGGCACTTCTGATGTTCTTAGGACAGCAAATTCTGTTTTATTAACCTCATATTTACCTCAGAAATTTACCTCAGAATGCCAGATACAAGGGTGTGGCAACAGGATGTAGGGATCTTGTTGTCTTGTGTGCTCCCTGAGGCATCTGGTGGGCCACTGTGAGAAGCTGGACTAGATGGGCCTTGGCCCCAGCAAGGCTTTTCTTATGTTCTTATGAAACAGACTATTTGCTTTCTGCTTGCTTTCAGTAACTGGGAGGTGAATCAGTGTGGCTTGTATCCACGGCGGGCTGGAAGGATATCTGCGGGCTGGTGGCAGACCTATGTTGAAGCGCACCTTGAATCCTCCACCCCCTTGCTACCTGCCACTTGCCACAGACTTCAAGCCTGGGCTGGCCCTGCCCTGAAACCCTGTAGCACACTCAACACTGTTTTCTCCTAGCATGGCACGTTTAAATGCATCATTGTCTTGCTGCCGCCGGCCCTACAACAGCAGCCATTTTGTGATCAGATCAGCACAGAGCATCATAGGGACTTTGGTTGAGTTTTGTGTTTGTGTGCACTTTGTCCATGGCAGCTGGAGGAGCCGCATGTCAAAAGGGGAGGATTCCCGACAGGTTACGCCACTGCCATCAGTTGTTTGGCAGGTCGCTTGGCTTGTGCAACGGCAGACCTTGGCTCTTCATTTGGAACGAAATAAATGTCAAGGTTTGATGCTTGTGTGGGTTTACTGCTTTCATAATCGATCGCTCCCTGTATTATCTCACCACCAACCAAAACTAGTGCTAGGACATTTCAGTGCTTCAGATGTGTCAGCCAGTTAGAAACAGGTATGATACCCATCTGGGGGAGTGGTCAAAAAACACTTTTAAAGGAGAGCGACCTGATCTGCTGAGGTATGAGGAAGACAAGGGAGTGTGTGAATAAATCTGTGCGACATCAAAAGCCCCCCTTTCTCCTTCCGCCCAAATCCAAGTCGAGTCCAACTTCATGCATCAGCAACTGTGCACAGCAATGACTTTATCAGCGGTTTTGTCACCGTTTCCCATCCTTTAGTGCAGTGGTTCCCAAACCTTTTAGCACTGGGACCCACTTTTTAAAATGACACTCTAGCGCAATGACTTTCAACCTTTTTCATCTCACGGCACACAGGCAAGACACTAAAATGGTCAGTCAGTCGGTCAGTCATCAATCCTTTATTGGCACACAACATACACAAATACAACAATATGTATAGGGCTACTAGTAAAACAGCAAAATGCGTAAGCCCCAGTATTTTTTATTTTATTATTTTTTGTTTGTTTAGAAGAATTTATACCCCGCCTTTCCCATGCCGAAACAAATGCCCAAGGCGACGTACATGGGCAGGCTAGTCTAAACCACCATTTTTCAATGGGGTTTTTTACAACTATACAGTATTCTGCGATTCACTTAATCCTCAGTCCCAGATGTAGCCTTCACAGTGTGGTTCTCTCTTCTGGCCGTGTGATATCGAGCTTCAGCAGGGGATCATAAGTCCAGCCTGGACAGGCCTTCAAGGTTGGACTCCGTTCTTTTGCCGGCTGGCCTTCTCACAACATTCCCGCACTGGCTAATCAGCTCCACAGTGACTCCGTTCTGCCACAACACGTACTGCAGCTTGTCACAGCCTGGCATTCTGTCTCCCATCCAAATCCCATTGTATTTACCCAATATAAGTCATACACTAACACCAGTTATTGTTTCTTACCTCTACTTGCCACCATCTGCTGCAGATAAAACCACAGCCTTCTCTGTTCTTCCCTTGATAGAATCATTCAATAGATACTGTATTTTAGCAGTATCAGAGTATACCTTCTTATCTGCTAAAAGTGGATTCAGATATTTAACTGGCTTCATCGTATAAGGGACGCTACAAGAACATATGCAGAAGAGTTTCAGTGCATCCCTGATTACAAGGGCAGCATCTGAGGGAGTAAGTCGTCGCTTTAAATCTGCCAAATAGAAGTTCAGATGGCAAAACATTAAACCTAGCCAAAAGAAAAAATTGGCATTCCTCAGGACTGGTTGAGATGGCCTACATTCCCATCTGGTTGCTGTCACACACTGTTGGAAGTGCAGGAAGAAGATTCCTGTACCACTTGCCCAAGACTGCTTTTTGCATTACATCCTCATCTTTGTCTTAGGCAGCCAAGACATAAAAAAGAGCTCAGAAACCTGGTTTACTACCCTAATATCTCCTCCTAGGGCACTTAGGCCAACTGAGTGAAGACAGATGTACTATAAAACAGAGGACCCACCACAGCTAATTTCACAGCTGCAGAGCCAGATCTCACCTCATTTTGAAAGGTGAGCCCAGATCTTGCCAGAAGCTGACATGCCAAAGAGAGGACTCCACACCTGAGAAAGCCCTGCAATACGCTGTTTTTTGTTCACTCGTGTAATTAACTGACATTTTTAAGCAGTCCACAAGGGCAGGCCCATGTAGAATGTGCTACAGTAGTTCAGTTTAAAGGCAAACAAGGGATGTGATGGCACAGGAGTGGCTTAAGTGGATTTGCTGCCTGAATTAGAGCAGAATACTAACTTGGAGTTAGGCCGGCACAGGTAGGCCAGCAAAGTTTGGCTGGCACAAGGGACACCGTAATGTATGTGTGGACCACTTTCTGAGTCAGAGAGGCCAGCACCCAGACATGCGCCATCCTCCTTGACTCCGAGAGTGGTCCAAATGCGCTTTATGGAGGCCCTTGTGATGGCCAAACATTGTTGGCCTAACTGTGCCAGCCTAACTCCAGGTTAGGATTGCGTTCTAAGACCTTACTGCCTCACTTGACTGCATTGAAAAGAAACAGAATTGTTATCGGCGTATTAATGCCCCTGCACCACAAATCTCTTGACAACTTCTCTGGGTGCCAAATTACTTGGAAACAAAAATGACTTTCTAGTTTTATGCTGCACCAAAGCTAGCAACTCTGTAAGAACATGACTTAATGAGTATGGATTTGAGACACAAGACATTTATGAATTAACAGTATTCATCTAGTCAAGGCTATAGCATTTATTTGGGAGCACTGAGATCAAACAAGTTTTTGCTTGGATTCATTAGTTGATTGTGTTGCAGTTTCACATCTCACAGTCCAGAACTGGTTGAAACTGGCATTCCGTCTCTGCTTCTCCAGATCAGATAGACACCTGTGAGTCCTTGAGCTGGTCAGCTTCCCAAGCTTGTTAGGGCAACTAGCTTTACTCCCTTTCCGATAGTGTAATGAAAGCAGGCAATTTCACACGGGAAGAGCTGGCTACAAACACTTTGCTTTCTCATGAGATCATAGTGTCCAAAGGGGCACCTCATTGGGTAAAATGGGGCACAAGGGTCTTCAGGTATCCACCTACCAGATATACTCTGGTTGCATCCTTTTGTTCTTGTGTAGAAGAATTTTCTCACTGTGTGTGCACTAAGATGTAAAACCGCACTGAAGAGCCGCCTGCGCGCGGCAATGCCTTCGCCGGCTTTCCTAACCGGCAGATTGAACTTTTTCACCTTTCACACTTTCGCTACTGAAACCAATAAAGACTTTGATATTGAAATGTAGCGATCGCTTCGTTCCTTCGCTCCGGAGCGCTAAGGCAAGCGCTAGAATGGGTCCGCAAGCCCCCAACTCTGCTCTAACCAACACAAATTCACAACAGGTTATGGAGAATTCAGCCGTAACCCTGCAGGGGCGCGCCACGGACCCGATCCAAGGAGCGGATGCTGAACTGTGAATGCGGCTGCACCCTTCAACTCACGGACACCCTGACAGATGTCTGACGAAGAAGGGGCTATCGGTGGAGTCAAGGAGGAAGACCTCGGGAACGGATCCGAGGAAGAGGAGGTTGGCGAATCCGGGGAAAGCGAGGAGGACGAAGCGGAAGACGTCGCTCCCGCACCGCCGCCGCCACCACCTCAAGCCCCTCAACTCCCGCCGTTGCAGCCCGCTGCGCCCGGGATCGGGATGGCGCAGCAACCGCCCGCCGCCGTCACCCAGACGGCGCCTTTTGGCATTCAAGTTCCACTTCTAAACGACAGCAATTATGTGCAGTGGGCACATAAAATGCAATTGCTGTTGGAACGAGAAGACCTGTGGCAACGCACTCAAGCGCTTCCTGCAGCCGCAGATGCCGCAGCAGCGGCCGCCGACAGGAAGGCGAAAGCGACCATCGGTCTGGCCATCTCGGAAGACCTTTTAGTTTATGTGAGGGATCTTCAGCACGCTAAGGAGTATTGGGACACTTTGAAGGAGCTGTTTGCACGCGCATCCCTGACTTCCAGTATGGTTCTGACGCGCAAACTGTGGAGATCGCGCCTAGACCCGGGAGGAGACTTGCGAGTCCATCTCAGAGCGATGCAGCAGAACCTCAAAGACCTTGAGGCTATCGGAGAACGTGTTGAGGAACGGCTCAAAGTGTTTGCGATCCTCAACTCCCTGGATGAAACATGGGATATGTTTACCCTGACTTTGGAATCCATCCCAGCAGCACAACTGACGGTCACCCTCGTAGTCGCACGGCTTCTAGAGGAAGCGGACAAAAGGGCTGACAATCAAAGAGAGCGTGAATTCCGAAAAGGGAAGAACAACAATTCTGGGAAAAAGCAGCAGCAGCAACCCAGGAATGAGTCCCAGACGCAAGTGTGCGCCAGTGTGCGACAATGTTACGTCTGTGGATCCACCCATCATCTTGCACTCCAATGTCCCAAGAAAAAGGGAGGCTCCAAGAAGAAGAAAAAGCCCCAAAGTGAGCAGAGCACTGGACCAGGGCAACACAAAGCGAGCATCGCGTTTGTCAGCTCAGCAGAAGGTGGGCGCACCCGAGAATCCTGGTTGCTCGACTCGGGGGCAAGCCATCACATTGTGACATCTGCAGACTTACTCACGAGTAGACGCGAGACAGATCGAGAAACTGTTGCTCTCGCAAATGGGAAAACAGCGCCTGTGAGTTGCGCTGGAGAGGTTTTTCTGCCACAACTGCAGATCACCTTAAAAAATGTGCTATGTGTGCCAACGATGTCCAGGAATCTACTCAGCCTTGGCACCCTCCAGGAAGATGGATTTAAAGTGACTTTCCAAGACAACGTCTGCACACTTGAGAGAGGGAATCTTTGCGTGGCCGTTCCCCGAGTGTACCGGCTGTTTGTGCTTGGAGCGCAGGCAACAGAAAATCTGCAGGCAACTGTGTGCTTCAATCAACCAAAGCACCGATTCTGTGGACATGAGTGGCATCTTCGACTAGGACATTTAAACCATGACTACGTGAAGAAAACAGCTGAACTTGTGCGTGGAATGGACTTGAAAGATTGTGATGCATTTGTAGACTGTGAGGTGTGTAAACTCACTAAATCGCATCGCGCAAGCATCCCGAAGTTCAGCACACGCCAGACCCAAACTCCCTTCCAGCTGACGCATATGGACTTGATTGGGCCATTGAAAAAGACAGCTGGGGGGGCACAATATGTTCTTACCGTTGTGGACGACGCTACAAGGTATTGTTTTGCATATTTAATGCGCCAGAAGTCTGAGGCGTTTAATAAAATTCGCAATTGGGTCAGGTGGGTGGAAAGACGGTTTGGGCATCCCGTAGTAGCGATCCAAACTGACCGGGGAGGTGAATTTCTCAGTGGAGAAATGTCTCAATGGTTGGAGAAACAGGGCATCACTCATAGGCTCACCGCACCCCGCACCCCAGAGCATAACGGGGTAGCGGAGAGGAAAAATGGGGAGCTCCAGACAATGGTCAGGGCACTGCTGGAGCAATCAAAACTGCCCAAAGGGTTGTGGGGAGAGGCGATGAGATATGCTGTGTTCATCTCAAATCGCGTGTACCACCGTCCGATTGACGGGGTACCCTACACCAAGCTATTCGGCAAACCACCCGATCTTGCATTTCTAAGGACGTTTGGGTCATATGCCTTCGTGCATGCAGATCGGGAAACACGCAGAAAAGGTGCACCGCGAGCCAAGCGGCTGCAATTCATTGGAGTAGAGCCAAATTGCAAAGCGCTCAAATTTCTCAATCCTGACCACAGAACGGTCACAATCTCCAATTCTTACGATTTCTCTGAGCAAAGTATGCTGCCAGATCATGCTGACCAAACAGTCAGCATCCCCACACAAGCTGCTGAAAATGGGGGGGAGGCAAGAGGAGACAGCAGTCCCGATCAACCAGCAGCATCACCTCAGAGAACTCCACAAAGACAGCGACAACTTCCTGTCACACCAGCAAGCTCTAACAGGCTGCTGGAAGAGGGGGGAGCGGGGGAATCCAGTCCAGGCTTGGACACAAGCACTTCCTCAGAGGAAGCCACACCGGAGCAGGATGCTCCGACCAGGCGCATCCTTCCTCCGAGGACCTTGCGTGGGGTTCCACCCCAGAGACTAACCTATCAGGTAGAAGCAGGTTACACAGAGGTACCCCAGACATACCAAGATGTCATGGAGTTACCCCAAGCCCAGAAGGAAGGGTGGCTGAAAGCTATTCGGGCTGAATTGAAGGCAATGCACGACTTGGGGGTCTTTGAACCAACAAAATTACCAGCTGGAAAACATGCAATTGATTCCAGATGGGTGTTTGTTCTAAAAGATCAGGAAGGTGCTGAGCCCTTAAAGAAAGCCCGTTTAGTAGTTCGTGGCTGTAAGCAAATCCCAGGTGTAGATTTCGAGGAAATTTACTCCCCCACGCTCTCAGCCACAACGCTTCGAACAGCGCTTGCTGTCGCAGCTAGCAGAGGTTTCCAAGTGCATCACTTTGATGTTGGAACAGCGTACTTGCACGCAAACCTGCAGGAAGAAGTGTACATCACAATTCCCCCAGGTGTGCAATGCAATGAATCACACTTTTGTCTCAGGAAATCTATTTACGGGTTGAAACAAAGTGGACGAAACTGGCACTTATGCCTTAAGGAGCAGCTGCAAAAATTAGGGTTCACCCCCTCCACAGCTGATCCATGCCTTTTCAGAAAAGGAAAAGGAGAAAAATTGTGTATTCTTCTGTGTTTCGTTGATGATCTGCTGGTCCTTGCAAAGACGGAACAACAGATCAATCAGATCACACAACAGCTGAAAAAGGCATTCACTCTTAAGTGTCTTGGTCCTGTCAATCGCTACCTGGGAGTGGAGATCGAACGCACAGCTGACAGTGCAGGTTTTCTCCTCAGTCAGGAGAGTAAGATTCATGCCCTACTCCGGGAATGGAACATGCAGGACTGCAAGAGTGTCGCAACTCCAATGGTTGTGGGAAGGGGGGAAAAGGCAGAGGTATCTGCACCATTTCCAAACCAGAACATGTACCTCTCACTATTGGGTTCACTCACACACCTTGCGTGCTGGACGCGCCCAGACATTGGCGCTGCTGTCAATCACCTGAGCAGAAAGGCTGCAAATCCCACTCAGACAGATTGGATAGCCTTAAAGCGCATTCTCCGGTACTTGAAAGGGACAAGCACCCATAAGTACCACATCACCCCGAAAGGGGCACTGCAATTAGAGGTTTTTGCAGACAGTGACTTTGGGGGAGATGATACCAGGAGATCTACAACAGGCTATGCCATACGTCTTGGGAATTGCGTAGTAGATTGGGGGTCACAAAAACAGAAGACCGTTGCGTGTTCGACTCTGGAGAGTGAATACACAGCTTTGAGTCATGTGACCAACTACCTTTACACGCTCAGGCAATTGATGTCGGATTTGGATGCTACACAGGTAAATCCAATCCGAATCTGGATGGACAATCAGTCTGCCATCCAGATTGCTGGATCAGAACGAGTCCGGATGCACTCTAAACATGTTGACATAAAGCACAAACATGTCAGAGAAGCCGTTCAGAATGGGGACATTGAAGTGCTTTATTGTCCATCGCAAGGGAACATAGCAGACATTTTAACCAAAGCTCTTCCTGCTCCACAATTCAAAGAAGCAGTTCAGATGTTGGATTTGGCGCCAAAGGAAGAACTCCGAGACGAAATGGGGGGGTGTTGCAGTTTCACATCTCACAGTCCAGAACTGGTTGAAACTGGCATTCCGTCTCTGCTTCTCCAGATCAGATAGACACCTGTGAGTCCTTGAGCTGGTCAGCTTCCCAAGCTTGTTAGGGCAACTAGCTTTACTCCCTTTCCGATAGTGTAATGAAAGCAGGCAATTTCACACGGGAAGAGCTGGCTACAAACACTGTGCTTTCTCATGAGATCATAGTGTCCAAAGGGGCACCTCATTGGGTAAAATGGGGCACAAGGGTCTTCAGGTATCCACCTACCAGATATACTCTGGTTGCATCCTTTTGTTCTTGTGTAGAAGAATTTTCTCACTGTGTGTGCACTAAGATGTAAAACCGCACTGAAGAGCCGCCTGCGCGCGGCAATGCCTTCGCCGGCTTTCCTAACCGGCAGATTGAACTTTTTCACCTTTCACACTTTCGCTACTGAAACCAATAAAGACTTTGATATTGAAATGTAGCGATCGCTTCGTTCCTTCGCTCCGGAGCGCTAAGGCAAGCGCTAGAATGGGTCCGCAAGCCCCCAACTCTGCTCTAACCAACACAAATTCACAACAGATTGCTCGCTGGGGTCAGCTATGCTGCCTTGTAAATGGATGCTCCATTGACCCTCTCCTGTGTGTTCTCTGGAAGCATAATATCAGATTAAGGTGAGATGTACAGTGTCTCCTTTCATGCAGCTTTCACTCTAATCCGTAAAACCAGAAGCTATGCAAATATTAAATGTAGGGGTTTGGCAATGTCAGAGGTGAGAAAGATTGATTTATGAGGCAAGTACTTCATGGTGCCTTGGACGCATACGAATTGAAAGAGAACTCATTGGGTCTACTGCAGTGATGTCATTCAGGGGGAACGGACCAGAACGGGTGTTCTGGATCCTAACGGGCTCCGTGGCTTTTTTGTTTTGTTTTGTTGTTTTCAACATTTGAATTTGAACTCAAAAGTGAGTTCCTGTTCCTAAATCATTTGAATGACACCACTGGCCTACTGAATGATCTGAGAGCTTGTGCAGATTTGGACATGATCTGTGCCAAGATGGGAGTGTTGGTGGGCCCAATTGCCAAGTGGCAATTGGCTAGCTCTGCCAGTTTGGTTCTACTTGGTATGTGCCCAATCAGAACGGCCTGATGGGCACTGTTGGTGGGCACTTACTTAGTGCTGTGGGCCGCCACCACCACTTGGTGGGCACTATTTTTAACTTGGCCAGATGTGGTGTTCCCAACACAGGGGCCTTCAGGAGCAAAGCTGTGGTGTGGCTCAAGCCCAGGAGTTTCTGAACCCTGGCCCAAGGCCCAAATTGGCCCTCTGGAATATCTTTACCTGTCCCTTGGAAGGTGGTGGGGCCAGCCCACAGCAACATGCTGAGGTAGGGATGAATACAGTGCAACCTTAGTATCAACTGGTGTTCTACTGCAGAAGCCGCCACCACCATCGATTCCGGGGTCACAATTTAAATGCCCTTATCTATAATGCAGCCCTCGTGCCAAAAAGTTTGGAGACCTCTGCTCTAGCCCTTTATTCCTTTTATTCCCATCTCCAGCAATCCTCTGATGAAGAGAAGGGGGGTTCACTTATCAGCCTCAAATCACCATGGTCTTGTCTGGACTCAGTTAAGCAAAAAATCCACTCATGCAGGATAGACAGCAGAATAAGCCACCTTTCTCCAAACAGCTGGCTTTCCTCTATGCCTTCTCAGTTCTGCTTGCTTCTGTTCCCTTGGCCCACATGGAGGAAGCCTTTCATGTCTGCCATGGCATGTACTGGGAAGCCAGTGCTGAGTCACTTCTGGCTTGGCTGGGCTCATGCGTAAGTAGGCTGGCCATAACTTGGAACCAATGGAGAACCTTGGGTGGTTCAGCTCCTGGCACTAGGACAAATGTTCAGTGAAATGCCCCATTTCATCATAGGTTGCTTGATGCTTCTTTAAAATCCATTCCCCCTTCTTCCTGTGCAAGTCGATTTTGCCCTTTGATCCCCACCTCCTTCCATCTCCACCCACTTATTGTATTCAATCAACCTCTCAGTAGACTGATTCTTCATGCGTTTCTTATTCATTGATTATATTTCTACACCATGTCAGATACAGTACATGATGTGGCCCTTCTGCCGAAATGTTTGGAGATCCTGCCCCAAAGCATCACTGAGGGTGCAATCCTAACCTGGTGTTAGGCCAGCAAAGTTTGGCTGGCACAAGGGCCACCATAAAGTGTGTTTCGACTACTCTCAGAGTCAGGGAGGATGGTGCATATCTGAGTGCTGGCCTCTCTAACTTCGAGAGTGGTCCAAACATACTTCATGGCATCCCTTGTGCCAGCCAAAATTTGCTGGCCTAACCGTGCTGGCCTAACTCCAGGTTAGGCTTGCACCCTGAATCTCATGCAATGATACATGTGGCTTGGAAGGGAACATCCCTTATGACAACCCTGAAAGAAAGGTAGTGTTAACAACATTGTCATTCTCATCTCCAGAAGGCTGAGAAGCTGAGCTAGTAGTCAGTCTGAAGCTATTTACTGGGTTACCAAGGTGAGGCTTAGGCTGGAGATCCCAGCTCATCATGACACACTTAGGGTGCAATCCTAAGTCCAAACATGCTTTACAGTGGCTCTTATGCCAGCCAAACTTTGCTGGCCAAATTGTGCTGGCCTAACTCCACGTTAAGATTGCACCCTTAGCCACTTATATGACACAGATTTAGAATTATATTGGCTAATACTAATTAGGTGCCTTTAAAAGGGGATTGGACAGATTTCTGGAGGAAAACTCCATCGTGGGCTATAGGCTGTGATGGGTGGTGCAACCTCTTTACGTTAGTCGTAGGCTACTTCAGAACGCCAGGTAAAAGGGAGTGGCAACAGGATGCAGGCATCTTGTTGTCTCGTATGCTCCCTAAGGCACCTGGTGGGATACAGGAAGCTGGACTAGGTGGGCCGTTGGCCTGATCCAGCACAGCTCTTCTTAGGTTCTTAATTTATGGGGTGCCCCCAAATAGAGAGCCAAAGAGCCACAGCATTAGCAATGCCAAGTCAAAACCCCAAATAAAACCCAATTCTTTGAAAACTGATAAAGAAAATAAAAATGCAATTTCAGAATTGGGTCCTCTAGTGCAGAATTATTTTAGAGGGGATGTTTTTACAGTCATACCGAATACACCCAACCCAGAGTACTTTAGCAAATACAGGAAGCTTTCTGTGTGACTGTGCAATAATAGGGCCTTTATTGTTATTGTCTCAACAAGAGCAGATCATTTATACGTATTTTTGGCTCACTTTGCAATCCTCATTACTCTGATTTATAAAATCTGCTTTGGCAGGCCATCAACCTCGACAAATAAAATGCAACCTGCCCTCCCTGTTTCCCTGTGGTAGTGATAAGCCCTCTGGGGATCTGGAACGTGTGTGAACATTGTTGAGAATAACAAAAGGGGTACTGTGGTAGCTGAGAGGAGACGGAATATAACCCAGAACAATGGAGTCCATTATTGTCGACGTCGGTCGCACATGAAGTGTTAAGGAGGCTATCTAAATGGAACTTACATTACAAGGCAATGTATGTACATCACCACTTTGTATGTTGGGTTTTAAACCTTGAGAGGCAGGCATAAGAACATAAGGCATAACCCCTCTGGATCAGACCAAAGGCCCATCTAAATCCAGCTTCCTGTATCTCACAGTGGCCCACCAGATGCCTCAGGGAGCGCATGAGACAACAAGATGCCTGCATCCTGTTGCCACTCCCCTGCATCTGGCATTCTGAGGTAAATTTCTGAGGTAAAATTCTGGGATAATTATGAGGTAAATAAAAGAGAATTTGCTATCCCTCTGTGGCAAGGGAACTATAATAACTTGGGCCTTAAGAACAGAAGAAGAGCCCCACCAGATCAGGCCAAAGGCCCATCTAGTCCAGCTTCCTGTATCTCACAGTGACCCACCAGGTGCCTCAGAGATCACATGAGACAACAAGATGCCTGCATCCTGTTGCCACTCCTTTGCAACTGGCATTCTGAAGTAGCCTACTACTAAAATAAGGAGGTTGCACCACTCATCATGGCCTATAGCCCATGATGGATGTTTCCTCCAGAAATCTGTCCAATTCCCTTTTAAAGGCCCCTAGGCCAGATGCCATCACCACCTCCTGTAGCAAGGAGTGCCACAGATTAATTACCCGCTGGGTAAAAAAAAGTATTTCCTTTTATCTGTTTTAACTCTCCCAACACTCAATTTTAGTGTTAATGTTTAGTGTTAATAAGGCATACTTATTGGCAAGTCTGGCCCAGTTTTGGATTCCCATTTGGCCCAGTTCTGAGCCAGAGTGAAATGCTTGGAGTCTGAAATGGAGCTCCAAGGATCCAAAAGGACCTATTGATGAGGACCTAGATGAGCTATTTCAAACCAATGTGCAGTGGCACAATGGTGTGCCGTGAACAGTCCATAGGTGCGCCGCAAGATTTGGAGAGAATGTCATGTATTAGTAGGGCCACTGGGGGATGTGATCCCCACCCCACCAACAGCATGGTGTGACCTCGTCAATTGTAAAAAAAAAACACGATTGTGTGCCTTGACAATTTTAGCGCCTTGTCAGTGTGCCGTGGGATGAAAAAGATGTAAAATCTCTGCCCTAGATCAGTGGTCTTCAACCTTTTTCATGCTATGACCCCAAAACATAAAGTATGAGACTGGGGACCCCATTGTCAACCCCCTCCCCTCCCAGGACCCTATCTGTTCACCCAATCCCTGTTGCCTCCACTCCTTTCCCCTGTAATGCCCTCCCAGCATTCTCCCTCACTGGTCTCTAATATTCTTATTAGAGCAAAAAAAAGTGGCCACAAAGCCTGGCACTAGTGAAAGCTATTTTAGAACAATTGCTAAGATTCTCAGCTGGACTGGGACACAATCTCCTGGTACCTGAAAGGGTACACCAGATGCCTCCCTCTTTACCTGGTGGTGCTCTAGTTCAGTGGTCTGTCTCATTCCCATAAATTGCCACGACCCCACAGCTGAGGCTTTGCAACCCCATTGGGGTCCCGATCCCCAGGTTGAAGAACACTGCCCTCAGTGACTCTGTGGTATGGCAGAATCTGGCCCATCGGGTAACTGGCCCTCCCAGTAACTACAAGCACAATCCTAACTTGGAATTAGGCCAGCACAGTTAGGCCAGCAAAGTTTGGCTGGCACTAGGGCCACTATAAATCATGTTTGGACCATTCCTGGAGTCAGGGAGGAAGGTACACATCTTTGTGCGGGCCTTTCTGACTCCAAGAGTGGTCAAAACGTACTTTATGGTGTCCCTGGTGCTGGTCAAACTGCCAGCCAATCCTAACTCCAGGTTAGGATTGTGCTCTACATCATTGATGGTACTCAGGGCTTAGAGACCTCCACCAGCATTCCTCGCAGTATGGATGTGATCTTCAATCATTCAATCAACAGTATTTATATATCACTTTTCAACACAAAGTGGTTTACAGGAAAATAATAATGATAAAGTAAAATCTTCTTCATTGCATCTTCTTAGTTATAGGGATCTCACCGTTCCCAAGGCTTCTCTCAATCTGTGACTCTCGCGACACGGATGAAACCCCACCTTGAGCCTGCAGTCTGTCTTATCCCTTTCCATGTTTCAGAAGGCTATCCAGAGGTTGTGCTAAAAAAAAAATGAAGAATTACATGCAGGGCCGGCCTTAAGCCAATGTGACCAATGTCACCACATTGGGCCCCACGCTTCAGGGGGCCCTACACCAGCAGGGCGAGCATATTGCCTGCTGCTGCAGATGGGATCACTATGGGCTGTAAGCAGCGGTGTTATGCTGCCAGAACGCTGGGCGGGACATCCGGGTGATCGACAGCCCGCCCGTCGCGTTCCGCAGTGTTACGCCGTTTGCGTAACGTACGCAAGTGGCGTAATTGGCTAAGCAAACGGCGGAACGCTGCGGAACGCGACGTGCAGGCTGTCGATCACCTGGATGTCCCGCCCAGCGTTCCGGCAGCATAACACCACTGGCTGTAAGTCAGTGGGGCAAGCAGAGCAGCTTTACCTTGGGCCCTCCCACCTGCGCCTGGCTCTGTGCCAAAATGGGCCACCTGGAAGCAGTTGGGGGTGACGTTATATCACCACCAACAATTTCCATGCGCCACGCTTTGCAAGCAGCATCAACAAGACTCTTCTTGGTGAGTGGGGAGCCTCACAGGGAAGGTTGGGGGCCCCGCAGGAATGCCTCGCATTGGGCCCCGCCGCTGCTAGAGCCAGCCCTGATGGCACGTACAATTGTATAGATTTTTTTTTTAAAGCCCTTAAAGTAACAGAATTTGAAATTCCTCTTTGGGAAGGAGGACAAAGGCAGTCTAATGGCATCACTGTGTCTGAGCCAGTCAGCTTCATGCCAACTTTGGCAACAAAGAAAAAAAACTGCAGATCTCTCCACAACACAGTGAGTCAACTCATTCCACAGTCAACTCATTGTTTATGAACATCTAGATGCACCTTTTCCACTCGATTCTCAGCTGTTCTAGTTAATTGATCCAATTTTCCAAGATGAATGAACAAAGCAGATTGGGGAGGGGAGTCCCCCTGGTTACTAACAGCAGCTGGAATGATTGCTTTTCACAGCCTCTCAAAACTTGCACACCTACCATCCTGGTTGCTCAGGGTAATGTACACAATTCTTCTCACAAGATGCTATGAGATGGTGATTGCCCAATTAGCTTCATAACTGAGCAAGGATTTGAACCCAACTTTTCTTAGGGCACAATCCTACCCTGGAGTTAGGCTGGCACAGTTAGACCTGCAAAATTTGGACCACTCACGGAGTCGGGGGGGGGGGGATGGCGCATGTCTTTTTGCTGGCCTCTCTGACTCCGAGAGTGGTCCAAACATACTTTACGGTGTCCCTTGTGCCAGAGAAACTTTGCTGGTTTAACTGTACCATCTTTACTCCAGCATAGGATTGTGCCCACTGTTCTGGATTAAGACATTAACCACTACACCACACCACACTGCCTGCCCTTGCAGCAAAGTATAGCATCACAAGAAGTGCAGTTTCCATTCCTCTTGTCAATTTCCTTCCTGTCCTTTGCTCTTGCAAAGGACCCTTTGCATTTGGTAAACCCCAAAATCAACCTTTTAAAGTTGATTTAAAAGGGGCATCACTTGGCATGAATGGTGTATGAAATGAAATGCAAGCATGAAATGTGGCCATAAAATGCAAGCATACACAGTGTTTGCATGCTAGCTTGGCCCCTTGAGTCATCATAGACTGTAAAGAAGACTCCTTCCCCCCCCCTTTATATTGCAACTTTTACTTCTTTGTATCAAGCAAAGCATACCTAATCATTTCTTGCCCTTTCTGTGCCAACATCCACAGTGGCCCCTACTGGCCCTAATGAAGCAAAACAGCACAAGGCAACAGGACAGGGAGAGAAAGAAAGAAGTACACCTGTTCGATTCTTTTTGCTCTAATTTGTAGGGTTTCCAACCCTCCAGGAATGTCCTAGGATCTCCAGGAACAAACAGCAATCTCCGGGTGACTCCTGAAAGCGATCCTGGCTATTTTAAACAGGGCCTCCAACATGACATCAGGTTGGAAAATAAATCTCCAGGAATAGCTGCAGTCAAGAGTTGGCAACCCTACTCGTATGTGATCACCGAGCACCTCCGCTTTCTGGACAGAGGTGCAAAAAGATCGCATGTAAACCTGTCTTGGCAGTGCCTTATTGCAGCAAGTGGATTTTGTTGTTCCATTGCACGGAGTACTTCCCAGAACTTCAAGAAAGGCCTTCTGAAAGGACAGACCTTCCTGCTTTCCCCCTCTGTACCACTCCCAGGGAACCCAACACATTTAAATTCTTCGGAGGCTTCCTGCTGCCAAGGTGCTACTTTTAGAAGCGTGCCAGTAGAGCAATGGACAGTTCCAAGTCTGCAAGCCGAGGCCTCAACAGGCATTTCACCGCTCACCTCTTCCCAAATCAGGCTGTCTTTCAACAACAGCCAAATGAGCAGCGTGATTAAAAGTTAAGGGATAATTTCCTTACAAAAGAAAGCTAAAGTGACACCATTAGGGGCTTTTTAGTATAGAAAAGCCAGGGAGAACTCATTTATAGGTTTTTAAATTAGATTCAGGGCACAAATCTAACCAACTTTCAAGCACTTTTATTCCCTTACCTCGGAGCTGCATTGCCCTTACCCCAGTGCTGGAATGTAGGTTAGGATTGCGCCCTCAAGTGTGTTTGGACCACTCTTGGAGTCAGGGGGGCCAGTACACAGACATGCACCATCCTCCCTGACTCCAAGAGTGGTCCAAACATACTTGAGGCCACAATCCTAACCTACATTCCAGCACAGTAGCCCTTGTGTCAGCCAAACTTTGCTGGCCTAACTCCAGGGTAGGATTGCATCCTCAGTGTGGGAAAGGGGATAGAGTGGACCATTTCTGCTTCTCCGCTAAAATTAGGGCTCATCCACTCAAATTGATTAGCAGTTGATCCAGGATGGACAAAATAAAATATTTCTTCATACAACCAGAGTGACTCAATGGAATTTGCTGTCACAGCCCGTGGTGACAGCCACTTGCTTTGTTGTTGTTCAGTTGCTAAGCCATGGACAACTCTTCATGACCCCATGGACTACAGCACGCCAGGCCTCCCTGTCCTCCACTAGCTTCTGGAGTTCGCCCAAATTCATGTTCATCGCTTCAGTGACACTGTCTAACCGTCTCATCCTCTGCCGCCCCCTTCTCCTTTTGCCTTCAGTCTTTCCCAGCATGAGGGTCTTTCTAAAGAGTCCTCTCTTCTCACGAGGTGGCCAAAGTATTGGAGCTTCAGCTTCAGGATTTGTCCTTCCAGGGAGCAATCAGGCTTGACTTCCTGTAGGATTGCCTGATTGGATCTCCTTGCAGTCCAGGGGACTCTCAAGAGTCTTCTCCAGCACCATAATTCAAAAGCCATAATTCAAAAACCACTTGCTTAGACAGCTTTAAAAGAGTTTCAACAGATCCACCAGGACTATCAGTGGTTAGTAGACCTTGATGATTGAGTGGAACCTCTGGTCACTAAATACCATTTACCCAGAGGCATCACAGCAGGAGAGGGCTGTTTGTGGGCTACCAGAAAGCCCCTTGCTGGGCTAGCTGGAACTTCGGTCTGCACTCTCTTCATAGTTAGACTTACCATAATTTTTAGAGTTGAAACTGGGACCAATTGGAGTATCATAAGACATGGCACTCAGGGTGTATGTGTAACACCCCTGTTGGGGGAACCTGCACCCCTGGGCAATTTGGAGCTAGTTTGTTGGTGTCAAGGAAGCAGGGGGGAATACTATTTCTAGCCGACACCCTAGTACTGTGGCCCTAACACCATAGTCCTCCACTCTATACTAACACTGTGTCCTGCTAGTCCAACTTCTTAACTCCAAAGGGGAACCTAAGCTCTAGAGAGTGGATATCTCTACCAGACCACTCCTCGTACCAGTTCTCCACTTCTTCCCCCTCTCTCAACTTGGTCTGTCCCGAGGACACTAATATCCTTCTCCCTCTGTTTCTACCAACCCCCACTCCCTCCAGAGTTCCAGGGTGGCCACCAAGGGGGATAATTTACTGACCAAGTTTTAATTCCTGTTTTTCAAGTTCCCAGGACCATCCATCCCTCTAGTCCATAGCACGCCAACATTCATAAAGGAATTATTTATTTTAAAATATTTGATTTACCCAAAAGTGGAGGTAAGGCCATTAATATAAAGGAAAGACTTTAAAAACAAGACAACACAATTAAGACAGCCAGCATAACAAATATTATCTAGGTTCCACCTTACAGACAGAAGCTTGACTTCCAGGCATAGTTCTTGCAGATACCATGATACCCCTACAAGTCCTCTCCTCCCTCTAGTCAACCACACTTTCCCCATTTATAGCACAAACCCTTCCTGAATCCTGGTTACCCTTCTAGTTCTTCAATTACTTCCAGCTGTGGTTCTCTTAATCTTCCTTAGCCACAGAAGGACTAATCACTAACTACAGTAAGGTGTTCTTTCTCCACTATTCAGCCTCAGTTTTCACAATTAAGTTTACAAGGGCTTATGCTTTAAAATACAACATTTTCAGCATCCCCTCTTTACAAAGATGCCCTTCCTTGATTTCAAACTTTCACCCTCATATAGCACTCCCACCTCCTTGACAGTTGGGTATGTGTTTACCCCCAGACCCCCATTGGGGCTCTCTACTCCACATGGGGAAAAACCTGCCACCACCCCGGAGAATCACTCAAAATCTGCAAAATTGCAGTGAAAGGTATTTGGGAAAAGCGAGCCTACACTTCCCACCAGCAAGGGAGAATGAGAGAAATTCACTCGGTGGACCCTGGCAGGCTGTAGAGAAAAGGGAAGATGGCCTACCAAAGCTGTAGTCTAAATCCACAGTGGAGTAAGTCCCATTGACTATAATGGGATTTACATCTGAATACACATGCATAGAATTGGGCCCCAGGTGAATTTTATTTAGCAGGCAGTCTACAGAAAAGGGGTGGGGGAGAGAAGGGGAAGGCAACCCTGGTCCACCAAGTAAATAAGAGGGGGATAAGGGGGGATAGTGTTACAGGCCAATCCTGTGTTGGAGCAGGCAGCTGCTGGTAGGCAGCAGGTGGAGCTCATGTTGGGCCTTACCCGGGGGTAAGGGGATGTTTCCCCCAGTTCCCCACGCAGCCTGAGGCCTCCTAGAATTGCTATTTAAGAGAAGTACACAACACAGCCTCTTCAATGTAAATTAAGGGCATAATCCTGACCTTATGCTGGGCTGATGTATGGTCCTTATGCCAGCCCAGAGCTGTTGCAAATGTGCTGTAAGGCACACCTGTGCTGCAGAAGAAGGAGCTGGGCTGGTGCAGGTAGATGCACTGATCCAGGGATGCAGCCACTGACTGCAGGTAAGTTGCCCCTGTACCAGCCGAGTTTAGCCAGCATGGGGGCTTGAGGAGGGTGAGGGGAAGGCAGGAGAGGGGCGGAAGGAGATCTATATCTTTAAAAAGCAATTCTAGGATGCCTCAAGATGAGATAGGCCGTGTGGTGAACTGGGGGAAACAATTTTACTTTTGCAGCAGAGGTCTTGCGTGATCTGTTCAGAGCCTGAACAATCCTAGGCCCAGATGCACCAGTAACCAGAGACAGTACTCAGATATGAGTTCAGTTCTCCATCAAGAGCAAACATGAGAGAGGCTCTTTGAGAACTTGTGCATTTACCACACCTCCTCTCCCTATATTCAGCATTTGTCTGCACACACAAAAACTGAACTTGGTAAAAAATGTCTCCCCATTATTGGAATTCTGGAACATTCCAGGCAGAGCCAAATGGTGTGTCTGATGAAGAGTGTGGCTAGTGTATGGAGAGGTGACACCTGAATACCATTGAACAGTTGAGTTATTAAAAATAGTGAGTGCTATTCTTTCTCAATAAGGGACGTGGTGGTGCAGTGGGTTAATCCACTGCTGCTGGGCTTTCCGACCGGAAGGTTGGGAGTTCAAGACTGCATGATGCAGTGAGCTCCCGTTGCTTGTCCCAGCTCCTGCCAACCTAGCAGTTCGAAAGCACCTAAATGCAAGGAGATAAATAGGGACCACTTCGGTGGGAAGGTAACAGCGTTCCATGCACTACGGTGTATTATATAGTCATGCCGGCCACATGACCATGGAAGCTTGTCCTCGGACAAAACGTCGGCTCTACAGGCTTTGAAACGGAGGTGAGCACCACCCCATACAGTCGGTCATGACTAGACCATTCGGTCGTGGGGAAACCTTTACCTTTTTACCTTTATTCTTTCTCATTGAACAACTGTGAGAAAATCTGGGAAATGTTGAGTTAAAGCAGTGATTTTCAACTTTTTCCTTCTCACCGCACAAAGACCTCTACGGTCTTCTCAGTTGTCTTTGCCTTTCGTGATGTCACTTCCGGCCTCCCGGAGACTCTTCCAGGTTCTGCGGCTCTGTTTCTAGTGTTCCGTCTTTCTCTCTCCCCACTTAGTTCTCTACCAACGAAGGCAAAAACAGTGGGGTTGTTACTGATGTGACCCACCCATGTTTCTAGGCATAACTCAAGAGGCACCACCACTTTAGGACCTGTAGTCTTGTAGGCCTAGCCGTGGCACTGAAGAGGTGGAGGCAGGCAAGCAAAAGAATGACTGAAGGGGAGGAAGCCTGACAAGGGAAAAGCAAGTGCATTCAGGCCCTAGAGGGAGGGAGATTGCACCATCATTAAGTGGAGGAGCCGAGCACTCTCAGCCCAAGGGAGGGGGGGAGGGGAAGAGCACCCTGTGTAGTCATGCTTCCAGCAGTCGGAGCATTCAGCCCTGGGGAAGGAAGCGCCCAGCGTTCTTACGTGAGGAGAGGCTTCCTGCTCATCATTCGGCAGCACAACGTCATTTGACTCTGAGGCACCCGGCTCCTTTCTGGAAAATATGACCAGTCCACATTGTTACCATTCGAAACCTGCAGGCTCAGCCCTCCGAGGGAGAATAGAATAAATGGACTCCTTTTGGCTTTCAAGAAATGTCTTCCAAAGAGGGGAGGAAAGCCACAAATCCCTGCATGGCAGGCTTTGATGGGGAGCAGAATAGACGTCTCGGGTTTCGTACAAAGGCAACAACTGGTCCCCAGAGTTATCCCGCTTGCTCCAAATTACTGCTAAGCTAGGAGTGGCCTGAGCGGATACACTGTCTGCAGTGGTGGTTCTGCCATTAGGCCAGGGGGGCAAATGCCCCTGGGCGGCAGGCCCGCATGGCAGCCTGGCCCTTTGGAGGCGAGGCGGTCTAAAGCCTCCAGAGGCCGCTTAACAATACTTCTGGTTTTCCTCAGGTGTGGGGAGAGTGGGACTGGGCAGGAAAGGGGCAGAGAAGTGGTGGGACTGATAGTGGCCTCCGCTGTTGGATTCTATGGGTCATGCGGCCAGACACAGAAGTTCTCATGTCTGTGCCAGCAAAATTGCCTTGAGGAGACTCATTGTCTGGGCCAGCACCCTTACTTTACCCAGGGGAAGGGGATGAATGTTTTGGTACTGTGGCTTCTACGAGGGCAGGTACCACAGGATTGGGCTATAAGAGTTCTAGTATTAGTTCTGATATATGAAAATGAGATGACTCATACTAACACCTTATTGGTTCCTTGCTCTGTCATAACAACACCTCATTGTGCTGGCCTAGGAGTATTGCAAACCACTCTAGCAGTCAGGGAGACCAGTGCACATCCATGCCACAAGTGTATTGTTTTCTCTCACAGTACCAGAGCCAGGGGACACCCACTGAAGTTAAGTATTGGGAGAGTTAGAACAGATAAAAGAAAATACTTTTTTACCCAGCAGGTAATTAACTTGTGGAACTCCTTGCCACAGGAGGTGATGATGGCATCTGGGCTAGATGCCTTTAAAAGGGGTTTGGACAGATTTCTGGAGGAAAAGTCCATCGTGGGCTATAGGCCATGATGGGTGGTGCAACCTCCTTACGTTAGAAGTAGGCTACTTCAGAATGCCAGGTGCAAGGGAGTGGCAACAGGATGCAGGCATCTTGTTGTCTCGTGTGCTCTCTGAAGCACCTGGTGGGCCACTGTGAGATACAGGAAGCTGGACTAGATGGCCTTTGGCCTGATCCAGCAGGGCGCTTCTTATGTTCTTACAGAAGTGATTTGTGCCTTAGAAGTGACCAGTCGCGTATCTGGGAGGGGCTATGGGGGGCAAGAGCCCTGGGTGCCATCTTGGGGGGGCGCCAATGGCATGGCGCCCCCTGCGCCCCCCCTGCAACATGCACCCGCCGCGCCCGTTCCCCTCTTGTCTGCCGGGACGCGCAAGCACTTTAAAGTGCCCGCGCGCCCCGGCAGACAGGGCGGGGAGCGGGCGCACTCCGGGCTGGGGGTTTAAAGTGCACTTTAAACCCCCGGCCCGGAGTGCGCCCTGGCGGCTTGCTCCCCTTCTGTCCTCCGGGACACGCGAGCACTTTAAAGTGCTCGCTCGCCCCGGCAGACAGGGCGGGAAGTGGGCTCTGCGCACTCCGGGCTGGGGGTTTAAAGTGCACTTTAAACCCCCGGCCCGGAGTGCGCGCCCCGGCGGCTTCCCTCCCGGCTCGGAGGGCGCAGTGGCCCCTCCCCCCCCTCCGAGCCGGGAGGGAAGCCACACCCTGCAACGTCGTGACGTCATGACGTTGAGGGGGGGCGCGCGATGTCATTCCCTGCCATGGGCACGGTTCTGATTAGAACCGCCCCTGGAAGTGACCCTTAGGGCACAATCCTAACCTGGAGTTAGGCCGGCACAATTGGACCAGCAAAGTTTGGCCAGCCCGAGGATTAGGGAGGATGGCACAGCAGCTCTTTACCTTCCCCAGCCTGATGATCAAAGCAGACATTTCCCCCTGCTCTGTGGAGAGCGAAAAGAGTTTTTCCAAAGAGCAAATGCTGTAACTAGCGCTTTGTATTAATTCTTTTAGCGTATACAGATATTAAAATTGCCAATAAAATATAGTTGATGACACTTATATTAAAGAATACACTGAATTAAAACAATCTAGGTGGCAACCCAAGCTCTCTCATCCAGTCTTTCTTTGCCGTGTTTTCTCTTAGGGCTTATCCCACTACACATACATGCATGTGCATGTGCACCCATGCATTCACACATCCGCCAACCCCTTAGTATAACACTATCTGTATATTTGTGCTTCTATATCATTTTGCAAAAAAACAGCAGTTTTAGATTTTTTGTTTTCAAATGTATGTTGTGGCTGAACCTTACGGCAAACCACTTCAAAAATCACAAAGAAACATCTTGATGTGGTTAAACATATAGCACCAAGATTACATTTGTCTAGTGTTTCACTCATATAGGAGTGTGTGTGCAATTGTTTGCATTGATAAATGACTGCAATAAAAAAAACAATTGTGATGTGATTATATGTGTGTCTGTATATATCAAGATTCTTTTTGTATGGTGCATTACGGATGTGTAGGAGTGCATGTGCACATGAGTAAAACATGACACTGGGAACTCTTAATGTTGCTTTACTTGAAGAGGCTGGAGAGGAAAGAATTTTTGCAGAGAAATTAGGCCCATTTGGAGGTGGCCACACTGTGTACTATTTAAACATACATTTTCCTCTCTGGGATCAAGCTCTGAAAATACAATTTCTGCACATTTGTGATAGAAACCTGCAATGCATTTAGTCAGCAATGAATAGCCAGCACCCATGCTATCATTTATTCTCATCTATTTAACTTAAAAAAAAAACTTTCAAAAGACAATGATGCTGAATGAACAGATAAATGGATAAAGCAAAATATGGCAGTTCCAAAAATAAAAGAATTAGAGCAGGCAGCTCATCCAAAAGGTGGGAGGAAGGGCAATATTCATAAATGAATCAACTTTTGATTTGCTGATATGAATATGTGTCATTTGATTTAGCCGAGAGGGTTAATGCCTCCATTTGCCCGAAGATAACAGCTGAAGATCCGAAGGTCGCCAGCTCGAGACTACCGGAAGTCTCTGTGAGTGGCAGACCTTGCAAACCTGTGGCTGATTAAAAGCTGAGTTCCAGCTGCCTCGTGTGAGGGGGAGTGTGCTGGTCAGCGTCTCTGGGGGAGCAGGGAAGCCTCTTATCAGCCAGCAGAAGACAGACGGTGGCTAAGAAAGAAGGCTAAATGCAGAAAGATCCATCTGTATGTGTGTAGTTCTTGAAAGATAGAACATTTCTGTAAATTGTAAAAACCTTCGGGTTTGTGAATAAAAGTCTGCCTATGTAAACCGCCTTGTGTTACAGTCATTAGAGAAATCTAGTGATCTTAAGAAAGGCGGTATATAAATATTATTATTATTATTATTATTATTATTATTATTATTATTTAGTTTGCAAAGACTTTGCAGGTTCATCATGCAACTAACAGCACAGGTTAGGAGAAACCTGGGCATCACCTCAGGGTAAGCGAATATTTTCACAGTCTTGACACAAGCAAAATAACCATACATCCCTCCTCTTTTCCAGTGTCCCCATGTTTTCAAATATGGCCGCCCTAGATGCTCCACGAGGCATCTGAAATTGGCTTGCTACCCACCGAGTGGGTACCAACCCACCATTTGAGAAACACATAACCCCCCCCCCACACACACACACACACAACATCACCACTCCACCCCAGGAATTGCATGTGCAGTTTGTACCAGGTGAAATCAGTGCCTAATGTTTTCTTTCCAAGCTTGGTAAGGAGAATGTAAAAGTGGAAAAATTCATTTTTCCCGCTGTGGTCCAAGTGCAGCCTGAACAAATGTACCGAGTGGAAAGGCACCGACATCCTCCTTGAAACAGAGCCCTTCCCCACAATGCCAGATAGGGCTTGGACACATTACCTCTTGGGCTGATAGCAAATATGTTAAAACCTGATGGAGAACCGTGACTTGGCCACAATTGGAGGACATTCTGCGATATGGCTGGTCTCTTTAAGCCCCCGCTTTCCTGTTCCAAGTCAAGCACTGCCTGCCTAGCTTGGCCCTTGCAAATCTGTATCTGGAGACTGCTGCAATTCCATTTCCAATGGCACAAAGAAGGTCTGCAAAGCATCGTCAGGTGGTTAGGTGGGCAACATCTCTTCCTTCCTGCTGGCAATCTTGGTATTAGATAATCTGACATGCATGTCTTTCAAGTTCCTGGAATGAATGAATGAAAGCAAAAGCACAAATGTTCCTAAAGAAGACCCTGTGTTTTCTGGGCCTGCCTGTGAGCGCCAGACGTTTTTTGGCTACTATCTCAGTTTGGGAACCTGAGAGGAACATGGAGTTCTAAGCCCTTCTACAGCTGGAAAAAGCCAAGAAGCTAATGGGACACAAAATTCAGAACAGATTCTGAGAGGTGCCTAGTTCCTTTACATCTACCAGTAGTTTTGTTACAGATTCTAAGAAGTTTACTCTTTGGTGTTGGTGGAAGCCCAGTGCCTTGATGATTATCTTTGCAAAAGGAAGTGAAATTTCCCAGGTGACCACATGTTGTGTTAAACTGATCTATGCAGCAAGCACTTGGTTGTGTTATGACGACACTCACAGCCTGCATGAATGGAGAATGATGGAGAGTAATGTTGAAAAGTAATTTAGAGACGTGGAGGATGCAGGAACAAGAAAAATTCTCAGCTGATGGTTCCAAGTAAATACAGATAAGACGGAAAGGAAGCTGTCTTCACAGAGACATTAGCAATGCTTCAGCAAATTAGTTTTGCCCCAGAAAATCAACATGGGATGGAAACAAGGCGATTTAGAATGAGTTTCGCTGGGCGCCGAGCCGAAAGAACTTGACAAGAAAGGGAGACAATCGCAGAGTAGCTCATTCATTTCCCCTTATCTCCCTTTGGCAGTGATGTTCCGTGTAAAGACCACTTGCTGTTTGTATGTACAACAAATCTGCCAGTTTTCCCACTCCCTTTCTGCAAACAGCCTCCCAAGATTCGTTTTTGAATGCTTCAGAAATTGGATTAAGAAATGCTTGGAAGCTGACTCAGTGATTTTTAAAATGTCTTGCAGCCCAATCCTAACTTCCCTGCACCGACGTAGCTGTGCCAACAGGGTATGTGCTGCATCCTGCCCGGGGGCGGGGTAGGGGGGAAATCACATTTGTTCTCTTACCTTGGGGCTGCATTGCGGTTGCCTCAGAGCTGGAAAGTTGGTTGACTTGGGCTGTAGGTCTGCTTGACGTCAGTTTCTAAAAAGGCTGAGTCACTGTTCATATAAGCTGCTGAGCTGGCCCAAGACCCCTGGCATCTTCGACAGCATGCCAAATCTTTCCCCCTCTCACCTGGTAATGTGCTTCCTGGATTGGAAAATAAATGGATGGGCAGAGAGGAAGAAGACATGTGGAAGCAACGCTCTAGTCCAATGGTTCCGAACCGCGGGTCAGGACCCACCAGTGGGTCACAAGCTAATTTCAGCCATATTGAAAATTTGGGATGCTGGAAAGGGGAAGGGCTGTGTGGTTGTTTTTACTTGCGTCAAGGTTGTAAATAGGCTTTTTCTTTCTTTCTGATTCCCTTTGCTATTGGAAAATGGTTGAGAAATAACCCTACTTATTGCTGCATTCTCAGGAAAGCGGCAGGCTCTGGTATCAAAATGATGGCACTTGCAGCCATGACATCACTTCCGGTGGGTCTTGCACAGATTGTCATTCTCAAAAGTGGGTCCCAGTGCTAAAACGTTTGAGAATCACTGGACTAGATCATATTGGAAGAAGAGGCATCTTTCCTGAAAGTGAAAAGCATGTCGTTGTGGTGGGTTGACTTGCTGCTGTCTTTTGCTAAACAAAGAAAATGCAGAACTCATCCAAGCAACAGTGTCCTGTTTATATTTTGTGAGTTTGTGAGTCAAAGGAGTGGGGAGGGGGGAAAGAGAATGAGAAACTGCCAGAATAACATTTTCAGTGACATTAAAGTGAAGCAGCCCATGACTCATGACTAAGAGGCAAAAACAACAAGAAGAGCATTTAGGGCAAAATCATGACATCAAAATTAAAAAGACAAAACAGAAGAGGCTGGGGACATGCTTCTCGTGTAAATAATCCGCAGAGCTGTAGGTGTATCGGGTCTTTTATGTAGAGGAGCTGGATTCAGATCGTAGAGCTGACAACCTCCCCTCCTTTGGCCATGACTTTGCTGGCCCCTTTGCAAAGGCTCCTTTGGCCATCTTCGCTGTATGCATGTGGAAAAACGAGATTCCTAAGTACTAAAACGTGCTTGAATGTTTCTTAAAAAGAGCTTGAAGTGGTGCTGCTCTTGCCACGCCACTGGATTAATGTATAATCCCTCCGTTTGCCTTCATTGTTGACTAAACAGCCAGACGCGATCAGGGAGGCTGGCCTTACAGTAAGGCCTCTGCCCACTTGCCTGGAGTGAGTAAAGATTTCCTGCAAAGGGGGGGGGGATTACGTGGTTCAGACAGTATGTTCTGTTAATATGTAGACTGATAAATATGTTGTAGCCTGGCTGCGTGTTGTACTTAGCTGCAAGGCTGGAAACTGCAACGATCTGTGATAAGTGATCAAACCGTCACTGATCATAGCATAGCAGGGAGAATTTGAGGAGGAAGGTACAATACAAAAATACTTTAACTTGTGAAGTCACACTGAGGGCACAATCCTAGCCTGGGGTTAGGCCAGCAAAGTTTGACCAACACAAGGGACACCGACCGTAAAGTATGTTTGGACCACTCTTGGAGTCAGAGAGGCCAGCACACAGACATGCACCAACCCCTGCTAACTGGGCAAGAGGTGGTGACCTTTTTCAAGTGGTGTCCTCTTATATTTAGCAGGGGGAGAGCAATTGTCCCTCTTCACCCCAGCACAGTGTCTTTCTCGTGGCTGTTGCTGGTGGTGTTCTCCATTCTTTTAGATTGTGAGCCCTTTTGGGACAGGGAGCCATTTAACTTTAATGTTATTATTTGCCTGTAAACCGCTTTGTGAACTTTGTGTTGAAAAGCGGTATATAAATACTAGTGATTGATTGATTGAGAGTGGTGCAAACGAGCTTTACAGTGTCTCTTGTGCCGGCCAAGCTTTGCTGGCCTAACTGTGCCGGCCTCACTCCAGGTTAGGATTGCGCTCTGAAAGAAGGATGTCACACGTGGACACACACCTATCCACACCAGTGACAAGTGGTAAAGTGAATGGCTGGTCGGATGGCTCTTCAAGGCCTTTTGGGAGCTACTGGGAAGCTGCGGTGCTTGTGCAATCAAAGTGGAGGCTGAGCTCTGGCTCCCGGGGGCCTAATCTCTCCCTGTACAGCAGCGGTTCCCAAACGTTTTTTTTAAATGCCTGCTCCCTTTTCCTACTGAGGCCATTGGCCACAATTTCCCCATCAGTCTTACAATCTTATATATTGTACAATCTTATATATAGGGCAAAGGGTATTTGGTGAGGATTTCAAGCCCCCCCCCCCCAAGTTGGTTTCCATGGCTCCCAGAGGAGTCATGGCTCACAGTTTGGGAACCACTGCTATATAGTAACAAGCATGCATCTTTTCACAGTACAGAGAGAGACTAGAGCTCTCCATAGACAAGAGACAAGAGCTGACTCAGACGCCATGGGGGAGATGGAACAGGGGGAAGTGGAACAGATGGTAAGTGGAATGGAGTGGAGACGGGGAAGGGAGGAGGGAAGATCAGGCTCAGGAAGGGAGCGGGTTTGGAGTCAATGCCATCCACCAAATCCAAACCCCCTGCCCAGACACAATCCCCCCAACCTGGGCCCATGTGCAATTTGGCTGGCACAGGTCCAAGTAGACCCATCCATACCTTGGAGACTTATCCCCAAGCAAGGGGCAAATGTTCCCTTACCCAGAGGAAACCTCCAGAACTGTCTGTCCCATGATGTACTGTATGATGCAAGCTTTTTTGATGCGGCTGCAGTGGTGGAAGGGAAGATAGGATTCGGCTATAAATCTAAAAAAAGATACTCTTTGCCTGATTGATGAAGCTACCCTCTTCTTATCCTGGCGACCCTGTGAGGTAGGTGAGGCTGACTGACCTAGGATCACACAGTGAGCTTTGCAAATATTTCACTCGGAGCATCTCCAGGTCCTCTGACCAATATACTGCAGCGGCTTAGCAAAATTAGCCATGTTCTGGGGGTGTTGCCTATTTGGGAAGACACAAGGACTGAGCAGTGACTCATACAGAGATAGGACAGGCAACCTCCTATGAGGGTAGAGTAATTCTGCTGGATTTTTGGGAATGATTAGACGATCTGCTCTCCCGCAGATGAAAAGATGCATCAGGAATTGCTAATGACCAGCTAAGGCTGATTGAACAAACTGGACAGGGCAGAGGTGCAGCAGCCAACCTCCTGCCTGGATGGAGTATTTCCAGAAGAATTCATTTCATGCCAGTTGGCACATGAGCTATTCTTTCACCTGTGTGCCTTGGCAGTTTTGGGAGTTCATGCAGTAGGGAATTGTCTCAAGCAAGTAGCCAAGGAGCAAAGCAGTGGTCTGGTCCAGACAACTTGAAAGAGCTTGTGCCCATCTCAGAACCGATCTGTTTTTTGGGGGTAATTCCACCCTGCTTAACTAAAATTCCCAGTGTAGTTTTGAAATTGCTGCAGATCACCTTCACTTCCTCACCCACAATGTGTGGGGGGTAGTTTTGCTCTCGTGCATTCAACACTGGCTGTTTGGCACAGTCACCTAAGACATAACAGTTACTTGGTCCTGGGAAAAAGAACCTGTGCCCAGAGGAGTTTAGACCAGCATTTCCCAAATGCATGACTAAGGGAGTTGCCTGAATGGAATTTTGGTTTTGTTGGGGGCTTAGCTGTCAATTCCCACTTCTGACTAAGCAAAACGTTCTCGGTTCCTTGCATTTTTTTTCTATTGTTTCCAACACTTGTTTTTTTTAAAATGTTTTTAATCTGTTTATTGTAAGCTGCCTTGAGTCCCCTTCATTGTGGGAAAATGCAAGGTGGAAATCAATCAATCAATCAATCAATTAATTGCATGCATGCATACATACATACATACATACATACATACATACATACGTTGTTGTTGTTCAGTCGCAAAGTCGTGTCCGACTCTTCGCGACCCCATGGACCACAGCACGCCAGGCCTCCCTGTCCTCCACTAGCTTCCAGAGTTCGCCCAATTTCATGTTCATTGCTTCGGTGACACTATCTAACCATCTCATCCTCTGCCACCCCCTTCTCCTTTTGCCTTCAATCTTTCCCAGCATGAGGGTCTTTTCTAAAGAGTCCTCTCTTCTCATGAGGTGGCCAAAGTATTGGAGCTTCAGCTTCAGGATTTGTCCTTCCAGGGAGCAATCAGGCTTGACTTCCTGGAGGATTGACCGATGGGATCTCCTTGCAGTCCAGGGGACTCTCAGGAGTCTTCTCCAACACCATAATTCAAAAGCATCTATTCTTCAACACTCTGCCTTTCGTATGGTCCGGCTCTCACAGCCATACGTTGCTACTGGGAAAACCATAGCTTTGACTATGCGAACCTTTGTTGGCAGGGTGATGTCTTGGCTTTTTATTAAGTTGTCTAGGTTTGCCATAGCGTTTCTCCCAAGAAGTAAACATACATACATACATACATACATACATACATACATACATACATACA
>JAJKFI010000013.1:4416190-4428926 GCA_029204185.1 Lerista edwardsae
ACATACATACATACATACATACATACATACATACATACATACATACATACATACAAAACATCCACTACTTGTACCCTGAATACCCAATATACAAGAATTTTCACAAGCAATCTGCCCCCCATCTCCATATACACATTCCCTGCAAATACCATGATGCATAAACAGGATTTAGGTGTTATGGGGGTTATGGGGGTTGTGCGAGACTCTGAGAAGATCTGTTTGTCTTATAGAAACTCATTTGGCTCCCTTTGGAAATTCGCAGCTGTTTTTCCTTAGGGAGAAAAAAAACCTTGCTTTGAGTGTCACTTTTTGCAAATTTTGCAGCCATTCTTCAGTGTTGTTCTCTGAGCAAATGCTGTGTTCCAACTCCCATGTTCGCAAGATAAGGAGATAATCAGCAAGGAGTGTCAGGGCGCAATCCTAGCCTGCTTCGGAACAGGCAGGCCAGTTGGCCTGTGCTGTATCCAGTGCAACTTAGGAGGCACCTGGAGGTCACCTTGGGGTAAGGGGATATTTTCTCCTTAACCAGGGTAAGCCCCAGCCACCGCAATTAAATGGGGCTGCTCGGATCTGCACCAGAGAAATAGCTGGTGCAAGTCTGAGCAGCCCATGTAGGGCTGACTGGGCCAGGGACGGGGGTTAGGATCTGGCCTAAATGCTGGGTCCTGGCCCCACTCCCTCCCCAGGCAGGTTCGCCCACAGGCCGGCTCTCCTCCCTGCCCCGTTCCCCTGCCTCCCAACCCCGCTGCACTGGCCCAACTCAGCCAGGGGAAAACTTGCTTGGCCTAAGACTTGACCCGCTGAGCCAGAGCACATCCCTGCGCAGGCTCAGGGCTCTCCGCACTGCAGCGCATTTGTGACACTCCTGGGCCAGCGTCAGGGGCACTAGCACATGTGCGGAGTGGTGCAGTGCTGAGCACATGGCGGCCTCTAATGATGTGCTAACGGAGCCCTTGAAGGGTTCTCAGGGAGCCCCCAGGCTCCTAGGAGCACAATCCGGTCAACTCTAAATTAGAAGAATGAAAACATGAGTATACTGGAGTAAGAGCGCACTCCTATAGTGGACATTGGGCCGCTGCTGGCACACCCAGACCCACATGGGCGCTAGTGCCATTGGGCTGAGTCGCTGCAGTGCCCCTGCAGCACCAGCTGAACTCAGCTGACACAAGAGTGGTTCGGGGCGTGGGGAGAGCTGGAGGGAGGGAGGAGCTGGGTGGGGGTTGACGGACCAGTAGGCGTGCTGGCCTGGGGAGGGGCTGGGCGATTCGAGCCATGTGGCCTTCTCAGCCCTGCAGGTGCAGAACAGAGGAATCCATAGGGAATGCTCAAGCCTCACCTGGAGCAAGGGCACGAATGAGCCCTTGCCCCAGGGAGGCTCCCCAGCACATCGAAGCAGCGCTGGATTTAGCGCAGGCCCACAGCTCTCACAATTCCAGCGCAGTTTAGGATTGTGCTCTACATTAGTTGAACTGGTCAGGGAAAGTAACTCCAGCTAACCCAGATAAAGTCAAGAAGCTGATGTGCCTGGCTCGTAGCATGGGAGAGGTCAGTGCAGATAGGAGAGTTAAAAGTCAACAACACACATTCTGAATGGGTTGTAATAAATATCATAATCTCATCCAGGATGTGCAGCGCACCAAACACATGCACTGCCGCTGAAATCCAGCAGACTCCGCAGGCGTCACTAGGTGCTGGGTTGCAGTGTTTGTTTACATTGTTTCTGCTCAGCTACTACAGGTCCCTGCTCAGCTGACCCTGCAAGGAAATTATTGGCTATGGGATAGCAGCCCGGGTCCACCTGAGCACTTGCTGTCCGAGTCAACAGCCGTGCCCGCAAGAGGTGGCGACAAAACCTGCGTCGGTATTATTCAGCGCAGTTTTCAAAATGAATCACATCAAAACGAATGACATCAAACGAAATATATATGGTTGAAACCCACTGGAGGAAATACTTCGGGGTTGTTTTTTTTTTCCTGCCATGGAGAGGCTTCCCAAACTAAAAGTAACATGTTTAGTTAAAAAAAAAAAAATTAACAACAGAGAAGCTCAGCAAATGGGAAGCATTTTGGTCTCTGTTCAAGTTCTAATAAAATCTGTTTACTGAACTGGTTGACCTCTTTCCTGGAATCTTCTCTAAGTTTCCCAGAACTTTGTATCATGTGGTTCTTTGGTCATTAATAACCAAGTATGACACAGCAGTTTAGGCTCACAGCAGCCTCACTCTGCGTTCGAGCAGGCGCCAGGAGCGAGCACACAAAACATCTCAGCTGGAGCTGCGGGATTTGGTGTGAGAGCCGCACGGCTGTGATGCGGCAGTGAGCAAAAACAGGGGGGGGGAGAAAAAAGAAAGGGCAACAGCAGGAAGTGATTCATCAGGGCACTGTGCAAAATGCTGTACGTGGTCAGAAAAGATCTGCCTCCAGCCGGTCGCTGCCGTGAGAACTACAACAGCACCGGACAGGCTGCAAGAGGCTCTGACCTGGTGTCCACACTCAGAGCCCACTCGGCTTATGCGGAAGACGGTGTCCCTCCCACTCTACTAATACCTTCAGGGGACAGGGAGTTGTCTGAGGCTAATGTGGATCAGAGAAACTGAGGACTGCTCCCTTCTGAGCCGCCCACTCCCTGTGCTCTTTCGCACACCACATGGCTCCTGCCTGGAAATGTTTGGCTTTGGAGCTGGCAGCCCGTCAGCTCCTCTCTGGTTTCCTTTTGGCCCAGCTCACTTCTCCTTACGTCAAACTGGCTGCTGCCTCCGAGGCCAGATTAAAAGGATCAGGGCAAGGTAGCACAGAGGCCGAGAGCAAGCCGTATTCCGTGGGACCCACGGCAAAGGAACAGAAGATGCAGTGGCGTAGCTAAGGGATCTGGCACCCGGAGTCCATAACATTCCACCACCACCACCACCCCTGCACCACCACCCTGCCCACAGAAGGCCTCCTGAAGCCTTAGAAAAGCACTTCCAGTTTTCACCAAACACTAGCAGGGGCTTCCGGGAGGCATTCTAACACCCCCTCTGGCATCGTATCCGGGACAATGCACTCCCTGTGGCCCATCTAACCACACCACTGAGAGCACAATCCTAACCTGGAGTTAGGCCGGCACAGTTGGGCTAGCAAAGTTTGGCTGGCAGTAGGGCCACTGTAAAGCACGTTTGGACCACATGAGGGCCACTGTAAAGCTCTCAAAGTCAGGGAGGATGGCGCACGTATGTGTGCTGGCCTCTCTGACTGCAAGAGTGGTCCAAACATACCATACCCTTGTGCCGGCCAAACTTTGCTGACCTAACTGTGCCAGCCTAATTCCAGGTTAGGATTGTGCCCTGAGAAGATGTCTGGCATTGGAATGCACAGCCTCCAGTTAGCAACCCTTGTGGCTAACATGCATGTTCATTTACATGACCTAGAGCCCAATCCTATCCAACTTTCCAGTGCACATGCAGCCATGCCAACAGGGCGTGCACTGCATCCTGGGGTGGGGTAGTCACTGAAGCCTCCTCAAGGGAATGTTTGTTGCCTTACCTTGGAGCTGTATTGTGGGTGCATCTGGAAACATGGATAGGATTGGACCCATAGTCACTTATCACATAGTCTCAGCAGTAACTGTTCCCAACCTCCTCACCCAAGTCAAGAGATGAGAACTGTTCCATCTACGTCAAGCCCCAGTGGCTGCATGCTTTTAAAGCTACCGCTTAGCGAATGGTAGGGCTGACTTAAAAGTTCTCAAATTGAGGAGACTTGGGGAGGGTGTTGTCACATCCCTGGGGCAGGCCCGGTCCTAGGGTGGCAGGCTCGAGGGGTCCAAAAGGGTTCGTACTCCACCAGGTTAGATGACCGTACCCATACCTGTCGACGAGAGGATGCAGGGAGCCCCAGGAAGGTTGAGCCAGTTCAAGCAGGCAACATCAGTCTCAGCCCAGTCTCAGGGAAAGGCGGTTGCTTCACCCTTGGTCCTTTACCCTGGGAGTAGGTGGCTGATGCTCCACAACCTCCTGCTCTGCCTTCCCAGGCACAACTGCCCTCATCACCGGCTGCTGGCTGCTTTTTATGGCTAGGTCCCGCCCGCCCCTGAGACTCTAGCCCTTCCTCTCCTCCTGAGACAGGCCTAGCTGCCCAGAAGGGCACGGGGGCTTGCAGGATCACTCCCGGCCCTACTCTCCTTCCCCAGGGTTTTGGCCTGGCTCGACCTGACCGGTCCACCTCCTGCTTTCCCTGAGGGCCTTGCTTGGGCCCTGGTGGGAGGCTGGAGGCTGCTGCCGTTCCTCATCCGTGGAGGTGACCCTCGGGTCCAGGTAAGGCCGGGGTCCAGGAGGACCCCGGACAGGTGTCAGTGATGTCATTCAGGGGGAATGGACCAGAACGGGTGTTCCGGATCCTAACTGGCTCCATGGCTGGTTCCGGGTTCCCGACGAGTGCCAATCACAAGTGAGTTCCTGTTCCTAAATCATTTGAATGACACCACTGACAGGTGTGTAAGAAGAACTGGGGTTAGGGGCCTTGTCTGATTGCTATTCACTGAGTCCAAACCCACCAGGACAAGTAACACTTCCCACGTCCGTGAAGTTTGTCCCTTTGATGCAGGTAAAGGCAGGCATCTTCAGCTCTGTAGCAATAAAGGCTGGAAACGGACTTCCTAAATACTCACGTATATGTCGCTGACTAGCCAGACAGCAGGACTCCCAATCAGATGCAACGCCGTGGGTGTTAGTCATCATTTCCTAGGATAGCCAAAAATGCCTTGAATTGTGAAAGGGGGCAAATGGCCAGGTCACCCCTGTGTTCTGTGGGCTGATTCAGATGTGACCCACACGCCCATGCACATTGAGGATGGTGCGCATGATTTCCTCCTCCATTTGCTTGGCAATCCCAGAACATATGGGGGTGGCTGGGAAGACATACGTTTCACTTCCCAGTGCTCTGAGGCCGAGAAATTGCCACACACTGACATGTCCTCATCATGAATAGAACAATACTGGGAGAATGAGGTGTATTCCCTTCTTTGGGATGCCAACACAGGAGGTACCTTTCGAAGCAGATCCATGATGCTGTCACTCTGTGCTCACATTATTTCTTCCCAGAGTCTTACAGCCCAGTCCTACCTAGTTCTGCAGCAATCCAGTGGCCCCAGTGTGGGCTATGCTGCATTCCGTGGAGGAATCTAACAGGCAGGGTGTCTATTTGGGGTAAGGGGACATTTGTTTCCTTTCCTTGGGGAAAGCTCCAGCGGCTGCTGTGGGTCAACTCAGACCTGCACCAGCAATATTGCTGGCACAAGTGTGTATCGGGTTGCAGCCTAAGGCAGCTATGGTAAAGAATTTGGCAAGAGTCAAGGTAAGAGTCTATCAGTCAAGGTAAGAGTACTATCAGGAAATGGTAAGTGGTAATATTAAAGAATATTAATATTATTTATTATATAGCATTTATTATTAATAAAATTACTAATATTAATTATTAATTTTAATTATTAAATAGTAATATTATTAAATAGTAATATTAATGATTATAATTGATATTAATAAATTTATTAATAATAATAAATATATTATTTATTAATATTATTAATAAATACACTGAAAATAGTACACCCATACTCCCTTGGGATGAGCGTTCATGACACACAGATCAATGGATTTTCATTGAACAGCAAACCTTGTGAACTTTCCGGTGCTGATTCACATGGGTTTTCTGATATGTGGATGCAATCTGCAGCAACTATGCAGCTCTATATTATATAGGGCACATTTTTAACCAACCTTCTAACCAACGTTCGAGCACTGACATAGCTGTGCCAGTGAGGCACAGCAGTTGGGGGGCAGTCACAGAGGCCTCCTCAAGGCAAGGGAACGTTTGTTCCCTTACCTTGGCGCTGCATTGCCCTTACCCCAGTGCTAGAAAGTTGGTTACGATTGCACCGTTAGTTTTCCCCAGTCGCCCCCTGAAGAAGTGCAATCATGTTCAGAGTGTGGATAGAATTCCTTTCAAGAAACGTTTTCACAGTACCTTTTCGAGGTCTACCTCCAGGGTTTGCCCTTTCTTGTGTGTGAGAGAAAGAGAGCGTGAAGACCAGGCAAAAAGACAATTCTTAATGAAGACAGATGCAGAGGTGTAGGGAGGGTGCTCTGGGAAGAGGCGACTGCGGCGGGTGCTGGCTGCAGTTGGGCGCTGCAGCAGGGAAAACCCCATGCACTTTTTGTAGCGCCTTCCCTTGCACTCTGCTAGCTCCTAAATGGAGCAATTCTGGGTGCAGGGAGGTGTGGCCAGGTGATGCACGGGGGACGGCAGAGGCGTAGGGAGGGTGCAGTGACATCGCCCCGCCCCAGGCTCACTGAAAGCCAGGTATGGCTCAGGCCAGATCGTTGCATGTGGTTTGCAGGAGGAAGTCTTGAGAGAAGGGGAGGGGCAGGGCCGCTTTACACAGGAGCTCAGGCTCCTGCAAAGCCTAGCATTTTGTCCCCCCCTTCTGGGAACGCCACTGATTTCTATACCTTAGAATTAATGCTGCCTATGTGCCTACTTGCTCTCTGCCTGCTCTACATATGTACTTGTAAGCAAGCCCATGTTACAAAGCACTACATATCTCTCCCAAAGCACTACATATCTCGACAAGGAAACCAATCCTGTAAATGCTGGTTCTGGAACTACCACTTAGTGAAGTGGAGGATGTGACAAATAGGCACATCGATTCCTTTCCATGCTTCCTGCCATGTCAGTGTTCTGGACAGTGAAGATCCACCTACACAATATTATATGACATAGCTGATTACAAGGCTCACACCTTGCCTAATTCAGGGGCAGCTTCCAGACTGACACATGAAGTTGCCTCCAATGGAGTCAGACCGCTGGTCCATCTAACTAATGTCCACATTGACTGGCAATGATTCTCCAAAATTTTCAGATCTTTCCCTTTACCTGGAAATGCCAGTGATTAAAACTGGGGCTTTCGGCATGGCAGTGTGCTCTGAGTTTACTTTATTTTTCTGAAGAATTTATATCCTGCCTTTCCCATGCCAAAGTAAATGCCCCAGGTGGTTTACATGGGCAGGCTAGTCTAAACCACAATTTTTCAATGGGTTTTTTTTTCAAACAAAACCAGGAAAATATACAACTTTTCTGGTATCCACTGATTCGGTATCCACAGTTTCAGTTATCCACAGATACTGGGACACCTATTAAAAAGGTAGGGGAACATTAAACAAATCTCTTTTTTAACCTTGTTGCAGCAAAGCCACTGGTGTTCCCATATCTTTAAAAAGGTGCCCCCAATATCCACAGTTTCAGGTATCCAAGGGTGGGTCTGGAATGGAACCCCAGCAGATAACAGGGCATCTGCAATTCACTGAATCCTTAGTCCGAGATGTAGCCTTCATAGTGTGGTTCTCTCCACCGTTGGGCTTCAGCAGGCAATTGGAAGTCAAGCCTAGACAGGTCCTCAAGGTCATACTCCATTTTTTTTGCCAGCTAGCCCTCTCACACATTCCCACACTGGCTAATCAGCTACACAGTGACTCTGTTCTGCCACAGCAAGTACTGAAACTTGCCACAGCCTGGCATTCCATCTCCCATCCAAAACCAAGAAGCCAGATTCTCCTACTTAGCTTCAGGCAGTACTAGCAACTCAACCATCAGTCCACACTTCCTGAGTTACATCCCCTCCTTTTGAGCAAATGCAGTCTCACCCTCAGGGGTGGAGGGGAGATTTTTACTGTAAAAAAATGGAAAATGGTATATGGAAAAGAGTTCACTTTCCTTCTCCTGTGTCATGGTCCTGATCTGAATTGCACCCCTCAAGTCTGATAGAAATGCATCTTCACATTACTTATAGTGACCCTCATGTAGTTCACACCTCAAGAGGTGTGGACTGATGGTTGAGCTGCTGGTACTGCCTGAAGCTAAGCAGGAGAATCTGTGGTCTATTTTGGGGTGGGAGACAGAATGCCAGGCTGGGACAAGCTGCAGGACCTGCTGTGGCAGAACGGAGTCACTGTGGAGCTGATGAGCCAGTGCAGGAATGTTGTGAGAAGGCCCAGCTGGCAAAAAAATGGAGTCCAACCTTGAGGACCTTTCCAGGCTGGACTTACAATCACCTGCTGAAGCTCAATGGCACACAGTCAGAGAAGAGAACCACACTGTGAAGGCTACATCCGGGACTGAGGATTCAGTGAATCACAGAATACTGTATAGTTGTAAAAAAAAAAAAAAAAACCATTGAAAAATGGTGGTTTAGACTGGCCTGCCCATGTAAGTCACCTTGGGTATTTGTTTCGGCATGGGAAAGGCAGGGTATAAATTCTTCAAAATAAATAAAGTAAATAAAATTCACCCATGTCCTCTCTATCCCAGGTACAAAGACAAATATAGTTTGTGAGCTCCCTTTTTGGAGCATTATCCTATTTGCCAATGGTGCTACCCAGACTGTGTCTTCATCTCCCCCTTGAGTAAACAGGGCACATGTGTCTGAAAATAAAGGACATGTGGTTTTGCTAAAGAGAAAGTACACAACGTCAGAAAAAGGAAACTAGCTGACCCATGGGGAAGAAACTCCTACAGTGAATCTGGGTGCTGACAATTGCGCTGACAGTAAAGGAAATAATGATGCATTCTTTTCTGAAGTTCCTGTGGTTGCCCACAACTGAAATACTATTAAAGAATGTTTGTGCATTTATCACAGCACGAACACTAAATAGGACTTCTGTTGCGAGACTAGCATCCCAATCCGACTTAAATCCCCAGTGGCACCCGTGTGACTTCTGCTATATTTTGTGCGGGATCTCTGGCTGCTTGAGATCTCAGGGCAAGGGGTTGTTGTCCCCTTACCCTTTGGTAAGCCCCAGCAGCTGCAATGGGTCAACTCAGATCTCCACCAGCAATAACGTTGACACAAGTCTTCATTGATCCTCTCAGGTTTGGGTATGTGTGTGCCAACACTCCAATCCAGCCCTCTCCTTCGCCCAATCTGCCCGCCCACCAACCCGTATTGCCACCCTATTCCACCCTTCCCCTACCCTGTTCCATCCCTCCCTCCCCCCCCCGGGCTGAACATTGGCTCTGGTGGGCCTCCCAGTGATCGCCGTGCCCTGAAGGAGAATCTGATTTTAAAGTTATTTCTAGAAGATACCTCTACGCATTGGAGAATAAAATGATGCTAACAGTCATGCCTCTTTGCTGGAAAAGGGAGCAGATTTGCTGGAAAAGGCTGCAGAAAAGGGTGCTGGAAAAGGGACATGGGTGGTGAGGGCAACCAATTTTGGACACTGATGTAGAGAGTTATCCAGGAGATGATGTCTAACAGTCCAGTCCTCATCAGCCTAACACCAGCGGAATAAGCACTTTGTGGCAGCGCAGAAGTTTGTGGTACTGGCAATTTGTACAATGGTGCGAGCAAGGAAGTCCTTGGGGAATTCTAGGCACTTTTGTGCTGTGTTTTCACATTCTCATCAACTGCATTTGAGCCAACCCACAAGACTTTCCTGACTTGGTTTTAACTGGGTCAGGCAGGATACGATGACTTAGGGCGCAATCCTAACCTGGAGTTAGGCCAGCACAAGTTAGGCCAACAAAGTTTGGCTGGCAGAAGGGACCCCGTAAAGTATGCTTGGACCATTCTCCGAGTCAGAGAGGCCAGCACACAGACATGCACCATCCTCCCTGACTCTGAGAGTGGTCCAAACACATTTTATGGTGTCCCTTGTGACAGCCAAACTTTGCTGGCCTAACTTGTGCCAGCCGAACCCCAGGTTAGGATTGGGCTCTTAATTTCTTTGGCTGTTACATGAATTTTTTGGAATGTCCATATTTTAATTATGGAGGGAACAGCAGGGAACCTCACAATGAAATGTAAAAGTCCCACCCTCTGAATCCCTTCATTTTACTAAATCATGGCCAGTAAAGCCTTCTAGGAACAATTGCTATCAGGGCTGTCACATAATGTGCGGGGGCCTCTCTGCCCCATGGTAACTTGAGCACTAGGGTATGCCTCAAGATTGGAATAGCCAGCTAGTGGCAAATGAGAAGACCTGCTTTCCTTCTTGGAGCTTTATCTTTATAGCTGACATTACATGGAAAAATCAATAAGGTACACCGGAATATGGATGAGTTCTGTGGTAAGCCACAATTTTGACTTGTGTTGGAACAGTTTCACAAGACGTTGCAGAAAGGGCAATCTCTGGAGGTAGACCACAACGGTGCTGTGAAAAAAATCTCCCCGTCTGTGACAGCCCTCTTAGCAATTCCTTTTCTTCCTGATCTTATTTCCAGGGATCAGGCATGCTGTATAGCAAGGTTGTAGTGGGTTGATTGTACATTGCCTATACGGCATTAGGCAGCCAAGCCACACTGTCCTTATACAAAGTTCATGCAACAGATACATAACAGATGAATATCTGTGCCAGGGCTTCTCATATAACAGTGTTCCTGATTTCAGTGGTTGTTGCAGACCTATGTTTCTGCTATGCAAACTGCTTTTCTTTGCCTGTGAGACAAAATAGATAAGAAGGGCGTTTTGAACACTGGCATGTCAGGGAGAGAGAGAACTGAGAGAGCACGTGCACACGTGTGTGATGTGTGATTGACGCTTCTGACATCTTTTACTTTTTCAAAAAGCAGCCATAGCTTGATAGGCATTTGGATCAGGGTCACAGCATGCAGGGGCAGAACTTAATCCTCTGCCTTTTCCATGATTTAGAAGCCCTTGCAAAACCTAGAGTGCAATCCTAACCTGGAGTTAGGCCAGCAAAGTTTGGCTGGCATCAGGGCCACTGTAAAGCGTGTTTGGACCACTCTCAGAGTCAGGGAGAATGGTGCACGCCTGTGTGCTGGCCTCTCTGACTCTGAGAGTGGTCCAAACATACTTAACAGTGTCCCTTGTGCCAGGCAAACTTTGCTGGCCTAAGTGTGCTGGCCTAACTCCAGGTTAGGATTACACCCTTAGCATCCTGCACCCACTCTAGGGATGCTACCGCCTATGCTATACATTTTCCCTTCCACAGCTCTAACAGTATAGAGTAGGAATCAACTTGGATGTGGGTTGCAGCATGTGAGAAAAAGGATAGTCTCTCCACATTATAGCTCATATCCAAATTGGGGGGGGGGGCATAGCCCCGTTCTGAACAAGAATTGTGGGTCTCCAACTCCCCCATTAAGTCCCAAATAAATGAAACTTAGCATTAACAAGGTTTGATATTGGCTGGTGTCCATCAATTTCACTTTTGGAGAATTGATCATAAGTAACTCAAATGATTCATCATCTCTACACTCAGCCCACTAGGCATGTATGCCCAGGCATCAGCCCCCCTCCCCCATTTTTGAAGGACCTTGTAGGCAGCAGATACATGACCTTTTGAGTCCCTGAAAAGCTGTCAGACATGACTAACATAAGAAGAGCCCCGCTGGATCAGGCCAAGGCTCATCCAGTCCAGCTTCCTGTATCACACAGTGGCCCACCAGATGCCTCAGGGAGCACACGAGACAACAAGATGCCTGCATGCTGTTGCCACTCCCCTGCATGTGGCATTCTGAGGTAAATATGCACAGCATTGTCATTCAGCCGGAACGCTGGGTGGGAGGAATGGGTGAGCGGCAGCCCGCCTGTTGCGTTCCGGTCCGTTTCGCCGGGGCAGGGAAGACGGCGAAACGGACCAGAATGCAACGGGCGGGCTGCCGCTCACTCGTTCCTCCCGCCCAGCGTTCCAGCTGAATGACAACACTGAATATACCCAATCTGTACTGTAAAACACAGGGACATAAGAAATGCCCTGCTGGATCAGGCCAAAGGCCCATCTAGTTCAGCTTCCTATATCTCACAGTGGCCCGGCAGATGCCTCAGGGAGCATACAAGACATCAAGATGCCTGCATCCTGGTACCACTCTCTTGCATCTGGCATTCTGAAGTACCCTACTTCTAACATAAGAAGGTGGCATCATCCATCATGGCCTGTATCCTGCGATGGACCTTTCCTCCAGAAATCTGTCCAATCTCCTTTTAAAGGCACCTAGGCCAGATGCCATCACCACCTCCTAGGGCATGGAGTTCCACTGAATAATTACCTGCTGGGTAAAAATTGTATTTCCTTTTATCCATTCGTGGATGTCCCCTCTATGTAGACTGCCAGGCTACATTCAGCTTGGTGAGTAACACGTTGGACAGGCCTGTTGACAACAACTCAGAGAACTCCCAGGAAACAGCTCTGAGTAAAGTACATTTTAAATCACATCTCAGATCTGTGTCCAATGCATTGATTATCTTCATCAGTCAGCGATTAAGTTCTTAATGCCATCCATCATGGAGTAAAGGATGGACTATTTGGAATTCTTTCTTCTGGGTGTGCATTATGTCATTCACTAAGAAGCCACAAACTTTTGGGTTCCAAACACTCCATTTTTGCAACAAAGCTTAAAAGTACCGCTCCTCTTGCAAAGTTAGCGAGAGAAAGCTCTGTGATTATGTATTAAAACATGTCATATTTGACTGACTTGCTGTAACTTTAACATAATTGCCTTTAACTGTGAAAAAAGGAGTTGCAAGTAATATTCACAGAGCTAATTATGGCTTCTTCCTTGAGATGTTCATTTCCCCTGAATTACCTGAAGCTCAGAATTGATGGCAAATGACCAACAGGATTATCTATTGAAACAGCAAGGAGAACTAGGTAAGGATCTGCTGGATTTTTAATTGATTTTTTTCAATTGATTAAATCTCTCTCTCTCTCTCTCTCTCTCTCTCTCTCTCTCTCTCTCTCTCT
>JAJKFI010000013.1:4428936-4488308 GCA_029204185.1 Lerista edwardsae
TCTCTCTCTCTCTCTCTCTCTCTCTCTCTCTCTCTCTCTCTCTCTCTCTCTCTCTCTGCATCAACATGTCTCTATTACTTCTGGAAAGTCATGCAAAAGACATCTGGAAATTATCACATTTTATTAGGACTCATAAACCATTAATTTTACTATGAGTTAAAAAGCATCGTTCCTTGCGGAGGCTTTGACCCATAGCCAGGAAGAAAAGCAAAACAAAACAGCAACCACATGGAAGACGCTGTCTGATCAGGTGGGGCTTGGCCCTCTCTGTTGTTACCACGGTCGTTCTGACTGACAAAGAGGCAAGTGCAAGCTACATTTTGAACTGAACCATGGTTTGCCTCTTCAGCAGTGGGTGCTGCTACAACAGAAATGGAAGCAATCCCACCACACATGGGCAGGTGCCTGTGCATCCAGCAGGGCTCTTCTTATGTTCTTATGTTCTTATGTTCTTTGGTGACAGTCTTTGGGTATCCGCCGGTGGGCCCCCACTGTGCTTGTCGGTGGAGGCAGCTACACAAGGGCATAGCTAATGAAAATGTAGCCCAGTGCAGAGGGCAAAATGTTGCCCCACAAGTGACGTCACAACAGGAAGTGATGTCACAGTTGCATTTTCATTTTCTCTGGTTTTTTGGCCATAACATTTGATAGAGTTTGGTAGCACCTCAAAAAGGACATAGTGAAGCTGGAAAAGGTGCAGAAGAGAGCGATGAAAATGATTACGGGGCTGGGGCACCTCCCTTATGAAGAAAAACTGCAGCATTTGGTGCTCTTCAGCCTAGAAAAAAGGCGCCTGAGGGGGGACATGATTGAGACATACAAAATTATGCATGGAAGGAATAGAGTTGATAGAGGGATGTTCTTTTCCCTCTCTCAAAACACCAGAAGCAGGGGACATCCGCTAAAACTGAGGGTTGGGAGAGTTAAAACAGATAAAAGGAAGTACTTTTTTACCCAGCAGGTAGTTAATCTGTGGAACTCTTTGCCATAGGAGGTGATGATGACATCTGGCCTAGATGCCTTTAAGAGGGGATTGGACAGATTTCTGGAAGAAAAGTCCATCGTGGGCTATAGGCCATAATGGATTGTGCAACCTCCTTACATTAGTAGTAGGCTATTTCAGAGTACCGGGTGCAAGGGAATGGCAACAGGATGCAAGCATCTTGTTGTCTTGTGCCTCCCTGGGGCACCTGGTGGGCCGCTGTGAGATACAGGAAGTTGGACTAGATGGGCCTTTGGCCTGATCCAGCAGGGCTCATCTTATGTTCTTACGTTCTTAGAGTAAAGATATTACATTCTAATTTGTTTCATTCTATTCTGCATTAAATTACCTATCCAGTGATATATAACATGATGGTATTATTCATGCATACCAAGATTTTCACAATTTTGGCCACTAGTGCCAAGCTCAGCTTGTTGCCCCCGAAAGCTTGTTGCCCGGTGCAATTGCACCCCCCTGCACTTCTTTAGTTACACCCTTGCAGCTACACGACAGCCATAAAGCAGCCTCTGCTGCCGCAACACTATTTACCCAGTGGTGTCATCTAAATGATTTAATAACAGGTACTCACTTTTGATTGGCACGTGTCGGGACCCGCCCACCGGAAGTGACGTCATAAGCCAGAAGTGATGTCGTTGCAGGAAGTGACATGAAAAAAGCCCTTTTTGAGGCCTCAGATGATTTTAAACTGACTCAACAGTTGCAACAGTATTCCACAGCATCCCCAGAACATGTTAAGGAGGCCTGGCATCATGTTAAAACCCCAGAGCAACTCATTTTTCAGTGGCAAGGAAAGGAAAGGCTCCGCTCGCTGCCTGCCTGCCTGCCTGGCTCTGAGAACATACAGGCAACTCAAACATGCAGGAAATTCAAACGTTACAGAGGGCGGAGTCGACGGTGGAGTCGAGGGTGGGTGAATGGGCGGGGCCAGCTGTAATCCTAGAAACCAGTACTCGCGTACCCCCGCGTACCCCCTGCATGACATCACTGTATTTACCCCCGTGGGATCGGGGAATAGGGTTGGGCCATAAGATTTTTAAAGGAATGCCTGCCTATAGACAGCTTTTTCATCAAGCCAATGCTTGCCATATACATACATAACAAACTGCAGCGGGTGCTGACTATTCCAAAATTAGCTCATCAATAAGCAACACAACGTTGTACAACATGTCTCAATTTTTTCATAACTTTATCAGATATGGCTGAGGTCACATTCTGATACATTGCAACTCAACTCTCGCTTATTTCCAGTAGGACTTGAAAAATGGTTAGGGGAAATGGTTTCCCAAAACCACAGGTTATGCCCATGGAGAAGACAGCTCATGCAGTAACAATGGGCAAAATTAAATAGTTGTTATCAATGGCACATAGCTCTCCTTAGGCTTATGATGCAGCCACAGTGTCAAATGGCACCTCTAGATTCTGTTAATCTCCATATAGCAAGTTCTAGATTTAGTACTCAGTATCTCCAGGGAATCTCCAGTACCTACTGGGAAAGACCCTGCCTAAAACGCTTGATAGCTACCATCACTCACTATAGACAATACTGAGCTAGATAGGCCAATTGCCTAACTCCATGGAAGGCATATTCGTGTTTTCTCTTTGGGCAAGTAACTATTATAAGATTAAGAGCACAATCCTAAACTGCTCTGGAAGAGCACAGGTCAGCAGGCCTGCTCTGTATCCAGCACAGCTTAGGACTGCAGTGGAGCCTCCACAAGGCGAGGGCATGTTTGCACCTTTGCCCCATGGTAGGTGCCAGCCACGCTTATGAGCTAGTTGGATCTGTGCCTGCTATACAGCAGGCGCAGATCCAAGCTCCCCGCACGGCCTGAATCAGCCACAACCAGGCTCCACCCTCCTACCCAGGCCAGTTCACCTCCCAGACCACTCACCCCATCCCTCCCGCCTTCCCCCTGCCCAGAACTGCCCCTGCGCCAGCCGAACTCAGCTGGCTTGGGAGCAGCGCATCGGGGGCTTGCGCCAGCGCTGTGGAGTCAATGAAGGCTCCTGCATTGGCATTGCACTGGTGCACACATGCTTTACAACATGTGGACAACAGCACTCGGTGAACGTTTAAGCTTGCGCCAGCTGTGGGGAGGGTCGGTTGGATTGCGCCGCCCATTGCAAGACAATGATTTGGACTTTTCTAGAAACCACTAAGAGAGCGCAATCCTAACCTGGAGTTAAGCTGGCACAGCTAGGCCAGCAAAATTTGGCCAGCACTAGGGCCACCATAAAGCATGTTTGGACCACTCTCAGAGTCAGGGAGGTGTGCTGGCCTCTCTGACTCTGAGTGGTCCAAACATACATTATGGTGTCCGTTGTGCCAGCCAAACTTTGCTGGACTAACTCCAGGTTAGGATTGCGCTCCAAGTCTATACAGAAGTGACAAAGTTCTCTTCAGGAAAGCCACCATGTGAAAGGACCCCAAAGCCTCTTCTTCTCCCATGTCCTATCATGACCTCTGCAGGCACCCCTCCTCCCTCCTTGCCAAGGGGTAGTTCCACATCAAATTGGCTGGGAAATGGTAAATTGGTGTCTATCACAACTCGAAGAATACAGCACACAATTGTCTGTTGCAAGGCAAGGTGGTTTATCAGTGGCGTTCCTGCAGGGAGGGTAAAATGCTAAGTTTTGCAGGAGGCTGACTTCTTGCGTAACACCATCCCTCCCCTTCACCTTCAGAGCCATTAGTGGCTTAGAGAACAAAGCCTCAAAGCCACAAATAGCTCTGTAGGCAGGGAGGGCCACGTTACACAAGAGCTCAGGCTGCTGCTAAACCTAGTGCCCCCTGTAGGAACACTACTGTGGTTTATTACACACTTCAGATGCATAAATGTCCCATTCCTCGCCCCTCTTTGCGATGCTCTCTCCTCCGTCTTTCCTTGCCCTGCTCTGCTCGACTTCCAGTGATGTCATGCAGGGAGTACGCGGGGGTACGCGAGTACCGGTTTCTAGGATTACGGCTGGCCCTGCCCATTTGCCTGCCCACTTGTCGACTCCGCCCCCTGCAGCGTTTGAATTTCCTGCACGTTTGAGTTGCCTGCACGTTCTCAGAGCCAAGCAGGCAGGCAGGCAGGCAGCGAGCGGAGCCTTGCCTTGCCACTGAAAAATGAGCTGCTCTGGGGTTTTGGAACTGTTGGGTCACTTTAACATGATGCCAGGCCTCCTTAACATGTTCTGGGGGTGCTGTGGAATACTGTTGCAACTGTTGGGTCAGTTTAAAATTGTCTGAGGCCTCAAAAAGGGCTTTTTTCATGTCACTTCCTGCCACGACATCACTTCCAGCTTATGTCGTCACTTCCGGTGGGCAGACCCTGACAAGTGCCAATCAAAAGTGAGTACCTGTTTCTAAATCATTTGAATGACACCACTGTCGACTTCTCTCCTCCTGTCACACAACCCTCTCCCGCTCTGCCCTTCATCTCACTGCACCCTCCCAGCACCAGCCCTCCCAATCAGCAGCTTCTACTTGCAGCCAGCTCTGAGGTGCCCACGGCGTGTGTCATTTCCAGGCATCCCAGGGCCACCCAGTTGAACAAGCCACAAGCACATGAACCGCATGGCTATGCCCGCCGCACTGAAATTCCACACCCCCCCCTAAAACTGTCACTGCGCCAAATCCACCTGACCTGGCCCTGTCGAGAGACCTTCCCAGTGGCCCTGAAAGCCGTCCCACTGGATCTGTACCAAGCTCTGACCAGCTTCCAGATGCATAGTAATGTATAGCCTTTTTCAATCAGCCTGATTCAAGTGGTTATTCAGTGCAATTAAGTGGTTGTTCAGTGCATTTGGGATGTGGCGGTGCAGCGGGTTAAACTGCTGCTGCTGGGCTTTCCGACCAGAAGGTTGGGAGTTCAAGACTGCGCGATGGAATGAGCTCCCATTGCTTGTCCCATCTCCTGCCAACCTAGCAGTTCGAAAGCACCTAAGATGCGAATAAAGAAATAGGGACCACTTCAGTGGGAAGGTAATGGTGTTCCGTGCACTACGGCGTATAGTCATGCTGGCCACATGACCACGGAAGCTTGTCCTCGGACAAAACGCCGGCTCTACAGGCTTTGAAATGGAGATGAGCACGGCATGGCCCCCTACAGTCGGTCACGACTAGACCATTCGGTCGTGGGGAAACCTTTACCTTTTTTCAGTGCATTTTATTGAGGTGCAGGAATCTCACTGGGATTTTGAAGGGCTTAAATGTTTACAGTTTATTTTTATGCCTGCTCATCAATATGTCGCTTGGTTCTTTGGATAGGGAGGGAACGTTTTGCTCTCCATGGTAGGCCTATCTGTTGGAGGAAAGGCCATCCATGCTTACTCACACTAATTAGATGTACCTGCTGCCACACATAGGATCATGTCACCACCAGGAAACACCCTCTAAGTGGGTCAGTGGAATCATGACATAACAGGACCTTGGTTATGGCAACAGGTTCATGACCGCCTCAGTACTGGTTGGAAACAGCAGGAAGCCAATAGAGTAGCTTTTGCTGCACGGCTGCCTGCATGAATTGGACTTCAGTAATTACGATCAGCGTCCACAGATTTGAAGAGTGATTTCTAAGCAACAGAGTGTGACGTGTGTGCAGGGCTGGCTTTAAGCCAATGTGACCAATGTCGTCACATCAGGCCCTGCGCTTCAGGGGGCCCTGCACTAGCAGGGCGAGCATATTGCCTGTGGCTGCAGCTGGGATCTCTATGGGCTATAAGTCAGTGGGGTGAGCAGAGCAGCTTTACTCTCCCACCTGCCTCTGCGTAGGAACAGCCCAAAATGGGCCACCTGGAAGCAGTTGGCAGTGATGTTATGATATCACCACCAACTACTTCCACATGCTATGCTTTGCATGTGGCACGAACAGAGCTCTTCTTGGTGAGTGGGGGGTCCGAAGGGAGGGTTGGGGGCCCCACAGGAATGCCCCACATTGGGACCCGCTGCTGCTAGAGCTGGCCCTGCATGTGTGTAAGCTTGGGCAGACTCCGGGGCTGGGGGGGAGGCAGGCTAGGGGGAAACAAACATTTGAATAGGGCTCTATTACCATTGGAAATCCCCGTATGATGTCGCATCTGAGAGCGCAGCCCTAACTTGGAGTTACCCCAGCACAGTTAGGCCAGCAAAGTTTGGTTGGCGTAAGGGGCGCCGTAAAGTATGTTTGGACCACTCTCAGAGTCAGAGAGGCCAGCACACAGATGTGTGCCATCCTCCCTGACTCCAAAAGTGGTTCAAAAAACGCTTTACAGTGGCCCTTGTGCTGGCCAAACTTTGCTGGCCTAACTGTGCTGGGGTAACTCCAGGTTAGGGCTGCACTCTCAGATGCGACATCATACTGTGTCGGCCTAATTCCAGGTAAGGATCATGCTCTGAATCAGTTATTCTCCCTCATTTTGCAAAGCTTTACTTTGACACATGCTTTTCTGTGGAGTCTGATTCGGCTGCAAATTGATTCTGTTTGTAGCAACAACGTAAGGGAGGGGCTGCAACACGGATTTGTGTAAGCACAGCAGTATTTACACATTAGAGCCAGTTCCTAGGCTGACGGAAGAGGGAGGGGGTGATGGAAAGGGACTCGCGGCTGGAGGCATTCCACGATGATGCAAGCTCCGTGATGTCAGAGCCTGAGACCACAGGAGTGTTTGCCAAGATGAGTGAGATTCCAGGAGTCTGCAGCTGGTCCCACCGTTTGTACTGTTCTGTGCTGTTCCCTGTCTAGCTGTAAGCTGTGCATCAGAGTTAACCCCTTCTAGGCATCAGGCATGGAGGGAAAGCAAGGGTGAACTTCCTGTTAAACGTGTCCAATATTTCATAATCATTTTTTCCCCTGTTACTGGAGTTTTTAAAATAGCTTTCAAAGAGAATGCAGACCACACTTTCTCAGCCGTGCCCATGGGAGCAGTTGGCAAAAAGAGAAGTTTTGTAGCATAGTTCTTCCTTTGGTCACACAAAGGGGAGTCCTTTAACCTCTCACAGGCCACGTGGTTTCGGGAACAGAGGGCTGGGGCCACACTACGCATGGCAGCGACAATTCCGTGTCTTTAAGCACAGAACTAACTAAAGAAAAATCATAGTTATCTGTTTAGGTAAAATTTTCATTAGTTATGCTTCAGTTGAAGCTGAGTGGCATATAAGAAAAATACAACAAAATAACAGTGAAAACAATATAGCAATTTAAACATGTATATGCAAAACAAAGAAGCTGAGGACGCAATCCTAACCTGGAATTAGAACAGCACAAGTCACTTAGCCTGACCCAGGAGTGTCACAAATGCACCATAAAAAGTGTTTGCACCACTCTTGGGAGTCAGCGCACAGCACACAGCAACTGTCTGTGCGCTGGCCTCCCTGACTCTCAAGAGTGATGCAAATGCATTTTCCGGCACATTTGCAACACTCCTGGGCCAGCACAAATGAAGCAGTTTAAAAATTGCAGCAAAAGGCCAGCAAGGTTAAAATAAAATCTCCGAATGCTGCAGAGCCCTTCCAGAGGCAGCAGGGATCTTCTGAATGGCACCTGCGACCAGCACGGATCCCTTAAACATGGCCAGTGAATGCTTCTACCAGCCATGTTGAAGGATCAGTGCTGGTTGTAGGCACCATTCTGAGGGTCTCTGCAGCCTTTGGAATGTCTCTGCATAGTGGATAATGAGGACAGAGGTGCAGATAACAAGGAAAGTAGCAATTCTGCCCCTCGCTGATAAGCGAATTCGGAGATAGCGAGTTCGCATAGAAAGAGGACTGACTGTAATTTGTACCAAAAGAACCAGCATCAGAAGGAAAGTAGCTGCTAGAGCTGTCCAATTCATACTTGCCCAAGGACTTATGTAATAGAATTCTCACAGCACTATACGAGATAGATTCTATTGCAGATGTCATGCTTCTTATTGTATTGCATCTCAGGCTTCATCAGAGGCCCTGCTCTTTGTCCCAATGCCTGGACAGGAACATAAGACAGGAACATAAGACTGGGACTCTAACACTAACATGATCGTTCAAATGTAGTGCCAGAGTCTGGTCCAACCAGTGGCGTAGCTACCTATGGGGTGAGGGGCACAGCACCCCAGGTGCCATCGTCAGGTGGGGTGTCCACAGTGAACCCCAAATTTCAAAAATCATGAGTTTTCAGAATACTGCCATCATGTTGTGTACCGTTGGATGTGGAATTCCAGAATTCAATGGAAAAAAACTTGAGTGTAATATCTCTATTATAGCAAAAGTATGGCCAAAAAACTAAAAACTGAAAATAAAACTCCTTTTGTAAAATTCGCTGTTTTTAAAATTGCTGTTTTAAGGAATATTACTGTCATGCTGTATACCGTTGGATGTGGAATTTCATCTGGGGTTCAATGGAAAAATCTGGAGTGTAATATCTCTATTCTAGCAAACGTTATGGCCAAAAAACAACAAAAAGCCCCAAAATACAAGTGTCTTATGCAGGGGTGTCAAACATACAGTCTGTGAGCCTGCCTGATAAGTCCACAAATTTTGCCGGGGTGTGTGTCAAAAATTTATGAGCCCCTAGTGGCATAAAAGGTAAAGGTTTCCCCATGACCGGTCATGACTTACCTTAGGGGGAGGTGCTCATCTCCATTTCTAAGCCTGTAGAGCCGGCGTTTTGTCCGAGGACAAGCTTCCGTGGTCATGTGGCCAGCATGACTCTACGCCGTAGCCAGTGGTGGAATCTACCTGCGCTAACAATCGGAGCCCATTCGCATATTGCAGGGGCGCGCAGCAGCGACGACTGCAGTGGGCAGAGCCAGCCCTTCATGGAACAACCGGAACGGTGTTCTGGAATGTCCTGGCTACATGACATCACTGGCCATAGTGCACGGAACGCCATTCCCTTCCCACCGAAGTGGTCCCTATTTATCTACTTGCATTTAGGTGCTTTCGAACTGCTAGGTTGGCAGGAGCTGGGACAAGCAACGAGAGCTCACTCCATTGCGCAGCCTTGAACTCCCAACCTTCTAGTCGGAAAGCCCAGTAGCAGCGGTTTAACCTGCTGCGCCACCACGTCCTAGCAAAATGACCTAGCTATGCCACTGGGTCCAACCTTTTCTCAGTTGTCGTACTGGCAGATGCATTTTAGAGGCAGAGCCATTCTCATCATTCTCCTCTGATGTTTCTGCAGACTGCCTTTCGTTGGATATTCCCCAGTATGGGAATAGGCATACTTACACAGAGAAACAAACAAAACAAACAAAGGAGAGTAGAACCTCAAGCCTAGCAAACAGGTCAAGCCAGGGACTCAAGTAAGGAACCTTTTGGAAGCATCTTTTGATGTAGAAGACATTGCAGTTGTCCCCCCTGATGAGCATAGTTATTGAAACACGTCGGACAATTCAACAGTCTCAGTAAATTCATTTTTAGCACACAGACAAGGGCGTAGCAAATGAAAGTGTAGCCCAGTGCAGAGGGCAAAATTTGCCCCAGAAGTGACACCACAACAGGAAGTGATGTCACAGCTGTATTTTTGTTTTTTCTAATTTTTTGGCCATAACTTTTGATCAAATGAAGTTATTTCACTCTGGTTTGTTTCATTGCATTCTGCATTAAATACCCTTTCCAATGATATATAACATGATGGTATTATTCATACATACCAAGGTTTTTACAATTTTGGCCCCCTAGTGTCAAGCTCAGGGACGTGGTGGTGCAGCGGGTTAATTCGCTGCTGCTGGGCTTTCCAACCGGAAGGTTGGGAGTTCAAGACTGCATGACGGAGTGAGCTCCCGTTGCTTGTCCCAGCTCCTGACAACCTAGCAATTCGAAAGCACCTAAAAAGGCAAGTAAATAAATAGGGACCACTTCGGTGGGAAGGTAACGGCGTTCTGTGCACTACGGCATATAGTCATGCCAGCCACATGACCACGGAAGCTTGTCCTCGGACAAAACGCTGGCTCTACAGGCTTTGAAACGGAGAGGAGCACCACCCCCTACAGTCGGTCACGACTACCATTCGGTCGTGGGGAAACCTTTACCTTTACCTTTAGTGTCAAGCTCAGCTGGTTGCCCCCTAAAGCTTGTTGCCCGGGTCAACTGCCCTAGGTATGCCTGCACAACCAGCAGGTATGTCAGCCTGCTGTCATGGCAAGTTCTCCCCAAGCAGCTACTGCACAGCTGTACAGCCATGTTCCACCAGCTGTACAGGGACTGGCCCCTGGCAGCTTTCAGCCAGTGGAGGATCAGGAAAGGGGCAGGGACTGGGCAATGCAGGCAGAGCCATAACATCCTGCCCCAATGCCTGGGGTAGTGTTGTCATGACTCTGCCTCCCAACACCCCCAGGGCAGTGATGTCACAACATAGTGCAATGTCATGATGTCATTTCCAGGTTCTCCCTGGAGGAGGGGGCAGCCGTGTGAAGCTCTCAAACTCTCTCCTCTGAAGCTCTCCTCATGAAGCTCTCTCCTCTGGGTAGAGCCCAGGGGTAACTGTGGCGCTAACTAAGGCAGAGCCTGAGGCCAATCTTGCGCCCCCTCTTGGTGCAGTGCCCAGGGGTGGGTGTCCCTCTGGCTCCTACCTAGTTATGGCTCTGAATGCAGGGATGGGTAATGACAGAGCTGGCAGCCAAGAGATCCTGCACCTCTGCCCTCGGCCAGACATGCTCCCAGCAGGCCCTCCAAGCTACTTCAGCAACAGAGCTGACGTTGGTCTGAGGAGCCCTGTTGGGGACCATGTGGCAGCCAGCAAGGTAAGAGTTTCTCCTCTGGCCTTGTCCATGGACAGCAAGTAGGAAACAGTGGACACTGCTCTGGTCGCTCTGCATCCTATATGTTGTAACCAGCTCAATAGTAAGTAAATGGTTTTGCTTCCAACAATTAGGAGTAGAGGGAATCCAGCAATTCAATTGCACTACCTTTGGAGGTGTTGCAGTGTAATTGTTGACATCATCTTGAGCATCTTATGTATTTCTCACCAACTTGTCGGTTTAAAAACAATCAGATTTAACAGTCTCAAGCATGGTCTGACTTTTTGCATATGTTTACATTTTCCTGTTCCCCCAGATCACAAGCTTAGCAATATTGAACTGCGGCACAATTTTCATAGCTGCGAACAATGCAGAAACACAGCCTTAGGGCATGCACAGCTCTTTGTAAAAATAATGTCAGAGCTTTGATTTCTTGTCAACTTGCAGAAACGTAATCTTAGATCGGGCCTGCCCAAGTCCCATGGTGCTCCATTCACAGTAATCTTCCTTTACAAGAGTCTAACAAACTGATACTCCCTACCTCAAAGAGATACTATCTAACAACTAAACCCCGTACAAGGCAAATGATAAAGCTGAGTCACAGATCAAACAAAAAATAAATGAGCACAAGACCAGAGGGGGATTCCTCAGCATGGTAAGGAGCAGACTGAACACTCGCTGTCTTGCAATTGATTAAATTAACAACAGTGATACTGTACACTTGGACCTATAAGAACATATAGAACATACTGTATATGTGATGCACTCAGACCTGCCAATGGGCTACTTATTGCCCTGGATCCCAAAAGCAGCAACATGGACCTGTACCATTAGTATCAGGACTCTTGAGGCTTGAACCACGGACCCCAGTGATCGTAGTGGCAGTAGCATAGCTGGGGCAGATGATGCCTGGGGCCATATGGTGACACCACTCATGTCGCTGAGCCACCTTAGTGCATGCATTGTCACCCCTTTTCTCCGCACATGCATGATCCTGAAACATTTGGAGCTGTACAGGGATGAGGTGGGTGGGCTGATTTTATGGTGCTTGCTATGTGCTTAAGGTACAAGCAGTCCCCCCCCCCTCGGGGGAGATAGTGGAAAACTGCTGTGGATGGTGGAAAACTGATGAAAACAACTTCATCACTGTGGACAATGTACCCCCCAGCCCATGCTTAGCTATGCCACTGGAGTTAGGCCAGCAGTTAGGCAGCACAGTTTGGCTGGCACAAAGGCCACTGTAAAGCGAGTTTGGACCACTCTTGGACCCAGGGAGGATGACGCATGTCTGGGTGCTGGCCTCCCTGACTCTGAGAGTGGTCCAAACACACTTTACGGCATCCCTTGTGCAAGCCAAACTTTGCTGGCTTAACTGTGCCGGCCTAACTCCAGGTTAGGATTGCACCCTGAGACTTGGCTCCCACCTAGCCTAGCAAGCAGCTGTGAGCTCCATGTACTCACTTTAAGGACCCCTTCAGACTCAAAAGGGAATTTTGCTTCTGTGACTTGAAGCAATATGAAGCCTCGGAGTTAGCCAGGCCTCATACAAATACTTAGAGTTTAACCTACTGACTTTCCCCAGTCAACAAAGGTATTCTTTTTGCTTCCCTTCCCTATAGATCCCAGCTTCACCAGCTCACATCGCTGATCATAGAGATTCAAAGCCCTTTTCAGGTTGATATTTGGACTGTTGGTCTGCCAAGGTGTCACGTCACAGGCCACCTCTCAGCTGCTGAGCTCTGAAGTGATGCTGGGGCACAAGTGGCCCACATGAGAATTGGGCTCGCCCATACTTGGAAAATATCAAGATCTGTACATCTCGTCTGCCACTAATTAGTTTGTGCCTGTTTTTGGCCATCGTCTGCTTAATAACCTCACTTCCTGCTTAACGATGTCACTTCTGGCCCACAGCAGGCACAATGAATGCTGTTTCGTCCCACTATATGAAATGAGTTTGACACCCCCCTTGTCAGTAGTGTCCCGGGGGGGGCAGCGTGCTACGTTTTGAAAGGTGCCTTACCTTGCCATGTAAACTGCTCCTCTCCCTTGCCTTCATAGCCATTCCAGGCTGTGAAAGCAACGCAGAAGCATCTCATCCTCATTGCTTCCACCACCCGGAATGGCTATGACAGTGAGGAAGAGGAGTGGTTTACACAACTAGGTGAGGCATCTTGCAAAACCTAGTGCCCTGCCCCCCCCTGGGGTTCCTCTGCCCCTTGTTTTAGGTTGAGTGGAGCAAAGCAAGGCATCTCTGCCCCATCTGTCAACTAACAGGTATTGTTTTAGAAACACAACACAAACTATTGTTCTTCAGCTGGCCACAAAGTTGAAGTGCCCAATTAGAATTGGGTTGCTGCCTCTGAGCTTCCTGAAGGATTACTGCTAAGCATCAGATTGCAATGTGGAACAGAAGCCCAGCACATCAGAATTAGTCACACCAGAGATTATACAAACCTGCCTGGCCTCTTTCTCCTACTCTCTGTGTCGATGCTCCAAAATATAAAACTTGGAGACACCATTTGGAAAGTATTGAGTGTCTTCTGGAAACTCTTATCAAATGTCGGGAAAGAGCAATCAAGCACCATGGATTCTTTATTAAAAAACAAAATGCCTCCTGTGTTGTACTGTTCAAATACATGATCAACCAAGGTACATCATTTCTTGTTCTCCCTTTACTCTGTTTGGTGTTTACTGATTAGTTGCTCCTGGCAATGGGCAGGTCCTCCCCAGCTGGCCTGGGACAACTCTGTTTTCTGTTAGTTTTTTCCAGAGGCTCCATCTGCAAAGATCATGTCAATGATTTTACCCAATCATTTTCTAAGAAAGTTCAGCATAGTGTGGGAAGGATCACCTCCAGGGCTGGCCTTAAGCCAATGTGACCAATGTCGTCACATCGGGCCCCGCGCTTCAGGGGGCCCCGCACAAGCAGGACGAGCATATTGCCTGCAGCTGCAGCTGGGACCTCTATGGGCTGTGAGTCAGTGGGGCAAGCAGAGCAGCTTTAACTTGGGTCTCCCACCTGCCCCTACCTCTGAACAGCCCAAAATGGGCCACCTGGGAGCAGTTGGCCGTGATGTTATCATATAACCACCAACTATTTCCATGTGTCATGCTTTGCATGCAGCATCAACAGCACTTTGCTTGGTGAGTGGGGGGGCCCCGCAGGGAGGGTGGTGGCCCCCACAGGAATGCCCCACATTGGGCCCCTCTGCTGCTAGAGCCGGCCTTGATCACCTCCTTACGACAACTGTGGTGAAAGCAGCTAATTGGGTTATGAACTTATGCGGTTGGCTTATTCTGAATCAAGCAATTGGTCCATGTAGCTCAGCATTGTCTTCACAGGTTGACAGAGCCTCCCCAGAGCCAGGGATGGGGTATCTTTCCCCAGCCCTCCAAGAGATTGAATTTGTGACCAGTGGCATCACTAGGGTTCATGTCACCAAGCGCGAAACCTCATTGTGTCACCCCCATGATGTACCTTCCCCCACACCAGACTATACAGAATGAATTACAAAATCATGCACACATCCTACGTACAGTGGCATCACTAGGGTTGATGTAACCCCAATTAACTTGGTTTGTTTGAATATATAACAAGTACAGGTCACCCATCAAATCAGGAAACAAAAAACCAGTGGTCAACCTGATTGCACTCACACAAATGAATAAGAAGTCTAATAATAGCTCTGATCCATTGAAATGAGAGCTGACATACTAACACATTGGTTCCCTGCTGTGTCATAACACATCATTGGCTCTTGGAACAATCAGTCTCATTGGTCAGTTTTGAGTTAAGATAATCCACTTTTTGTTACATAAGGCAGCTGTGTTTTCCTTTTTCTGGTTGCTATAACATTTGTTATACTACAGATATTTCAATACAATTTTCTTCATTGCATTCTGCATTAAAGTACACATTGAATGATATATGACATGATGGTATTATTTGAAAATATCAAGATTTTCAGTTTTGGCCAGTAGTGGTGCCATCACTCCTGAGTGGGAGGTCTGCACCCCATGGTGATGCTACTGCTTGTGACTATCATACAAAGTATGGGCTCTTCTATGGAACTATGACCCCTCCCTCTTTGTTTGGTCAGGCTAGACTAGGGGAAATCTTCATACAGGGCCCAGGAACATTGCAGCAAGATATGAAAGCTGACTGGTCAGCACAGCCAGAAAAGCTGTGGCCATGGAAGAGGAGAAGCGGGATTTGGTTCTGGAGAACCCATCAAACGTTAGCTGCTATCTCAAATGATCAGTAATTCACAATAAGCACAGCTAGTAGAAATCCCACTTAAGGAAACAGAAATTGTGCGGATTGGCAAATGGTCAGTCATTTCCAGGCAAACAGCTGTTCTTAGCTTATGCTGTTGAGGAGCTTCCAGCTGATTTGTGGGAATGTGGATAACTTCTGAAGATGCTGCCACTTTGGTGCCACTTTATATAGTTTTTTTTTACAGATTTTTTTTTTCCATTTTCTGATTCTTGTTGGAGCTTCTGCAGCGGACCATTTTCAGAAACGCGGCCGTAATTTCAGGTCTTTCTACACACTTCTAGCAAGCTCTGTATGCCATATAACACAATGCACTGGAGAGCAGTGGACAATGGGGAAAGGGTGGGATAGAGACGCATATTTTTATAGGCTAGTCTAAAAGCAGGAGTCTGAGACAAGAGACTCAGCATCAAATCAGAGTGGGGAGTCGGAACGACACCATGGAGAAGTGAGTTCCATTCCTGTGACACTGATTGATAAGTCAGAAGATAGTGATGTCAAGAATGCGCGTAAAAATGTGTTCCCTTGGCCTACAAAAGCACTGCTAAAGCCACGTAATAGTTGCTTCACATTTGGCTGGATCACAGTGACCCATGTGAACTTGGAGAGATTATTGCATACAGGGTGCAATCCTAACCTGGAATTAGGCCTGCATAGGCCAGCAAAGTTTGGCTGGCCCAAGGGCCACCATAAAGCACGTTTGGACCACTCTTGGAGTCAGGGAGGATGATGCATGTCTGTGCATGGCACCTGGAAATAGTTGGCGGTGACATGATGACATCACCGCCAACTGCTTCCAGGATACCCATTTTGGACCATTCAGAAGTAGGGGCAAGCAGGAGGGTCCAATACAAAGCTGTTCTGCTCGCCCCACTGACTTACAGCCCACAGAGATCCTAGCTGCTGCTGCAGTGTGGGGGGGCCCAAAAGCACAGGGCCCAATGTGGCGACATTGGTCACATTGGCTTAAGGCCAGCACTGCACAGGGGAAAAACTAACCTTACTGGAGGGTTAGGCATAATTTGGAGTAGAAAAAAGGCACAAGAGGAAAAGGTTACATAGCTCCTCTCCCCCTGGTGCTCCCCTCCCCCCTCCCCTTCCCCATGTAAGTCTAGTCTTCCATGTCAAATTATGGACCTATAGTAGTGAGTAGATCTGGGTTGTTGCTGACTACAATCTACTGGAAAGTTCTATGCCTGCCCTCTCAGAAGCGTTCAATAGATCTACTTTAGTTTTTCTCACCTTCCAACCACCAGCTAAACCAGAATAGCTGGAGATTGAGAGCAAATCCTAACCTGGAGTTAGGCTGGCACAAATTAGGCCAGCAAAGTTTGGCCAGCACAAGGGCCACAATAAAGTGCATTTGGGCCAATCTCGGAATCAGGGAAGATGGCGCACGTCTGTATGCTGGCCTCCCTGGCTCCAAGAGTGGTCCAAATACACTTTACGGTTTCTCTTGTGCCTGCCAAACTTTGTTGGCCTTACTGTGCCAGCCTAACTCCAGGTTAGGATTGCGCCCTGGGCGACATCTGCTCTTTCTCTCTCCCTATGTTGGCAAAGCAATTAAGGTCTTTTTTTCTTTTGCTTTCTCCCACACCTTCAGTTACTGTTGGAAGCAATGACAAGAGGATGGGTAACAGAAAGAAAGGTTTGCATTTTAGTTCCTTCCCAGAAATCCTTGGGGCACAGCAGGTCAACAACATTCCGCTCCTATGACACTAACTGATAGCACGCAAGATAACTGGGGCCAAGAACATACACAAAAATAGACTCCCTTCGCCTGTAGAAGCTCTGACAACAGCAAGTAGGCAATCTTTCATTGTAGAGCTGATGGCAGATCTTAGCATGTCATGAACCCAATAGTTTTTGAGGGATTATTCATAGAATATAGAAAAGGAAAATACAGAAAAATCATAACAATGGCCGCAATCCTATACATGCTTTTCTGGGAATAAGTTCCATTAAATACACTAAGACTTACTTCTGAGTAGACATGCCTAGGATTGTGCTGAATGTTTCATAGCCAGGATCCATGACCTGAATGTTCATGTTAAGAGCTTTCACACATGCCTTGATTACAAGAAAGGCTCAAAGGTACTTTAAGGGAGCATATAACATTTCCTTAGATCCGGACCATATAGCTGTGGACAAAGTCTAGGTACAAATTTAGCCGTAGCCTCAGTGGATAGGGTAGGCTAAGACCACTTTTACAGATGAATCAGCTTGGAATGTCTCACAACAGTGACATTGTCTGGAGAGGGGTAAGAATGCATTATCTAGTGACTGCTGCAGGGTGACAGATGGAGAGGAGGAAGCCCTGTCCTGACTACTTGATGAAAATGAATGAAAGAGGTAAGCCACGATTTCACCAGGTTGAACCATGGCTTCACTTGAACTAGGTTGCCTGGTTCAAGTTCTGTTCCCATACAGTGGTTTGTGGTACCCAACCAGGGCACAGGTCAATGATGTCATTGTTTTTCCCCTGTGCACAGGCCGGCCCTGCACAGGGGAAAAACTAACCTTACTGGAGGGGAAGGCATAATTTGCAACAGCTTGACTAGTTACATTTCAGCTAGTCACATTTCAGGGATGGAGTTTGTATTGAGACACCAGTTTTAACTGAGGCCAGTCCCTACCATTATCACTTCCAGGAAACACCCTCTGGTTGTGATTGCTAATTGTATTTTACTGATATTGGTTTTGATGTATTGATTGGTAAACCACCTTGGAAGAGAAACACAAGTAAGAAACGTAAAAGCAACCATCATAATGGTGACACGGACAATGATTGTTGAAGTAGATTGTACAGATTAACAGTGATTGTAACAATCTCCCAACTCTCCTTAGTTCCAGCATTTAACTAGATGCTTCCAACATTAGAAAGTCCACAAAAGGGCTACCAAAGAGTTGGTGTACTTTTCATACAGGATTAGGGCCAAGCATTAGTGGCTGGCTACTGAGCTTTGAAAAAAAAATTACAACAAAGGAAAGATGTAATATTATCCTACCTAATATCTTAGGTCACCTCTTAGGTCATTGGGGGGGGTGGGGCTTCTGACTGTGCCGTCACCACCGGACGGGAGGGTGGCGGCGGCTAGAAATAGGGCCTTCTTGGTGGTGGCCCCTTATTTATGGAACTCTCTTCCCCTAGAACTAAGAAAACTTCCTCGCAGGAGACGTTTCAGTGGGCCCTCAAGATCTTTCTTTTTCAAAAGGTGTTTGAGTGAATGGTTGGCTGGCATTTTTTAATGTAATGGTTTTTTTTAATGTTGATGCTCCTGGGCTCTGTGGAATTATAATGATGCCATTGTTTTAATGTTTGTTTTTAAAATATTGTTTTTTAAACAATCCTAACTTGGAGTTAGGCTGGCACAAATCACTTGTGCTGGCCCAGGAATATTGAAAAGGCATTGTAGAGCGCATTTGTACCACTCTTGGAGTCAGAGAGGCTGGCGCACGGACTCTCAGAGTGGTCCAAACTCATTTTATGGCACGTTTGCGATGCTCCTGGGCTGGCAGAAGTGGCTTGTGCTGGCCTAACTCCAGGTAAGGATTGCGCCCTTAATATTGTTTTGTAAGCCGCCTTGAGTCCCCTTTACTGGATTAAAAGGCAGGGTAAAATATTTTAAATAAATAAATAATAGAGGATTATAAACCAGAAAGTGGACAGAGCAAAATTGTACTTCTTTCATAATATGAGAACTTGAAGTCACCCCAATGGCACTGATTGGCAGAAAGTTCAGAACAGACTAAAGAAATTATTTCTTCACACCATGTGTCATTAATGTATGGACTATGCTGCAATGGGATGTGGTGGCGGTCCAGTAGCTTACATGCTTTTAAAGGTTCTTAGTCAAGTTGCATGGAACTTCCAGGTTCAGAGCAATGTTCCATAGAATACCATTGGCAGGATGGAGAGGACATTTGAACTGCTGCTTTCATGCTCTGCTGGGACCTTCCCAGAAACATATAGCCAGTCACTTTGACTAGAGGACCACTTGGCCAGATCCAGAATGGTTCATAATAGCATCAGGAACATTGTGCTCTCTGGCACATAGGGGAATTGGACAACTTTGCCATAGTTTCTAAGAACTAGAACCCAAGTCCTATGGAGTTCAAGTTTGGAATTCATGGGCATAACAGTCAAAATTTTCCTGCAGAAGATATGACTATAGGAGCCATTATTATCTTTCAATCCCTGGAAGCAGCAGGGACAGGTAAAAAAAAGCCCCAGGGTATAATAGTTTGCATTGTCATCCAGAAGACTTGGGTTTCGTTCCCACCCTGTCTCTTGTTCCTTGGGCTTGGAGTACAGAACTGTGAAGGAAATGAGCTCAGCCCCAGGGAAGAAGGGAGTGCCTTGCACTGATCAGCAGTGAGTAACCAGACAGTTGATTAATAAATGGTGCCACAGCCCTAAAGGTGTGGTATGAAGCAGAGGGGAATAAGGGGAATCTCAGGATAGCAGCCAGCATGTTCAAGTCCCTGCTGAAGGGATAGATCAAATATGACATTGATGTCTCAAGACTGTAAGTCAAAAGGCACTTGCATGTACAAGTCACAAGTTGCTCTTGGGCTAAACACAGAGGTGCTCCATGAACAGGGGCATAGCTAGTGAAAGTGTAGACCAGTGCAGAGGGGAAAAAGTTGCACAGGAAGTGACATCACAGTTGCATTTTTGCTTTCCTATGGTTTTTGGGCCATAACACTTGATAGAGTAAAAATATTACACTCTGGTTTGTTTCATTGCATTCTGTATTAAATTACCTTTCCAGTGATATATAATGTTGTTCAGTTGTTAAATCATGTCCAACTCTTCGCAACCCCATGGACCACAGCACGCCAGGCCTCCCTGTCCTCCACTAGCTTCCGGAGTTCACCCAATTTCATTTCCATTGCTTTGGTGACACTATCTAACCATCTCATCCTCTGCCACCCCCTTCTCCTTTTGCCTTCAATCTTTCCCAGCATGAGGGTCTTTTCTAAGAGTCCTCTCTTCTCATGAGGTGGCCAAAGTATTGGAGCTTCAGCTTCAGGATTTGTGCTTCCAGGAGCAATCAGGCTTGAGTTCCTATAGGATTGCCCGATTGGATCTCCTTGCAGTCCAGGGGACTCTCAAGAGTCTCCTCCAACACCATAATTCAAAAGCATTTATTCTTCGGCGCTCCGCCTTCCTTATGGTCCAGCTCTCACAGCCATACATGACTACTGGGAAAACCATAGCTTTGACTATGTGGAGAGGTGAAGAGAGGCCCTGATTGGAACACCTGTGCTGGGCTTGCAACTCACGGCACCATTTGGCTTTTCTCCCCAGGCAAGTGTGGACCATCTTAAGCCTTTGGCTTACCAGAGGCGCGAGCCTCTGGCACGAGCCGAAGGGCAAGAGCCAAAGGGCTCTTTGCCCGTGGCTCTTCGACTGGGGAGCGGAGCCGGGAGCCTACACCATCTGCTGCTGTTGCTGTGTCCGGGTTGCCGCCTGGTTCATCGTCCTGTGGATCGTCACGCGCCAGCTACGCCTTTATTTTTGGGACCTGGTCACCTGTCAACAAGCCAACCCCAGCCTTTTAACTGAGTGAGTGATAGTATGCTTGAGATCTCCTGGCCAGAGTGAGAGTCTGGCCAGGAGAGAGGAAGGTTGCCCCTGCCTCTGTGAGAGGGGGGCAGGGAAGGAGTGAGGCCTTCGCCTCGGTGAGAGAGAGGCAGAGGCCTGCAGCAGCCCGAGCCTCAGTGTGAGGGGGGTGAGGGCTGCTGCATTGGTTGTTAGTGGGGAGTGTATGTGTATGTGTGCCTGTGTTTTAGTTTTTTGTATCTGTGCTGGTGGTTGGCTTGTAGGTCGCTCCTGCCGGAATTATGTGTCTGACATCTCGAGGGAGCTCAGGGGAGGGGAGGGAGGCCACCATCAGTAGAGTTACGGGTTACGGAAGGTATGGCGGTGGGGGCTGGGCCAGACGTCACAGGAGAAGGAGGGTCAGTCGTAGACAGACTGTCCCTCTTTCTGGCCCTCCCTTCATCCCTCTGACCCTTGGAAATCCTGGCAACAGTCCCCTGAGTCTGAAGCTGCTGCTTCTGAATGCCAGGTCGGTGAATAACAAGACCTCCTCAATCCATGATTTAAGGAGGAGAAAGCCGACCTGGTATGTATCACGGAGACCTGGCTGGATGAGCTGGGAGGGGTCAGTCTTTCCCAGATTTGTCCGCCGGGTTTCCAGGTACTTCAGCAGCCACGACTACAGGGGAGGGGAGGTGGGGTTGCAATGGTCTATCGGGACTTCATCCGTCTCACCAGATACCCTGTTCAGCAGTCCACCGGGTTTGAGTGCCTTCGTGTTGTGTTGGAGGGGCGAGACAGAACAGGGATTCTGCTGGTGTACCGCCTGCCTTGCTGCCCAGCAGTCTCCCTGCCTGAGCTGACGGAGCTGGTCTCGAGCGTGGTGTTGGAGTCCCCCCGCCTTTTGGTGTTGGGGGACTTCAATGTCCATGCCGAGGCCCCGGGAACACCTGCGGCTCAGGATTTCATGGCCTCCATGGCAACCATGGGTCTGTCTCAAAGAATTTCTGCCCCGACGCATGATGCGGGACACACGTTGGACCTGGTGTTTACAGCTGGACAGGTTGATGGTGATCTGGAGGTGGAGGATATTGAGATCACTCCTTTGTCATGGACAGATCACTGTCTGGTGGGATTTAGGCTTGCTGCAGCTTCTCACCTCTGCAATGGCGGGGGATCGCATTCTATGATCCGCCCTCGGAGGCTGATGGATCCGAATGGATTCCTGAGGGCTCTGGGGGATTTTCCTGCTGCCAGAGTTGGAGATCCACCCGCTGCCCTGGTCGACCTCTGGAATACGGAGATGGCCAGGGCTCTGGATGAGATCGCTCCTGAGCGTCCTCTGCCCAGTCGCAGAATCAGAGCGGCTCCTTGGTTTTCTGAGGAGCTGCGAATGATGAAGCGGCAGGGCAGACGACTAGAGCGTCGGTGGCGAAAGACTCGTGCCGAATCTGACCGGACACGGGCGAGGGCCCATTTAAAAGCTTATTCTAGAGCAGTGGTGGTAGCTAAGAGGGCATACTTATCTGCCACCATTGCGTCTGCAGAGAACCGTCCAGCTGAGCTCTTCCGTGTGGTCCGTAGCCTTTTACATCTTGCCCCCCTTACTGGTAGGGAGGAGCACACGGAGGCTCGCTGTGACGAGTTCGCAAAACATTTTGCAGACAAGGTCGATCAGATCCGGCATGACTTGGACGCCGCTGTGGGCATATCTAGTGATGTCCCTGGGGAACATGTCTGTCCTACGATTTGGGATTCTTTTCAGCTTGTAGAGCTTGAGGATGTGGACAGGATTCTCTGGAGCGTGAGACCTGCTGCTTGCCCGCTCGACCCTTGCCCGGCGTGGCTAATTAGAGCTGCCCGGGGAGGGCTGGCCGAGTGGACAGGGAGGGTGGTGAATTCATCTCTGAGGGAGGGGGTGTTCCCGCTTGCCTTGAAGCAGGCGATGGTTCACCCCCTCCTGAAGAAGCCCTCCCTGGATCCCACAAATTTAAACAACTTTCGGCCAGTCTCCAATATCCCATTTCTGGGCAAGGTGATTGAGCGGGTGGTGGCGTCCCAGCTTCAGAGGGTTCTGGAGGAAACGGATTATCTGGACCCATTCCAATCTGGCTTCAGGCCGGGGTTCGGGACGGAGACTGTCTTGGTCGCCTTGGTGGATGACCTGCGCCGGGGGATGGACAGGGGAAGTGCGACCCTGTTAGTCCTGCTGGACCTCTCGGCGGCTTTCGACACCATCGACCATGGTGTCCTTCTGGGTCGGCTGGCCGGGTTGGGGCTTGGAGGCACTGTTTTGAAGTGGTTCCGCTCCTTCCTGGCTGACAGATCCCAGAAGGTGGTGCTGGGGGATGCTTGTTCGGCACCCCGACCTCTTAGGTTTGGGGTGCCGCAAGGTTCCATCTTATCCCCCATGCTATTTAACATCTACATGAAACCGCTGGGAGAGGTCATCCGGGGGTTTGGAGTGGGGTGCCATCAATATGCTGATGACACCCAACTCTATCTCTCCTTTCCCCCTGATTCTGAGGAGGCAGTTGAGGTCCTGGATCGCTGTCTGGAGGCGGTTGGGGGCTGGATGTGGGCGAACAAGCTGAAATTAAATCCGGATAAGACAGAGGTGCTCTTGGTCCGGAAATCCACAGCTCGGGTACTGGACTATTGCCCTGCTCTGAATGGGGTTGCACTTCCTCTGAAGGAGCAGGTTCGCAGCTTGGGGGTTCTCCTGGATCCACAGCTACACCTGGAGCCCCAGGTGGCGGCGGTGGCCAGGGGAGCCTTTGCTCAGCTTCGGCTGATTCGCCAGCTGCGGCCGTACCTGAGCTGTGCGGACCTGGCCACGGTGACCCACGCCCTAGTGACATCTAGATTAGATTATTGCAATGCGCTCTACGTGGGGCTGCCTTTGAAGACGGTCCGGAAACTACAACTAGTTCAGAACGCGGCGGCTCGGGTGGTTGCTGGGGCACGTCGGTTTGACTCTGTCGAGCCGCTGCTTTGGCGACTGCACTGGCTGCCGGTTCTGTTCCGGGCCCAATTCAAAGTGTTAGTTTTGACTTTTAAAGCCCTTTACGGCTCGGGTCCGGGGTATTTGAGGGACCGCCTTCTTCCATATAATCCAACCCGTACTCTTAGATCATCTGGGGGGGCCCTGTTGACTGTGCCGCCACCAGGAGAAGTGAGAGGGGTGGTGGCTAGGAAGAGGGCCTTCTCGGTGGTGGCCCCCCAACTTTGGAATACCCTCCCCTTAGAATTGAGAACTGCTCCCTCTCTGTTAACATTCCGGCGGGGGCTGAAGACCTTTTTATTTCAAAAAGCTTTTAATTGTTGACAGGTCTGGCGGGCTGGCTGGTTTATTATATTTTAGGATCCACTGGGTTTGTTGCTTTTAATTTGTACTGTTGGTGGTTTTAATTGTTTTACTGTAATGTTTTTTATATTGTTTTTGAAATGTTTTTAATGTTAGTTTTTATATTTTGTAAAGCCGCCTTGAGCGCCTTTAGGCAAATAAGGCGGGGTATAAATCTAATAAATAATAATAATAAATAATAATATGCGAACCTTTGTTGGCAGGGTGATGTCTCGGCTTTTTATTAAGTTGTCTAGGTTCATCATAGCTTTCCTCCCATGAAGCAAACGTCTTTTAATTTCATGGCTGAAGTCATCTGCGGTGATCTTGGAGCCCAGGAAAATAAATTCTGACACTGCTTCCATTTCTTCCCCTTCTATTTGCCAGGAAGTGATGGGAGTGGTTGCCATGATCTTAGATTTTTTAATGTTGAGCTTCAAGCCAATTTTGGCACTTTCCTCTTTCACCCTCTTCAGAAGTTTCTTTAGGTCTTCCTCACTTTCTGCCATTAGAGTGGTATCATCTGCATATCTGGTTGTTGATATTTCTCCCAGCAATCTTGATCCCAGCTTGTGAGTCATCCAGCCCTGCCTTCCTCATGATGTACTCTGCATATAAGTTAAATAAGCAGGGTGACAGTATACAGCCTTGTCATACTCCTTTTCCAATTTGAAACCAATTGGTTGATCCATGTATGGTTCTAACTGTTGCTTCCTGACCTGCATACAGGTTCCTCAGAAGACAGATAAGGGGGTCTGGTACTCCTGTCTTTTCAAGAACTTGCCACAATTTGTTGTGATCTGCACAATCAAAGGCTTTAGTGTAGTCAATGAAGCAGAAGTAGGTGTTTTTCTGGAACTCTCTTGCTTTCTCCATGCTCCAGTGAATGTTGGCAATTTGATCTCTAGTTCCTCTGCCTCTTCGAAAACCAGCTTTCACTTCTGGTAGTTCTCGATTCACATACTGCTGGAGCCTAGCTTGTAGGATTTTGAGCATCACCTTGCTAGTATGTGAAATGAGTGCAATGGTACGGTAGTTTAAACAATCTTTGGCATTGCCCTTCTTTGGGATAGGAATGTAAACCGATGTTTTCCAGTCTTGTGGCCACTGCTGGGTTTTCCAAACTTGCTGGCATATGGAGTGCAGCACTTTGACAGCATCATCTTTTAAGATTTTGAGTAACTCAGCTAGAATGCTGTAACCTCTACTAGCTTTGTTATTAGTGATACTTTCTAAAGCCCACTTGACTTCACACTCCAGGAAGTCAGGTTTGAGCTCAGTGACCACACCATTGCGGTTATCAGGAACATTTAGATCGGCCTTATAGAGCTCCTCTGTGTATTCTTGCCACCTCTTCTTAATCTCATCTGCTTCTGTTAGGTCCTTGCCGTTCTTGTCCTTTATTGTGCTTACCTTAGCATGAAATTGTCCTTTGATATCTCCAATTTTCTTGAAAAGATCTCTAGTCTTTCCCATTCTGTTGTTTTCTTCTATTTCTTTGCATTGCTCATTTAGGAAGGCCTTCATATCTCTCCTTGCTGTTCTCTAGAAATCTGCATTCAGTTGGGTATATCTTTTCCTTTCTCCCTTGCTTTTGGCTTCCCTTCTTTCCTCAGCTATTTGTAAAGCCTCGTCAAACAGCCACTCTGCCTTCTTGCATATCTTTCTCTTTGGTATGGTTCTAGTTGCTGCCTCCTGTACAGTGTTGCAGATCTCCGTCCAAAGTTCTTCACTCTATCTACCAAATCTAAGCCCCTAGATCTATTTGTCACCTCCACTGTATATTCGTATGGGATCTGATTTAGGTCATACGTGAAGGGCCTAGTGGTTTTCCCTACTTTTTTAAGTTTAAGCCTGAATTTTGCAATATAATATGCAATATATAAAAAATATGATGGCATTATTCATACATACCAAAGTTTTCACAAATTTGGCCACTAATGTCAAACTCAACTTGTTGCCCCCCCTAAAGCTTGTTGCCCTGTGCAATTGTGCCCCCCCTTGCACACCCCTGTCCATGAACATGATGTATTGGTTCAGTTGAACACAGACAAACCGTTTGGGTGGCCTTGAGGAGTTCCTTGTTCAGGACACCTGAGATTAGGGATACTGATGGAATCTGTCATTAATGAGATTGGAAAAGTGAATGTTGGAGTCATACTGGTAAGGCTGTCTGCATGGTTTTGGGAAGTTCCCCACACCTTGCCTCACTGTTCCAAGCCCCGGCCTGTCAATATAGATCAATGACATTTACAATGACATCATCATCATCATCCATGACATCAACAACCCACATAAATGCACCTGGTCTGTCCCATAAATTATCCCCCTTCAAACTCAGTCCATTATTTCTGAGTGTTTAGTCGGCCGCAACCAAAGCAATTCTATTTGCAGAGCATGTGCTCTGTCACGGACAGCCTCTTCAACAGCTGTGGGGGTATTCCCAGAGTGGAGTGGATGTGTTATAGGTCACCACACCACCACCACCACCACTCGCGAGAGTCACACTTCCACTTGCTTTAAGTGTGACGTCCATTCACAAAATGGGAGCATTATGAGCACTTGACCATGCAGATTGCCTTGCGCCTTGGAGGCAGGTGGCTGTGGAGCCTCTAAGACTCCATACAATGGCACTAAAGTTAAATATGGGTGTGCCACAGACTCCAGTTTCCCAGCCCTGTTCTTTCGTCTCCCTGAATGCTTTGTTGGTGTCAGACACGCCGTGACATTTAAATAGAGTTATTATCAGGGAACGGGGGTACTATAGAAAAGCCAATTCTCTTTTTCCCCTCCCCTTAACATTTTTTTTTACTGTGAACAACAAGAATCTCTTCATAAAAAAAAGGATATAGCAGGAATAAGATCTGGTTGGCTTCCATCCAGTTCCTTGCGGTGAAAACATGACAAGAAACATCATACCCAAGAACTGGCAAATAATCCTTGCCAGAGTTCTCTTCTCAGTTAGCCCCCGTCATCTTTGACAATGAAGCTCTTGATTCAGCTGTAAACAAAGTCCAATTATACCTCACCAGGAAAAAAAAAAAGGAGGGGCAGGTGCTAGCTTTACTCTGCGCATAAGCCAGCAGGGGCATCTAGACAGCAAGGCTGGGAGCTTTTAAGATGTGGATGAGATGGTGGTGTTGGGGTGAGGGTTGGTTAGGCACCTGGAAATGGATTGGCAAAAGCCAGGTCTGTAAAAACGGGATGGACGACACTTCCACCAAAATGGAACTACTGTAGACTGGTGGGGTTTAACATCAAAAAGGTTGCAAAGTGGCTTTTAAATTTAACTGTGGGGGAGGAAACAGGAGTGGGCAAGCAACTGGTTTGGACCAAGGATGGCATTTGGACCACAGCTGGGAGACTAATGAATGAGGGTGTAAATCAGCGATGGGATCTACAAACGACCTGGGGGAACGCTGGGCGGGACTTCCACGGGGCTTCCGCATGATTGGCTGCCCGTCTGCAGCATTCTACAGCTGTCCTGGCCTCGGGGGGGCTGCCCCCAGTTAGCGCGCCACACCGCTGCTCGCCCAGGCACCCGGCACGACCCTCACCCGTCCTCCACAGAGAGCAGGAGCCCCCCTGAGGCCAGGGCAGCTGCGGATCACCACAGACGGGCTGCCAATCACCCGGATGTCCCGCCTAAGTCCTGCCCAGCGTTCCCTCAGGTCGCTTGTAGATCCCATCGCTGGTGTAAATGCTCTAGAATCTAGATAAGTTTTTCTCAAACTGTGGGTCGCAACCTGATATCAGGAAGGTCACGGAAAGCTGGGAACAGCCACCTTGGAAATGGCAGAACTTACTCTTGTCATATTCCTTCTGTGAGTGTTAGTTTGAATTTTCAAGTGAGGGTTTTTTTTTTAAAAAAATGTGTTTTTAGCACTTCCTGTTAGATGATGTCACTTCCAGCTATGGCATCACTTACAGGTTAATGACATCTCTTCCAGTGAATCCTGACGTGAGTGCATTCTAAATAGTGGGTCCTGGATGAAAACATTTGAGAACCACTGATCTAGATCATCCGTAGAAGAAAGGTAAAATTTGAAAATGAGTTAGCCCTTTGTTGGTTAGGAAAAAGAGAGGAAAAGGCCACAGTGGGGGGGGGGAACGACCACACAGCAATGGCCTTTGTAAGGGTCCACAGTGTACAGAGGTATATGTGCAAATGACAGAAATATAACCAGAATGCACAACACCAACTAGGAAAGGCTAAACAGATCTAGGAGCATGTCAGCTCATGAGTAGAGTCAAGAAAGGTATATGAGATAAGAAGACTTCTTCAGAAAATGGATGTCTTGCATAAACAACAAGAAGAAAAAGGAACACAAACTCTGGGAAAAGAAATGTGAACTGTCAATAAGGGACAGGCATATAAAAAAGAACATGAGGAGCACGTGGCCAAGAACATCAAGGCAAACAATAAAAATTTCAAATGAATCAAAGGCAGGAAATCTTCCAGGGAGGCAGTTGGAGCATTAGATGATAAGGGAATAAAAGGGAAGATGAAAGAGGCTATGGAGATTGCAAAGAGGCTGAATGCTTTCTGTGCATCTGTCTTCACTTTAGGAGACAAACGGCAGATACAAAAGTGACATTACTGATCTAACCAAAATGTGTAACTTGTCCTTTATATCAGCTCCAGTGCCAGAGGCCTAGAAGGTAACCAACGCAACACCAATATCTTAAAAGGGATTCAAGGGGATCCCTTTTAAATTACAAGTCTATTCCAGGTCAACTGGTAGAAAGCATAATTCAAGATAAAAGTGTTAAGCATATAGAACAGTGTCTACACTGGGGAGGTCGCAAACCATTTTCAAGTGGGGCACTCAGAGTTGCACTAGCAATTTCACTGGCACAACGACAAGTAGCCCCACTTGGGCTGCTGTGCATTACTTGGGGGGGGAGGGGAATGTATTCCCCTTGCCTCGGGTTATTCCGCAGCCAGTGGCACACCCAGCCCACACTACACCCAGGGGCCAGTTCAATGCTCTGCACCCCTAGCGGCAGCTCTCCACCCCCTCCCTGCCCATCAATAACCCTCCTGGCATGTCAAGCTCCATTTTGGAGTCGTACAGGGCCAAGGGCAGGAGGGCCCAAACAGCACTCCTCTTTGAGCGGGAAGGAGCCTTTTTGCAGCCTACTGCTCGCCCCAGAAGCTCTGTGCCTGGGGGCCCTTGCCCCCCTATGCCCAATGGTAGGACCGTGATGGGCCATAGCCAACCCTGTCGGTCTGCCTATTCAAGCTTGGGGTTAGGATTGCGCTCCAAGTGTAATTTGATGCACATGGGGGGAAAAGATCTCATCTTCATAAACGGGTTCTGAGCTACGGGTGCTAATGTTGTGGTGCATCAGTGTCAACCCAGGGTGCAGCCGCTGTGACAAAGGCCACCAAGGAAAAGAGGGTGCTAGATTAGAAGGGCCATCAGTCTTTAAAAAAAATTACGATCCAATCCTATCCCCCACCTCCAAGCTTGGTGCAGCCACACCAAAAATGAACCTCTGTATCTACTGGGGGGGGGGGAGAGAGAGTGAATCAGAAAGATTTGGAAAAGAAAGGTGGGTTAAATCATTTTACTCCTCCATAAACCTCCTGCTACACAATAGATCTTCTCGGACATGCACCAGCTCTTTAACTGACACAAGTCCAAGGAGATAGAGGCAACAGGTGGCTCGAAAAAGAACTGATAGGATCCAGCATGCTCCATAGCAGCCAGATCCATGCCCTCCCGCAACCTCCCTGCCCCTGTCCTTCCCCCATCCCTACCCAGTTTCACCTCCTTCCCACCCCCACCCTTGCCTTATCTGGATCCAGGAAGGTCTGCTGACAGATGGGAAGCCTACCACCTCTTTGTAGCACTGCTCCCAAAAATGTCACCTGTGAGCACTGTGCACTCTGTCGGCAACTGTTTTATGACAGTGGAACTCTGTTCTGCTGTTGTAAATTAGCTGTGCTTGACGGTCCAATCTTGGCTTGGGCAGGCCCAATCAATTCAAAAGCATGATATATGGGGCTGACTTAAGAAGAGCCCCACTGGATCAGGCCAAAGGCCCATCTAGTCCAGCCTCCTGCATCTCACAGTGGCCCATCAGATGCCTCAGGGAGCACGCAAGACGACAAGATATGTGCATCTCATTGCCACTCCCCTGCCTCTAGCATTCTGGTGTAAACTGCTTCTAAACTAAGGAGGTTGCACCACCCATCATGGCCTGTAGCCTGAGATGGATTTTTCCTCCAGAAATCTGTCCAATCCCCTTTTAAAGGCATCTAGGCCAGATGTGCGAGTGGCGCATGTACTCACATGTGCCACTCTTCACGTGTGATGCATTCCTAACAGGGCTGGTTACCTACTGGCGCAAACTCACAAAACCAGCTACATGGGGTTGTTTTGTCCTTCGTCTCCATATCCCATCTTTCCTCCAAGGTGCTCAGAGTGGCATACTTGGTGGTTTGGTTTTCCCTATTTATTTTCTTAAGGCAATCTCCAATGGCCAAAGCAGATGTCATATAGTGGGGGGGGGGGGTTCCATGCACAAGGTCCTGCCTTCTCCTTTCTCAAACAGCAGCTGCAGGAGCAGCAGAGTCGGACAGGAACCATGGCATGGAAACCCTTGCCTCTGCACCAATGTCCTGACTTCAATCCAGCTATAACTCTTAAATACAGCTTTCCCCTCTCCAACTAATAGCAGCTTGTGGGAGGGGGGCAACTTTGACCGGGGTTATAGCACAATGGGGCAGTCCCTCTTTGCCTTGTATCTTCCAGGCTGCCACAGCCCAGTCAAATCTGGACATCTTTACAGCTACTGCTTGAAAAAACACAAAGATGTCAGCTGTTTCAGTCACTGGAGTCACATCTGGAAATAAATGTACGTCTGAGTTGAAGAATTAAAAGCAGAACCGACGCTGGTTAATAGCTTCCAAAACTAAAGCCTGGCTTTCCAGAGCAAGAGGATGTGGTGGTATTTCCCTTTAAAGCCATTCTCACCTTGCCGACAGATCATGATTCCTATAATTACTGGTGACGGGGAATATCCAGACACATTCCCGGCACTGACATCACTGCAGGACTAAACAATCTGTGGCAGGCACGCTTGGCAAGCCATACCCCGACTTCCCAAGCTTAGTAATGCTGGAAGCCCCGTTCTCCTTCCCCTTGCATTGGTCACAGAGGCAAGAGGGAGACACTGTGTCAGTGACAGTGCACAAATCTTGACGCATGTGGAGAACAGGAGCTGCCAAAGCACAGCACTGTAGTCATTCCATACCGCCACAATGGCCGTGGGCAGGAGCGTAGCCACAGGTGGGGTGGCATGGTGAGAACTGCAGGTGCCACAATGCATGGTAGAAGCGGCCCCTCCTGTATTGGAAAAGGAGAAGGATACCCCAGGGAGATAGGAAATGGTATCAGCCTTGGCCCTATCAGCCAGAAATTAACCTCAATGCCTGCAGGATTAACCCCAATGTCTGCAGCAGAAACACAGCTGCAGGCAGATGAGGGCCCTGGCTAGGAAGGGATTAGCACAGGTGCAGAAGGGTGTGGCTGATGACCTAGAGCCTGCCCAGCAACAGACACTGATTCGCCTGCCTCAGTATAAAGTAGGAGGCAGGAGCTGCAGTAAGGACCCTGGGTAGATCCTGGAGGAGGGCACCAGGTAGGTGGAGCACCAGGCAGGTGTAGGAAGGAAGGAAGGAAGGAAAGTGGCTATGGATTGACTGACTGATGGATGGATTGCTGGATGGACTGACTGGATACTTGGTTATTGGAACTGTGAGTGGGTTCCTGTGGTACCTTGGTTGGAGAGTTGTTGTACGGCTACCATGCCCCTGGAGCCACCGAGTGGAAGAGGCAGGCATGGCTTAGACAAGCTGACTGCCTATTGTTTGGTGGTGGGGTTTTGTGGTGCCAAGTTAGGGTATCTGGAGCTAAGCTGGTGATGAGGGCAGTCTGGAGGAGGCTAGCCAGCCGGTGAATCCAAGCAAGGCTGCTGGAAGAGAGGAGAACCAGTGGGTGAAGGAATTCCCTCCCTCTTGCCTATCTCTGAGGCTGCTTAAAGGAGAAACTAGTCAGCCTAGTGTGGGCATTGGGGCCCTTGGGAAGGCCCAGCAGGTAGAATACCTCCCACTTGCTGCCGGAACTCGAACCTGTTCCAGCTATGTAGATGACACAAGTCTGCATTGATCCATGTTGTCAAATCAGGCCTGGGGATGGGGATAGGATATGGTGCTCACTGGCGTCACTGATCCCAACCCCCTCCTGGGCCCGATCTGCCCACCCTGCCCCATTCCATTCCATCCCTGCCTCTTCCTTCCCCGTTCCCCTGACCCTGTGCTGCACACCACTGGATTACTTGCTCTGGTGTATATAGCTCCATGCACTGTGCCCATGGGAAAGCTTTGGTGCGCCATCACAAAGTGACTTTTGCAATGGCTTGGGCTGTGCACTTCACTGATGTGCTGATGTGCTCCACTGATACAGGTAATGAATAGAATTGGGCTATGATTCTGAATTTGGAGTTCAGACTTTGATGTTCAGTGTTGTTGAACATTGGTGGTCAGTGTTCAATGGCTAATAGCCATTGATGCTCTTATCCTCCATGGATTTCTCTAGTCCCTTTATGAAAGCCACATTTGCAAACCCTATTGTCGTTTGTGGCAAGCACAATGGCCCAGGCCAGTACCTGAACTGACAGGTTAACCATATTCTCTGGCCATTTGCCCTAGCATTGTTTTCTATGCTAACATCTGAACAAGGAATTGAACATCTTTGTCAATAGCCCAGTCGGCAGAAGAAAGTCAGTTAAAGTCAATTTTCAAAAGAAAGTCAGTTAACAGACCACATGGATTGCAGAGGAGGGCAAAGTATATTGATTCCAAATATATGTCACAATTTATGATGTCTTTGTATACATGTATACAAGTATACATGCATATATATATGCATGTATACTTGCAGTGGAAATCACTTACCTTACCTTGCAGTGGAAATCACTCCTCTCCTGCACCGTTTTAGCCAATCCTCACAGGGAAAAGCAACAGGGTAAGGCTCCTTGCAACACTTAGAGCTTTGCCCTCCCTGTAGATCCGCCTCTGTATACATGTGGCTTTCATGAAGTAATGATAAGGGTGATAATATTCATGTGTACTGGTTATGTAATAAAGGGCATTTTCTGGCTCGCATCAAATTCTTATTGCATAGGATTTCTTCTTTTTTCTTATTGGATACTCCCACCAAGGGTTGAAAAAGTACATAAATCATTGAGAGACAGCAAGAACTTTGGAAGCTGTCTAAACATATAAATCAGGAGCACATATCTAAACGTAAGATTGATCCCACAGCAATCAGGTCTCTATCTGGCTATTGATCATGAGAGCTGTATGGAACCTTCATGTTCAAGGGAAGCAGGCAACGGAAGACCAGTTGTTGGGAGAACAGAATGCCACTAGACTTGAAGGAGTTTCTGTTCTGATATCTTGTGGTGGTGGTGGTGGTGGTGGTTAAATTATGAATATACCACTTTTAATCCAAAAACTGTTCACCACTATGTGTGGTTTGCGTAGCAAAACAAATGAAAAAATGAAATTGAAATATGAATCTCTTTCCCAAAGAGGCTCACAATCTAAAACAGACACAGGGAAGACACCAGCAAAAACCATGGGGGGGAAAAAAACCTGCTATATGGGCATGCCCCAGTATTCACTGATTCGGTATCCACGGTTTCAGTTATCCACAGATACCATGGATACTGGGACACCTATTAAAAAGATAAAAAGGTAAAGGTAAATGTTTCCCCACGACCGAATGGTTTAGTCGTGACCGACTATAGGGGGCAGTGCTCATCTCCGTTTCTAAGCCTGTAGAGCCGGCGTTTTGTCCAAGGACAAGCATCCGTGGTCATATGGCCGGCATGACTCTACGCCATAGTGCACGGAACGCTGTTCCCTTCCCACCGAAGTGGTCCCTATTTATCTACTCGCATTTTAGGTGCTTTCAAACTGCTAGGTTGGCAGGAGCTGGGACAAGCAATGGGAGCTCACTCCGTTGCTCAGTCTTGAACTCCCAACCTTCCGGTCGGAAAGCCCAGCAGCAGCAGTTTAACCCACTGCGCCACCACGTCCCTTTTATTAAAAAGATAATTTTTTTTATTAAAAAGATAGGGGAACATTAAACAAATCTCTTTTTTTTACCTTGCTGCACCAAAACCACTGATATGATGTCCCCCTATCTTAAAAAAGGCGTCCCCAGTATCCACGGTTTCAGGTATCAACGGGAGGGGAGATCTGCACAAAACCCAGTGGATACCGGGGCATGCCTGTACTCAAGCAACAGGGACAATCACCCTCTTTCTGCTAAAGATAAGAGATCTACCCCTTTAAAAGGTGTCACTTTTCCCTAAAATGCATCAATAATATCAAGTAGGCATATGAGGATTTTCTGGAATCAAAATGAAATCGTTTTCATTTCCATGTCCTTCAGCACTGATGAGAGATTACGCATAGTTCTTTGTAGATTCCTGTGCAAATAATTGGTCATCATCAAGTGCTTTAAGTGTTGCAACTTTGTGCCACAATTTGCCATTGTTTGTTTTTCGCCAGCATCATCCTGATTGAAGTGGAAGCGCAATATAATTTAATGTAATTACGGTTCTCTGGCTGAATATTTTCTGGCGAAGCCTGATAATATTTTATATTGGATTGCCCTGGCCACATCGTGAGCCACCTTCACCGCTTAAACACCCGTGGGAAACAAGCACGTAATTTCCCCTTAAACAGCATTCAAAGTCTTTCAAAGGCTTTACAACTCTGTCCACATGTCCTTGTCAGGATTCGGTCTGCAATTAGCTATAGCAGGCTTGTACAATGAGCATTTCATGCGACGGCATGAGGTCAAGCAGCCTGAAGGTTAGGCACGGTAAATTAAGGTGAACGCATCTGTAATGATGCTTCATTACATAGATCCCGGACAAGCTATTTGCAGGGGTAACTCCCAGCTGATTGGGCTATGAACCTCAACCACAGAGTCATGGTCCAACCCACAGCCAATACTTAGCCTGTAGTGATGTGACAATAAAGCACATGGTAAGTGTTTCCAGGAGCCTGGTTGCTCTGGGGAGGTGTTTTTTTTTTCTCCAGTGGAGAGTATGGGCACGGTTTCTTTTCTCCTCTCCAGTACAGCTGCATGTGCATGCATTCACACGGTACGTGGACTCAGTGAACAGTTTTTGGACTAGGGTACCTAATTGTACATGGGCAGCACCATCCTATCTCTGAATCCTACCCTATCATCCTATCTCTGAAACGCGCTGAAAAGCACATTTGCGCCAGCATGAGAATCACTGGGCCAGCGCAGGAAGCTGTGTTGGCTCAGAACCGCCCCCACGACAAACAGAAGGACATAGAGACGATGCAACGTCACTACCTGCACCCCTGCCTCGGCACTAGAGCTCTTACCTACTACACTAGTTCTAAGTAACAAGGTATGGGGAGAGGCTATAACTCAGCAGCAGAGAACATGCCTGGAATGCAGAGTGTCCCAGGTTCAATCCCTTGTATGTCCAGCGAGGGTAGAGAAAAATTCCATCTGAAACCCTGAAGAGTCACTGCAGGCGAGACCTGGTTTGGGAGAGAGCCCTCCCCCCTGTGATTGGCATTTACTGTTTCGCTGAAGGGCCTCTCCGTTTGCAAGCTGACCTGATGCAAGGGATGCTCTGGGTAGTTGCATTTGCCCAGACATCCTGCTGCATTGCCTTCTGGGATGCCGGGCAATGGTCACAACTGCCTAGAGCATCCCAGGCATCAGATCGGCTTGCAAATGGAGCAGCGCTGCAGCAGAACAGTAAGCGCCACTCAGGATGGGAAGGGAGCTTCTGGGACAGTGCAATCTCTAGTTTGGAGACCGCTGGACTGGACCAGTGGTTCGCAAACATTTTAGCACCAGGACACAATTTTTAAGAATGACAATCTGTTGGGACTCACCAGAAATTATGTCATTAACCTGGAAGTGAGGTCATGGAGGTCATGGCAGGAAGTGACATCATCAAGCAGGAATTCGGCTGGTGCAGGGGCATTTCTGAGCAGGACGGAGGGCGTTTCCTGGGAGGCATGCCAGCCTGGGGAGGGGGTGGAGTTGGAATGCAGCTGTTCATTCCAACAGCATCCTAGCTCCCATCCCCAGTCTGTGCGGCCATGATTCAGGCCTAAACAGCAGGTACAGATCTGAGGAGCCCATTGGGGCGGCTGGCACCTACCCCGGGGTAAGGGCGTGAATGTGTCCTTGCCCCATGGAGGCCCCAGCCTGCTTCCAAGCTGCACTGGATATAGTGCAGGCCTGCTGGCATGCCTGTTCCAACACAGTTTAGGATTGCCCTTCAGTATAAGGGAGCTTCCTACATTCAGGCTTAATAAAGACTGTTAGTGCTCTTCGCACGCTAACGGCCAATTGCCCCACCTCTCTGTGACAGACAGGCTGGGGCGAGGCAGCTGATTGGCTGCCAGGCCACTTCGGGACAGGGCCGCTGCCTTGTGTACGGCGCTTTTGCCTGTACAGCATCATTGCGGCTCCAGACGAGAACCCTGCCCCTTTTGCCAGCCTTGAGATTAGCTGGTCACTCTTTGAGGGCCGGGTAGGAATTTTTTACCTTCATCTGATTGGCCATGGATGGGGTTTTTTTCACCTACCCCAGACTGGCAGGAGTTTCATTAATCAGGGCAGTGGGTATTTGGTTAGGTAGGATTTCGGTCACTTTGCAGGAAAGGTGCCGGGTAAGGGCAGGTAAGGAAGCTCTTGGTGTCCATGCCGGGGCAGCAAAGTGGAGGGGGATGGCACACCAGCTCTGATGATGCCTACCCGGCTCGAAGAGTTGTCGGGCTAAACCCCCCTTTCCTGGTTGGCAAGGCTGAGAGGTTAGCCTTCAGCTGTGCTGGCCAGCTGCCTGGGTTCCCCCCCCCCCGCTCTGTGGTGGGCAATTATGACGGGCAGGCTCAGCTGGAATGGCTCGAGTTGTATGGTTCGCCCAATGAGAAGAACAGGAGGGGCAGACGGTCAGGCCATTCCCCCCCCCTTTAAAAGAATGCCTCGCACCTGGTAAAGAAAATTCTTTTCTTGCCTATAGTTGTTTCCCTCTTGCAAATTAATTTGGTTTAATATTTAAAAAAAGTGACCCAGTTAACATCCAAGCCATAGTCTGCTGTCTTTATTGGGTGCATGGGTAAAAGACCTTTGAAGGTGAAGAAAAGTCCAGAATGTAGTTATATCTAATAAGAGTTCATACTGGACGTCTGGGGTCATTATGTGTTCAGCCTCCTGACACCCAGCTAAATCAAGGCTGGTATTAATAGCCCAGCTGAGCTCCTGTTATCAGGGGCGGACCTAGTCAAAATGGCGCCTGGGGCACCCAATAGAAGTGCACCCCCATGGGAGCCCAGGTCTACCCATTGGGACCAGCCGCAAGAAGACCTGGGCTCCCCTCTAAAGAGCCCAGGTCTACCCATTAGAAACAGCCGCGGGTAGACCTGGGCTCACTTAGGCCTACCCATTAGAAATGACTGCGGGTAGACCTGGGCTCCCCTCGAGGGAGCCCAGGTCTACTCGCGGCTGGTCCCAATGGGTTGACCTGGGCTCCAGAACCCAGGTCTACCTGCACAATGTTTCAGGGGCCACTGGCGCCCCCCTAGACAGCCCCAAGACGGCGCCCAGGGCTCTTGCCCCCCCTGCCCCCCCTAGATCCACCACTGCCTGTTATCTTAAATAATATATTCATGTTTCTGCTGAAATATGGGCATGCTTCCTCTTCTTCCTTCGGTGGAACAGTTGTGGTCTCCTATTGCTTGGGTCATGTTCTTGGATGAGGAGGTCACTTCCTTCGCTGCAGATGGTTCTGCAAAGAAGATCTTTCCTGATGGGAAGCCAGACCCCTTGCAGTTCCAGAAAGTGATGTCAGCGATTCATGCCTTTGCAGTGACAGCAGCTGGAGCACATTGATGGATGGAGGCAAAAAGCAGAGCCGGTTAGCAGGGTCACTGTCTTCAGTTTGCTCATATCACTAAACATTCACATTGTCTTGGAGAACTTCTCATGGAAACGTGTACACTTCCTACCTTATCCACAATAGTTGCCAGTGTTAGAATGCTGTAGTGAACACCGACTTGGGTTCAAATTCATAATTGGCTACAACATGTAGGCTGCAATCCTCTATGCACCTACATGGGAGTAAGCCTCATTAAACTCAATGGAACTTACTTTGAGTAGACATGCATTGGATTGCTCTGTTGGCGGGAGGCATTGGGCCAGTTCCCACTTCTCGGGTTGCTCTGTCTCACAGGTCTGTTGAAGGATTGGGGCAGTGCAATCCAAGCATGCTCTAGGGCTGACACAAGCAGACTGCATTTGCATGGACCACATGCCGTAAAGGCCATAAAGGAGGCAGGCTGGCCAACGGAGGAGGATGGAGCTTGGATGAGGCCGTGCTTGGACCTGTGGCTGCTATATAGCAGGCGCAGATCCGAGCAAGCCCATCGGAGCAGCTGGCACCTACTCCCGACTGGCACAAATGTGCCCTTGCCCCATGCAGGCTTCAGTGCAATCCCAACCTGCATTGGATACAGCCAGCATTGTCATGCAGCCGGAACGCTGGGCGGGAGGAACAGGTGAGCGGCAGCCTGCCCGTTGCGTTCCGGTCCGTTTTGCTGTCTTCCCCGCCCCCGCGGGCTGCCGCTCACCCATTCCTCCCGCCCAGCGTTCCGGCTGCATGACAACGCTGGATGCAGCGCAGGCCTGCCAGCCTGTGCTATTCCAGCGCAGGTTAGGATTGCACCCTGAGAGTCACTAATGTGCATAAGGCTTTCAAATAACAATAAGAAGTGAAATAAGACATAGTGCCAGAGAAAGCAGGGAACTCTCTATACCCATACTGAACATCAACTCAGAGATCAATAGGTGTGTAATTCGGAGATCAATTGGTGTATTGCAACATGTTTCATTTGCATTTGATTGCTCTATGTTCATCTATTTCAACGCTTGGCCGGGTCAGGATGAAGACCCACAGCCCACCGAGCATGGCCACACCCTGAATCCTCAGGACCTGCGTCATTCAGTGTTAGGGCTGACTGTGTGGTCAGGGGGTGGGTAGGGGTGCCACAAGAGACACAGTGCAGTGCTTTGCCTCAGAACCCCCAGAAGCCTGGCACCGATCTAGTTGCACAGTGCCTAACATGAACATAGGGACAAACTAGAGACATATAGGAAGAAGCCAGCAAGGGGGGATTTGAAAGTAGATGCAGTTTTTCAGACACCGAGTCCAGATTTTCCCAGTGAAGCTCTGCATCCAAAGATTTCTGGATAGTGTAGAAATGAAAAAGATGGGAATAAGAAGTAACAATACTGCCTGATAATTGTGCTTAGACTAAGCAGGCAAAGAGCTGCCATCTAGCAGAAATTAGGTTCGATCAAAATCAACAGAATTTACTTTTAGTTTTGCTTTCAGGCCTTTTCTATTTAAAGTCTTCTTTGTTTCACTTCTGCACCCTTTATTCACATACAGTCGAATGCGTTGTACCAGAGTTCTTCAAACCTGTGGGCCCCCAATGGGGTCGTGAAACCAGGGGCGGACCTAGTCAAAATGGCACCCGGGGCACCCAGTAGAAGTGCGCCCACACGGGAGCCCAGGTCTACCCACCAGAAGCAGCTGCAGGTAGACCTGGGCTACACGGAGCCCAGATCTACCCACTAGAAACGGCCACAGGTAGACCTGGGCTCCGGAGCCCAGGTCTACCCGTGCAATGTTGCGGGGGCCACTGGCACCCCCCTAGACAGCCCCAAGACGGCGCCCAGGGCTCGTGCCTCCCTGCCCCCCTAGATCCGCCACTGCGTGAAACCTCATTCTGGGGGAAACGGCAACCTTTCAAAGCCTGCGCAAAAGAGGGCTTGGATCCAATCCGATCATGGCACTGCCTTATCAAAGCTGAGCTGTTGATGGAATCCTGCAAAGCCTCTTTTCTCTGTCTTGCCCCGCAGCTCCTAAGACCAGCCCTGCTCAGGATCCTACCTCACAGGGTTATTGTAAAAAAAAAACATTTGGTGGGGGAAAATGGGGCAGGTGGGAGCAGGGTCAGAGCAAAGGGGGCAGATCAGGTCTCAGGATGGGTGCAGGATTGGCAGTGGGTCTCCAGCCCAGAGCCACTCCTGGTTCGCAGCATGCCTGGAACGTCGACGCACCCCCAGAGCCGCCGGCCCACCCCTGTGCATCCCCTGACCACACCTCTGTGCCCCCAGAATCACTCCACTAAGGAGCAATCCGAGAACAAAGGAGGGAGGAGGGCCAAAAAGTGTGGGTTTTTCCGCGTGGCTCTGCTTTGTGGCAGCCAGCACCTGCTGCGCTTGCCTGCCCCCCCCCACCAGCACCCTCCCTCCACCTCTGCTCCAGCCTCATACCTCAGTTATTTATCTGTCCATTGGGGTCATGGCACAAAAAAGGCTGAAGGCCACCACATGGTACCCTACTTTCTTTCTTCACACCATTGGTGCCGATGTGCTATACTTACAGGCCTGCCACTTCACAATGAGGGCACTCCCGACTTAATGATGTCACTTCCGGGCATGACATCACTTCCAGGTTAACGACATAACTTTCAGTGGGTCCCAACACGAGTGCCATTCTAAAAAGTGGGTCCCGGTCTCAAAAGTTTGCGATCCACTGTCTAAGAGAAACCCTAACTGCAGTTCAGAATTTCTCCATTACTGATCAGGCAGGTGAAAACCAGCTGTCAATCAAAACCCTCTAAAATTTCCCAGACAAAAATAAGGACACCATTGTGCATCATGGCAAGGAACTCTGGTCCCACACATCTAGATTACTTTATGCTGCAAAATGTAGGCACGCAGAAGGCAAACACGTTCTTTCTTTGTCCTCTGCTCTATACTTATTTCATTTCCAGCCTAGTTGAATACATCTGTTGCATCACCCACACTCACTTTCACCATGCTGGTTACTCTGCCAACTGCAAATAGCTCCCCACAGCTGAAAAGTTGAAGAATTTTCCCCCATTGGCCTGACCACCCCAGAGGTGGGGCATGTGGCGAAATGGCTGTGGCTGAGCAATAAAGAAAGGCAATTTCCTTTCTGCAGCAAAACTTCTTGAAAAGTGTTTCTGCATTCTGAGTGGGAAGCTCAGCTGCAGCAGGTCTTTGCTGACAGGCGACTAGGCACATGTGCACGTTCTGGGGTGGACGTCTTCAGATTACGGAGGTTACACAAAAAAGAATGCTCACGTGTGCGCAGGAAGCAAAAGTCAAACCAAATCTGCTGATGATGATTCAGCGTTCAATTGCTTGGAAACAATATTGACTGGGTAAGCATTTTTCGCATGGCTGATCGTAGTTGCTGATTCCAGTTCCCGTTATCTGCCACTTTGCGTTCATGTTGTGTTCACATTCACAGTGAAATGGACTCAAATCTATTATGGCCATAAGCTGCTAGAACTAGCATTCCCGCAGCACAAGGTGGCACAAAACCTCGGCCACCGTTACACAATTCCAGATCACCGTTGCACACTTCCGGACTGCTGGCACAAAAGGGCGGCGGCGCAACACACAGCAGCAGCCCAAGAGGCCACCAAAAGCACCAGCAAATTGGCAGTGGGGGTGATGTTATGGGAAGGCAGGGGGAATTTCAGGGAGGGTCAGGGGATAAGGAGGAGGTGGAGTGCCACCAGATCTTATCTCTTGTTTACAAAGCCTTTTCTTTCCTTGAATGTATGCCAGCAAAATAGCTAGCATATGTCCAATGAGAGCCATAGGCAATTGGGCAGCCTACCAGGGATAAGTGAAACACTTTTAGGGCACAATTCTAATCCTGGAGTTAGGCTGGCGCAGTTAGGCCAGCAAAGATTGGCCAGCAGAAGGGACAGGGTGAAGTATGTTTGGACCATTCTTGGAGTGGTCTCAGAGCAACCAGCACACAGACATATGCCATCCGCCCTGATTCCGAGAGTGGTCCAAATGCACTTTACGGTGGCCCGTGCAGGCCAAACTTTGCTGGCCTAACTGTGCTAGCCTAACTCCAGGTTAGGATTGCACCCTTACTTACCTCCTGCTTGCTGTCCAATTGCACCACCTACCCCCCCCCCCACTGAATGTAGCTCATGCTCCATTAGCATGGCTACATCGCTGTCAATAATGGGAGATCGGATTGGCAGTCAGTCAAGTTTTGTATTCTTTTTCTCCAAAGGAAAACAATCACAGAAAGACCACTCTCCTCAGCAGCCAGGAGGAATTATTATGTTAGGCCAGGAAACATACCTTTCAAACATGTCAATGATGCAGCCCTGAGGGAGAGATAAGACATATGCAGCATCAAAACTCTGGAAGAACAAGCTGGCATGAACTATGCTTTACCCAGGGGCGTAGCTAACAAAACTATAGCCCGGTGCAGAGGGCAAAATGTTACCCCGAAAGTGACATCACAACAGAAAGTGACGTCAGTTATATTTTTGTTGTCTCATGTTTTTTGGCCATACCTTTTGACAGAATAAGGATATCACATTCTGGTTTGTTCCATTGAATTCTGCACTAAATTGCATGTCCAATGATATGTAACATGATGGTATTATTCATACAGGCTAAGGTTTTCACCATTTTGGTCACGAATGTCAAACTCAACTTGTTGCCCCCCTAAAGCTTGTTGCCCAGGGCAATTCCGCTCCCCGAAACTCCTATAGCTGCGCCCCTGCCTTTACCATCTCTGTGCTAGTCAATTTCCCCCTGCAGATATCCCTGAAGGCCAATTTCCCCCCATAAATATGGGCCTTTTAGCCCAGCTGGGGGATAGCACTAGCCAGGGTACATTTGCAAGGGTAACTTACTAGGTGTAGAAAGAGTTAAGTATCCTCTTCCTGTCTGCCTTAACCTGCAAATGCGCCTCCCCTACAAATGTATTAGAAGAAGAAACTCTGTGTTGAGCTCTGTCCTCATTGTGTCCCAGCTGTTCCTGAACATGTTGTTCTGTTACTCCACTTCTGTGAGCATCTTCCATACATGACAGATGTTCTCTGTCATCTACTGCTGTTCTCCATGTGTCCAGAGAACAAAGGCTGAGCCACAGCCCTGTGTTGTGCATGTCAAGCACCACCACAGGATCCTGCTAAATGTGAAAAGTTGCATAAGCTGGCAAAGTGAAAGTGGATACTTAGGACAGATCCATTTCTGCACATGGAATGCTTGTGAAAACAGACACAACTCTAATGCAGCTTCTCATGATCGCCTTCTACCCCCCCCCCCTTTCTTTACTGGTGGATGTGATTAGCTGGATGTGGAGCATGCTGGAATCTTTTTCTTCCCTGCAGACAGGCCCAACCCAAGCCCACCTGCCGCCCCCTGTATCAGGCAAACTCTTTATCTTCCAGAGCCACCACTGCATCACCACCTCCATGCCCCCCACTTTCCCCATCACTCTGTCTGCATCTCCCCGTGCCTCCCTCATCTCTTCTGCATTGCCCCAGTTCCCCCCTTCCTTGCATTTCTCTGTGGTGATGCTGTCAACTGCTACTTGTTTCCTGTGAGCTCACCTGATTCATCTTTTCCTTTTTGCAGTGCTTCCCTTTGCATGCCTAAGGAACAGATGAGCTTTCCTCCCACTGAGCATGCAGGATGATGGTACCGTCAAGGTACCTTATTGATGTTTGTGCTTCATGCTGATGTATGATCCATGGAACTTCCAATCCACAAAATTCTTTCCCTTGGAAATGTGGGAGGAGATCATGTTACCTGGACACTTGTGGGCATGGTTGTGGTGTGCCCACATAAGAATATCCCCTCTGTAAAGGAGACTGGAGTGGAGGTGACAAATAGATTTAGGGGCTTAGATTTGGTAGATAGAGTGCCTGAAGAACTTTGGATGGAGGTCTGTAACACTGTACAGGCGGCAGCAACTAGAACCATCCTAAAGAGAAAGAAATGCAAGAAGGCAAAGTGGCTGTCTGATGAAGCTTTACAAATAGCTGAGGAAAGAAGGGAAGCAAAAAGCAAGGGAGAAAGGGAAAGATATACCCAACTGAATGCAGATTTCCAGAGAACAGCAAGGAGAGATAGGAAGGCCTTCCTAAATGAGCAATGCAAAGAAGTAGAGTAGAGTAGAGTAGAGTAGAGTAGAGTAGAGTAGAGTAGAGATCTTATCAAGAAAATTGGAGATGTCAAAGGACAATTTCATGCTAAGGTAGGCACAATAAAGGACAAGAACGGCAAGGACCTAACAGAAGCAGATGAAATTAAGAAAAGGTGGCAAGAATACACAGAGGACTCTATAAGGCTGATCTAAACGTTCCTGATAGCCACAATGGTACGGTCACTGAGCTCAAACCTGACATCCTGGAGTGTGAAGTCCAGTGGGCTTTAGAAAGCATCACTAACAAAGCTAGTGGAGGTGACAACATTCCAGCTGAGTTACTCAAAATCTTAAAAGATGATGCTGTCAAAGTGCTGCACTCCATGTGCCAGCAAGTTTGGAAAACCCAGCAGTGGCCACAAGACTGGAAAAGATCAGTTTACATTCCAGTCCCAAAAAGTGGCAAGAATACACCAAAGATGGGCAATGCCAAAGATTTTGCGAACCATTGCACTCATTTCACATGCACCATTGCACTCATTTCACATGCTAGCAAGGTTATGTTCAAAATCCTACAAACTAGGCTTCAGCAGTATATAAATCAGGAATTTCCAGAAATGCAAGCTGGTTTTCGAAGAGGCAGACGAATAGAGATCAATTGCCAACATTTGCTGGATCAGGGAGAAAGCAAGAGAGTTCCAGAAAAAACATCTACTTCTGCTTCATTGACTACGCTAAAGCCTTTGATTGTATGGATCACAACAAACTGTGGCAAGTTCTTGAAGAAATGGCAGTACCCGACTACCTTATCTGTCTTCTGAGAAAGCTGTATGCGGGCCAGGAAGCAACAGTTAGAACTGGACATGGAAGAACCGATTGGTTTCAAATTGGGAAAGGAGTACAACAAGGCTGTATACTGTCACCCTGCTTATTTAACTTATATGCAGAGTACATCATGAGGAAGGCAGGGCTGGATGATTCACAAGCTGGAATCAAGATTGCTGGGAGAAATAACAACCTCAGATATGCAGATGATACCACTCTAATGGCAGAAAGTGAGGAAGACTTAAAGATCCTTCTTCTTATTATGAGGGTGAAAGAGGAAAGTGCCAAAATTGGCTTGAAGCTCACCATTAAAAAAAAACTAAGATCATGGCCACCACTCCCATCACTTCCTGGCAAATAGAAGGGGAAGAAATGGAAGCAGTGTCAGAATTTATTTTCCTGGGCTCCAAGATCACAGCAGATGGTGACTGCAGCCATGAAATTAAAAGATATTTGCTTCTTGGGAGGAAAGCTATGGTGAACCTAGACAACTTAATAAAAAGCCGAGACATCACCCTGCCAACAAAGGTTCGCATAGTCAAAGCTATGGTTTTCCTAATAGTAATGTATGGCCATGAGAGCTGGACCATAAGGAAGGCGGAGCGCCGAAGAATAGATGCTTTCAAATTATGGTGCTGGAGAAGACTCCTGCGAGTCCCCTGGACTGCAAGGAGATCCAATCAGTCAATCCTCCAGGAAGTCAAGTCTGATTGCTCTCTGGAAGGACAAATCCTGAAGCTGAAGCTCAAATACTTTGGCCTCATGAGAAAAGACCCTCATACTGGGCAAGATTGAAGGCAAAATGAGAAGGGGGTGGCAGAGGATAAGATGGTTAGATAGTGTCACTGAAGCAATGAACATGACATTGGGCGAACTCCAGAAGCTAGTGGAGGCCTGGCATGCTGTAGCCCAAGGGGTTGCAAAGAGTCGGACACAATTTAGCAACTGAAAAACAACAAAGGAGACTGGGCTCACAACACCCCTCTCTCTGGTCTAAATAAAATATCCCAACAGACCAGCAACTTGGGTGTTTCCCAGAGCATTCTTCTTCAAGCCAGAGACTACACAACAGTTTCATGAGCAAAGTTAAATTTATTAAATAATCCAATAAGCTCATACAAACAAAAGAGCTTTGCTCAGTAAGGTGAGCTTGATAAGGAAAAATTTCATTCACAATAAAAAAACACATTCAGATCTGACTTACTCCCAGACCAGGCTCTTTCCACAAGCAGAGTTAGGTGTTTACAACCAGCAGAGAAGGACACACAACTGACTCTTAAACAAAACCCATTCTTATATAGTAATCAAACCATAGGCATGTAACCCAGCTGTCCCTAATTTCCCCACTAGACCAAGATCCCTTAAAGGAACAAGGGCTGTTCTTTTATCCTAACTCTTGATTCCTCATTTCTTGTGACACCCTCTCCAGTAGGGTTACCAGATCCAAACTGGGACAAAGTTCCTATACCTTTAACCATTGTATGGAAGTGGGAATTTGGGCAGGTGCAGCTCAGCATGGAAGGGTTTCAAAAGCTGCACCTACCCAAAATCCCTCTCCTATACAATGGATACCGGTATAGGCACTCTGTCCCAGTTTGGATCTCCAAACTCTCCAGTACCTTAGCTAGTAAGCATTGTAGTATGGCATAGTAAGCCATGGCATAGTAAGCATTGCAGACACTGCAAAGCACCTTATAACTAGAACCTCCACTAACTGCCCATTCTGGGCAGTGATGGCAACTGTGTTGCTGTCGCTGCCCAGAATGGTTCTGATGGTGAGTAGGAGGGTCCCATTCCATGATGCTTTGTGGCACCTGCAATACTTACAGTGATGCCCCCCTTCCTGTAGCTAGGCTTCTGCCCCTTCCACCAGAAGCAGACCCCTTGGAACACAGAGTGCGCACCTATGGAGGGGACCAAAGAATGAGCCATGGGCTACAAATTTAGTAAATAAATAAATTTATAATATTTAGCGGCTACTATCCCTGAAGCATAAACTTGCTTTGCAGCTGTTTTTAAGCGAAATCAAAACAAAACTTCCGAAGCAAATTTCCCCCTTTTTTCCAATATTCATTTCACTGAAAGAGAACTCTGTTTCCACCAGCGTCATAGTGTCAGACTCATTACACTTGATTTTCTACACTCCAACTGGGGAACGCAGATACTGGGAATGAAGAATCATTATCTACACCGGGCAAATCTCTATAGCAATGGAGTTTGAAAAAATCCAGCTTGAAATGGTGTATCAGCTTATGCAAGATGGGAAGGAGAGTGGGTGGCAAGTGAACCACATACACAAAAAATAATGACTAAGGGCCCAATCCTCTCCAACTTCCCAGTGCCGATGCAGCTATGCCAATGGGGCTTGCACTGCATCCTGTGGTGGAGGGGCAGTCACGGAAGTAAGGGAATGTTTGTTCTCTTGCCTTGGGGCTGCATTGTGGTGCATTGGAGCTGGAAATTTGGATAGGGTTGGGCCCTAAGGAAAGCAATTGAAGGCGCAATCCATAGGGCACCCTTTGGCCAATACTAGCTGCTTGCGTCAGCCCAATGTCACTAGCACTGATGCAAGGGTGCCGACTGGCCAATGGCTGACTGCGCCACTCATGCACCAGCCGAACTCGGCTGGCGCAAGGGCAGATCTGGGCAGAGGGAGGGTGGAAGGAACTGGGTGGGGGGCTGACTGGGAGGTGTGCCGGCCTGGGGAGGGTGATGGGATGGGATCAGTGATGTCATGCAGGGGGTACGCGGGGGTATGCGAGTACCAGTTCCTAGGATTACGGCTGGCCCCGCCCATTCGCCTGCCCACTCGTTGACTCCGCCCCCTGCAACGTTTGAATTTCCTACACGTTCTCAGAGCCAGGCAGGCAGGCAGGCAGCGAGCGGAGCCTTGCCTTGCCTTGCCACTGAAAAATGAGCTGCTCTGGGGTTTTGGAACTGTTGGGTCACTTTAACATGATGCCAGGCCTCCTTAACATGTTCTGGGGGTGCTGTGGAATACTGTTGCAACTGTTGGGTCAGTTTAAAATTGCCTGAGGCCTCAAAAAGGGCTTTTTTCATGTCACTTCCTGCCACGACATCACTTCCGGCTTATGACATCACTTCCAGTGGGCGGGTCCCGACACGTGCCAATCAAAAGTGAGTACCTGTTCTTAAATTATTTAGATGACACCACTGGATGGGATGCTGCCATTAGGCCACATCCAAGGCTCCGTCCCCAAGCCATGTGGCCCCAATTTGGGCCACGCAGCATCCTCAGCTCTGCGCCTGTTTGCGCCTGTAGCAGGCACAGATCCAAATATGCCCTTGCCTCAGGGAGGCTCCTGAGCACGCCCAAGCTGCACTGGACACAGTTTAGGATTGCGTTCTGAGAGAAATGAATGTCTTTTCTAATAGAACAGTCTAACCAACTATCACATCATTTAATTAGGGTTTTTTCCTGCATTTATTTCATAGTACTCATTGCGGTTTCGATCATCCTACTGATTCAGTGGTGAGGTGATAAGAAAGCATGCTGTGGTGTTCCAGTGCTGTCATCCAAATATTTATGGTAGCTCTTCAGAATTAGATATGAATCGGGGGTGGGGGGGTGTTTGACAAGATTTGGCCGATTGCCATGCAAAAAATCTCCATCATCTGCATTCTCTGCATGGCAATGAGAGTTCAACAGACAATATGAAAAGCCAGGTAAACCTCACGCCCAATGTTACACTTTGCATTCCCATGGCGCTTTTGTGCATTCAGAGCATTTCTCAGGCCCCAGCTGCACATTAAAGCACTAGCGCTGCCAAGCCGTCTGCCCCTCCCATGATGTCATTGTGTTACTATTTCCCTGCTCACCCACCACCATGGCAGAAAATGAAGCACAGAGAAACTCTGACATGCAGATGTCGTCCTGGTTGTTGCTTTTCCCCAACTTCACCTTTTCAGGAAGGTTCAGAGATGGAGGGAAAGCCGGAGAGTTGCACCAATACATCTCTGCAGCGGGCCTGAGGGGCACCTGCCCCAGGGCACTACACCAAGGGGGGTGCAAACTTCCTGCAGACCCTCTTTAAAAACGTTAAAAAGCAAAGGAAAAAAAAGCTCCGGATAGCTTCCCCTACTGTTGCACAGCAAAACCGCTGAATGTGGAGAGCTCTCCAGACGGTTTCCTGAGGTCCCTGCTGCCTCTTCCAGGTTGCATGGAAGCCCCTCCCTTTGCCCAGGGTCGCCACATTTGCTTTCTTCCCCTTTTTTGACTAGCTTTTTTGACTAGTTACCCTTCTGTCTCTGCTTAATGTACTTTGGGCCCTAATAATCCTGTGATTGAGGTGAGATTTCAACCACAAAGACCCAGCTCACACTCTTCACTCGCGCTACATTATAGTCCTTTCAGAAACTTCTGAATTTCTCTCTGGACTGAAAAGCCCCAAAGGATTTCTTGCTACTTGCTTCGTTTCTTTCCAGTCAGTCCTTGACCACATGTATAACATACTATGACTCACCTTGAATGCGTGTGTCACGGGCGTGAGGGAGCGGGGCCGAGAGTTGGTGCAGGAGCTGGCCCTATTGAGCAGGCAGCGCCAGGTGGAGGCAATTAACACCCAGGTAGGGATAAAAGGGAAGAGGGAGAGGGGCGGCCTGTCTTGGAGAAGGGAGGATTGTGTTTCCCCACCGCCTAAGGGCAGACTCTGGCAGAACCCCGTCTCCGTGGGGAGAAGCACTGGGGCAACTTGACCGCCGCCGCTTGACTCCACAGTGGTAGACGGAGCACGGAGCCCCCCTGCCCTGACCAGCCGTGAGTAGGCCAGCAGCCCGAGGATACCCTGATCTCTCCTTTGCCCAGGTCAGCTGGACTTTACATTGCTTTCCCTCTCCCCCTTGCCAGAGTTAGGCAGGAGGGGTTGTTCTCACCAAGGGGTTTTGTTGGGACACAAGGAGGAGGGGGTTGTGGTCCGGAATAAAGGGCATATAGACGCTCCAGGCTCTTGGTCATTGCTGCGCGCCGCCCCCACTGCCATGTACACGGTCGACCCTTTCGCCAGCCCCCTCCCAGACGGGGAGGGGGCATTGCGAGGGTCAGCAGGCGTCACAGCGTGTCACATACATCAGTCAAACTAGGTAGGAACCAAAGTTATCCATGATTAGTTGTAGTCAGGAAAGCATTTCAAGAGAATGCTTACGTAGCAGCCCTATTATTTTGCGGGTCCACTAACACGTGTCTTTGGCTCAGAGTAAGTGCAAAGAAGATGAAGCTCCCAGGCCAGACACATTCCTCTTAACGTGACACTGAAGCCACCTGCTACTGCAGCGACCTGGATCTTTCGAGCAATGGGATGGCCCAATCAAGACATATTCCTCAAAGGTTGAGATCTCAGTCAATCTCCCAGTGATTATCTCTGACTGACCCACAGAATTAGGGAAGAGCCATTAAGAGCTTTTGGAGTGTCATAGAGTTGGAAAATACCTATAAGGTCATCTAGTCAAAACCCCAGACTGTAGCAGGAAGTCCTCCAAGGGCATCTCCAGCAGGTGCCTGTCGAGCCTCTGCTTGAAGGTCTCCAGTGAGGGAGAATCTACCACCTCCCTCGGCAATCTGTTCCATTTCTATTTGGTAGGCGTTCCAGTTTGCCCACTGCAGTTCTTATCTGTGATTTGCCTTCAATAAAGCAGCCCAGTTTTAACCCAGGCCTCTGTCTTGCATAGGCAATGACACAGGAACAGGCAATGACAGGCTATCTCCCCAATGTCCTCCTCCTATGTGTAGTGCACCACTTGGTATTCAGAGGAGCTGTGGCGATAAAATGATGAGGAAGACAGTAGCAGAAGGGTCATGCTGTGATTGAACATGGGTGAGAGATCCCATTTTCATGGTGCCAGCGATAGCAGTGGAGGGATTTTTTTTGCTCTGCCATCGTCGCATCTGCAGAAAGCCGTTCAGTGGGACTTCCCTGAGTCGTTCAGGGTCTGAAATGGGGGGACGAAGCAAAGAGGATATAACAGGGCAAGATTCTATGACCCTGTTATGTCCTGGCTGCGTTGAAGAGGAGTCAGGAGGGTGCTGCAGGGAAAGGTGAGTGCGGCAGGCAATGGCTGCAGTTGGGCTCAGCGGCGCAGAAAAACCTGTGCATTTTTCAGCCCCCCTCCCTTGCGCTTGGATCGTTCCTAATTGGAACAATTCCAGGCATGGGGAGGTGTAGTCAGGCGATGCACAAGGGCGGGGTGTTTGCCCCGGCACAGGCATGAGGTATGCCAAGGTTGGCTCCACTGTGTTGGCTGCAAGTTTATTGGAGAGGCGGAATTCAAGGTGCTGATTATGATCTTTAAGGCACAATCCTAACCTGGAGTTAGGCTGGCATAGTTAGGCCAGCAAACCTTGGCTGGCACAAGGGCCCCCGTAAAGCGCATCAGTCCCTCACTCTCCTCTCCTCCAGATTTTCTGATCATATCTGCCCTTCCTTCTTTCCCAATCTAGAAGGAGCCATGAAGGTGAATCAGCAGGTGGAAAGGGGTAGGTGGTCATTCTCACTGATATGTTGCCTGAAGCGACTGCCTCAGCTGGCCTCATGGAAGGGCCAGCCCTAGACACAGCCCAGTTTATATCACTGTAAACATTGCACAATGTTCAATTGAAGTCTCTTCTCTTTCACACCATTGCCTTCAGCGCCGGCTTGTGTTATCCATAAGGTTTGCAATAGCAAATACCACGGCATGCCACGTGGAAGTTCAAATGCCTCCCGTGTCTGTAAAACCTTGCCTGACCCCCTTGCACTTCTGAATCACCAGGTTGTTGGACTCTCTGTCTGGTTCTTGTTCCATCCTTCTGTTCCTCTTTGTTCCGGGGCCTCGACTTTGTTCCAGGGCCAGCCACCTACACACGTCCTGTCTGCCAGCAGGTGTATTAAGAGGGAGTGTCGCTGGGCTGAGGCCTCTTCTGTAATGCGGTACAAAACTTTGAAGAGGAAAATGCCATCAGCTGCAAAACAGCAAGCTCTGTCAACCCAGCAATTAAGCTGTCAAGTCTTCTTTTTTTTATTTGCTCTGCTGTACCCGGTTTCATTAACCCTTTCTTTGCCTATCCTGGCTCTTGTCACTTGCATGCTGTTGGAATAAATCTGATTCATTGCACTTAAACACGGGGTTCTTTTGTTGGATTTTGTTGTTGTGTTGCTGATAAACAAACACACTTCTTTCTTTCTCACCTTGTTACTCTCCTATCACTTCTGTTAATTTCAGCACAAGCTGTTGACCATGTTGGCCATTTTGTAACCATCGGTCTGTGCATCCAGATCAAAATACTAAGGGCCTAACCCTATCCAACTTTTCAGTGCTGATGCAGTGCAGCCCCCAAGTAAGAGAACAAATGTCTACTTGCCTTGAGGAGGCCTGCCCCACAGCAGGATGCAGCATATACCCCATTAGCATGGCTGCATCAGCACTGGAAAGTTGGAAAGGACTGGGCCCTAAGTGCTACAGTATTCAGAATTTCAAATATTATATGCGGTGTGCATTGACAAAATGGTACTGAAGCAAGAAAACAGATATTGTGGCAGCTTTCTGTGTACATTAGAACAGTGTTCTTCAAATGGTGGGTCATGATCCACCATAGAGAGCAAGACAAGAGATATTTCCCCTTAAGGGGAGTGGCCCAAGAAAACAATGCCTAGCAGCACCACAGCAATCGCAGCGCTGCGGGCATTTATGGACATTTGCCCTTACCTGGGGAGATCGAAGGGGTGTCCCAAAGCATTGGGGAGACTCGCTGCCACCTCTGTGGGCCTGTGGTACAGTCAGAGCTCACTTCCTGCTTTCACGCAAATATACAATAAATACTGAATAACAGTATAAATTTTTCAAATAAATAAATAAATGGCAGTGTCGCAAAAAAAGGATACTGTTTTAGGCAGAGAGTGGCTGGCTATAGTCACCCAGTAAGCTTTATTGCTTGAGCACAAGTGCTCCTAATCCAAGTCTAATGCTCTAAACACAAGGGGTTCGCCCAGGTTCCATAGAACCGGTTGTTAAATGGCCGGGCCCCACCCACTCGCTTACCTCAGCTGGCTTTGGGGGGTTTTTTTGCTCCGGCTATGACGTCATAGAACCGGTTGTTAATTTATTTGAATCCCACCACTGGTCTAAGTGTAATCTTCATCATGGGTTCTTATCCACACCATTGATTGAGGCATGCACTGATCACATTCAGGGGCATAGTGTGCCTTGCCAGTGCCAGAGGCAAGGCACATATTGCACACACCCCTAAGTCAGCAGAGCCCCTCCTCCCACAGCAAAATGCAGCCCACTTTGGCGTCTCTCCCCAGAGCCGGGGGAGGTGCATCAAACCCGCCAGAGCCCCGCCTCCCAGCAGAATGCAGCCCACTTTCTCCTGTGAGGCGGGTTTTGGCGCGTCTCTCCCTAGAGCCAGGGAGGTGCATTGAAGCCGGCAGAGCCCCACCTCCCTGCAGAACAATGCTCCTTTGCTGCCAGGGGAGGCATGTCGAAGCAGCCAGAGCCCTGCCTCCCAGGAGAACAAGGGCATGTTGAAGCATGCCCAAGAGGCGGTCTTCGGTGTGTCTCTCTCCAGCTTCAGTTGAACCCGGGGAAGGCACGCCGAAGCCATCAGATCCCTGACCCCCAAGGAGAACGCTGGTGTTCTCCACGGGGGACGGCGAGCTTCTTCAGGTTTCAAGTGAATTCTGCGCCCCAGAGAATTATGTGCCTGGGCGATGGCCCCCTTGGCCCCTCCATGATTGCATTCTAGACTTTCCAGCTTGTCTTCCCACTGGAGTGTTCACTCAATACACAACTCTCTATATTTAGCTTACTGCATGAATGGAAGTATAGTCAGGGCAGCCTGCCAAATGGAAGATCATGGTCACTCGTCTAATTAATTAACGTCAGGCTATGCATTTCTAGGTATCAGGCTATAAAAGTGGTACACTTCAGCCATGTAAAGAAAAGAAATAGGAAGTGGGGGGGAAAGCTGGGGGGAAAGAGCACAAAACAGTAAAGAACAGCAGCAAGAATGAATTCCCCAAATGGCAGGCCTTTGCCACAGGGGAAACAAAAGTCAGCCTTTCCAGTTTGCAAAGTATATTTAAACAGCAACCTGATCTCTCCTGTGTTTTGTGCTTCAATGGGGGAAATGCTCAGGGAAACAAACTAATCAAGCTGGCTTGAAAAAATAAAGAACCCAAAGGGCACAGTTGTGTGGAAAGGGCTTGTATTGCATGCAACTAGTAATGTCCTCAGCAGTATGGGTATATAATCATCCCATCTGCACAGTCATTGTTCACACTGCATTCTCTAGGGTAGGGGTCTCCAAACTATGGCCTGGAGGCTGCATCTGGCCCACCACAAAATTTTATCAAGCCCACAGCAACTAAAAAAAAAAAAATTTCCACTATGTAGTCAGAAAGTCAAAGACGTCTGTCTGTCTGTCTGTCTGTCTAAATGTTTTGTTCACAGCACTCCTTTCCATATGGTTAGTGGTGTCAGCTTGGCTAACCTACCTGGGCCATATGCTTTAAGCCCCTCAAACCATAATTATTCAATGTTAATCTCACCGCTTCCAATAAAACAAAGTGGGTTTCCACATGTTAAGAACATAAGGACATAAGAAGAGCCCTGCTGGATCAGGCCAAAGGCCCATCTAGTCCAGTTTCCTGTATCTCACAGCAGCCCACCATGTGCCCCAGGGAGGCACGAGACAACAAGATGCTTGCATCCTGTTGCCACTCCCTTGCACCCGGTACTCTGAAGTAGCCTACTACTAATGTAAGGAGGTTGCGCAATCCATCATTGCCTATAGCCCATGATGGACTTTTCAACAGTGTCATAAAATAATGACGGTGAAGAAATAGAGTCGTTTTGCACATGCGTTAAATAACTCATAACCTGCAACAGATCGGGCAGGGGACAATGTTCCATGCATTGCTCATCTCCGCCCCATATAAAACTGATTTTTTTCCAGCCCGAAAAAATCTGTAAAATATATGATGTGGCCTTCATACTGCAAAATTTGGAGACCCCTGCTCTAGGGCAACAGAAATACTTCAGAGAAGAGAGGAGGGAAATATGTTGCCTTTTCCTATCACTTTGCATCGCTAGTATAAGTATTTAAAAAATGCAGTTTTCTCACACTAGGGACCGGATGTCTGGATCTCCAGCAAGAAGTGATAAATGACTAATGCGGTAAGATTGCTGGAGCTCAGTAGGTTTTAGTCTCCGAGTGGGAGACCTCTTTGGAACAGGCGTGCCCTGATATCCCCTGGGGTTCCATTCCAGACCCTCCTGTTCCGCGGATACCTGAAACCATGGATACTGGGGACACCTTTTTCAAGACAGGGAAACATCAGTGGTTTTGCCGCAATATGATAAAAAAGGAGATTTGTTTAATGTTCCCCGTTCTTTCTAATAGGCATTCCAGTATCCATAGTATATGCGGATAACTGAAACCAGGGATACGGAATCAGTGGATACCGAGGTATGCCTGTATTTTGAATTCTATGGTGGCATTCCTAAAGGGGGCAAAATACTAAGTTTTGCAGGAGTCTGAGTTCCTGTGTAAAGCAGTCCCTTATCCTCACCTTCAGCCATTCAAGGCTGGGAGAGCTGGTTTTGCTCTCTGAGCCACAAATGGCTCTGAAGGCGAAGGGAGGGGCTGCTGTACACAGAAGCTTAGGCTTCTGCAAAACATAGCATTTTGCCCACCCTTGTAGGAATGCCACTGGAATTCTGTTGAATAAAGGTAAATTGTAAACAATCTGAAACAGTTCTAGATGGCCAATTGCTTCTTTCTGTAGCTACAGTTCTGATGACTCAGTCCTAAACAGGACTGGGCCAGCACATGCAGGGGTTTATGAGAATGAAACAGAGTTCAGCTGTCTTAAAATGTCATCTAGCAGTGCGCACAGGCTGCAATCCTATCCACACTTACCTAAGAGTAAGCACCATTGGCTATAATGGGACTTGCGTCTGACATGCATAGGACTGGGCTTACAGTATGCTCAAAAACTGTAGTTGAAAAACACGAAGAGACCAAGGACTACAATGCCACAACTAGGAAAAACAGCTGTCACCCTCTTCCTGAAGGACAATGTTTGAATTTCCACCTGTAAGGGACAGGAGTGGAAAGCAAGTCATCCCACTGTCTCAGTGGGTTTTTAAAAAGTGTATACCCTCCCATCCAGTTTATGCTGTAGTCAAAAGACAAAGGAAGGCATAAACAACATGGGCTTCAAATGTGTGGGGAAGTGTTGCATCACCACCCCATTTAGTGGAGGGGGGAATGCGATGAGAGTTAGGGTTGTTAAGCACAACTGGAAGGATGTCATATGTACAACCATGTAGCCAGTGGTTAAGAAGGAGATTTAGGAGGTAAGGGAGATTTGGAGCTGAGAAAAAGAAAGGGTGGATTATGAGTCATAAGCCTGTCTTCACCTGCCACCTTGGCCTGTCTTAATGGACTTCCCTCACTTTGTTGAAAGGACAGTATAAAAGGATCCTCTGGGCAGAGCCCCTTTGCCCTAGTGGCATGGAACAGACAGAACATAAGAACATAAGAAGAGCCCCGCTGGATCAGGCCAAAGGCCCATCTAGTCCAGCTTCCTGTATCTCACAGTGGCCCACCAGGTGCCCCAGGGAGGCATGAGACAACAAGATGCTTGCATCCTGTTGCCACTCCCTTGCACCCAGTACAGAAACAGGGCCGGCTCCAAGTGTGGCAGGGCCCAATGGCCCCCTCCTCTCTACAAGGCCCCCCCACTCAGCAAGAAAAGCACTTGTAGTGCTGCACACACCATCTGGAAATAATTGGTGGTGAGATGATGACATCACCACCAACTGCTTCCACGAAGCCCAGTTGGGCAGTTTGGAGACGGGCAGGTGGGAGGGCCTAGGGTACAGCTGCTCTGATCACCCCACTGACTTACAGTTCATAGAAATCCTGGCTGCTGCAGCAGGCGATCTGCTCACTGTTTTGGTGCAGGGGCCCCCAAAGTGCGGGGCCCAATGTGACGACATTGGTCACATTGGCTTAAGGCCGGCCCTGGACAAAAACCATGCAACACATTCTGCTGTGGTATATATACCAGTGGTATTCAAACATTTTAGACCAGGACCCACTTTTCAGAAAGGCACTTGTGTCAGGGACCTACCGGAAGTGATGTCATTAACCTGAAAGTGATGTTGGGGCAGGAAGTGACATCATCAAGCAGGAGGTGCTGTCACTGTAACATAATAAAAAGACACTCCTGAAATGCAAATTGGCATTCTTGGACTGCAGCAATTATACAACCATGAAACATCCCTGACAGAAAGCAAGATTAGGACAAAATATTATGTAAAAGCACTGAACTAAAAACAACCCTCACTTGAAAATTCAAACTATTAACACTCACAAAAGGGATATAACAAGAGTAAGGTCTGAAGTTTCCAAGATGGCTGCTCCCAGCTTTCTGAGACCCACCTGACATCAGGTCATGACCCACCAAGTGGGTCCTGACCCACAGTTTGAATACCACTGGTATATACTATAGTGCTGCACTTATCTACCCAATGATAAACTGATTTCCAGGTGGTACAGGACAACAATATATCTGCATATTACTGTCTGATTCTAACATGATATTTACATATAGTGCTGCCAATTTTTTCTTTTTTTTACAGCCACAATAGGTATTCGAAGAAGGATGCTGAAAGAGTGGGCTTTTATAACTGGATTAAAGATAACGTCTGGGAAGTAATGCTATTTATCCAACAAGGCTGCTATGCATACTTTTCTAATACTAGCATCAAAGAAGTACATTGAGCTGGAGAACCTAACTAAACATTTTGATTGGGGATATGGTATGTGGTAAGGGGTGGGGAAGACGGCGTGGGGAAGACGGCGTGGGGTAAGGGCGGTAAGGGGTGGGGAAGACTTCCCCGGGGTGGGGAAGACGGCGAAACGGAGCGGAAAGCTACGGGCGAGCTGCCGCTCACCCGTTCCTCCCGCCCAGCGTACCGGCTGAATGCCGCCGCTGCCTTTATAGTATGTCATAGATATCTTAGAACTGGCTCAAGAGAGATCTAGGACATGGTTACTGTGATGCTTCTCCTAAAACTAATGGTTAATTTTTATTTTTTCCTCCAATATCTCTGCATTGTTACGGCGCAATCCTAACCTGAGGTTAGGCCAGCATAGTTAGGCTAGCAAAGTTTGGCTGGCACAAGGGCAACCGTAAAGTCCGTTTGGACCACTCTTGGAATCAGGGAGGATGGCGCACGTCTGTATGCTGGCCTCTCTGACTCCGAAAGTGGTCCAAACATAATTTACAGTGTCCCTGGTGCCAGTCAAACTTTGTTGGCCTAACTCCAGTTTAGGATTGTGCTCTTAATATTTTATTTCTGGCCTGGCCTTTGACCATCACCTGCCACCACCTCTCAGCCCAGCTACCTATTCCCCCAGTGGTATTTCAAGCATATGACCAAGCCAGGCTCTAACATCAAACATAAACTGGAAGTTGCCAAATAGTTACCAAGCCTAACAAGATTGTTTGACTGCTTTGATGTTCCATTTATTAAGCAAGCTGCCAATATGTCGATTTGAATTAGCCTTGGGGGGGTTATCTACTTCTTTAGGTCCTTTCACAATCAGTCCAGGGAAGCTTGATTGTTGTCTCCCCCCCCCCGGCCCGGATTCGGCTCGTTATTATGTGGTATCTGCTACTATTAAATCTTTTCACATGTGACATTATGAACAAGTATAGTAGCATTTCTAGCTTGATCTTTGAACAACATTCTGATTTTGTGGATGTTAAAATTGCAAAGCAATATCAGCCCAATCTCTAAACCAAGTTCTAGAACTTTACTAAGGATTTACTAAATCCTTGTGGGAAATGGCCTTTTCCTAAGGAGAACTTTGCTGGCTCAGGCCAAAGATCTAACTAAACCAGTATTCCCTTTTCAACGGTGGCCAACTAAGGGCCTCCAAGGAGCTGACAAGCAGGGCATGAAAGCAACAGCTTTCTCCTATTGCTTGCGCCTACATCTGGAACACAGCATTTGGCACAATACTGAACACTCCAGTTCAGCATGTGTGTCATTTGAGTATTTCCAAGGAAATCCAAAATACACATTTGGCATTTAACAAGGGGATTTCTCTGTAATGAGGGTTTTCGTGAAAGAGAGTCAAATCAATCCAGAGTGCATGGAGGTTCTGTAAAATCCCAACAGCAGAAGCTCAACTCGAAGGTGTACACTGGATAGGCACCTAGGTGCAGAACCACATTGACGTAGCTCATGAGTAACACCATGAAAGCAGTAAAAGGCAAGAAAGCTTCCACCTGAATGTACCCCTGCTAACTGGGCAAGAGGCACTTTTCCAAGTGGTGTTTCTCTTATGTTTAGCAGGGGGAGAGTAATTGTCCCTCTTCACCCCTGCGCAGTCTTTCTAGTGGCTGTTGCTGTTGGTTTGCCTTTTTTTAAGATTGTGAGCCCTTTGGGACAGGGAGCCATTTAATTTTATTATTATTACTATTTGCCTATAAACCGCTTTGTGAACTTCATGTTGAAAAGCGGTATATAAGTACCTGTTGATTGATTGATTGATTGATTGATTGATTGATTGATTGATTGATTG
>JAJKFI010000013.1:4495910-4509793 GCA_029204185.1 Lerista edwardsae
GAGCAGCAGCCTGCCCGTTGCATTCCGGTCCGTTTCGCCGTCTTCCCCGCCCCCGCGGGGGCAGGGAAGACGGCGAAACGGATTGGAATGCAACGGGCAGGCTGCTGCTCACCCGTTCCTCCCGCCCAGCGTTCCGGCTGCATGACGCCACTGATCACAACCCACTACTTTGATTCCCACTGCTGTAGGTGACTTCACAGTCCCCTGGGGGCCTACTAGGACCTGTCAGCTCTTTTTGCTCGCATAGGTCTATAAGGGGCGCATCAGGACCAGCACAGCGACTCTGGATCCCACAGACATCGCTGCCGGCATCGCTGCCACTCCTGATTGGCCCCCGGCTTGACCAAATTCTTTCCCCGATCAACAAATTGTATTTGTTTTAATTTTGTTAATTGTATTGTTTTTAACATTGTTTTTAATTGCTTTTTAATGTTAATTTTATATTGTATCTTTTTTATATTGTAATGCCGCCTTGAGTGCCTCCGGGCAAAAAGGCGGGGTAAAAATCAAATAAATAAATAAATAAATAAATGCCAACAGCCAGTCCGTGCTGCACTACTTCCAGTACAAGGCCTCCTGGCCTTTGCATTGGTGGCCACGCTTCATGGGCCACCAGAGGGGCAGCTGCAATGGCAGACCACATGGTATGCTGACGGACCATAGGATCAACCAACCTACCCCATGGATAGGATTGACAGGCTGGCTGGCTGGCTGGCTGGTTTGTGTATTTTTATAGTTGATTTTATGATCCACTGGGCATGTTGTTTTTTAAATTGTATCTGTTTTTAATTTTGTTGATTATATTGTTTTTAACATTGTTTTAAATTGCTTTTTAATGTTAATTTTATATTGTATCTTTTTATATTGTAATGCCGCCTTGAGTGCCTCCGGGCAAAAAGGTGGGGTAAAAATCAAATAAATAAATAAATAAATAAATAAATAAATAAATAATAGGATTGGACCCTAAGACCCTCAGAATAGACAGAGAATCCACTGATGTGAAATTTGTAGTATTTTCCTTGAGCTGATAAACATGCAGTAGAAGCCTAGCTTTCATGTTACTTTTCCACTGCCAAGGAATTTCTTTGGGAAAGAGGGGCGCATTCAGTCATGCATTCCTGTGCTTGTATTCTGAAATGCTATTGTTCCTAAAGGGCTGTGCAATGTCTTTTTTAAAAGTTTTGCAGCTTAGCCATAAATCAGTTGCACTTGACAGCTCTCTAGTGGCAAAACAGCCAGGGCCACATGGCTACATTTGTCACGTCCTGGTGAATTTCCAGTGCACCTCTAAGGTGTGCAGAAATATTTTTTTTCTGAATTTGCAATGTTTTTTCTTGTGATTTAGCATAGGGTGTTTCTTCAGCTTCTCAGGAGATTATGTGAGATGATTCCTATTCATAATTAGCAGTATAAATAATTAGGCAACAGTACGTGCCACACAAGTTGCATTGCTGAGCTAATAATGATACGCCTTGGGTTGTGTTATTGTGAAACGCAACCTTAAAATAATACTTTTTTTTTTCAATGGAGAAAGAAGATTGGTGATGTAATGCCACAGATTTCTGTAATGCTTTTATGCCTCATTACTGAGCAGGAATTACTACTCCTGTAACTCACTGCAGAGTACCATAGTAATAGCACAAATCCCAAAAATTCAGTGTAGCATTCCACTATGCAAGATCAGCATTGGGATATAAATTAATAAATAAATAAATATCAGAAGCAACATTAGCATCAACCCTCTAGTCCAGAGGTATTCAGACTTTTTAGACCGAGACCCACTTTTTAGAATGGCACTCATGTTGGGACCTACCAAAAGTGATGTCATTGTCCTGGAAGTGATGTTGTGGCAGGAAGTGATATCATCAAGCACGAGGTGCTATCATTGTAACATAATAAAATGACACTCCTGGAATGCAAACTGGCATTCTTGGACTGCTGCAATTGTACAACCATGAAACATTCCTGACAGAAAGCAAGATGAGGACAAAATACAGTATAAAAGCACTGAACTAAAAAAAAATTTTTAAAAAGCAAGCCTCACTTGAAAATTCAAACTTCATTCACTAAACATTAACATTCAGTAAAGGAATAGTTAACATTCACTAAAGGAATATAATAAGGTTTGCAGTTTCCAAAATGGCTGCTTCCAGCTTTTCGCAACCCACCTGACATCAGGTTGCCACCCACCAAGTGGGTTCTGACCCACAGAATAACACTGCTCTAGTCTACTTGTGCATACCAAAATGCACATCCATTTCATGTAGAGAAAGACTATTCCTAGATTGAAAGATGAAATTTAAAAGACAGTTTTGGTGGAAAGATAGTGGAAATTGAAAAGATGGATCCCTAGAATAGGATCTGCACTTTATTCAGCTGCAAAAATGTGGATCCACCCTTAAGCCACAGGAGAGGAAGTCTCACTAGGGTAAGTGCCGCACATGAATTGACTCTTCTCAATTCCTGCATTCCAAAAGCCCATCACACTCTTTCTAGCAGCAGCTACTCAGATGCTTCCAAGTACTCACAGGTAGAGCACTAAGGGCACAGCCTTCCCTGTAGGAGTTGTCCATCAGGTGGGAAGGCCCTGCAATGACAGGGAATGGTGCCAAGTGTGACAGGGCCAAGGTTTTGTATCTAAAATAAACACCTAAAAATATAACATACCTCAGTGGTTTCCAAATGTTTTAGCACCCAGATCCCCATTTTGAAATGACTACCAGCTGCAGAAGCCTCAGATTTTTTTTACTATGGCAGGAGGGGGCTGCCTTCCAGAATATTTGTTGACCTCCACATTCATTGGATCAAGACCATTCTGGTGGGCTGGCATTGACCTTCACCTAACGCTCTATTAGAACCAAGGCACGCTTGCCTACTCAGGAGTAAATGTGCACATGTATCTCAGTTTTGCTTTCCATTGGGCTCAGTACATTTTCCTCCTCGGCTTGGGGCGGGAACTCCTGAGAGTTCGTTGGGGCCTGCATTCATCGGATTGGGACCAGGGCCAGCTCTAGGAGTGGTGGCGCCCAATGCAGGGCATTCCCAAGGGGCCCCACACCCTCCCCACAGGGCCCCCCACTCACCATGAAGAGCATTTGTGCTGCCATACATAGAGTGTGGTACCTGGAAATAGCTGGTGGTAATATGATGTCATCACCGCCAACTGCTTCCAGGAGGCCCATTTTGGGCTGTTCAGGGGCAGGTGGGAGGGCCCAAAGTAAAGCTGCTCTGTTCACCCCACTGACCTATAGCCCACAGATATCTTGGGTGCAGCGGCAGGTGATATGCTCGCTTCGCTGGTGCGGGGCTCCCTGAAGTACAGGGCCCAATGTGATGACATGGGTCACATTGGCTTAAGGCCGGCTCTGATTGGGACCATTCTGGTGGTGTTGCGATCCCCGTGGCCTGCCCTTCAAAGTCAACTAAGGCATGCTCTCTACTTACCCATGTGCTGCTCCATTTCGCTCAGTATATTTCAGTAATGGCATCTAAATGATTTAGCAACAGGTACTCACTTTTGATTGGCACTTGTGTCAGAGCCTTCCCACCAGAAGTGAGGTCATAGCCGGAACCCAGGAACTGCCCCCAGGAACCGCCGTGCCTCCTCGGTAGGCCGCGTGGCGGCCCAGGAGAAGGCCCGGGAGTCCCGGGCCTTCCCCGGGGCCGCCGTGCGGGCTACCGATTCCCCCCCAAGGAACCATCGCGCCTCCTCAGGAGGGAGCCCCAGGCAGCCTACCTGCTCACGCTGCTGCTGCCGTCGGTCTCTCTAGCTCCGCTGCCTGCCTGCCTGCCTGGCTCTGAGAACATGCAGGCAACTCAAACGTGCAGGCAATTCAAATGTTGCAGGGGGCGGAGCGGAGCGCCAATGGAGTTGACAAGTGGGCGGGCAAATGGGCGGGGACAGCCCTAATCCTGGGAATGGGTACTCGCGTACCCGCGTGTACCCACTACATGACATGTCTGGTATATTTTCCTTGTCGGCTATCAGCGTGTCTGTTTCACGACCCAACAAAAATTGGGTCGCAAGTTGCAACCAACTGGTGGATGGCGACCCACAGTTTGTGAACCACGGACAACCTTATCAACAGTCCCGTTATTTCCTGCAGCATCTTGTACTCAGGGGTATTCTCCCTCTGAACATGCAGACTCAACCCCTTTCAGTCCTGTGAGCATGGCACAGCCAGCACCATAATCTTTCTCACCAATATTTGCAGGGGCATAGCTAAAGAAATGCACGGTGTGCAATTGCACTGGGCAACAAGCTTTAGAGGGGTAACAAGCTGAGCTTGACACCAGTGGCCAAAATTGTGAAAACCTTGATATGGATGAATAATACCATCATGTAATATTTGATGTGGAATTTAATGCAGAATGCAATGAAGCAAATCAGAGTGTTATATCTTCATTCTATCAAACGTTATGGCCAAAAAACAAGAAAATGAAATTACAACTGTGACATCACTTCCTGTTGTGATGTCACTTCCGGGGCATCATTTTGCCCTCTGCACTGGGCTACACTTTCATTAGCTATGCCAGTGTGTATACGATCCAATTGCCCCTCTTTATCAGGGTCAGACTTTACTTTCTGCTGCCCGTCACTAATAAACCACTGGCCCAATTTTGTCCCTGTTTTTTGCCTTGGAGCCATTTTGTATATGCTGACTCAGCATTTTTAGGATGTACTCGCTATCGTTCCATTGCTAGCAACTCTAACTGTGTGGGGAAAATATTGACGCTTGCAGCTGTTCTATAAGCACAATCAGATTTACTGTAAAATTAAAATAGTTTTAGGAGTTTTTTTATTGTTTCCTTTTCTGGTAGTCAAGCTGCATAAATGGGTTCTCCATTTTATTCAGCTGAAAAAAATGTAGATCAGCCCTTAATCCACAGGACAGCAAGTAGCTAGGGTCAATGCAGCTCATTCAGACTTAATCAGCGGGAGTCATGTGATTGCTGTGTGCAGCATTTAAGCAATTCAAACCCTGACACAGCCCCCTTTCCTGGGTCATCCTGATCGGTAAATGGCACAAGGTTTATTTTCTCTCCTCTATTGAGATCAAATTTGCAGATACAGAAGGTGATAGCACTGGAGCTGATTGGCCACCACCTGGCAGCAGTGTTCCTCCCCTTTGAAAGGCTGGCTCTTGTGGTCAAAAGAGGTCTGGTGGGTGGCGGTGGGATAAGGTGAGCAGGGATACGTTTAATCCCTTTACAGTTGCACCTCCCATACTCCTCTTGCTGGATGCTGCCAGAGGCATTGAACAAGCCCACTGCTCCCTCCCTCTTTGAAGTGAAGAGATGCAGGGGGCCGTGAACCCAGGGACATGCACTCCTAGAGTTCCAGCACATGGCTAGCTATGCACAAAAGCAGAACCAGATTCCAAACTATGCTCCAAAGCAATAACCCTATCAGTTGGGGTGGATTGTTTTGGTCATATTTGTTTTCCAAAATTTATTGATTAAAATAGCAAATTGCGGTGTTGTGTGTTTTTATCCAAAGTTTTATTGCAAAAATAGAGCAATAACTAACAGTGAGTGGTCCTACAAAGGCAAGCAATTACTGGAACACACACACATCTCCAGCCCAAAATAATTCCTTGATGTTTGGAGCATCAAGAAACTGCTACTATCCATTAAAGTCGCCCCAGCATGCACTGTGAATTATGAACATGCGTGTTCATGCAAGTTTAAACAAGCTTCGTCCTGTTTCTGCCACTCCTCCGCCTGATCCCTTACTGAAAACTATTTGGATTCCTCAAAACTGTGTCAAAAATAAACAAGTGGTGTTATTTTTGTGAAATTGATCTAAATTTGTGTCAAACTCTGTCAAAAATAAGCAAAAGCGGGGGTTTTGCTTTTTGACCCAAATTTCATTTTACGTAGCAGTTTCAGTAGAAATTCTCATTATTTAGCATTCTGTGTTGATCACCGGAAAAAAAAAAACATTCCTACCTATCAGGCAGATTCAGTGCTGCAAAATGATATTTGATACAGCAGTATTCTTCAACCTTGCAGTCGGGACCCCAATGGGGTTGCGAAGCCTCTATTATGGGGTTGTGGCAACATATGGAAATGAAGAAGGTTGAAGACCACTGGACTGGAGCACTGCCAGGTAAAAAGGCAAGCATCTGGTGTACCCTTTCAGATACCAGGAAATGGTGTCCCAGTCCTGCTCACTTTCTTAGCAATTATGCTAAAATAGCTTTTGCTAGTGCCTGGCTCCATGGTAATGTTTTCTTCTCTCTGTAATAAGAATATTTGGTTAGAGTGAGCAGTGCTGGGAGGGGGCATTACAGGGGCAGGGAGCGGGCTGCAAAGAGAGCATGGTGGGCAAATAGGGTCCCAGGAGGGGGCAGGGTCAATGGTGGGTTCCCAGTCTCATAGGAGACACCTCAGGAGAAAGGGATGCTCATCCCCCAGGTAACAGTGCTGGCCTGCCAATGGGCCTCCTCAAGTCTTCACAAGTTATTTTGCCAACTTGACAGTCCATTGGAGGCTGCCACCAGTCCCGCCTCCAATCTGCCCCCCCCAGTTACGCTACACCTTCCCCACCTTGAAAAGCTCACCGCCAGCACTAGTGTCGTGAAAGTGCCTTAACTCACTTCTAGCGCTTACCACCAGCACTTGGCCAGTGCCAGACCCCAAAGCCAGGAGGACCCCATGTGGAGCCAGCTAGCAGGAAGTCTCACCACAGCTGCCAGCGAGCTCATCTGAGGTGGAGGGAGTGCATGAGGAGGGTGGAACTGGGTGGGGAGAGGAATGGAATGGGGGTAGGACCAGCAGTGGCCTCCACCACCTGATCCTATCCTCCATGTGGGGCTGTGCAGCCAGACACTGAGGCCCTCAAGTCTGTCCTGGAAAAATAGCCAGTGTAGAGCCAGTGCACTTACCTGTCTCCTGAGGTGCCTCCCATGGCAGCTACATTTCCCACAGGATGCAGCGGTACCAGTGGCGTCATCTACAAATGAACTAACGGAACTATGGGCAGGACTTACGTGGGACTTACGCATGATTGGCTGCCTGCCCGTTTCGTTCCACAGCTGCCCTGGCCTCGGGGGTGCCTGCTCGCCGGGGGAGATGGGTGGGGGGCGCGCCGGGTGCCTGGGCAAGCAGCGGGGGGCACGCCAACCGGGGGCAGCCCCCCCCCCGAGGAGAGGGCAGCCATGGAACAAACGGGTGGGCTGCCAATCACATGGAAGCACCACCCACGTCCCGCCCAGCGTTCCATTAGTTCATTTGTAGATGACACCACTGAGCGGTACCGACACCGTGGGATTGGGCTACCTATCCTCTGAGACAAAACAGAGCAGAAGCAAACACTGTCAATCCTCTTTATATGCAACCTCACTATCTGCGATGGGAAGAATTGCTACTTTCCTCATTATCTGGACTCTGTCTTTATTATCCACTATGCAGAGACTTTCCGAAGGCTGTTGGGACCTTTAGAATGGCACCCGCAACCAGCGCTGTCCCCTTTAAAATGGCCAGCGGAAGCATCGGCCTGCCAGGTTTAAGAGGTCCATACTAGGCACAAGTGCCATTCTGAGGATCCCTTCAGCCTCTGAAGGTCTGTGCAGCATTCAGAGATCTTTTGGCACTTCCTGACGAACTCTGCTGGCTTCTGGAGGGTCTCCGCTGGATTCTTCTGATGGCAGGTAAGTAGGGTTACCAGATGCAAACTGGGACAGAGTACCTATACCTTTAACCATTGTACAGAAGAGGGAATTTGGGCTGGTGCAGCTCCTCATGGAAGGGTTTAAAAAGCGGCACCTGCCAAAATTCCCTCTTCTATACAATGGTTAAAGGTATAGGTATTCTGCCCCAGTTTGTGGGCACAATCCTAACCTGATTGTTAGGCTGGCACAGTTAGGTCAGCAAAGATTAGCTGGCACAAGGGAGACCATAAAGTATGTTTGGATCACTCTTGGAGTCAGAGAGGCCAGCACACAGACTACGAGAGTGCTCAAAACTCTCTCTATGGTGGCCCTTGTGCTGGTCAAACTTTCTGGCATACTGTAAGTGTGCTGACCTAACTCCAAGTTAGGATTGTGCCCTCTATCTGGTAACCTTACAGTTAAGGTCCCCCTTGTACCTAACCCCATTGATCCCATAGGATCAATGATTTATTATCCCCGAATTTGCTATCTGTGAGGATTTCCAGGAAACCTAACCCTGGTGGATAATGAAGATTGACTGTACTGTAACCAGGATGAAGAGAAAGCACAGCCAAATCACTGGCACTGCAGAAGGTCCAGTTGTCCTGGCAAACATGGGCCAGAATGTTCTGAAAAAGAAAATCTGTCTTTGATTTGGCTGGAAGTCAGAGTCTCCATTGTCACACACTGTCCACTGTTAATGATTCATGTTAAACCAACAAGGATACATCATCAATAACACGTCATTACAAATCTTATCAGAGGAGACTCACATCAGGAAAGGAGAAAAGGAGTCTTGGTCTGAACTGCCTACAGGGACATTGTGCTGCTGAGCACAGCGAGGAAAGTTTTGGTTTTATTTTTTTTCATCTGAAGGACATACATGAAAGTGACTTTTTCAATATCAAAATAATAAATACGACATAATCCGCACAGTTTAGTCTCACTGTAACTGTTCTGGTGGGCTCCATGGACTCTGCCTTACTCCTTTCCCCAGTATCTTTTACACACAAAATTCAAAAATTCTTTTTTGGGGAGGGCTGCTTTAAAAATCAATAAAAATATATGCTGAAGAGGGGGGGAATTGGTATTTCCCATGGATACGAAAACTGCAGCTATGGGGAAGTCCTTGATACTTCAACTGTGGATACCACATGCTGCACATATAAAATTGTAAATTTCCAATGGGGGGGCTCTAGGAATTTCAGTGGGGGGCTCCGAGAATTGTGAGGCTCTAAGCTGTAGCTTATTTAGTTTATGCTTAAATCCAGCATTGACAGGAGTCCTCTGGCTCCACCCCTTCCTGGGCGTGGCCCTGGTTTCCCCTCTGGGTAATATCCCCTAGCTCTGTGCTGCTGGTGCTGATACTTTCTCCTGTGTCTCAATGACCAAGCCATTCCCCTGCAATTGGGCCCCCTCCCCACCTTCCCTCTGTCCCAGCATAGGCCTCCCGTCTTCATTTTAGGAAGCACTCTTGTGAGAGCGCGAGAGGTTCCTGCGCTCCTCAACTGTGAGATGAGCACTCTCGGCATGCCCAAGCAGGGTGTAGCTAGATTCTCACAGGGGTGAGGCCTGCACAGTGAGCTGGGTGAGTCTGGAGTCAGACACCCACTATGTAAGATCGGCAAGCCTGAGGCAGCCCAATCCTGAGGTGCTCCGCGCCCAGAAAAGCAGCGGTACCAAAATGGCTACCACTGTATCCTATGGGCGCCACAGCAGCCACCGGGGTCTCCTTGGGGGAAGAGGACATTTATCCCCTTACCTTGAGTAAAGCACCAGACTCTACAATGGGTCTACTAAAGTCACCACCAGCCCACCCAACTGTGGGCCCAATCCTCCCCTCCCCGCCTAGTTCCTCCCTGCCCACTCCCTCCTCCATGCCCCCAAAACCTGCACTGCCAGCTGGCGGTCTCACCTGGTCCCGGGGGCAGTGCATCGACCTCCATGCTGCACTGACACCGAACATCAGTCCAGCGCAGCACTACTTACACTCCAGTGGTGTCATTCAAATGATTTAGGAACAGGAACTCACTTTTGATTGGCACTTGTTGGGAACCCGGAACCAGCCACGGAGCCCGTTAGGATCCGGAACGCCCGTTCTGGTCCGTTCCCCCTGAATGACATCACTGCTCCTGGTGCCATAAATGTGGTTTACAGCACATTAACAATTGGAGTCAGCAGTACCCTCAGGATCAGACTCTGAGTAAGGACATAAGAAAAGCTCTTCCAGATCTGGCCCAAGGCTCTTCTAATCCAACATCCTGTTTCCCAAAGTGGCTCACCAGCTGCTCCTGGAAACTCCACAAAATAAGTGACAAACGCATCTCTCTTCTACCATTGATCCTCTGCAACTAGTATTCAGAGGCACATTGCGATAAACCTGGACATAGCACATAGTCATCATGACACTGATAGACCCGCTTTTTGAAACAGATTTTTTTTTTCCGTTGCTGCTTTAAATTACTTTGCTGTTGCTGTGTTAGTCTTATTGCAATTTCATCTCTTGAGACTAGTTATTCGACTTTGTTGTATTTGTTTGCTGCTTTGGAGTATGTATTTATAGGAAAACGAGACAAAAAGGCTGTTAATTACCATCATCAGCATAAGCCTGGGAGAGCCCTGTGTAAATGGTTCCCTTCTTCAAGTGTTCACTGTGCCTGGGTTCAACCCAGGTCACTTTGACCTGGGCTGCCCCCATCTGACTTCTTAAGGGTATTTCTGAAATCTGCTTGTCTCTACAAGAATCCAGCAGTGAGACAAAGGAACTATGGTGATGGCTGATTTCCAGAGAGGAGTAATTCCACATGCAGAGAAACTCGATTGCAACTAATAATTTCTGCTAGAGAATTGGCAGGAGGACAGCCATGCAAATTGCCTACTTAACAAGAATGGTCTCAGGCAGCTTTATAACCAAATCATTCACCCTTGACCCTAGGCCTTGTGTGCTGGTGGAATCTGACCCACATTTGGGAGGTTATCCTCCTTAGGGGATAAAAGGCCCCACCATCCAGCAAGATACCATCAGTTCAAAGTATCCACCAGACAGACTGAGTCACTATACATTCTGCTCAGATATGGTTTTACTGTAAACAAAGAAAATGTGATAAATATATGACGTGTTAGGAAGCAATAAGGACTAGTATCCTTTGTGACACACTCCCATTCTTCAAATGGGTGTTCTAAAATTGGGAGAGTTGGAACAAATAAAAGGAAATACTTTTTTTTTTACCCAGCAGGTGATTAAACTGTGGAACTCCTTTCCACAGGAGGTGCTGATGGTATCTGGCCTAGGTGCCTTCAAGAGGGGATTGGACAGATTTCTGGAAGAAAGGTCCATCGTGGGCTATAGGCCGTGATGGGTTGTGCAACCTCCTTACATTAAAAGTAGGCTACTTCAGAACCCCAGGTGCAAGGGAGTGGCAACAGGATGCAGGCATGTTGTCTCGTGTGCTCTCCGTAAAATACTGGAAGCTGGACTAGATGGGCCTTTGGCCTGATCCAGCAGGGCTCTTCTTATGTTCTTAGACATAAGTTCAAGCATTCAAATGTCAGTTGTCCCTGACAAAAGCAGTGGTTCCCAATCTCTGAGCCACGGCTCCCTTTACCTCCATGCTGTTTTCCTTATGGAACATCACCATTGCAAAGCAACAAGGTGCTCCTAAAAATGCCACTTGCGACAAGGACAGTGTTAGTCACATCTTCAAGGACATTTTCAGCAGGAAAACAGTCAACATGGTTTTCACACACACCCCAACCAGAGGGTGCAACTTGTACTCAAAGTGTTTGAAACAGCCAGCAGTCCTTTAATTCCTAAGCCCTTTAATATTGCACTCCATTAGCAACCAGGCTTTACCAACCCCAAAAGGGAGAGCCGTTTTGCATAACAGGACAGCATGATCGGCAACATCAGCATGAGTAGCACTATTGATAACTACACAAAGTTACCTTATCTCAGCATCCTTATAAGACCTCTGTAAGCTAGGCCAACATCATTATGCTCATACTGCAAAGAGAAACTTGCCTCAAGCTACCTACTGCAGTGGTTCTGAAACTTTTTAGACTGGGACCCACTTTTTAGAATGGCACTCAGATGGGGATCCACCAGAAGTGATGTCAATAACCTGGGAGTGATGTAGTAGCCAGAAGTGACATCATAAAGCAGGAAGTGCCCTCAGTGTGACGTAATCAAATGACACTCCTAGGATGCAAACTGGACTGCAGCAATTGCACAACCATGAAACATCCCTAACAGAAAGCAAGATTAGGACAAATATTATGTAAAAGCACTGAACTAAAAACAAAATTAACAAAAAAACAAATTCAAACTGTTAACTGTTAAAATTCAAACTGTTAACACTCACAAAAGGAATATAGCAAGGTCTGCAGTTTCCAATATGGCTGCTCCCATCTTTCCGGGACCCGCTCGACATCATGTTGTGACCCATCAAGTGGGTCCCCACCCAAAGTTTGAATAACACTGACCTTCTGGGTTTGTGGCAAACAGTTACCTTTGTGATTTATAGATCAGCCTGTTAGCCAATTTGGGTAGCATCCACAGGGCGCAATCCTAAACTGAGTTAGGCCGGCATAAACTAAGCCAGCTAAGTTTGGCCAGCACAAGGGCCACCGTAAAGTATGTTTGTACTACTGTCAGAGTCAGAGAAGCTATCACACAGATGTGAGCCATCCTCCCCAACTCCGATCGTAGTCTAAACACGTAGTCTAAACACACAAACACCCTTGTGCTGGCCAAGCTTTTCTGGCTTTATGCGGGCCTAAATCCAGTTTAGAATTGCACTCACAGTCTCTTTATCTGTGACTGTAAGAAGCAAGAATTCTTCCACCACAGCAAAGAAGCTGTGGCTGCTACCCTAAGCTACTTGTTCTCACACCATTCCTTTCCATATACTACAGAGCAGTGGTATTCAAATTTTTCAGACCGGGACCCACTTTTTAAAATGGTATAACTACCCTCCGGAAGTGATGTCATTATCCTGGAAGCGATGTTGTGGCAGGAAGTAACATCTTCAAGCAGGAAGTGTGGTCATTGTAACATAATAAAAGGACACTCCTGAAATGCAAATTGGCATTATTGGACTGCAGCAATTGGACAACTATGAAACATACCTGACAGAAAGCAAGAGGAGAACAAAATATTAACTGAGCTAATTTTTTTTTAAAAAAAAAACCCTCTCTTGAAAATTCAAACTTTTAACACTCACAAAAGGAATATAACAAGAGTAAGGTCTGCAGTTTCCAAGATGGCTGCTCCCAGCTTTCCACCTGACATCCGGTTGCGACCCACTAAGTGGGTCCCAACCCACAGTGTGAATAATGCTGCTACTTTGTATTTCTTCCTTTTTGGATATGTGTGTTTTCCCATCTTTATTTGTTTGTTTTTCACATTTTTATACCACCCTTCCTCCAAGGAGCTCAGGACAGTATACACAGCTCCTCCACCCCTTTTGTCCTCACAACAACCCTGCGAGGTAGGTGAGGCTCAGAGTGACTGGCCCAAGATCACCCAGGAAGCTTCATGGCTAAGATTTGAACCTTTATCTTCCTGGTCTAAGTCCAGCTCTTGAACCAACTTCACTACCCTGGCTCATATGCGTGATTTTGGAAAGTGTGGGATAGGCCTCCTTTCTAGGGGTACCTGCTTTGCTTTGACAATGAAAAACAGAACGTGACTCTCTGAAATAATGGTGTGCAATGATTGGCAAAGCAATGGAATTCTGAGTTTTCTCTGGAATAAACTGCCATCCACGTGTTCACCTGGCAAGACTTATGCTGCTGTTAATTACTAGGATGTACTTTCCCATTTGCAGAAAAAAAAATCGAAGGCTGTGCTGTTTATCTGTCTTTCTCTGGAATTGTCTGCAGTGCTGGAAGCCTGTTCTCCTGGCTAAATGCTTCCCATCACTGTAACAGTTAATCCAGCATCTCACTCTCTATTCATGGCAAATATCCACGGTTCTTGTTACAGGCAGACAAGTTTCTCCCTGCAGAGCAGTGGCCTCCACTTGATAGGGAAAAATTCCGACTATGAACACTTGGTACAGTGCCATCATTAGCCAGCATGCAACTCAGCAGAAAATGGGCACCATCCGTGATAGTGGCTGCTTGTATGAGTAGCATGCTGGGAATATTTTGCTTGCCAGAAATCTGAATGAGAATCAAATCTCTCTCTCTCTCTCTCTCTCTCTCTCTCTCTCTCTCTCTCTCTCT
>JAJKFI010000013.1:4513929-4534449 GCA_029204185.1 Lerista edwardsae
GATTGATTGATTGATTGATTGATTGATTGATTGATTGATTGATTGATATGGCCAGTACAGGGAGACTGTTGTTGTTAATTGGTACGGTTGTTCATTGGGTGTATTAGGTACTACCATTGCCAGTGATACTGAGAGTTCAGGATTGGTCTGGGATGGTGGACCGTCTGGTGAGCCTTACCCAGCTGACCTTTGAGCTAATCTTTGCCTATTACTGTATGCTGGGCTAAGCAACAGAGGATAGCTCTCACCGTTTTGCTCTGCCTGTGAGTACTAGCATAGCTAGAGGGGCTTCAAAACAGTAAATACTGCAAGTGCCATAACACACCATGTAAGCTCTCCGTCTCATTCCTGGAAGCAACTGCACCACGCAGGCTGGTTGATTCTAGCAAGGAAATGATTAGGTTGTAGGATCTAATGATTAGGTTGTAGAACCTCTGCTAACTGGGCAAGAGGCACTTTTTCAAGTGGTGTCCTCTTATATTTAGCAGGGGGAGAGCAATTGTCCCTCTTCACCCCAGGGACAATGTCTTTCCCGTGGCTGTTGCTGGTGGTGTTCTCCATTCTTTTAGATTGTGAGCCCTTTTGGGACAGGGAGCCATTTAACTTTAATGTTATTATTTGCCTGTAAACCACTTTGTGAACTTTGGGTTGAAAAGCGGTATATAAATACTAGTGATTGATTGATTGATCTGCATCTAGCTGGAGAAAGTTTTTGAGCCACAGGCAGATCGTCTGTGGGGTGGCACATGGCGCTTGCCCAGGGTGCCGAAGCTGCCTTCTGAAGTGTGTATTTGCCCACCTGCATCCGTTTGTCTCCAAAATGAAATGTTTAGGGACACTGGGCTGTGGAGGGGCGGTGCAGGAGGCAGGGCAGTGGCGCTAGGGGTGCAGTGATGCAGAGGGCAACAGCACGACATCGCCTCACCCCAGGCGCCATCAGAGCCCATTACAGCTCTGTTCTGAACGTCTATCAACAAACCACACCAAATGAAAGAGAACACTAGCGCCTTCTCCGTGTTTAGGATTTATCCTGGAAACAAGCTGTTTTTACACCTCTAATAAAACCTGCACAAGTAATGAAAAAATTCAGTCCTCTGCCGTGATTGTTCTCGTGCAAGGAAGCATGCATTTCATATTGCACAGTTTACATGTATGTGCGCTTGCAAGAGCATTAATCAAATGAGAATCTACAACCCGGTTCCAAAAACATTCTGATGAAATCGTGACTTGGCTTTAAATCTCCTTCTCCTCATGCCAAGCCAAGCAATCTTGCCCTCTGTTTATCATGATGCGAATGAGTCCTCTTCCTGATCTTTCCAGTTCCCAGAAAGATAATAGCTTCTCACTGAAGTCAAGGGCATTATGAGCTGCATGTGCACAACTTCTACAGTGAGCACAGAAACCAATAACTAATGAGCGATGCTGGCATATGTGATCTTCCCTGATCTGCATGCCCAAGTAATATTTGAGCAATCACATCAAAGCAGGTGAGCAATCACCCACATCATCACTACCTACAGACATGAAAGAAATAATCTGTGGAAGATCAATAAAGTAGCTTCTCTAGACATTCTCAGTTGCATTCAAAGTAACGCCAGAAAATGTTGGTGAAAGGCCAACAGGGATGACAGCTTAAAGGTCAGATGGGTAGAGTATCTCATAGTTAATGATAGTTGTTTCACTCCTGTGCCCCCCACCGACTCTTCCTATTGATCAAATTGGGGTTGATGATAAGGTTACCAGATACAGGGCGCAATCCTAAACTGAGTTAGGCCAGCATAAACTAAGCCAGAAAAGTTTGGCCAGCACAAGGGACACCGTAAAATATGTTTGGACCACTCTCAGAGTCAGGGAGGCCAGCACACAGACGTGCGCCATCCTCCCTGACTCTGAGAGTGGTCCAAATGCACTATACAGTGGCCCTTGTGCTGGTCAAACTTTGCTGGCTTAGTTTATGCCGGCCTAACTCCAGTTTAGGATTGTGTTCACAAACTGGGACAGACTGCCTCTACCTTTAACCATTGAATAGAAGGAGGAATTTGGGCAGGTGCAGCTTTTGAAACCATTCCATGATGTGCTGCACCTGCCCAAATTCCCTCTTCTATATAAAAGGCACTCTGTCCCAGTTTGTATCTGGTAACCCTAGTTAATGGGGAATTTGTAGATTTGCACAACCGCTATCTATGGTTAGGAGGCGAGACAGAAAGCAGCTGCCTTGGAAAAGCTCCTTTCCAGGATACCTAAGGAACCCCTGAAATCCTAGCAGTCATCCCTTGATTCCAAACACTGGAGAAACCAGGGCAGTCTGGTAGCCCAGTGCAGCAGGCAAAATGTTGCCCCAGAAGTGATGTCACAACAGGAAGTGACATCATAGTTTCATTTTCAGGTTTTATTGCCATAACTTTCAATAGATATTACACTCCGGTTTGTTTCACTGCATTCTGCATGAAATTTTGCATCGAACGATACATAACATGACAGTATTATTCTTACAAATTGCAATTTTAACAAACCGTAATTTTAACGTGACAGTTATATTTTTGTTTTCTGGGGCTTTTTTGTGGCCATACCTTTTGATAGAGTACAGATATTACACTCTGGTTTGTTTCATTGCATTCTGCATTAAATGACCTTTCCAACGATATATAACATGATGGTATTATTCATACATACCAAGGTTTTCATAATTTTGGCCACTAGTGTCAAGCTAAGCTTGTTGCCCCCTTAAAGCTTGTTGCCCAGTGCAATTGCACCCTCCCTGCACTTCTTTAGCCACAACCCTGACATCAGTGTGAGTAAATGGCCACGTAGATCACATGACTTAACATGTTTAACCATCACCTTAAACAAGATGGCTTTCCATTACTCAAGCACAACTGGCCCCCTCAAAGGTCTTCTCATGATTCTCACAAATGTTTCCATTCTGGTGAATGAAGTCAGCTATCTTGATAGGCCGGAACTTAACATCCCCATCACTTGCGTTATCTTTTTCTTTGTTGCTACAGTATGCTCAGGGATGCTTGTCAAGTGCGGGTAACACTTCATGCCTTTGCAATCTGTACATTTTGAAGGTCTCACAAGTCTCTTTATTTTCTGACCTAAGAAAAAGAAGAACAGGAAGCCATTCTGAAGCGATGGTAATTTTTTTGCTTTGGAATATAATACAAAGCAGCTGGAACAGGAACTAAACAATGTGCACAGCATGCAGTCAAAATTGGAACAATGGAAAAAGAGCTTCTGCTGAAATGTCATTACTTGTTATTGAGAAGGCATCCAACTTGGTCCTCTTAGCTATTTGTGGTATTCTTTGCTGATTGACGCAGCCCGGATGCCAAAGAGATCAAGTCAGCCTGACATAAGAAATGTCCCTTAGCTTTCTGGGGTCAGAATTTTGAGTTTTCTTTGATTTTCTGTTTTATGGTCTATTCTATTGTTTTTTCTTCTATACTGTGTATTGTTTGTTTGTTTGGAAATTTTACTTCTGGGAAATGTAAGAGACACAACTTTGAAAAAGACCACTGGAAACCAGCAATGTAGCTAGAGAGGTACAAAACCATAAGTACTGCAGGTGCCTCAATGCGCTACATAAGAGGCTCCTCTCACTTGCCGTCAGAGCCATTTCGGGCAGTGATAGCAATATGTAGGCACTCACAGAACTAAACAGCATCTCCTGCATATTGTCGTTGCTGCCCAGAATGGCTCCGATGGCGAGTAGGAGGAGCCACTTACAAGGCACATTGTGGCACCTGTAGTACTGTACTGAGGGCACAATCCTAACCACCTTTCTGGCATTGGCATAGCAGTGCCAATGGAGCATGTGCTCCACCCTGCAGTGGAGTCATTGTCACGGAGGCCTCCCCAAGGTAAGGGAATATTTGTTCCCTTACCTCGAAGCAGTATTGCCAGTGTTGGAAAGTTGGTTAGGATTGCACCCTTAAGTGTTTTTTCTGCTGCCCTCTAGTTCTGCTATTCCAGTTATTGCTGGAACAGTCCCTCTGTATTCAGTTCAGTTTTGATAGCTATGGCAAGGACACTGGGTATTGCCAGGATTGACCTCCTTAGAGAATTGGGCTTTCAGAGCGGGCCCATAACTCAGTGGAAGGGCAGCTGCTTTGCATGCAGAAGGCTCAGTCCATGGCTGTCAGTATCTCCAGGTAGGCAGAAACCTTGCTTAAAACTCCTGCTTAAAACCTTGGGTTGCAGTTGCCAGCCAGTATTGACAGTATGGAACTAGGGATGCCATCCTAACCAAATTTCCAGCACTGACATAGCTGTACCAAAAGGACACGTTCTGCATTCTGCAGGGGAGCAGTAGTCACAGAGGCCTCCTGAAGGTAAGGGAATGTGCTGGAAAGTTGGTTAGGATTATGCCCCAAATGGAGCAATGGGATAACCCCTGCTAACTGGGCAAGAGGCACTTTTTCAAGTGGTGTCCTCTTATATTTAGCAGGGGGAGAGCAATTGTCCCTCTTCACCCCAGCACAGTGTCTTTCTCGTGGCTGTTGCTGGTGGTGTTCTCCATTCTTTTAGATTGTGAGCCCTTTTGGGACAGGGAGCCATTTAACTTTAATGTTATTATTTGCCTGTAAACCACTTTGTGAACTTTATGTTGAAAAGTGGTATATAAATACTAGTGATTGATGGATTGATTGATGGATTGATTGATGGATTGATTGATGGATTGATTGATTGATGGATTGATAACCTAGGACAGTGCTGGTGAACCTTTTGGGCTCAGGAAAATGCTTAACTTGGCTCTGCTGGCGTGTCAACCTCTCCCCACAGCAAAAGAGAAACAATTCTTTATATTCATTTATTTAAACAAAAAATACAGTCTAATCATGTGTAGTGCTACATATTACATAAAGAAACATATAATAATTACAAAAATGAAAAATGAGTAAAACAAATTCAAGTTGTCATGCATTGGTGAATGCTGGTGTGTCACCCCAAACTTTGTGGTGTGCCACCTTTGACACGCATGTCATAGGTTCGCCATCCCTGACCTAGGAGGCAACCACTTGTGATATTTGGTTAGGAAATGTCTCCATTGGGCTATCGTACAATCTTCTACTTGGCACGATGACAGCAACACTATGGTTGGGAAGTTCCCCTCTGAAGTTAGAGAAGAGCTCCTCAAGGCAGGAAATTTAGACACGCTGCACCTCACATCCAGCGCACGACTGGATGTGAGGCAGCAACGCCCACTACAAGCGGGCATGAGAGGGCACTGCTGAGCTGCACTGAGTCCTTCAGCTTCGCAAAGTGCCCGTCATTTATTGGAAACTGCGGCTGATTAAAAGCTGAGTTTCAGCTGCCTCATGGGAGGAGGAGTGTGCTGAAATCAGCTGCATCTCTGGTGGCAGCAGGGAAGCCTCATCAGCCAGCAGACGACAGACGGGTGGCTAAAGAAAGAAGGCTAAATCCAGAAAGAAAGATCTGTAGGAGTGTTGTTCTTGGAAGACAAAACATTCTGTAAATTGTAAAAACCTTCGGGTTTGTGAGAACGTCTGCCTATGTAAACCGCCTTGAGTTTAATCATTAGAGAAATCTAGTGATATTAAGAAAGGCGGTATATAAATAAATGTATTATTATTATTAATCATTTCACTATGCTTGTATACTCTGACTGTGGATCAGTCAGTCAGGATCAGTCAGTGCCCAAGATGACCAACACCTGCCTTGTCTTACCTTCAGCCACGTTGAACTTGGGATCACAGGTGTGTAAAGATCAGGCCCCTGGCCAGTCAGCAGTCTTGCTCTTCCCTCCAAGCATTCAGTCTACAGGTGGGGATAGTGTGGGAACAGGATTTGGGTGGGAGGAGTTAAAGGTACCAGAGCTGAATTGGAAATGGACAACACGTCACCTCTATTTCCTCTTCTAAGAGCGTATTATGAAAACTGATGTAAATTTATAGAGATCAGGCTTAGGTCCAGAGATTCATGCATTAATCAGACCACTCAATCAGAGTGCAATCCTAACCTGGAGTTAGGTCGGCACAGTTAAGCCAGCGATGTTTAGCCAGCACAAGTACCATAAAGTATGTTTGGACCACTCTCTGAGTCAGAGAGGCCAGCACTTCATCCTCCCCGACTCCAAGAGTGGTCCAAACATGCTTTGGACCACCCTTGTGCCGGGCAAACTTTGCTGACCTAACTTCGCCGGCCTAACTCCAGGTTAGGATTATGCCCCCAGTTGCATCATGATACACTTGCAGTTCTTCGTTTTAAATGCAAGCTGTCTTCCAGCTATCCCTATAGAGTACTATATTCCACAGTACATGAACTGTGCAATTACATAATCCCACACTGCCGGTTTAAAAAACTGAGATTAGCAAACTGAGGAAACTGAAAAAACCTCTGATGATTCTGAACATAACTGTGCATCTGGGATACGTTAACCACCCAGCAGCCACACATCCTACTAATGTGCACAGGAAGAAAAGCTGTGCTCACAACGTTCGCTTTGCAGCTGAGCATTTTTTGCCTCTTTGTGGCTGGTATACAGTGAGAGGCAGCCGTAGCACAACAGGGTCTATGAAGACAAACCAATGAGAAAAATTGTTTGAGAAGGGCAGGCGGAGTCTTACTGCTAGTTCAAGTCCTTGCAACAACACTGCAGATGGCAGCCATCAACTTGAAAGAGACACTTCCTCTGTTGTTTACAAATAGCCCAACAAGGGGGCCCACAACACATGGTGAAACTATAGTGGTGGGGGGAGAAGGGGGACTTGGTACTTTGCCCTTGCTGTGGTTTTGATCTCAATCATGCCCCCAATCTGCCCTGAGTCTAATGGAAAATTCTTCCACTGAAAACCAATGCAAGGGCTTTCCAATTAAAAGTAGTGCAAAGGGGGTTGCTGTTAGGTTCGAGCCCATAGCAAGGGCAAAATACTAAAGCCCCCTGTTCCACCAAATCCCGTCCTGCAACACAGAACTTAAAGTTAGGTTCCACCAAATTCCCTACCGTGCCTCCCCAAGGACCTGGTGGACAATTCAATGCTGGTGGACAATTCAATGAAGGTATCGACCCAGTGTGCGTCAGCAATTAAGAAGGCCAATTCCATGCTTGGGGTCATTAAAAAAGGGGTTGAGAATAAAACAGCCAATATTATCATGCCATTGTACAAATCGATGGTCAGGCCACACCTGGAATATTGTGTCCAGTTCTGGTCGCCGCATCTTAAAAAGGACATAGTGGAGCTGGAAAAGGTGCAGAAGAGAGCGACAAAAATGATTACGGGGCTGGGGCACCTCCCTTATGAAGAAAGACTGCAGTGTTTGGGGCTCTTCAGTCTAGAAAAAAGGCGCCTGAGGGGGGACATGATTGAGACATACAAAATTATGCATGGAAGGGATAGAGTCGATAGAGGGATGTTCTTTTCCCTCTCTCAAAACACCAGAACCAGGGGGCATCCGCTAAAACTGAGGGTTGGGAGAGTTAAAACAGATAAAAGGAAGTACTTTTTTACCCAGCGGGTAGTTAATCTGTGGAACTCCTTGCCACAGGAGGTGGTGATGGCATCTGGTCTTGATGCCTTCAAGAGGGGATTGGACAGATTTCTGGAGGAAAGGTCCATCGTGGGCTATAGGCAATGATGGATTGTGCAACCTCCTTACAAAGGTGGTGGGCTACTGGTACCGGGTGCAAGGGAGTGGCAACAGGATGCAAGCATCTTGTAGTCTCATGCCTCCCTGGGGCACCTGGTGGGCCGCTGTGAGATACAGGAAGCTGGACTAGATGGGCCTTTGGCCTGATCCAGCAGGGCTCTTCTTATCTTCTTATGTTCTTATGACCTCAATGCCCACATTAGGCTAACTAGTTTCCCCACAGAGCAGCCTCAGAGATAGGCAAGAGGGAGGGGGTCCAGTCACCCACTGGGCCTCCTCTCTTTCAGCAGCTTTTGTTTGGGATCACCGGCTGGCCAGCCTCCTCCAGACTGCCCTCATCACTGGCTTTGCTCAAAATACCCCACCACCAAACAATAGGCAGCCAGCTTGTCCCAGCTACAACTGCCTCCTCCCTTTGGTGGCTCCAGGGGCGTGGCAGCCAAACAACTGTTTCCCACAGTAGTTCAACACAATGAGCTTACCTTAGGCAGTCCTTCCTCTAGCCAGTCTTTCAGCCAGTCCTTCCTTCAGGCCATTCAACAGGCAGTCCATCCAGCACCTACCTAGTGCCCTCCTCCAGGACCTTCCCAGGTCCCATCCCAGATCCTAGGTCCCTTCTCCAGCTCCCATCCCAGCTTTATACCTAGGCCAATATACTTAGGCCAATCAGTGGGCAGGCTTTTAGTTCATCAGCCACGCCCATCTGCACCTGTGTGAGGCTTGCAAACACCTTCTGGGATTAACCCTATAATCCCTGGTTTATCTGGGACAAGGGGCCTTTGCTGATACCACTCCCTATCTTCAGGGTGGCTCCTGCCTTTTCCAATACACCCTCCATTACCTTCACCATGATTGAATAAGGCCTGCAACCCACCCAGCCCCCACATGCTATTTGCAATTCATAAACTATAGGTTGGCCCTTTAAAAAAAAAAATGATATCATGATGCGTTGCATCTCCCTGCCTATCACATAACCTGCTGGCAGAGGCACAGAGCAATAATGGCACATCAAATGAAGTGTGGTATAGCATGACAAGGAATAGAGAAGAAAAGAAAGATAAGGGCGCAATCCTAACCTGGATTTAGGCCAGCGCAGTTAGGCCAGCAAAGTTTGGCTGGCACAAGGGACACCATAAAGTGCATTTGGACCACTCTCAGAGCCAGGGAGGATGGCACACATCTGTGTTCTGGTGTTTCTGACTCTGAGGGCACAATCCTACCCAGCACTGGGGTAGGAGCGCCGGCCAGCCAGCACCCTATCCAGTGCTGGGCAGGTGGCGGCTGGAGCCTCCCTGCAGCAAGGGAGCTTCCCTGCAGCAAAGGAGCCTCTCTGATGTGTTTAGGATGGGGCTGTATGGCCACTTCCCAAGCCTGCCCACATCACGCCCAAGTCCCGCCCCCGCCTCCCTCCCTCCCTCCCTCCAATCCCCGTGCCGCCCCAGCACGGAGCCTCCCTCGTGCCGACCGGCTTCAGTTGGCATGAGACAGGCTCAGCATGGGTGCAGCAGGGCCGGCGCTGCCTGCAGCACCGGTCCTGTTGCCTTAGTGCCGATGCGGGAGTGCCAATTGGGAATTGCGCTGACACTGCGCGGGGTTTAGGATTGCACTGCCCGTGTGGTCCAAACATATTTTACAATGACCCTTGGGCTGGCCAAACTTTGCAGGTTTAACTGCGCTGGCCTAACTCCAGATTAGGATGATGCTCTAAGGCTGATCAACCCATCCATGAGGTCACACAAGGTGATTGCCCAAAGTTGAGGGGTGGTATCCACTTCTGCCACTCCTCTCATCTCCCCCCCCCCCCAGTTCTTGGGATTAAAATGAGAGAAGTTGAGAAGAAAAGGAAGTGTGAAAGTAGGGCTGGCCAAAGATCTTCCAATGCCTGAAGTGGGATGCAAATGCTGCCTCCCCCCCTCCCCCCGTTACCTGTGTGCCAGTTGCTGCTCTTGCAACTCCCTGGATTGCAAAAGAAAGAAGAAGCTGGAGAGGAGCGAGATGGATGAGAGATTCGGAGATGCTATAAATTACCGGTTGACACCAATTTCTGCAGGGGGAGAGAAACCGTTGAGCTACGTGTTGGAATCTAGCAAATGAAGAAATAGTAAAACAGAGTGTTTACAGCTGGCTTAAGGGTTCCAAGGACATATTGTTTGCTTGGGATGGGGTGGGAATGTTGCATTCAAGGCAAGCATTGTCTATCCAATATTTGCCCATGATCCCCATACTCAACATACATGTTCCACAATCCCCATATGTCACAATTGCACCTTCAGAAGATGCCACAAATGTCCTTTCAGAAGATGCCAGAAATGGGTTTTCTTCTTCTAATGTTCAAGGACTAACCTAATACACCATATTTGGAATTCAGGAAGAATATTCTGCAGATCAAATAAGCAAGTGATCTTGTAAGGATTTTTCCTTCCTTGCTTCAGAGCACAATCCTAACCTAGAGTTAGGCAGGCATAACAGCATAAGAACATAAGACGAGCCCCACTGTATCAGGCCAAAGGCCCATCTAGTCCAGCTTCCTGCATCTCTCAGCGGCCCACCAGATGCCTCAGGGAACACACAAGACAACTAGATATGTGCATCTTGTTGCCACTCCCCTGCATCTGGCACTATGAGGTAGCCTAACTCTAAAGTAAGGAGGTTGTACCAACCATCATGGATGTGATGATGGACTTTTCCTCCAGAAATCTGTCCAGTCCCCTTTTAAAATGCTTTTAAAAGCATCTAGGCCAGATGCCATCACCACTTCCTATGGCAAGGAGTTCCACAGATTAATTACCCGCTAGGTAAAAAAGTATTTCCTTTTATCTGTTCTCACTCTCCCAACACTCAATTTTAGTGGATGTCCCCTGGTTCTGGTATAGTTAGGCCAGCAAAGTTTGGCCGGCTCAAGAGACACCGTAAAGTATGTTTAGACCACTGTCAGAGACAGAGACCAGCACACAGATGTGTGTCGTCCTCCCTGACTCCGAGAGTGGTCCAAGCACACTTTATGGTGGCCTGGTGCAAGCCAAACTTTGCTGGCCTAACTATGCCAGTCTAACTCTAGGTTAGGATTGCGCCCTCAGAGTCAGAGAGGCCAGCACGCAGATGTGCGCCATCCTCCCTGACTCCAAGTGGTCCAAATGCACTTTATGGTGGCCCTGATGCTAGCCAAACTTTGCTAGCCTAATTATGCGAGCCAAACTCCAGGCTAGGATTGTGCTCTCAGTCATCTGAAACTCGGATGTTGTGTGATACCTACTCTCTGGCTGTGGCACACTGTTGTCTAGATTGTGGGCACAATCCTAACCAACTTTCCAGCACTGATATAGTGGTGCTAAAGAGGCATGTGCTGCATCCTGCAGTGGAGTAGTAGTCACGGAGGCAGAGGCGTTTCTACAGGGATGGCAAAGCTCTAAGTTTTGCAAGAAGCCTTACCCTGTCATGTAAATCCCTCCTCTCCCTTGCTGCTGTAGCCAGTAAGGAATGCCAAGATTGGCTAAAACGGTGCAGGAGAGGAGTGATTTCCACTGCAAGGTAAGGCTTCTTGCAAAACTTAGAGCTTTGCCATCCCTGTAGAAATGCCACTGCACGGAGGCCTCCCTCAAGTTAAGGGAATTAAATGTTTATTCCCTTCCCTGAGAGCTGCATTGCCCTTACCCCTGTGTTGGAAATTTGGTTAGGACTGTACCCTGTGAAAGTTGACTGTTGGGAGTGTGGGGCTGTATGATCACACCTTGATGCAAGGAATGTACCAGATAACCTCTTGGTCCATTGCAGTTCTTTGCTTCCATGTGTTTTTGCAGTGTTCAACAATGGGGAAAGAAATTGCATGTTGGCACATGCATTTGAATCCAGATGTTTTCATTGGACACAATACTCCATTTTTCTTACTGTTTGATGAGGATGTTGCTTGTTGCCTTGGAATTTAAACAGATGTAACTAATCTGGAAAAAGAAAGCCTTCAGCATTTTCACCTTGTTCTTTGCCATATGCATTTTCTTCATCTCAGCATCATAACAGCTTGAAGTCTGCCAGCATTTCCATTTCAAGGGCTCAAAATCAAGTGACAAAATTCATTTTTGGCTTCTGCAGCTGGAGGCCATCGGAAAACTTTTATCCACGCTTCCCTCTACCTCCTGTCCAGCTAATTTTTGGCACCATGTAAATGCCTATAAAATGTACTAATTTAAAATAAATGCAGATTTTCAAATCACATTAACATAGAAACAAGCTGGGCTGGAATAGATTTCCTATTTCCCAGACTTTGAAGACATTAGATTAAAAATCTAAACATCAAACTAAAAGTATAAAGATTCAGGACTGTTGAACTGCTTTATATTAAAATAAAATTGAAATTACATTTCAGGAAATGCAAACCTCGCTAAATTTTCAGAAGATGACTTTTGGTGGCAGGTTTGCTTGTAAAATTCACCATGCAAATTTTTGGACTATAAAATTGCCAGTAAATTCCAAAAACTGAAGAATAATTTCAGGCTGCGGAGGCAGTGAAGGGGGAGAAACGCTGGCAAATTCTGTACTGGAGACTCTGGAAAATACTGGCAGTGGAGGGAGAGATAATTGCATTCAATCTTTATTATGGTGGATCAGAATCAAAATACAAAGAATTGCAATTAAGAATAGGCAGATTCACAGGAGTCCACAGGGGTAAGAAAGGAGAGCAAGTTAGAACAGATAAAAGGAAATACGTTTTACCCAGGGGGTAATTAATCTGTGGAACTCCTTGCCACAGGAGGTGGTGATGTCATCTGGCCTAGGTGCCTTTAAAAGGGGATTGGACAGATTTCTGGAGGAAAAGTCCATTATGGGCTATAGGCCATGATGAGTTGTGCAACCTCCTTATATTAGCAGTAGGCTACTTCAGAATGCTAGGTGCAAGGGTGTGGCAACAGGTTCCAAGCATCTTGTTGTCTCCTGCTCCCTGAGGTACCTGGTGGGCCACTGTGAGATACAGGAAGCTGGACTAGAGGGCCTTTGGCGTGACCCAGCAGGGGTCCTCTTACATTCTTACAAGAGAGTCCTAAAACCTAGAAGTTATTCTAAACTAGTCTTTCTCAACCAGTGGTATTCGTACCACTGGTGGTACTTGAGGTGGTTCTGGTGGTACCACCAGAAGTGATGTCATTAACCTGGAAGTGAGGTTATGGCAGGAAATGACATCATCAGGCAGGAAGTAATGGCATTGTAACATAATCAAATGACATTCCTGGAATGTAAATTGGCATTCTTTGACTGCAGAAATTCTACAACCGTGAAACATCCCTGACAGAAAGCAAGATTAGGGCAAAATATGATGTAAAAGCTGAACTAAAAACATTTAAAAAAAAAAAAAAACACCTTCTCTTGAAAATTGAAACTGTGAACACTCACAAAAGGAATATAGCAAGAGTCAGGTCTACAGCTTCCAAGATGGCTGCTCCCAGCTTTCCACGACCCACTTGACATCAGGTCGCAACCCACCAAGTGGGTCCCAACCCACAGTTTGAATAACACTGAGCTAGGAGGTAAACATTGAGAAACACTTTTCTAAACCATTGGTGTTCAACCCATGGATCATGATCACTTTTGACAATGGAAATGTGTAATGAGGAGGAAGAATGGAGACAGCGAAAGAGAAGGGTCATACATTTGGAAAGGATGCTTTTTCTTACACATGGTGATGGTCCCAATCCACTTCAATATATGTAGGGATGTGGGTTTTTTGGTGATATTTTTTCCAAAATTCTTGATTAAAATAGCAAATTGTGGAGTTATGTGTTTTTATTCTACATTCTCATTCCAAGTTCTCATTTTTTTGTTAATTTTAAATGCTTTAAAAGTGTACTACATAGATGATATAGGTGATATAGTGTCAGCAGATGTGGCCACAGTATTATTTTTAACTGGAAATGTAGACAATTTTACTTTTGGGAAAATATCTTAATGTGGAGTTTTGTGTTTTTATTCAGATATTTTAACCGCCAACAGGTGATGTTTAACTGCTAAAAAAGCCATTTTTAACCAAAAATACCACCATCTACTCATACACTTGGCCATGTACATTGTTACATTTCCCATTGAAGTATTGGAGCCAGCACACATGAGCATTGTTTTTATATCCTGAAGTCAACTGCCGGATGTGTGACACTATAGCATGACTTCAGCCTTAGTTCTGTCACTCAAAGCGCAATCCTAGCCTGGAGTTAGGCCGGCATAAACTAAGCCTGCAAAATTTGGCTGGCACAAGGGTCACCATAAAGCGTATTTGGACTACTCTCGGAGTCAGGGATGGCTCACGTCTGTGTGCTGGCCTCTCTGACTCCAAAGTGGTCCAAACATATTTTACGGTGGCCCTTGTGCTGGCCAAACTTTGCTGGCTTAGTTTATGCCAGCCTAACTCAGTTTAGGATTGTGCCCTTAAATTTGGTATAGTGTGAATACTTGCCCACTTGGCAATGTGCATCTGCATAGCCTGACCATGTCAAGCATATTTTCTCATTTGAAAGTGTTGACTTTGCCTATTTTTATTTAAGGGACGTGAACTGTACCCCCCTACTGAGTGCATCTCTGTTTTCTTTGCAAGAGAGACGTGGCTTTCCCCTGTTAGACTTGCCGTTTAACATGTTTGTATGGGGAATGGGGTTTGAGCTGAGTTGCAGGGAGCACGTTTAGCAACTAGGTTCAAAGCCTGAGCTAGATACACAACTCAATTATAAAAAAGCATTGTTTTCAAAGAGCATAGTGGTGTTTATGGTTTATGGGCCTCATAGAATAAATGCTAGCTAACACCACAAGTCCTCTCCTGTGTGAGAGAGAACTAGATTTGTGTCTTGGACATGCCTTGTACACTTTGACCCATTTCATAACAACAGTCAGTGCAAGATCATAGAACCATAGAGTTTGTACCTACAAGGTCATCTAGTCCAACCCTCTGCAAATAGCAGGAAATTGTCCTAGAGCATCTCCAGCAGGTGCCTGTCCAACCTGTGCTTGAAGATCTTCAGTGAGGGAGAATCAGTGGTGTCATTCAAATGATTTAGGAACAGGAACTCGCTTTTGACTGGCACTTGTCGGGAACCTGGAAACAGCTACGGAGCCCGTTAGGATCCGGAACGCCCATTCTGGTCCGTTCCCCCTGAATGACATCACTGGGGAGAACCTAACACCGCCCTTGGCAATCTGTTCCACTGTCAAACCGCCTTTATCATCAAGAAATTCTTCCCATTGTTCAACCAGAATCTCCTCTCTTTCAGTTTGTACCCATTGGACCTAGTTCTACTATCAGAGGAAGGCAAGAACAAATTTGTCCCTTCTTATGACAGCCCTTCAGATCTTTGAAGAGATATCCCCTCTCAGCCTTCTCTAAGCAAAACATCCCAACAGATCAGTTAGAAATAGATACTCTTGAGGAATCATGATGTGAAGCCAGAAATATTGGGAAGGGGCATCAACCCCCCCCCCCGTGGCACAAGAAGTGTAGCCAGAGGGGCAGCATGGTAAGTATGGCAGGCGCTGCAATGCGCTACATAAGCGGTCTGTTGGGATACTGAAGGAAGTCCCTGGAAATTTACAGGCCTGAATGGGGAAAGGCTGACTCAGGGGCTAAAGTGCTGAGTTATTTAGGCCTAGCAGACCAGCAGTAAAGTGCTGAGTCACAATGACTTCAACCTGGGGATGAGATCATCTGATCTCTGATTGGATGCTGAGGACTATTTAATCAAGACCAGAAACACCTGTGGTTAGTTGCTAAAGATGTAAGTGTTGCTGTTGGAGGAGCTTTGCTGCACCTGTTACCTGTTTGCTGTTCTTTGCTGCAAGAAGCCTTCTTCTGAGAATATAGAAGTTCTTGCTACCCTAATTCTCTGTTGTCTGAGTGATTCCTTGCCGGAGCTCTGCAATCTTGAAGCCTTTCCAAGCCTCACAGCTGTAAGCTGCTTCTACTCTAACATCATGGCCCCTCCCTCTTCCCATCAGAACCATTTGGAGCAGTAGTCACTGCCCCAAATGGTTCCGATGGCAAGGGGGAGGGGCCACCTACACAGCGCATTGAAGCACCTGCTGTCCTTAATGCGCTGCCCCTCCCAGCTATGCTTCTGCATGCAGGACCGGCCTTAAGCCAATGTGACCAATGTCATCACATTGGGCCCTGCACTTGGGGGGGGGGCATACCAGCACAGCAAGCAGATCACCTGCTGCTGCAGCCAGGATCTCTGTGGGCTATAAATCAGTGAGGAAAGCAGAGCAGCTTTGCCTTGGGCCATCCCGCCTGCCTCTGCCCCCAAAAGGGCCAAAATGGGCCTCCTGGAAGCAATTGGTAGTGATGCCATCATGTCACCACCAACTATTTCCAAGTGCCATGCTTTGTGAGCAGCACCACAAGTGCTCTTCTTGGTGACTGGGAGCCCCCGAGGAGAGAGTAGGGGGCCCCCTCGGAATGCCCCACATTGGCCGCTCCTGGAGCTGGCCTGGTCTGCACGGCACACCTAACTCCCAATGAAACAACTACGGTATTCTCCGTCACTTGATTTGCAATGATCTCATTGCTATAACATTACAGGATGGGAGTTAGCACTGCTATACCATTAAGGGATAAATTGTTCCAAAAACAGCGATCCATCTGTACAAGGCATTAATCCCTCTTCATGAACCACAAAGCTTTCCTGATCCAACCCTGCCTCACCTTATCTGCTCTTCTGCTTCTATGAGATTATGCCCTTCCCTGTGCTCATGGTCACTATCAATCCACCCATTGATCTCTCCCGCATCGCTCTCTTGTCCGTCCAACGTTAGCCAAAATTAACATTTTGTAAACATTTTCAACCTACCAGTTTCAAATAGTGAAAATTACTGCAGGTGTCCAATGGTACACTTGACATATATGCCACCTTCAAATTACATGTTTCAGACTTGCTATAAGGTTTTGACTTAAGGATACAACATGTAAAACCATATACCATGTTAGGAAGGTTCTCAAGGTACCCACTCTTGGTGGTCTTAAGTAGTCCAACATCCTATGTCTTAGTCTTAAGAGCCAAGAACCTGGCTCTTCCAGGTCTAGATCCGAACCACTATACCATCCTGGCATTATCTAGTCAAGGTGGACAGAAGAGAAGTAAACTCCTCTGCTTTCAATGGGGGTGCAATCCTAAACGGAGTTAGGCTGGCATAAGCTAAACCAGCAAAGTTTGGCCAGCACCAGGGACACCGTAAAGTATGTTTGGACCACTCTCAGAGTCAGAGACATGAGCCATCCTCCCTGACTCCAAATAGTCCAAACGCGCTTTATGGTGGCCCTTGTGCTGGCCACAGTGGCGTTTCTACAGGGATGGCAAAGCTCTAAGTTTTGCAAGAAGCCTTACCTTGCAGTGGAAATCACTCCTCTCCTACACCGTTTTAGCCAATCCTCACAGGGAACAGCAACATCTTGGTATTGCTTACTGGCTACAGCAGCAAGGGAGAGGAGGGATTTACATGACAGAGTAAGGCTTCTTGCAACACTTAGAGCTTTGCCATCCCTGTAGAAACGCCTCTGGCTGGCCAAACTTTGCTGGCTTAGCTTATGCCCACCTAACCCCAGTTTAGGATTGTGCTCTGGGACGCCTTTGCTTTGTCCTTTACTATAAATAGGACTGAGTTATGATTTTTAATGGTTTTAAAAAAAATAGGGGTAAAAATAGACAGAGCAGCAGTGTCAACATCTGGAAGAAGCTAACACAAAGAGACATACTAAAGCCATGTTTCCTGAAGTGAACATGATGTGAACCAGCTTCTTTGCACAAAAAGCCACAGTCAAGGACTGCAACGGAAACGTAAGCAACTAGCAGAAGATCAAGAATAGGTGGAAAGAATACACAGAAGGGCTTCATGCCAGTTTGACTGGCCACCAAGATGACAAGGATGACAGCCAATGGACCGAGAACCAAACATTCTGAAAGAAAAAAGTAGAATGGGCCTCGATGAAACCAATGGAGAAGTGCTGGACCATATAAAGCCAGATATATCATTAAAAGCCAAAACTACGACTGATTTACTTTGACCATGCCACGTGTGCAAAGCTCACTAGAGAAGTCAATGATGCTAGGAATTGTTTGTGGAGCAAGAAGAAGGGCACACACAAAGGACAAGCAGGCTCGATAACATCAAAACATATGCAAAGATGAACATTCAACAATTGAAAGAAGCTGTGCTTGACAGGGCAGTATGGTGAGCTCACACCTATAAAGGCACCAAGTCAAGTCAAGTCAAGTTTATTTGTTTGGCTAAAAGCCATGACAATTACAAAAGATTAAAAAAGATAAATAACAAAAAAATAAGTTCTGAAACAGCAGAAGAATTGCTAATACATCAAAAACATCAAACTATAGGCCTTATAAAACCAGTCCCCCCGCCATATTATATTTAGAATTCAAGAACTGCAGTACCAGAATTTACGAAATTGTAACGAATAACCTTAGCAGCCCTAGCATACAAAGAGGTCATATAAGTAACATGAGGATCAATATCAGAAGAAGATAGCACACAATCAAAAAAGGATTTTCCAGTTGAGTGGAAGCCAAAATGTGACCTAAAAATCTCTGCCTGGGAGAATGATAGAGGTGGCAGAAAAGAATATAATGCACCATCTCCTCAATCTCCCCAGATCCGCAAATAGGGCAGTATGGTGAGCTCACACCTATAAAGGCACCAAGTCAAGTCAAGTCAAGTTTATTTGTTTGGCTAAAAGCCGTGACAATTACAAAAGATTAAAAAAGATAAATAACAAAAAAATAAGTTCTGAAACAGCAGAAGAATTGCTAATACATCAAAAACATCAAACTATAGGCCTTATAAAACCAGTCCCCCCGCCATATTTAGAATTCAAGAACTGCAATACCTTGAAGTATCTAAGGTGTTTAGGTGTGGCCTGGAATCTGCCTTCGAGATACGCAGTTGGCATAGTTTGGAGGCGTAATTCCGTGAAGGCCTTCCTTAGCTTGACATAAGTAAGAGAATAGAAATATAATGGTCTAGAGTGGGAAGTTTTAAAAAAACTGTAAATCTGAGAAAAATGAGAAACGTTCAGGAGGGCTAGATCCTGTTCATTGTCTTGTTTATATAACCACTCCCTCAGCAACGGCTTGAAATCCACAAAAACAAAAATATCTGTAGAAAGAGAGATGGCAGATAACAACGAGTGAACCGAACTGGCCCAACCGCCGCACTTCAATTGTTCCTCCAAGCATAATTTAGGCAGGCGGTAGTCTGGCATATGCAGCACTCTATGATAATATGATAAAATAGAGAGCCTTGCTCTGGCCGTAACAGAGACCAGGTCAACTTCGGCTCTAAGAAAGGCTGCAGGAGTGCTGGGGGGGGAGAGCCAAAATATATCTCGCTTCGGCAGCACATATACTATAAAGGCACCAAGAGTTGAACACGACTGGGGGCACAATCCTAACTAAACCTGGAAGGCTGACACAGTTAGGCCAGCAAAGTTTGGCTGGCACAAGGGACACCGTAAAGTATGTTTGGACCATTCTCTGAGTCAGAAAGGCAAAAACATAGATATGCGCAGTGACGTCATCTACAAACAAGGAGAGGGAACGCTGGGCGGGACTTACGCTCTGATTGGCTGCCCATCCGTTGCATTCGGCCACCTGCCCGCGCTGCCCTGGCCTCGGAGGGGGCGCCGGCTTGCCGGGGGGGCGGGGGGTGCGCGCCGGGTGCCTGGGCGAGCAGCAGTGGGGCGCACCAACCGCGGGCACCCCACACAGCGGGCGGGCAGGTGGCGGAACGCAACGGATGGGCTGCCAATCAAAGCATAAGTCCCGTCCAGCGTTCCCTCTCCTTGTTTGTAGATGACACCACTGGATATGCGCCATTCTCCTTGACTTTGAGAGAGGTCTAGTCCAAATGCGCTTTACGGTGGTCCTTGTGCCAGCCAAACTTTGTTGGCCTAACTCCCAGTTGGGATTGTGTCCTATATGGATTAAACCCATTTACCTACTTTACAGATACAACTTCCATGTGGTTGCAAAACTGGGGGAGAGAGAATATTTTATTTGTGTGCTGGTTTTGTATCCTGTCTCTTTACAATACAGTTGATGGTGCAATTCCTAACCATCTTTCCAGTGCTGTCATAGCTGCTCCAGTGGGGCATGTTCTGCATTCTGCAGTGGAGTAGAAATCACAGAGGCCTCCCCAAGGTAAGGGAATGTTTACCCTAACCCTAATCCTTACCCCGGTAATGGAAAGTTGGTTAGGATTGGGCCCTGAGTTACAAAAACCAGTTAAAAGTCAATAAAAGCCATTTTAAAAACAACATGACATCCCGGCAAACCCATCTGAATGAATTACAATCCATCTATCCCAATCCAACAAAGGAGAGTTTTGCGCAAGAGCATCTCTAGGATAAGGCCAGCTCTCTTAATTTGTGTTGTCTTTCTTATGCAGGAAGCAGACATCCTATGTTCAACATTAGATGTTCCTTTTGGCCAATCAGGGTAGGGGGATTGGGGTTGATATCGCTTGCTGATTTTGAAGCTGCCAATAGTCAATTTAACTTGGAAGCTGACACTTCCAAGAGATGCATGAGTTTCTATCTGGCAAGATAAAACTATCACAACTTAGCAGGTGTGTGCATACACCCCTGCTAACTGGGCAAGAGGCACTTTTTCAAGGGGTGTCCCTCTTACATTGAACAGGGGGAGAGTGACTGTCCCGCTTCACCCTGCGCAGTGTCTTTTCTAGTGGCTGTTGCTGGTGGTGTTCTGCATTTTTTTTTTAAGATTGTGAGCCCTTTTGGGACAGGGAACCATATAACTTTATTATTATTTGCCGGTAAACTGTTTTGTGAACTTCTTGTTGAAAAGCGGTATATAAATACTCTTTCATTGATTGATTGATTGATTGATTGATTGATTGATTGATTGATTGATT
>JAJKFI010000013.1:4534459-4576002 GCA_029204185.1 Lerista edwardsae
ATTGATTGATTGATTGATTGATTGATTGATTGATTGATTGATTGATTGACACACAGAGACAGACAGACAGACAGACAGACACACACACACACACACACACAGAGAGAGAGAGAGAGAGAGAGAGAGAGAGAGAGACCTCTACCAGTACACTGGCTGTTTCCTGAAAGGGGCTCATCAATTTGTTCTCATAAAATCAATTAGGGACCAATTGGGTGGCGGGAGGGCCGGGAGGTAAGCTGGCCTGGGGAGGGGGGTGGAGCTTGGATGCAGCCGTTAAGCTGCATCCAAACTCCCGTCCCCAACCTGGGCGGCCATGATTCGGGCTGCACGGCTTGCTATATAGTGGGTGCAGATCCGAGCAAGCCCATGGGGGAGGCTGGCACCTACCCAGGGCAAGGGCTCAAATGTGCTCTTGCCCTGTGGAGGCTCTAGCACAGACCCAACCTACGTTGGATATAGTGCAGACGCACCGGCCTGTGCTGTTCCAGCACAGGTTAGGATTGCACCCTCACCAAACTAAGAGATCTGGAGCCCATCAAGGAGGGAGGGCAAACACCCCAGAAAATGACACAGAGGCAAGATTTCAACCAGGCACTGCTCAGGTTACACTCCTCCACCACAGCTCTCAGGTGATTGGACCAGCAAGAATGTGTAACTAACTGAAAGGGTGGCCCAGTGAAGCAGTTTGTATAACGTGCCTGTTAATAATTTAAATTTTTTTTAAAAAGCTATAACTGTATTCCAAAATTGTGCTGTGCTTGGACTAGATCTATTGAGTGGGGAAGATAACAGTTTTGGATAAGAATTCAGATTCTTTCTGCATCCTCCCAAATGGAAATGTTCAGATAAGGGAACAGCTTTGATTTGGTTCAGAAACGTTGCTTCCCTCTTGCACACATTTATGAGCTGTGGCGAAAAAATTCCTGTCCAGGCGTTGTGTGATCATTTAATTGCCATTTCCTCCTTGCGGCTATAAATCATGCCACAAGCACAGAGGCTCCCAATGTGCAGAGACTCCGGCGATGTGTCCAGCTGCAGCATCCTGACCTATTTCCCCAGAAGACTTTGCCAAATATGCTTTATGGAGCTTACAATGGAACGTTAAGACAGCTTTGCTTGAACTGAGATTAAGCATAAAGCCATACAAAGCCATGCTATTTTTCCTGTACTCTTAAACAGGAAAAAGAAGTCTTTGGGGTACAAGTCTTAGAGAAACACTTGCTTGAATCAAGCTTGCAATGAAAATATACACAACCAACGCTGGCCAAAATACCAGATCTCAAGGTAGAAACCAATATTTCCGGGTATTAACACCTGCTAACTGGGCAAGAGGCACTTTCAAGTGGTGTTCGTCAGTGGCATTGCTGGGGGGGGGGCCGCACCAGGTGACGTCAATGATGTAGGTAAGAGGCATGTTTCAAATGTCAATGTACCAAAGGCAAATAAATAAAAGATGTTAATCTCAATAAAAAGCACACTGCATAGACTGATATGGTAAAAGAAGATGGCAAATTTTAGCGCATACAGATCATGAAGTCATTTCTTTTTCAGTTGCAGAAATCCCCATAGACCAAAACCAAAAATAGTGCACACCTCTGGTGGGACTAGGCAATTAATAATTATGAGCCATAATTATGTTATTGGTTAAAAAAATAAAATAAAGCCATTTTAATGGCATGGAATGATTGGAAGAAAATTGGACAAGACTTTTTTTTAATCTTTCAGTTCTCTCTTCAGTTTGATTTGGAAGAGAACTTGTATTTTGATCTTTTTAAAAATTCATTACCAAAATTGGGAGAGTGTTTTAAATTACACACATGAGAAGTAAATGTATATTAATCGCACTTAAGCAACTGCAAATGAATGTCTGCTCTTTAAAGCCAACAAAACAGTATAATGGTTTTAAGTTCACTAATAAGTATTGTATAGAAATCTTATGAGACAAAGTTCAGTTTGCTGACAACTGTGCATAAAATGTTAACTGATGTAAATTATTTTTAATAAAGAAAGTTGTACCAGGTGACGTGCATGGGAGGGTGACACCCCCAGGGACCAAAATTGCTAAAATCACAGTCTTAAAAGATAATACCATCATGCTATATACTGTTAGATGTAGAATTTCACCCAGAATTCAATGGAAAAAACCAGAGTGTAATATCTTCATTCTATCAAACTTTATGGCCAAAAAACTAAAAAATGAAACTTTTAATGTAAAAATTGTGATTTTTTAAAAATTGCGGTTTTACGGAATAACACCATCATGTTGTATACCATTGGATGCAGAACTTCACAAGGAATTAAATGAAAAAACCTGGAGCATCGTATCTTTATTCTATCAAAGGCTATGGCAAAAAAAAACCTAAAAACTGAAACTACAACTTTTTGTGTAAAAATCACAATTTTTAAAAAATCATTATTATGAATCAGTTCTCATTTCCATATATCAGAGCTAATACTAGGACTCTTATTTAATTGCATGAGTGTCATCAAATTGGCCACCGTTTTGTTGTTGGTTACTAATTTGTTGGGTGACCTGTACTATAGTTAAATAAAGTGTCTTTTCTAGTGGCTGTTGCAGGTGGTGTTCTGCATTTTTTTAGATTGTGAGCCTTTTTGGGACATGAACATGAAGTCATTACAATGATCCAGTGGGCTCTGGGTCCCAAATGGATTATTGTATTATCTTTCTAGTCTATTAAGACACAAGCAAGCCCAATCTGAGACAGTCTGAAATAATGCCAACATTCCACCCAGCCTTTTTTTTTGGGGGGGGGGGAATTGGCACATGTGAGTTTTCAAGATGGTTTACATGCACCACCCCCTCCACATTTCCTCCTGTACCAGCAGTTTTGGGGAGGATCTTGGGGGTTCTACTGACAGGAGGAGGAGAGAGGCAGCAATCCACTTCCCAATTGTCATGGACTGGGAGAATACTTGCAGCTTTCTAACTATTATATTGGGAGATTGTTGGAGCAACCTTCTATTTTCACTTCCAGATCTCCTTCAAAGAGTGACTGCTGAGTTTAATTAACTAGGAAAGAACTAGTTGATCTCTATGCTTCCACTCTGCTTGAGTGTATTGTAAAACTAGACATATTCTTACCCTTTCATGGTTTTTCCAGAATGAAGTCGTCGTAAAAAAAAAAATGGTATGTTAACTTCAATAAATGTTCATTAGGTCCCATGATATTTCTCATCGAGAGCTCAAAGAATGAGTCCAGGATCTCAAAGTACCATAAAGATAAAGGTTTGAGGGAACAATTTTATACAACAGAAATGGACAGTAAACTTCTTCATTTAAGAAAAAAAAATTGAATTAGTTTTCCAGAAGAACTAAAAGATCTGCAATTCAAATCTTCAACAAGTTTTAGAGAGACAAAAAGGTATTAACATACCAGAATATATCCATGGCAGAGAAACCACCTTCTCCTTTCCCATGGGGTAAGCCCCTGCTGTCACTGTGGGTCAAAAGCTATTCCCTTGGGGTCTCCTGTGGGCCAGGTGGTGACAAATGTGTATACATGGGTGCCCCTGTAGATCTTTATATATGCCTCATATCTAATCCATTTGATTTTTATCAAATGACACATGGATGAACAATTTTCAGATCATTCAAGCAGAAATCCTATTTTGTATTTTGCATTTGACTTGAAATTAAAATAAACATTAGAAATTATACGTGTCAGTTCGGAATTATAGTAATGAATGATCACTTATGATGCCTCATCCGTGCCAGTAAATTTGCACACACCTTGTTTTGGGTCTCTCTTAATTAACAATTGGTCTTAGACCTATGGCAGCTCTTTTGCAGGTATATGTCTTTTGCTGATACGTTTGAAGAACCTCTGAGGGTGCATCCAGAAAAGGGATAGGATCTTAAGTGCACAAACTAAGCCAAAATTCATCTCTTTCCTGCCCCAAAGCCTCTCTGGACCAGCCCGCTCCCGGCTCTGATCTGTCCCTGATCCACACCTGCCATCAGGAGACCTGACAGCATGAGGCCCATAGAATTGGGCCATAAATTAGGATCTCCTAATCTGCCAGCATAAGGCCTGCGCTGTTGGTGCAACAGAAAGCAGGCACAATACTTCTGCAGGCTGCTGCCGCCAGTCAAAGCCCCAGGGTGTTTTGTCCAGCAACGCCAACCAGCAGAACCTCCAGTGAAGCTGGTAAGTTGGTGGCAGGAATGGATCAGGACAGGGAGTGAGCTAAATTGGGGGCAATTTGGGGGAGGAGGGGGGAGAATCTTGGTGGCAGCTGCAGACACCAGATCCTAGGCTCCCTGTCTGCCCAGACCCACCCCCTAAAGAGCTGGCATAGGTCTAAGAAACCCATTGGAGCAGTGGCATAGCTAATGAAAGTGCAGCCCGGTGCAGAGGGCAAAATGTTGCCCCCCCAAATGTTGTCACAACAGGAAGTGACGTCACAGTTGTATTTTCATTTTCTGGGCTTTGGGGCCATAACTTTTGATAGAATTACACTCTGATTTGTTTCATTGCATTCTGCATGAAATTGCCTTTCTGATGATATATACTATGATGGGATTCTTCATACACACCCAGGTTTTTCACCTTTTTTGGCCACTAATGTCAAGCTCATCCTGTTGCCCCCCTAAAGCTTTTTGCCTGGTGCAATTGCACCCTCCCTGCACTTCTATAGCTACACCCCTGCATTGGGGTCCAGGCAGCCTACGGGGAGGTAAGTAAAAATGTTCTTTATTTACCTCTCCTAAGCTATTTCATCCTGCTAGTCCACAGGGCCAGCAGGAGATAGGATTAGGCTGGTATCTAATTCCTTCGGCTTCTCCTCCAGATATGGGAGATACTCCAGGGAGTATCTCATGATATACACAATATCCCAGAAAGCAGAAAGGGTGTCATTTAGGAAGGATCCATGATGGCACAATGTCAGAGCACTTACAGACTGTGCACTGTTGTCCTGTGTGCCTCTGCTCAGTTGAGAAGTGGCTGGCAGTAGACGTTACAAACCATCCATCGTCAGTGGGGAAGACAATGGCTCAAAAGCTAAGCATATGCTTTGACTTTGCATGGAGAAGATCCCAACTTTGATCGTTGCATCTCTGGGAGTTAGGAAAGACCCCTGCTTTGAAACCCGGAAGAGATGCTATGAGTTAGTGTGAACAATAGAGAGCTAGATGGCCTAAACATCTGGCTCAAATATAATCTTTTTTTTTTCCTTTACTGTGTGAATTTCTCCTACTCTGCAGAATATAATGGTTACATCACTGGTCAGGTGAGCATCATAACAACATAATAACATAAGAGCCCTGTTGGATCAGAACAAAGGCCCATCTAGTCCAGCTTCCTGTATCTCACAGGGGCCCACCAGATGCTTCAGGGAGCACACAAGACAACAATATGCCTGCATCCTATTGCCACTCCTTGCACCTGGCATTCTGAAATAGCCTACTTCTGGTGTGTGTAGTTAGTTGTCAAAAAAACTGATGGTGTGCCACGAATTGAAAATAGCTGTGTTAAACAGGGTGGATTTGATTTAACTCACTAGTAAAAAAGGCTTGATTTAAATCAACTCGATTTAAATCAGAATTTTTAAAGAGCAGCTGTCATCTCTGTCCTGCAGCAGCTCCTCCTCTGACCCGCTGTTGACTCACCAACAGTCCCATTCATTAATGGGACGGCTGTTGTTGTGGCAGTGACACAACAAGGTGAGGGGCGTGGCAGGCAGCAAGTGAGTGGATGCCCACTAACAAGTGCTGCCATGATGGATCTGAAATGACAGGTGCTCTTTAAATGTAAGGACTCATTTTTGCTGGTAGTTAGAATCTTTAATATTATTATTTGCAAACAAAATGAAGTTTTCCTATTTAGAATAATAAGCTATCAGGTTAGTAAAACAGTGATATCGGAACCGATTTTAGGTTAATAGGTTAATCACACATAGTTACAGTTTGTAATGTACATAGATTTGCAAAACAATGCAAAAGATAAAGGAATATTCCTGAACTTTGTTTTATGATTTATCTCATGGTTTCCGTGAAATTGTGTGAATGCATCAATGCAGTGCATGTTATCTCAGCTTGCAGAGTTTGGATTTACTGAATGAGTTTACCAAAAATGTAAATATTGCAGAATATACAGCCTCATGCTACATAACTAAGCTCCATTTCATGCTGAATAAACTAAATTATTAATGTATCTTAAACAGAAAACTATCTTTCCATAGATTTTTACTCCAAAAGCATTTTATTAAAATAAATTTGATAAAAAAAATCCAATCTAAATCAAGAAATCCGATTTAAATTAAAAAATCTGATTTTTTTTATTTATTTATTTTAAAAAAAATCTTTGATTTTTATCCACCCTGGTGCTAAACCATGGCTCTGTTACATAGAGACTAACACAGCTGCTGCCCTCTAGGAATTTGAAAATACTTGGTAATGCTTCCCAGTTAAGACCCAGGCATCTTCTTCCCTAAAGATTCCCAGGCAGGGGCATAGCTAAAGAAGTGCGGGGAGGTAAAATTGTACTGGGCAACAAGCTTTAGGGGGGGGGCAACAAGCTGAGCTTGACATTAGTGTGCCAAAATGGTGAAAACCTTGGTATGTATGAATAATACCATCACGTTATATATCACTGGAAAGGTAATTTAATGCAGAATGCAATGAAACAAACGAGAGTGTAATATCTTTACTGTATTAAAAGTTATGGCCAAAAAACTGAAAATATAACTGTCATGTAAACAAATGTGGTTTTTAGGAATAATTCTGTCATGTTATATATCATTCAGTGCAGAAGTTTATGCAGAATGCAATGAAACAAACTGGCGTGTAATATCTTCACACAATGAGAAAATGAAAATAAAACTGTGATGTCACTTCCTGTTGTGACGTTATTTCCAAGGCAACATTTTGCTCTCTGCACTGGGCTACACTTTCATTAGCTATGCCCCAGTTCCCAGGGCAAATGTGGCTGACCTAAGTTATCACTGAGCTGTTTTGGGCTCTGTCTTTAGATCACGTTATTGATCACAGCGTTGACCACGTGGTTCTTCCCTGTGACACATATGCCCTGGGGGCTAACAACTTCTCTGGAATTAATTGAGTTCTACTTTAATTAAAGGTTACTACCAATCCTTGATCTTCAAATGAGATGTTATGTAACAGCCCAAATGGTTCATTTAACTCACTGAAGTTTTGCCTGGAGAGGGCATGGTTTCTGTTCTAATTGACTTATTTTCTCTGAAGTAGGTGTAATTTTTTTCCAAGTGACTTTATTACACAGAAATAAGATCAGATTTATGCTTTACAGCAATTACTTAAGCTACGCTATGTACACAACCCTTAGAGCTATTATTTTATTCTACAGGTAGATACAGAGGACAGTATTTGTGTCTCAGAACACAATCCTAACCTGGAGTTAGGCTTGACCTGAAAAGGCTGCATTGTACTGAGAGCGCAATTCTCACCTGGAGTTAGGCCGACAAAGTCAGGCCAGCAAAGTTTGGCCAGCACAAGGGACACCGTAAATTATGTTTGGACCACTCTCTGAGTCAGAGAATCCAGCACACAGACATGTGCCATCCTCCCTGACTCAGAGCATGGTCCTAATATGCTTTACGGTGGACTTGGTGCCAGCCAAACTTTGCTGGCCTAACTGTGTCAGCCTAACTTCAGGTTAGGATTGCGCTCTCAGTACAGTATGGCCTTTTCAGGTCAGCTAGGATTACACAGTACCTTTGGATCTGGGACACGGCACAGAGAAGGCACGAACCCTTCTCCTACACAGCACCCCCGATCCAGATTGCAACCCTTGAAGTCACTGTTAACTGTGGAAGGAAAACCATTTGGCACAGTGTTCCTAATTCTTCCCCTCCACAGGTAAAAGCAGCATCAGGGAGTTAAAAATCTTTCTCCACCTCAGGGGCCCCAATCCAAGGGTCCCACTGCTGCTGCCCTTTTTTTTTTTTTTAGAACCAATCTAGTAGCCAAGGGGGAAGCACAGTAAATTCTGCAGGTACCACAAAGCACTGTGAAAGCAGCCCCTCCCACTCATTGGAGCAATTGCAGGTAGCAACAGGGATGCCCTTTGGTTCCACAAGAGCCTGTGCATTGTGGTGCTGCCTGAAATGGCTCTATGAGGGGCCTCTTACATGATACGTTGAGGCACTTGCTGTACTTACCATTGTCCCCACCCCACCCCGCTACTGTGTTATGGAGAACAGAGTTCGCACGTTATGTTGAATTCTGACCTCAGAGCAAAAGAAGATATTGAGGAAAAGTGGTGACCTAAATGTTAGAATAGTATAGAGAAAGAAGGCTAGAGACAGGCCATTAAAAAAATAGCTTCTGGCTCTGGTTCCTCACTCTGAGAAATAACTCCTTGCCCTGAGGACCCTGTGAAGCTGCTAAAACTAGGACCAGTCCAGCATCTCCTGGAGCCTGAGAGCACAATCCTAACTCGGAGTTAGGTTGGCACAATTAGGCCCACAAAATCTGGCTGGCACAAGGGACACCATAAAATATGTTTGGACTACTCTTGGAGTCAGAGAGGCTAGCACACAGCCGTGCGCCATCCTCCCTGACTCCGAGTGGTCCAAACATACTTTTTGGTGTCCCTTGTGCTGGCCAGATTTTGTGGGCCTAATTGTGCGGGCCTAACTCCGGGTTAGGATTGCACTCTGAGAGGGTGTTGCCTCTTTTTACCTGGTGATGCTCCTCTGTTTCTCCCACTCTCTGGACTGGGGGATGGAACAGTGTAAGGAGGAAAGGTGGGCTAGACTGTTCCTTTAAGAATCTAGGAAAGGGGGAGGAGGAGCAGTGGTGGCAAGTGGAGAGACACCAGAGGGGGATCCAGGTTGGGGAAAGGCTTGAAACTGAGTCTAATATGTCTAATATGTTAACTGGGTTTAGCGGGCTTGATCAACCACAGTTTGTGTGAATAGATGGCAAACTATGGCTTAATTGGACCAGGAAATTGGCCAATAAGCAATGTGTCAGGGCAATAGCAGCAGCAGCAGGTCCAGCAACAACACCAAAGGAGAGCAAGGGGGCAGCCTGGGCCGGTTCCTCTAGGAGGCAAGACCTGCCTTGGACCATGCCAAGGCTAAAATTGGAACTGGGGAACTGAGGGGAGGCCAGCATCCTGGAAGCTCATTTAGGTAGACCAGTGGTTCTGGTGGCCAGAGCTCAGTCCAAGGTGTGACTTGACCTGGGTAAGGGTAACCTGAGGAGGCCCTCTGATTACCATTCATCTCCTCATGGATGTGGTTGGCTGGGGGCTCAGCCAAGGGACTGAGCAAGCAGCCCAAGCCAAGTCTTGATGTCTGGGCCCACTGGTGACTGGTGACCCTTGCTATTTTGGAGAGCTGGAAGACATCTGCCTGCCTTGCAAGGTCGCATGGGGTGACAATGCTGGCAAGGACAGAGCCAGGACCAAACCTTGGAGGGCTTCCAAGCCCCCTCCCCAACCTGGACTGGGACTAAGACAGCCATCTGCTTCAGTTCATCGGTGCTCTGCCTGGATCCCTGGCTGGGGGACTGCAGCTACATGCTCCAAAATCGAGGCCCTGTTGGAGACTACCGGAGGAGCCGAGGGACAAGGCAAACTCACCCCCTTGTGTTCCTTGTGATGTAAGGAGTTGTCTGTAATAAACCTAACCATATTCTGGAATTCTGCATCTTGTGGCCTGAATGGCACCTTTTGACGTCCCTCTCCCCTCCTGGGATGTGGCAGTGGCCACAGCCAATGGGGCACTAGGCACTTGAGAAGTAAGGGGAAGGGGGAGTGCACAAATCTGTAGCTTATTTCCGATCCACATCATGGTTTGGATGATCATCTAAATGCAGTTCCAGTTTTCATGGTGTTTGCAGAGGAGAAAGGCTGAAGACCCTGTAATCATTCCTATATAACAATTCTACTTTTTTTTTTAAATTAGAGATACCATCTAAGCAAAACTCTGCTCAGCAGTTCCAGGAGGAAAGAAAAATTAGTCTTCTCTTATCAAATGATTAAGACTATGCTCAGAATGAAATTATCAGGTACTGTTTGTCCAAACCCTTCCAAGTTCTCAGAGGGTTCCATATTTGACTGATTACTCACTTCTCCCCTGTGCAACTATTTTTAATCAAACGGGTAAACCATAATCAGAAACGATGCAAACATAAAACGTACAAATTACTGCTCCGATGCCAAGTTGTAGCCTCAGGAACAGAGGCAGATCTAAGGGAGGGCAAAGCTCTAAGTTTTGCAAGAAGCCTGACCTTACAATGGAAATCACTCCTCTCCTGCACCGTTTTAGCTAATCCTCACAGGGAAAAGCAACATCTTGGCGTTGCTTACTGGCTACAGCAGCAAGGGAGAGGAGGGACTTACATGACAGAGTAAGGCTTCTTGCAACACTTAGAGCTTTGCCCTCCCTGTAGATCCGCCTCTGCTCAGGAACAAATACGTTCATATGCTTTGCAAGAAGCCTGCTGCATTTCACTGAGGTGCTATGTTCTTTTAAATCTTTAAGTAATTTGCATATTCTTCCCCCTTCTTTCCTTGCATCCCTGTTTCTTTCCTTCCTCTCATGTCTCCCTCCTGTCTCTGTTCGATGGTGAGCATTTAGAAAATGGACCTGTTTTTAACATACGGATAGTGTTAGAATTATTGTCGTTATTCTCCTATTGATATTATGAACCATGTTGGGCATTCTCCTAGAGCAGAAAGGTGGTAAATCAATTACAAACTATATGGACAACCTTTTCAGTGTCTCCTATCATTTGGCATATCTTAAGTCACTCTTTTTTACTTTGGCTCTTTTGTTTCCCACCAAAACAGGGGGAAATGATCCGCCCAGGCAAGGGTAAACAGAAAACAGAACAGTTCATTTGCTCTTAGAGCATGTGAAGATGAACAGTTTGTTCTGGCTTCGAATTGTGACTGTTTCATTAGATACTCTTTTTGCTGCAAGACAGTAAATAAGTCAAAGAAAAAGCCTTTTCATGCAAATGTTTTGCGGGGCTAGAGGCTATGTACATTGGATGCTGTCGGCAGCTGGTTTCACTTAGAAGTGAACAAAGTGGCTGAAGCTCAACCAAGAACTGCTCTGAACCTTTGCCCACAAAACAAAAAACAAAGCAGAACACAACAGAGGAACCTTTAGGGAGGTCCACTTAATTTCTTTCCATTATCTTCTTCCCCCTCTACATATCTCGCGTTCTGGCACTGGCTAGAAGGAAACATGCCAAAGGAGCAAAGCTCTCGTGATACATTTCTTGCTTAGCTTTGCAGGCTGGGGAGCCTGCAGACTGGCAACGCAAATACTGCCATCCCTAGTTCATCCATTCACTCTGCAATTCAAAAGCTGGCATGCAGAAGTACCAAGACAGGGAGGATGGCAAACCATGGAGTTGGAGGGCCAGGAGAAATGGTTGGGCTCTGGGACCCTGCGGAAGGCAATAGAATAGAGTCAGGTGCTTGGCCAGCCCGAGACATGGCTGGAGCCAGACTGGAGCCAGACCAACCATGAGGCCAACTGAGGTCACAAGCCAGGGGTGCTGCTCTTCTCCTCCCACTCCTGGATTGGAAAAGAAGGAGGCAGTGGCATAGCCAAGCTGGGGGCAGAGGGATGCATTGCCCCAACTGGCAGCAGAGGGACAGTTTTCCATTGTCTCCGCTAGAGGGCGACAAGACTATAGTAGTAAAGGGCCTTCCACCTGCCCCTGTTCCTGTATAGCTTCAAATGGAACCGTTTCCAAGGCCAGGTTTCCATGCACAGAGGAAGAGGATGACTGCGCAGGCAGAGGGGGTGATGCAATGAGGCCGGGGGTATCGCATCACCCAGCCCTGGAAACCCATCCACCCCGGCTGTGAAACTGGAAGGAGAGGGCATGGAAGGAGGAAGCATAAAGCAAACCTCTCCTCCACAGTTCTTGTTCTATTACCTTCTTCCTCTTCCAACCCAGAGAGGGGAAAGAAAAGAAGCTGGTGGATCATCGCCAGGTAAGTTGCGGGAGGATGTGGCATGCCATTCCAGGGGCCAAGAGGTCTTGAGCCAGCAGGAAATTAAGCAGAGCCAAAAGCTAAGGGAGGGAATGGCTAGAGGAACTGTGGTGAAGGTAGGGAGCACAGACAGATGGAGGGCCAAGAACCTTCCTGCTGAAGAGCAGGAAGAGCAGGGTAAAAGGTGCTGTATGCTGCATTGGCACCCTTCTCGAGGCCTTTCTCTTTGTTGGGCTGCTTGTTGTGATCTTCTGCCATATTCCTCACCACAGTGCATGTACCACATGTGTATTGACCCCACTGGCTTCTGAGTCAGTGGATCGACAACTGTGCAGTAAATGAGTTTCTGAAGAAGGGAACAATTGAATGCCAAGTGAGAACCCAAAGGACCCAGGCTGAAGGCTCTGCTCCGGCACATCCTGTTTAAGTGGCATCTGTCAGGTCATTTAGAACCATCCTCCCTGCAATATGAATAACATGCTGACATACATGATTTCCCCGCCCCGCCCCCACTTCTTCCTAGAGGAAGATAGAGGCTGCCGTTGCCCACACCTTCTTCCTGCATGCTCTGAACAAGCAGGAAGAGGGTCAGAGCACGAATTGGATTGCGTCCATCTGTTGCAGGTCAGAGGGGAAGAAGGAATCCCCCATCTCATCAGCCCTTCAAACTCACTGTGCCACACAAGGGCTTCAGGTGGCCTGCTTAGTTGTTTGGTGCAAAATACCAGCTATGGGGAGGGGGCAATCTGGATTGGGAGCATAGCCAAAGAAGATGCTTCAGGGTGCAATCCTAACCTGGAGTTAGGCTGGCACAGTTAGGCCAGCACAGTTTGGCTAGCACAAGGGACGCCATAAAGTACTGCATGTTTGGACCACTCTTCGGACTCAGGGACACAGACTCACCACCAGACGTATGCCATCCTCCCTTACTCCAAGAGTGGTCCAAACATGCTTTACAGTGGCCCTTGTGCATGCCAAACAGGGAGCTCAAACACTGGCCAAGGACACACACCCATTAGAAGGCCCACCTGGCTGGGCTGACCTCTGAACCATGAGGTCTGGTGGCAATGGTAGTGCACTGGTAGCACCCAAAACATCATCTGCTGTTTGTGTGGTGCCTTGGGAGAACCAGAGTCCTGAGCTATCTGAAACCAGCACTAGCTAAGCTTGCTGGCTGTAGCTTTGGGGGCAAGGTACCTTCAGTGTGAAGTTACTGCCCGCCCCAGAGAACATGATAATCATAACTGATCAAAACTGATCACTCAACTCCTTCCAGCAAGGCAGTTGTTTGTCTTCAAGGCAAAGCTCAGAGTGTCTTTTTCAAGCAGGTTATTTTTCAACTTCCAGACAATCTGTGAAAACTTACAAGTAGCCCCATAATGATTCATGCATGTGAATGCCAGGTCATCTTAGGTTTAGCACAACAGCCCCTAAACCCAAATCACATCCAGTACAGATTAGGAGCTGGGAGAACAATTTCTTCTAGAATTCTCCTCTCTCTCTCTCTCTCTCCCCCCCCCAACCTGGTTTCCTGGTCTGAACCATATTTAAATCCTTAGCAGGTAAAATGAGGTGAAGATGAGAGGCTGAATTTTCAGTCTCTGATGCTGAACCAGGAATAGAAAGGGTAGCAGTTCAATTTGTTCCTTTCGCCTAACTTGCCTTTTAATGTATATTTTATAGATTTACTTGTATTTCATAATTTATGTATTTATTTATTTGTTCACTGTATTTCTATCCTGCCTTTGGCCCATATGGAAGGCAGCTAACAATTAAAAAAAAACATAAAAACTAATACAGTTACAATAAAAACAATATTTTAAAAAAGCTTAAAACGATTAAAAAATAAAGCAAACAACCCTGGATACTACCAATTATAATGCCGCTCAATAAAAATGCCAGCCCGCAGTGCCAGTAAAAGCTTTCACCCCCCCCCCAAAAAGGTATTAAAGCCCTGGTGAAAAGTCTGCAGGGAAGGAGCTGTTCTTAATTCCAGGGGAAGGGAATTCCATGAGCGAGTTGCTGCCACCGAGAAGGCCCGGATCCTTACCGCCACTCTGCCTCACCTCTCCTGGTGGCAGCACAGTCAGAAGGGCGCCCTCAGATGACCAGAGAGGATGGGTAGGTTTATATGGATGAAGGTGGTCCCTCATATACCCTCATATTCATATGAGCCAAAAAGGGCTTTAAAAGTCAAAACTAGCAATATTTTAATTTCTGTTAGCCGCCTTGGGTGTCCTCTGGGGAGAAAGGCAGGGCAAAAATAAAATTTTAAAAATAAATAATAATAATACATGTATTTATATACCACCTTTCTTAAGATCACTAGATTTCTCTAATGACTGTAACTCAAGGCGGTTTACATAGGCAGACTTTTATTCACAAACTCGAAGGTTTTTACAATTTACAGAAATGTTTTATCTTTCAAGAACACTCACACAGATCTTTCTTTCTGGATTTAGCCTTCTTTCTTAGCCACCCATCTGTCTTCTGCTGGCTGATAAGAGGCTTCCCTGCTCCCACCAGAGAGGCAGCTGACTTCAGCACACTCCTCCTCCCACAAGACAGCTGGAACTCAGCTTTTAATCAGCCGCAGTTTGCAAGGTCTGCCATTCACAGACTTCCGGTAGTCTCGAGCTCACGACCTTCAGATCTTTAGCTGTTATCTTCGGCAAACGGAGGCATTAACCCTCTCGGCGAAATCTTCTGTCCTCTCAGCTAAATCTTCTGCTAATAATCTTTTTTGAAAGACGCTTCAAGGCAAGTGTTTTTGGATGCCTGGGCAGATGTAGAAGGCTCCCGTCACAGCTGTTATTCTCTCTGCGCTCTTGTATTTACCTTTACTAGTACCATGATCGATAGGACTGGCTCCAGGAGCAGCGAGGCCCAATGCAGGGCATTCCTGTGAGCCTCCCACCCTCCCCATGGGGGGGGCCCCCACTCACCAAGAAGAGTGTTTGTGGTGCTGCGCACAAGGTGTGGCACCAGGAAATAGTTTATGGTGACATGATGACATCACTGCCAACGACTTCCAGGAAGCCCATTTTGGGCCGTTCGCAAACAGGGCCAGGAGGGAGGACCCAAGGTGGAGCTGCTCTGCTCGCCCCACTCGCCTACTTTCCATAGAGATCCCATATGCTGCAGCAGGCGGTAAGCTCACTGTCAGGGCCGGCCTTAAGCCAATGTGGCCAATGTCGTCACATTGGCCCCCGCACTTTAGGGGCCCCCGCACTAGTGCAGTGAGCCCATCACCTATTGCTGCAGACGGGATCTCTACAGGCTGTAGGTCAGTGGGGCAAGCACAGCAGCTTTGCCTTGGGCCTTTCCACCTGCCTCTGCCTCCCATCGTCCCAAAATGGGCCTCCTGGAAGCAGTTGGCAATGATGTCATCATGTCCCCACCAACTATTTCTAGGTGCCACATGTAGCACCACAAATGCCTTTCTTGGTGAATGGGGAGCCCTATGAGGAGGGTGGGGGCCCTGTGGGAACGCCCCACATTGAGCCCCACTGCTCCTGGAGCCAACCCTGCTCACTGCGCTGGTGCGGGGAGGGCCCAAAGCGCGGTGTCCAGTGTGACTATATTGGTCACATTGGCTTACGGCCAGCCCTGATGATGCAGAAGGAAACTGATGCTGTGCTCTTCATCCCTTTTTCCAGTCATTGAAGTACGCAGAACTCCTTTCATTGTGCCTCTCTATTGGATGGGGGACCTCAGAAGACAAGCTGTTGCGTGTTTTGTTTTTTAAATCATCGTAATGATCCGTCAAGTTCAGCTTTGTCTCTCCAACAGAGGGCAATCACATTTTTGAGAAGCTCACAAGCAAGACATGGCTGTGATATCAATTCCCTTCTGTTTGTTCCCACCATCTGACAATTAGAGCAATATGCCACCTCTCTGTATGAATGCTTCCTCTTAAACTTTTATAGACATCCCCTGATGCGACTTTAAAAAAAAACATTATGTTTTAATAACAACGTTTTAATTTAATTTACATGTGTAATACGGGGTTTGTAAAAACAAAAACAGAAACTAGTGAACTCCTGAAGCAGTCCATGTGGCCAACTGCTCTTCCAAAGGGGCGACCATAGATTTCTGGCATGCAAATAATATCTATATAGGCATAGTGACCCACTCAAATGTTTGTCAAGTGCACAGAATTCTACAAAGACAATAAAGAAGGGTGGGGCGTTGTTACGCATAAAGCATTAAACATGGTCTAGTTTAGTGGTTGTAGCCACAACTTCTGGCTATGATTTCCATGAATTCATGTTCTGTTACATACAGAAAATGACCTCTTTGCTTATTTTGAACTTCATGCTAATCAGTTTCATTTATGCTTCCAGTTATAATGTTTTGAGAGAGAAGAGTTTCTGTTTATTTCCCCTACAGCATTCACAGTTTTAGATGCCTGTTCTACATTAATCACTCTCCTTCCCCAAAAGCAAAAAAAATCCCAACTTCTTAAGCCTAAAATATGCTTGAAGAAGCCTAAAGGTCATTGTTGAGCTTTTTTGATGGATGCTGTGTCAGAGTTGCGTCATGGCCTTGGATTTTCATTTGCCTGAGTGTTGCTTTTGCTAATTCTACCCTTCATTCATGCCCCACAAGAGAGTAAGTGCTCTCCCTTGCTCCTTTCTGACTAGCAGGTGCCAAGAAATACAGTACCATCTCCTCTTCCCCAGTTGGCTGAATGATTTCCCAGTTGAAATGATGGGGATTTTCTGGGCTGTGTAAGAGGACACCACCATATGAAAGGTAACCCCCGTTCGTTCGTTCGTTCGTTCGTTCGTTCGTTCGTTCGTTCGTTCATGCATTCCTTCCCAGCAACATTCCTTGGCTGTGAGCCAGATACCATTTGACGTCACTGCCCTAACCAAGAACATAACGTACTGGCACTGGGACAAATGTTTTCTAGGAAGGGGGGGAATGCATAGCAAGAAGTTGAAACACATCAAAGAAATGAATTGGGGGGGGGGGACAGAGTTAAGGAAGGGGCTGTTGGAGGGGCAAAGTGGCAGCCCTGCGGGTAGAACCTGTACTGTAAAATTATTATTTTTACAGTCCTGTTCCAGTTGGCTTTGTTTTCACACGGAACACTTAAGAAACTCCGACATGCTCAAAAGCCCTAATATTCCTGATTATGTGCTAGAACCGTAATAGAAGAACAAGCAGACAAAACAATAGCAAGGGGTTTATTTAAAGTGCTTTTTCTGATCCTTCTTCCTCCTTTTTTCTGCACTCATTATGTTTACCAAGCTATTAAGAAAGCTCTTAAAAGAAAACATTTCAAACCAAGTATGTCAAGAGGGCTCTTTGCTGATTGCTATCCTCTGAACAGTGTAGTATTTAATCCGAGTCTCACTAAAAACAACTTAAACCAGTGATTCTCAAACTTTTTAGCAGTGGGACTAATAATAATAATTTATATCCCACCTTTTCCATGCTGAAACAAATGCCCAAGTTGCACAAAGTTCCACAATAAGTGTACAATGTATACAGTGATGTCATTCAGGGGGAACGGACCAGAACAGGCGTTCCGGATCCTAACGGGCTCCGTGGCTGTTTCCGGGTTCCTGACAAGTGCCAATCAAAAGTGAGTTCCTGTTCCATTTGAATGACACCACTGAATGTATACCATCAATAAGTAAAATCAGAGGGAGGGTACCAGTGGGTTGTAACCTGATTGTTGGTCAGTTGTGAAACTGTCAAGCTGATAGCTGACAAGGAAAATATACTGAGCCCTAGGGAAAGAAAAACTGAGCCATACATGTGTGTTTATTTGTGAGGAGGCAATCAGGCTTCCATCCACTTTGAAGGGCAGGCTTAGGAGGGGCAACAAGCTGAACTTGACACTAGTGACCAAATTTGTGAAAACCTTGGTAAGTGAATAATACCGAATAATACCAATCGGTACTAGACTAATAATACCATCATGTAATATATCATTGGAAAGGTAATTTAATGCTGAATGCAGTTAAACAAACCACGTTGAAATGTATGTATTCTATCAGTCAGTCAGTCAGTCAAAACCTTTAATGGCATCTCAAAAGTTAAAACATACAGCAATGTTATTGTCAGAACTTAAAAATATAATTAAAACAATGTAAAACACTTGCTGTCTCTAGACCAGATAGATTCACTCTGGCAATGGCAGTTCAGTGGGCTTTCGTCTATTGTTAAATTCAACTATGCTATGCAGAAAGGAAGCAAACAGTCTGAGGTGGTATGGATCCGATAGTGAGAAAAGAATGTTTAGTTTGTCATTGTCTGGAAGAAACATCTTCTTGGACAAAATAGGGCCTAGTAAACTGGATCTCTTAGTCTCATGATAAGGGCAATGTAGGATCATGTGCGGCAAGGATTCAACTGTGCTCAAAGAACAAGAGCATGTTCTATCTTCTTGGGGGATGCCTCTATACCTTCCCCATAGAACTGCAGAGGGCATGGCATCCAGACGGGCCAACGTAAGGGCCCTTCTTTCATTAGGGTTGGTTAAGGACTGGAGGTAGTTCAAAGTTTTACCTTTTTCAAAAGGGATTTTCCATGCCAGAGAGTGACCAGATCTATTGGTTGTGCTTAAGAGAGTCTGAGTCTGAATGTCCAACAACCTTTGTTTGATCTGTCGGAAGGCTTCTGCTTGCGTTACCGCCCCTAGTTGGTCCACATCAATGCCTAGTTGCTTGATTTTAGACTCCCAGGAGCCAGCTGACGAGAGAGAGTCTTTCTTGAAGTGAAACAATAAACTGCTGGTTATGTTATTGAAGTAGAGTTTCAGCCAGAACTTTGAAGTGCGTAGCCAAGCTAGTGTTTCAATCATAGACTGGCCCGTCTCCAGGCATAGGGCTGAATATGGCACGCAGTTTGGAACAGCTAGAATTTTACGCAGGAACACTGCTTGGATTTGTTCGAGCTGGTGGTTAGATGATTTTATCCACAACGGTACTCCAAATAGAATTTGGGGAAGAACCTTAGCATTGAACACCTTGAGGGCAGCCGGGACATACGAGCCTCCGTTCTTATAAAAGAATTTCAGGATAGCCCGCATTGAGATCGAAGCCGCCGCCTTCATCATGTTCCAATGACTTGTCCAAGAGAGGTTGTAGGAAAACAGGATCCCCAAATATTTGAAGGATTTCACTTGCTCGATAAGGTGGCCATTGAAAATCCATTTATGCGGTTTCCAAGATCTTGCGAAGATCATAATTTTTGATTTTTGGAAATTTAGCTGCAGTTTGTTCCTTGTTAGATAATCTAGACATTGGTGCATCAATCTTTTGAGCCCCAAGCGCGTTCTGGAAATAACAACCGCATCGTCAGCATACAGTAAGATGGATATCTTAAGGTCCCCAAGCTTGGGAGGGTGGCCCTCCACCTCCGCCAAGGCTGGAGCCAGGTCATTCAAGAAGAGATTAAACAGCGAGGGGGCCAATATGCAGCCTTGCTTGACCCCTTTGTTGGTGGGAATCTCTTCAGATAAATGGCCCTTCCAGGAACACCTAACCTGGCAAGATGTTTTTGAGTATAAGTTCTTAATTAGATACAGCAGGCTGCAGTCCATTCCCATTCTTTCCAATTTGGACCAAAGTAAATTCCTATCTATGCTATCAAATGCTCCTTTGAGGTCTAGGAAAGCAACATACAATTTAGATTTGATGTGAATAGTATACTTGTAGATTAAAAGGTAAAGGTTTCCCCACGACCGAATGGTCTAGTCGTGACCGACTGTAGGGGGCGGTGCTCATCTCCGTTTCAAAGCCTGTGAGCCGGCGTTTTTGTCCGATCATGGTGGCCAGCATGATTCTACGCCGTAGTGCACGGAACGCCGTTACCTTCCCACCAAAGTGGTCCCTATTTATCTACTTGCATTTTTTAGGTGCTTTCGAACTGCTAGGTTGGCAGGAGCTGGGACAAGCAACGGGAGCTCACTCCGTCACGCAGTCTCGAACTCCCAACCTTGCGGTTGAAAGCCCAGTGACAGCGGATTAACTCGCTGCGCCACCACGTCCCTTACTTGTAGATTAGGTGAGCTAAAATAATACAATGGTCTAAGGTAGAACTTCCAGGTCTGAAACCAATTTGTTCGGGGCCCAAGATGTTCTTCTGCTCGATCCAGTCGTTTAAGCGAGCTAGCAAAGTCTTAGAATAAAGCTTTCCGACCACTGAAAGCAAGCTGATTGGTCTGTAATTCTCTGGAGCACTCTTGTCGCCTTTTTTATATATCGGAACTATTATTGACTTCCTCCAGGCCCCTGGTAATACCCCGTGGCAGTTAGCTGAAGTGAAGAGCTTGGCGAGAATAGGAGACCAAAAGGCAGGATCCGCCTTCAGCCATTCTGGGATAATGTTGTCAAATCCTGGGGCCTTGCCCGGTTTTAATGTTGCAATTAAGTCACAAATTTCCGACTCAGTTATCGGAGGCCAGTCCAAAGGTGGGTTAGTCGAAATAGTTGTGAGCGTATCAGAGGGCACCGATGTGTCATTGAATAATTGGCTGAAATGTTGCTTCCAGCAATGTGTAGGTACCAGCTTGGGGTCTGCAGTGTTATGCCTGAATGTCCCAGCTATGATGTTCCAAAAATTTCTGGGATTTGCTTGGGATGAAGCCAGTATGAGTTTTTTCCATTGTTCTTTCAGGTGTAAGTTTCTCTTCTGCTGGATCAGTTCTTTGAATTGGTGGTTAGCTAATAAGAAGTCTCTCAGAGCAGCTTGTGAATCTGATGTTCTAAAAGTTTTAAAGAGGGCTCTGGTTTGCGTCTTTAGATTTTTACAGTCTCTGTCAAACCAGGAGGGGGTCCCAGTCCCTGGGCAGTCCACGGTCTCAGACGGGGAAGGTGAAACATTGGAGATGATGTCACCAATGAGTTTTTCGTATCTGTCTACTGTTGTTTGAGGATGGTCATCCACGAGGATAGAAGACCATAGCTCATTGAAGCGAGGAACTCCCAGAAGCTGTTGGATCTCTCTGAGGGTAGAACTGTGCCAAGGAAATTTGATAAATCGGTCCAGGCCAATTAGATGTGCGGGAGGTTGTATTTGGTGTGGAACCAGTATATCCAGTGCCAGTAGAAGGGGAAGATGATCACTTAGTTTATAGTCCCCTATCTCAAAATTTGACACCAATGGCAACAGATCTAATGAAGTTATTATGTAATCGATAACACTACATCCTGTAGCAGATACGTACGTGAATTCAGATGCTTTCGTGAATTCTGAAAGACCATTGAGCCAAGTAAGATTGGCTTGGATGCTAAGGGTGGCTAAGAGGACACCGGCCTCGTTAAAGCGTTTGTCCTTGGAGAATCTGGTGGCATTGCAATGTTGAGGAAGGGTGGACATATTTCCTCCTTTTAGAATTTTTTGGAACACTTCTGGCCCTTGGCCTACCCGGGCATTGAGGTCCGCGGCCATTAGAAGATGAGCTTGGGGAAATTGTTTCTGAATTTTGTCTATACATTTCGTCAGATGATTCCACATAAGTGCTTGTTGAGCTTTAAGAGCGTTTGGCGGCAGGTATGCGTTGAGGAGAAAAATAGACATGTTATTTATAGATAAACGTACCACCAAATAACTGCTCAGGTCCTGGCAAGCCTCAACTAGTTCAGCTTTCACAGTAGACCTAATCAGTGTTGCCAATCCTGACTGCAGTCGACCAAACTTGTTCTTTCTAAAGGATGGGAGGTTGAAAGTTTGAAAGTCCTCTAAATGTATCGTATCTGTAGTCCAAGTTTCCTGTAAGCAGATAATGTCTGCTTTACTTAAAAATTCAAGAAATTCAAGATTGTACTGTTTGGAGGGCCAACCTGCCAAATTCCAGGATATCATTCTCAAGGCTCCATGCGGATTAGAGAAATTGACTGTCAAGGTAGATGAGGTATGGTTGAGACTGTTACGGACTAGTCAAGGAGATTGAGCAGCACCTGTGGCTTCCTCTGGGCAACTAGGTGTTGGAACTATATGGGTCCCTTTGTAGAAAGCTTCTATGGATGGAAATATCTGCTTGTGTTCCCCTTTAATCAACAGAGGTTCATTCTCTATAGTCGATGTCTCAAGTATCAGCTGAGGATCTTGTAAGTGAGGAGATGAGCAAGGATTAGTGCTGTTAGTTAGCAGGGGTCCGTTGTCAGTGGATAAGGACAATAATCTTGCTGGATTGGTAAAACTTAAGGAATGTATCTGATCTTGGTCTGGACTCTTGTCTGTCAAATTAAATGAGGCATTAGGAATTGATGTTCTTAGTGACAGGGGGAGCTCCTCCGTATGTGGTGGCGGAGGGAGGACCTCTGGCAAAAGTTGATGTTCATATGACAAGGGGATAGTTGAGTTCACTTTCTCAATGTTCTCATTATTCAGGGAGAGCATCTGAGCGTCAGCAGGCTTGGAGGTTATTTGATGAGGAAAAGTTGACAAAGGGAGATCCAGGGAGTCTCGATTTTGTCCATTTGAGCAGAGGGTCGTAGAGCAAGCTGTGATACGATCAGAGGTCTGTTTCAGACGAAATCTGATCTGGGGCCCCATTTGCTTGAAAACCCTCTGTACCTGTATGCCATATGAGTTCAGTTTAGATCTCACATTTAAAATTGATCTAGATAAAGTCAAGGAAGCAAATGTAAGATGGAGTCTTTTACAGCCCTTAGCAGAAGGCAGGTAGAAACAATCAGACAAGAGAGATGGACCAATTTTCTGCCTTGTTAATTGAGATAGTGAGGTAAGAATTTTAAATTTGCTGGACCATAAGTGAGCATCCCTATGTGGTATATTTAAGAGAATGTCTTTGGGAGACCATATTAGATGTATGTTCACAGGGGAGAAAACTCTGTTGTCTTCAAGCCATAAATCTCCAGCAGTTTGGCTAGGAGGCTCCTTGTCGGCGATAGAAGGGGGAAGGGTGCTCGTCTGCGCTTTCAAGTTGGAAGCAGAAGTTTCGCAGATTGTCATTAATCTCCGTATGTCTGAGTTAATTGACTGGAGTTGAGCTTCAAATTTAGAGAAGCGTTCAAGGATCACTAGGAGAGTTTTTGCGGAGATAAGGCACGCATCCCCAGCCTTTTGTTCTGGGGCTGGTGTTGCTTGGAGAGGGGAGGGGGGAGTCTTCCTCAGCTCCCAAATATTCACGAAGAAAAGACAAACTCTCTTCATTGAGGTAATTTCTTTCATCTCTCCTATTCTCAAGTACCTCTTCTATCGAGGCATTGGGGGAGGCTAGAGTAGCATTAGTTGTAGAAGATAAGGATAAATTAACGCTCACCTCTTTGGAGAAATCAGTCACAGAAGGGGGAGGGGATGGGCACACTGTCAGGAAAGATTCAATGGGAGTTTGTTTCTTTGAATCCTGGCAAGGTTTTTTTCGCTTTTTGGCACCATCAGCTCTAGTGTTTCCTTTAGCAGGGCTGGTTCGCAATCTTTTCTTCCTCAAAGTAGGTGGCATAATAAAGATAGGGAGTTTAGCGGAGCAGAAAGCCGAGAGACACTGCTAGGCAGCCATCTTGGAATCCGAAAGCAATCCATTTCCATGTATTCTATCAAACATTACAGCAAAAAACCCCATGAAAATACAACTGTGATGTCACTTCCTGTTGTGACATCACTTCCAGGGCATCATTTTGCCCTCTGCACCGGGCTACACTTTCATTAGCTGCACCAGTGCTGAGAAGGGCTATAAAGGTCAATATTAATACCTTGCATTGGGACCAGAAACAAATACACAGCCAGTGCAGTTGGAGCAGCAGTCCAACAGAGTCAAACCACCTAGCTCCATTAATGTCCTAGGCCACTGCATACTGTACTAATCATCTGACAAGCTTCTACTAACAAGCTTCTGAACCATCCTCAAGGGCAGCCCCACATAGAGCACATTACAGTAATCCAGTCTTGACTGAGACAAGGCTCATTGTGATCAGGTCCAAGGCATTCTGAACTAGGCGTTGTAGTTTGGAACTAATCTTAATTTCCAATCCGGGGGGGGGGAGTGGACTGAGATGTGCATGTTCGCGTGCATGCGTTTATGTACCACACCCAATGAACACTTCTGGCAAAGATGCTGGGAGAATGGCAGCGCAATCCAAGCGTGCCCATCACACCGACGCTACGTCATAGCGTCAGCGTGACGTCGGTAGCACCAACCCGGGGGCACCGAGCAGCACCCCCACATCGGTGCTACAGCAATGGCACTGGCGGAGTCCTGTTGCGCCCATGCTTCGCCTCCCTTGCGCCTCCCGAAGCCTGCTGACGCAAGGGAGGTGCCATGGTGGGACGGGGGAGGGAGTGGGCGGGGGAGGACGGTTCTGGGCAGGGCGTGGGCAGGTGGCGGGTGGGCCAGCAGACATGCCGGCCCGGAACGGGGTCAGGTTTGGGATTCGGCCATAAAGCCGAATAAAGCTTAAATCTTAAGCCCATCTGGGAGGCCACATGGCCCTGATTCAGGCCACATAGTCTCCTTAGATCTGCACCTGCCGAATCCTAAGCCCGTCTGGGAGGCCGCACGGCTCCCATTTGGGCCATGCGGTCTCTTCCTCCTGTTTAGCAGGCGCAGATCTGAGTAACGCAGGCTTGCACCTCCCCTACGGTAAGGGCATGAACATTCCTTTGCCGCGGGAAGGCAAAGCCTCCCTAATACTGTGCTGGTATGGCACGGCCCATTGGCTTCACCATTCCAGTGCAGAATAGGATTGCATTCTGAGCCACTTCATTAACAGCTGGGTACAGAAAGGGAGAAGCAGGAATAATGACACCTGACGGAGTACCAGCCCAAACCCCAGTCACAGGGCTTAGGAGCGTGTGAAGGACAAAGTCACCATTTCAGTGCTGATCAATGTTTTCCCATGTAGTTTATTCACCCAGATCTTATTGCATGTATGTAGGATGAGTGGGGCGGGGGGGGTGGGACCCAACCCTCACCTACATACCAGATTCCTGGTATTGTTTCATCCTACATTTTTCTGGGTTTGGGTGTGTGCAGCTTCACCTGTTATATCCAGTTTTATAGTGCCAAGATTTAACAAGATCCCACGGTATTGCTCGCTTGTCAAAGGGGTATGTGACAGCTCACAACCCCCGCAAGGTATGAATGGAAGGAACATGTTGGGGGGATTTTGACAATACCCAGCAGGAAGTATGAGATGCTTGGCTATGGAGCTGAAGCAAAAATCATTGTTAAGCAGCATTTGGTTTTCCTTCTTCAACTGCCCAACTTAGATTCCAGGCACTGAGCCAAATTTATTTAGATGGCCTCTAGCCTTTGAGTGCTACCGCCCAGCCAACGCCTACTTCCTATTTCCCATGGTCCTGCCAGGTGCGCTGGGCCTTCGGGTATGGACTGGTTTATGGCTCCAGAATGTTCAGCTCTTGCCGTGCAATGGAATTATAGACACACCACAAGCATTTTCTGAATGAGAACCTCAGTGGTCTCAGCTCTAATAACAAATCCTTTCCTTATTTCACTACACACAATGAGTTCTATGACATCTTAAGCTCATGATGTGCAGATGTCAGTCGCGGATCCAGGGGGTGCACGGATGGCAAGCTGCATGGGTGCCGGGGGGGGCGCCATTGCACGGAGTCCGGTCGCCTTTTGGCCCACCTGCCCTCCCTCGCGCCTGGAACGCTCCGAAATGGAGCTCTTCCGGGCGTAGGGAGGCGTGGCGGGGAGACTCTCGGGGGCGGGGCGACGTGCCGGGGCACGGTTTCATCGCCTTGCCACGGGGCGTGCTCCCGGACCGGACCGCCTCTGGCAGATGTCCATCAAGGGTGGGGATTAGTTTTTCTTGGTCATTTAGTGACCAGTCAACGATCATCAGAATGTTATGTGACTTCAAGTCTGGGAAGATGTATTTCTTTTGGGGAATTCCCAGAAACCCAAATCTATTTAGCAAAGCCACAAAAATGATACACCAATGGCATTTGTTCTTGCAAATCCTTCAGACGTTGGCCTACCATGATAAAAACAGACAGGATGTGAGTTTCTCATCTGTTTATGATTTGACAGCCTTATTTCCATCTCAGCTAGTAGGATTTGTTTCCTTATTTTAGAACTACAAAATGCTTATCTTTGATGAAGACTCTGTGAAGTTCTTGCTTTTTCATCCTGGCTAAAGAGTGTTTGGGTTAATATTCCCAACAGTTTCAAGAACATTGTTGAGCAGCGATTTTCCAACTTTTTTTTTCATCGCATGGCACAAGGCACTAAAAAGGCACACCATCAGTTTTTGAACAATTGACCCAATTGATAATTGACAATGGTCTGCAGGGGTGCCGCAGGAATAAGGAGAGTCATTTATTGTTAGGGCCATTGGAAGTGTGGCCCTAACACCTCCCACCACCACCACCACCAGCATGGTGTGCCTTGTCAATTGCAGTGGAATGAGACAAAATGTTAAGTTTTGCAAGAGCCTGAGCTCCTGGGTAAAACAGCCTCCTTGTCTTCACAGCCATTCACAGCTAGAAGAAGCTTTGCTCTCCGAGCCACGAATGGCTGTGAAGGCAAAGGGGACAGGCTGCTTTACCCAGAACCTCAGGCAAAACTTAGCATTCCCTCCCCGCCGAAATGGCACTGCAATTGACAAGGCACAATCGGTTAGCGCGAGAGAGGCTCAGCGTGGGTGCAGCATGGCCGGCGTTGCCAGCAGCGCCGGTCCTGTTGCATTAGCACCGACGCGGGGGGGCACTAAGTGCCCCCACGTCGGCACTAAGGCCTTAGCACTAACACAACAACGTTGCATCAGCACTAAGCGCCAGATAGTATGGTGCTGCCCAAGCCCACTCCACTCAATCAAGTTCAGGAAGCCCAGGATGCATACCTAAAGAAGACAATCCAAACACCTTGGTTTTCCTAGGAATGTGTGTTTCCTTTTAGCAAATCCCTACATCCCAGTGATGTCATGCAGGGGGAACGCGGGGGAACTCAGTTCCACTAGTTAAAATTAGGGCTGACTCCGCCCACTTCACTCTCCCTCCTCCCCCCTCCCACTTCCTCTGCAAAGAGCTTTTCTTCTTGGTTGGCCGGCACTCAGAGGGTTAAAGGGAGCGACTCCGGATTCCTAAGGGGGCGAAGGCAGTGATGTCATTCAGGGGGAACGGACCAGAACAGGCGTTCCGGATCCTAACGGGCTCCGTGGCTGGTTCCGAGTTCCCGACAAGTGCCATTCAAAAGTGAGTTCCTGTTCCTAAATCATTTGAATGACACCACTGCATCTACCCCTATTCTGGATGCAGAACTTTGTCACACCTACACCCTCCAGGTGTCTCCCTGCTGCATTTTTGGAGGCTTTTGTCCCAGTCCGAAAGCCTCCTCCATCTTGGTCCTGCCATGGACCGCCTTTTGCTCCAATTTTCTCCTGCGGAACTTGGAATCTTGCAGCCCTGCCCATGCTGCTTAGGAGGTCTTCACACCCCTTACCAGCTGAATAGGATAGGTAGCATCTCCTCCCTTCCTTTCCTTCTAAATCCTCCTCACCAGTGGTGGGATTCAGGGGGTTCGCCCAGGTTCTATAGGACCGGTTGTTAAAAGGCCGGGCCCCGCCCACTCGCTTACCTCGGCTGGCTTCGGGGTTTTTTTGGCTCCGGCTAAGACGTCATAGAACCGGTTGTTAATTTATTTGAATCCCACCACTGCTCATCACCGTATCCAGCGCTGCTCGTGGGAGGCTGGAGCCAGCCTCCCCTATGGACTCCTCGGACCTGCACCTGCTAAGTAGCAGGCGCAGATCCAAGGGGACCACGCGGCCTGAATTGGGGCTGTGCGGCCGGGGGAATGGGCCATGAGGCCAAATCCGAAGCCTTCCCCCTTCCTGGCCCAGCACACCTGCCGGCCCGCCCACAACCCACCCAGAAATGCCCTCCCTCCACCCACTCCCTCCCTCATGCCGGCATGGTGCCTCCCGGCTTTGGCTGGTGCAAGGGAGGCACTGCGCGGGCACACCGAGACCGGCGCTGCCTGCAGTCCATTTCCTGATCCTCTCAGCAAAAGAACCTGGCATTTAATGTGATTTTTACTTGTTATTTATAAAGAACTCTCAATGTTCTTTTGTAGTTGCTGTTAGTTTGATTTTGAGGCACTTTGAGGTTGTCCACGCTGCTCATCCACGTCAACAATCCCCCCAAAACTGTCACGCTGTTGAATGTGACCTTTCGCTAGCTAGTTTCCCCAATTGCAGTTATTCCTGTGTGTGCATGACACATGGAGGACACCCGTGTGCATGTGAATGGGCAGCAATCTGGTGGAGAGTTGCAGTCACACGTTGGTCGTTTCATACGTGACGATTAACACCAGGGAGCCAGGGCTCAGTTTGGGAACCACTGACGTAAGGTATCAAGTGGAGGTCAAAAAGTGCCAAGTGTTAGAGACTCTTAGAAGGCATGGTAAAACCTTCACTATTTAAAAGCCTTTTGCAGATGCATTCCATCGATATAATGGCTTGTGACATAAGGAACTACCTTCCACCGAGTCAGATCATTGGTCCAGCTAGCCGGAAATGACTAGGAGCAGCTCTCTAAAGACTCGGGCTTTCTGCACGCAAGGCATGTGTTCCGTACCTGTGCTGTTGATGCAATCCAAAGTCCTTTTGCCGGTGATGTTATCATTTTTATGGCTGTCTTCTTTCCGATGATTACGTATTATTACTGCCAAGATCATAACGTTTTATTAAATTTTGCAAAGTGTTGCTGGATACCTGCGGAAGAAAGACAGGTTATAAATTTTGAAACAAATGTGTGGCAGAGGTGGATGGGAGCTTCCTCCTGCAGAACACCTTGTCCAGAGAAGTGGACAGACACGATGACAGTGAGCAGATACATACTGCAACGCAGCTGGAACTCTCGCAGTTTACAACGGGACCTGACATGCAGAAAACCCACGAGTGCAAGGTGATTTATGGGTAGCTCTTTTTTTTTTTTGTATGACAAACCTGCCAGCACTGCAGTAATAGATTTCTATATTAGGCACTCGATATAGAAGCCAGCCTGAGAATTACCTGTCACCAAGGTGGGGTTTTTACATTCTTCTGCCTTCAACGAGAGACGTTTCAGTTTTCCCAGTAACCCACCCTTGTCTGAGACAAGCCTAATGGGCATGCAACATCTTTGGAGTTGGCCACAATCCAGGCAGTGCATTATATTGTTGGTAGAGTTACAGGCAGCACAGCACCGACCACACATTTCATTTTGTACGTTTGCGAACCGTCCTGAGACTTTTTACCGCTAAATGTTCCAATCCCGATTGCTTTTATGACCCTCTCTAGCCATAAAAGTTAATTATCAGTGTATGCATTTGAAAATTCTTCAATGCCAGTCTTCAAACCACACGCAACAGGTGAAGGACTACATTGATGAAACGAACACAGCCGTGAAGAATTAGCCTATTGAGTTGGTGGCCTCAGGCAACAGGTTGGCAGGGAGCCTTTCCCTCTGTGGACCCACTCACCTCCACTGCTCCACCTCCTGGTCCTTGGCAGTAGTGCAGCTATAGGGGGCGGCACAGTAAGCACTGCAGGTGCCACAATGCACCACGCAGGCGGCACTTCCCACTTGCTGTCAGAGCCATTCTGGGCAGAGACAACAACAGCATGTTGCTGTCGCCTCCCAGAATGGCTCCGATGGTGAGTGGGAAGGGTCACTTTATGGAGCATTACAACAACTACAGTACGTATTGTGCCATCCCCCCATAGCTAATCTACTGCTTCTTGGATTGGTAAAGGAAGAGGGGGAGAAAGCAGCCACCACTCTCCTCCACTTCCTCTTCCCTCTCCCTCTTTCCTTTCCAACCCAGGCTCTAGGAAGAGCAGAGGCTGCACATGGCCCAGTATGGAGGGGGGCAGCATTTGCATGTCTTGAGCAGGCCCTGATGCAGCACATAACGTTCTAACAGCACAGCACAGAATGTTTCAGGTTAAGCAGAAGAATTAACTCCATAGACCAAGAGTGTATGGAAATGATGTGGTAGTTTTAAGCTCAGTGATGCTGCCAAGGGACCCTGGTAGTGAGAACCAGATGCCGAAGTTGTTCTACCACCACCATGGCAGATAAAAGGAAATACTTTTTTACTCAGCGGGTAGTTGGGCTATGGAACTCCTTGCCACAGGAGGTGGTGATGGCATCTGGCCTAGATGCCTTTAAAAGGCATTTCTGGAGGAAAAGTCCATCGTGGGCTATAGGCCATGATGGGTGGTGCAACCTCCTTACATTAATAGTAGGCTACTTCAGAATGCCAGGTGCAAGGGAGTGGCAACAGGATGCAAGCATCTTGTTGTCTACTGAACTTCCTTAGGCACCTGGTGGGCAACTGTGAGATACAGGAAGCTAGATTAGATGGGCCTTTGGCCTGATCCAGTGGGGCTCTTCTTATGTTCTTATGGCAGCTTGTCTGCACTTTGCTGTTCTTCATCACCACCAGCACAGATTCCAGAAAGTAACGCTGCAATTAACAGCTCAGCAGGAGAGTGATGACACTGACGTTTCTGCTGCTGTCTCTGACTCGGGTCCTTTGCCTTAGCAATTTAGTGCACAGCATAATCTGGGCTCAGCAGAATCTGCGCCATCCACCATAAACGGTGGATGGCGCACATCTGTGTGCTGGCCTCTCTGACTCTGAGAGTGTAAAACATACTTTACGGTGTCCCTTGTGCTGGCCAAACTTTGCCGGCCTAACTGTGCAACATTCCTGAGCCAGCACAAGTGACTTTTGCCTGCCTAACTTCAGGTTAGGATTGTGCCCTAGGAATGCATCTGTGTACAGGAACAGGGTAACACATGTTTACCAGATCGTTTGAGTTCAAGAGCTCTGCAGAAAAATAAAGGCTCACTGCATATTTACCTGCAATGGCATCACCCTGAATCTTTCATTTCCCCCACCATGTGCCACTCAACTCAAGCCACATCATCCACTTCAAGGATGGCTCTGCTCTGATTACATACTAGCAGTGATGTCATGCAGGGGGTACGCAGGGGTACGAGAGTACCGGTTTCTAGGATTACAGCTGGCCCCACCCATTCATCCACTCACTCATCGACTCCGCCCCCTGCAACGTTTGAATTTCCTGCACGTTTGAGTTGCCTGCACGTTCTCAGAGCCAGGAAGGCAGCGAGCGGAGCCTTGCCTTGCCTTGCCACTGAAAAATGAGCTGCTCTGGGGTTTTGGAACTGTTGGGTCACTTTAACATGATGCCAGGCCTCCTTAACATGTTCTGGGGGTGCTGTGGAATACTGTTGCAACTGTTGGGTCAGTTTAAAATTGTCTGAGGCCTCAAAAAGGGCTTTTTTCATGTTACTTCCTGCCACGACATCACTTCCGGCTTATGATGTCACTTCCGGTGGGCGGGTCCCAACACGTGCCAATCAAAAGTGAGTACCTGTTGTTAAATCATTTAGATGACACCACTGCATGCTAGTGCTTAGGTTGTGATTCGTTTTGGTGCATATAATAACCACATGACCTGTCTTACATTAATCACATGTGCATATCTTACTGGGAGTAGCATAAGGAATGGCCACAGGATGGCAGTAGCCAAATGGCTGATGCTAATGTACGAAGAAGGCCCTTCAGCAGGTGCAACGAACATTTGAACAGCCTCACAGTGCAAGCCTATGAATGTCTACTCATGAGTAAGTGTCATTCTGTTCAATAGGGTTTACTCCTGAGAAAGTGTGCCTAGGATTGCAGCCTGAAATTTTCTGCTTGGAAAAATTGTTTCCTTGCCTTGACAAAAGGTACCCAGGCAATCAGGTTCCATGGGCTAAGAGCATCAGTTCATTTTAAGCATCATGAATCCCCACTCTGGAAGAGGTCAGGCAGACTTGTTTGACACCACAAGAAGCATGAACCATCCAGCACAGTGGTTCTGTGTTCAAGTGTAAAGTTCAAGTGACAAATGTAAAGTGATGCACATTGGGGCAAAAACCCAAAACTTCAGCTGTCTGTGACAGCTCAAGAGAGAGATCTTGGGGTGCTGGTGGACAATTCAATGAAGGTATCGACCCAGTGTGCGGCAGCAATTAAGAAGGCCAGTTCCATGCTTGGGGTAATTGAAAAAGGGGTTGAGAATAAAACAGCCAATATTATCATGCCATTGTACAAATCGATGGTAAGGCCACACCTGGAATACTGTGTACAGTTCTGGTTGCCGCACCTCAAAAAGGACATAGTGGAGATGAAAAAGGTGCAGAAGAGAGCGACGAACATGATTACGGGGCTGGGGCAGCCTCTTGGGTGCCACAGAATCTTCTACTGCATGCACATACACACCTACGTGTGGGCACTCAGAACAGTTGCGAGCAACTGTGAGCAGCTGACTACTTTTTTTGTACAGCTCCCCCACCACCACCCAAAAAAAAACACACAAAACACTGGTTGGCTGCTCACAACAGCACACAACCGTGACCCGGACATAATTGGAGGTGACGTCATCATATCACAGCAATGACTTCCAGATCAGGCCCTGGGGTGGGGGTGACGGTGAGCATAATGACACCAGGTGCCAGAGGCAGCCGCAACACCAATGTCCCTATGAGTTGGGGGCATGTGCAGATCCCATTGGCAAGGAGCCTGATGCTGTTGTAATTCACAGGCTCATATGCCCTATACCCAGCCCAGGGCCCATATGAGTCATGAACATTCAGCAGGGTGTGTCCTTAAGCACTTCCAATTCAAGGCAACAAGGCACACATCCTCTGCTACCAGCCTGGGACCACAGCTAAGAGTTACAGCCTCTAAGAGTGATGCACGGACTCTTAACTTTTAAATCCACAAACTAGCCCCAACTACAGGGACCTATCCCAAAGCTATAAAGCTTAACTGGTAGAGTGCCCAAGCAGCAAATCTGAATTTAGTTTAATACTAGTTCCAAGAACTCAAAAATAAAACAAGCTTATAACTTAACTCCCTTTCATGGATCACTGCCTTGTCGTGGCGAAGGGGCTTGAGTAGCTCCATGAAGCTGTGAGCTATGCCATGTAGGGCTACCCAAGATGGACAGGTCACAGCAGAGAGTTCTTAACTATATTTATTCTGAAAACAAGCAGCTACATTTACTAGAAAGGCATAAAAGAACCAACGGAGATACACTTTAAAATAAGAAAAAAGAAACTAGGCTCCTAGGCCCTAATATCTGCAAGGTAGTTAGCCTTGCTGTGGTTCACCTTCTTCTTGCTGTGGTTCAGCAGGTCCAGGCTGGGGCACCTTGGAGAAGATGATGTGGAGAAGGTGACTTGAAGGTTTGAAGATCTGAAAGTCTCTGATGTCCTGATGGTTTTGATGGAGTCTTGAAGATCTGATGGTGTGTGATGAGCTGAAGGTCTGTTGCTGTCTTGAAGGTCTGATGAAGTCTTGATAGTCTGATGGAGTGTATGATCTGTACCCCAGAATGGGGTGTCTTTATACCACTCTAGTCCCATCAATCATCCAATCAGGATAAAAGTCGGACATCTCCTGATGGGGTGGTGGAACATTCGGAGGTCGCCGAATGGTCAGAAAAGGTTATGTACACAACTTAAGTGATGGTTCTCAGCTATGCCGAACCTTAGCTGATTGCTGAATTGATTGCTGAACTAGCTGGATGGAACCTTCCTGATTGTAAGTTGATGATGCAGTGTCCCTGACCCCAGCTATGACCTCACACCGTTCTGCGGAAACAGGGGAACTAAAAAATTACACTTTAAGTGAGTTGATTGCCACCAGCTGGTATGTTAGCAGCTTCAGCTCTTTCCCACACAATGGAGTCATGTTTACAAAATGGAGTCAAACCATGGCCTAGCCTTCTTTCACTCTTTTCAACTGTCCCAAAGAACAAACGTCTGTGATTTAAGAACTTCTTCCAAACCTCAGTTTCACATTTGTCACGGATGACACGATCTGCCCTTTGGACAGATTTTACGTCTGAGACTGCCCTTGTGATAGGGTAACGGATGCAAACAGATAAGGTGATATCTTTTATGAGGCAACCTTCCATGGAGGCAGGACAGAGTCTGCTAGCTCGCTTTCGCATTGTTGAGGACTGTTCCGTCAGACAGAATAACTGTGTCACATCACAGCATGCAGAATCCATCTGCCCTTGGAATCAGGGACCATGCTGTGATAGGAAAATTGCACACAGAGTTAAAACAGCTTTTTTTAAAAAAAAATAGCCAAAACAAAATACTGCAAGAAAGGGAAAATAAAAGTGGATCGTTCATAGAAGTAATTAGTGTTGCTCTTGCCTGTAAGGGGATGTTCTGCAAGGGGATGATCTCAAGTGACTTTGTTGATATAATAACAAAGGACCCTGACTTTTGTAAGTCTTTTTGTGGCCAGCAAAATATCCATCATTATGGCAATTATGTGTGGTTTCCCCCATCAGTAAAGGCCAAGCCACCCAATGTCAGGGCTAAACATACTCCCCACCCTAAGTGACCCTAAGCACTGAGGCTCAATTGTTCTCCTTTTTGAATTGCTCCACTCCCTCTACTGTGTTGCACCACCCAGGATTTGTATTTCCTGGGCACTGACTTTTACACAGGGAGATACAGGAAGAAACTTGTATAGGGTCATTAAGCTACATGACCACTTTACTAATCATGGTGTCCTGAGTCCTCCAGCACCCATGGGATGAGGATATCACAGGCGCTGGTGTTGCACGCATCGGCATGGGTGGTAAGCAGTGGTGTCATCTACTCTCTTGCAGACGGAACGCCGGGCGGGACTTAGAGTGATCGACAGCCCGTCGACTCACTTCCGCTTTCTTCGCGCTCCCCATATGGCTTTCCCTCGCCTCAGAGGGGGCGCCTGCTCGCCCAGACACCCGACGCGCCCCCCACCCATCCCCCCTGGCGAGCAGGCGCCCCCTCCGAGGTGAGGGAAAGCCGCGCGGGGAGCGCGAAGAAAGCGGAAGTGAGTCGACGGGCTGTCAATCACTCTAAGTCCCGCCCAGCGTTCCGTCTGCAAGAGAGTAGATGACACCACTGGTGGTAAGGTCTTACCACCCACGCTGACCCAGCACCAGAGCCCACCACCCGGAGGTGACAATGCAATGGTAGTGGCCAGTCAGTGAATGGGGATTCTTCACGAATTCCATGTGGGCGGAGAGAGCAGAGGAGGGGCAGAGCAGGGAATGGAACCAGTGGTGGCCTCCACTGCCAGATCCCAACCTCTGTGCCTGGCCACGTGGGCTGACATGGAGGCCCTCTTGTCTGCCCCAGTTAAGCAGCCAGCATAGATGTGAGAAGACCCACTGGGAACCCTGCACCCTTATCCTGCAGGTAGAGGATGAACGTTCCCTTCCTCCAAGGAGCCTCTGGCAGCTGCCTGGCTACCAGTGGATGCAGTGATAGCCAGTGACGGGATCTGGGAATGAGGAAGCGGAACGCTGGGCGGGACTTATGCGTGATTGGCTGCCTGTCCGTTCCGCGGCTGCCCTGGCCTCATCGGGGCGCCTGCTTGCCGGGGGGACGGGTGGGGGGCGTGCCGGGTGCCTGGGCAAGCAGCGGTGGGGCGCACCAACCGGGGGCAGCCCCCCCCCCAAGGCCAGGGCAGGCGGCAGAACGGATCGGATGGGCTGCCAACCACGCATAAGTCCCGCCCAGCGTTCCGCTTCCTCATTCCCAGATCCCATCACTGGTGATAGCCATTTGGCTACCACTGTGCTCACAGCAGCCAAGCAGCTCAGGATTGGGCTGCCCAGCTGGTGCTGCAGATCTATTATTTTAGATTCTGGATCGGCTTTCTATAGTCCATTGCAGGAGTAGAAGCAACTCTCAGAGCCTGATTTTACCAAGGGAGCATCAAGGGTGGGGGAGAGAGAGGAGGGTGCACCTCCGTGCATTCATGATGGGCAACACAATCCTACCCCTCCCCTTATGTCAGCGCTATGTCATAGTGTCGATGCAAGGGGCAGAGCACCAGCACACAGGCACTGAGCAGCCCCCCCCGCATCAGCGCTCCAGCTCTGAAGCCGACGCTATGCGTAGCTATGCGTTCCATAAAATGGAACAAGGTGAATGGAAGATATGGCATACCCACAGAATGGGTTTTCTCCCATACTTTGGTAATTCTTATTTTTAACCTTGGCAATTCTTTGAATCCTCAGAGACAGCAGACACACTTTTACTTTTTCTTTTAATAAATGCATTTATTAAATGCTTTTAATGACATGCGTACGTTACTTTTTAATAAATTAGTTTTTCTTTAAGAAATTTTTCTCATCAATTTCTTAGACTATCATTCATTTTTAGGGGTGTGTGTGTGTGTGTGTGTGTGTGTGTGTGTGTGTGTGTGTGTGTGTTTGAAGATTGATAATATTTCTTCTAAAGAACATTTCTTGATCTTTATCTTTCAGTCTTGAGAAATTCAGGACACAATCCTAACCTGGAGTTAGGCCAGCAAAGTTTGATGGGCTCAAGGGACTCCGTAAAGCGCATTTGGACCATTCTCAGGGTCAGGAAGGATGCTGCATGTCTGTGTGCTGACCTCTCCAACTCTGACAGTGGTCCAAACAAGCTTCCACAAAGGCCACGATAAAGCGCATTTGGACCCCTCTGAGTCAGGGAGGATGAGGCACATCTGTGGGCTGGTCTCCCTGACTCCAGGCGTGATCCAAACATACTTTATGGTGGCCTTTGTGGCAGCTAAACTTTGCTGGCCTAACTGTGCTCGCCTAACTCCAGATTAGGATTGCATCCTGAGAGAAATGTTTTGGGGCACTGGGTTTAAATCCTGCATGCTATCCCTGAAGCAGGCTGAGCCTTCTGGTGTCCCTAGGCAGACCTCAAATCCAAACTTCATAGCTAACCATTTCATGCCTAGATACTTACAGAATTAAAACATAGGACAGTTGATGAGAAAAGTCTACCCTCTTCCATCCTTCCTCCAATACGTTTCCTTGTACTATATCTTGCTTACAACACAAATTGAATCAATTATTCTCCCCCATGTGACATTATCTTGTGCTAGAATTAAAACTTTTAAGAAAGCTGGCTTCTAGCCAGCAGACTATCCTACAGTAACATGGGCTGCAGTGCCACCTAATGGCAAGATGTGGTTTCACAGTTCTGATTTCCCCAGAAATTATGACAGCTACAGAAAAGGTACATCTGCACAGCTCACTTCCAGAGAACTTCTGAGATAGCTTTTAGGGAGAGCAGAAATAGTAATCCCAACCCTTGTTCTTCAGACTACATGTGGCTATTCTTCAGAGGCACTTATATTGCATGTCAACTCACTGGTTCTAGACACTGATGATTAAACCATATCTGAAACTGGAGACCTGTAGATAGTATCTGTTGTGTTTTAAAGGGTTAATAGAAGCTGGGGAGATAAGACAGATTGGGACAGTGCCAGTCAGCCTGAATCAGCCCTTTTTGCTGATTCCTAGTTGCCTAATTTGCTGCTTTCCTACTTGAAACTGTCCTGCTCCCATAACCATTTTTTGCTCTGCAGAGGCAATTTTTGAATGGGATAAGAGGGCAGGTCCTCTTATGGATTCAGAATTGGTTGAGGGCCAGGAAACAGAGAGTGGGGGTCAATGGGAAGTTTTCACAATGGAGAGAGGTGAAAAGCGGAGTGCCCCAGGGATCTGTCTTGAGGCTGGTGCTTTTCAACTTGTTCATAAATGACCTGGAGACAGGGATAAGCAGCGAGGTGGCCAAGTCTGTGGATGACACAAAATTTTTCCGGGTGGTGAAAACCAGAAGGGATTGTGAAGAGCTCATAAGAACATAAGAACATAAGAAGAGCCCTGCTGGATCAGGCCAAAGGCCCATCTAGTCCAGCCTCCTGTATCTCACAGCGGCCCACCAGGTGCCCCAGGGAGGCATGAAACAACAAGAAGCTTGGATCCTGTTGCCACTCCCTTGCACCCGGTACCAGTAGCCCACCACCTTTGTAAGGAGGTTGCACAATCCATCATTGCCTATAGCCCACGATGGACCTTTCCTCCAGAAATCTGTCCAATCCCCTCTTAAAGCATCAAGACCAGATGCCATCACCACTTCCTGTGGCAAGGAGTTCCACAGATTAACTATCCGGTGGGTTAAAAAGTACTTCCTTTTATCTGTTTTAACTCTCCCAACCCTCAGCTTTAGTGGATGCCCCCTGGTTCTGGTGCTTTGAGAGAGGGAAAAGAACATCCCTCTATCGACTCTTATCCCTTCCATGCATAATTTTGTATGTCTCAATCATGTCCCCCCTCAGGCGCCTTTTTTCTAGACTGAAGAGCCCCAAACGCTGCAGTCTTTCTTCATAAGGGAGGTGCCCCAGCCCCGTAATCATTTTTGTCGCTCTCTTCTGCACCTTTTCCAACTCCACTATGTCCTTTTTAAGATGCGGCGACCAGAACTGGACACAATATTCCAGGTGTGGCCTTACCATCGATTTGTACAATGGCATGATAATATTGGCTGTTTTATTCTCAACCCCTTTTTTAATGACCCCAAGCATGGAATTGGCCTTCTTAATTGCTGACGCACACTGGGTCGATACCTTCATTGAATTGTCCACCAGCACCCCGAGATCTCTCTCCTGAGCTGTCACAGACAGCTCAGAACCCATTAGCCTATAGGTGAAGTTTTGGTTTTTTGCCCCAACGTGCATCACTTTACATTTGTCTATGTTGAAACGCATCTGCCATTTGGCTGCCCATTCCCCCAACTTGGAGAGATCCTTCTGGAGCTCTTCACAGTCATTTCTGGTTTTTACCACCCGGAAAAGTTTTGTGTCATCCGCAAACTTGGCCACCTCACTGCTTATCCCTGTCTCCAGGTCATTTATGAATAAGTTGAAAAGCACAGGCCCCAAGACAGATCCCTGGGGCACTCCGCTTTTCACCTCTCTCCATTCTGAAAATTGCCCATTGACCCCCACTCTCTTTTTCCTGGCCCTCAACCAATTCTGGATCCATAAGAGGACCTGCCCTCTTATTCCCTGACTGTGAAGTTTCTTCAGCAGTCTTTGGTGGGGGACCGTGTCAAATGCCTTCTGAAAATCCAGGTATATGATATCCACAGGTTCACCCACATCCACGTGCCTGTTGACCTTTTCAAAGAATTCCAAAAGGTTTGTGAGGCAAGACTTACCCTTACAGAAGCCATGCTGACTTTCCTTTAGCAGTACTTGTTCCTCTACGTGTTTTAGGATTTTATCTTTGATGAGGCTTTCCACCATCTTACCCGGAACAGATGTTAGGCTGACAGGCCTGTAGTTTCCAGGGTCCCCCCTTCTCCCTTTTTTAAAGGTTGGCGTGACATTGGCTATCCTCCAATCCTCTGGCACCGTGGCCGTTTGAAGGGACAAGTTGCATACTCTAGTTAAGAGGTCAGCAACTTCGTTCTTTAGTTCCTTAATTACTCTTGGGTGTATACCATCTGGGCCTGGTGACTTATTTATATGTAGTTTATCAATTTGATCTAAAACATCTTCTTTACTAACCAGTATCTGATTTAATTCCTTCGTTAGGAAGGGCTGTTCGGGCTGTGGTATCTGCCCAAGTTGTTCTGCTGTGAAGACGGACGCAAAGAATTCATTTAATTTCTCTGCAATCTCCAAGTCCCCTTTTATCTCCTCTTTCCCTCCCTCACCATCCAGCGGGCCAACCGCCTCTCTGGCAGGTTTCCTGCTTTTAACATATTTGAAGAAGCTTTTATTATTCCCTTTTATGTTGCTAGCCATGCGTTCCTCAAACGCTTTCTTGGCCTCCCGTATCACCTTCTTACTTGTCTTTTGCCAGAGTTTATGTTCTTTTTTATTCTCCTCACTGGGGCAAGACTTCCATTTACGGAAGGAAGCTTCTTTGCTCTTTACAGCTTCTCTAACTTTGTTTGTCAGCCATGCAGGCACCCTCCTGGACCTTGTCGAACCCTTCTTTCTTTGTGGTATACACTTCCGCTGGGCCTCTACTACTGTTTTTTTAAACAGCCTCCACGCAGCCTGGAGGGATTGGACTCTCCAGAAGGATCTCTCCAAGTTGGGGGAATGGGCAGCAAAATGGCAGATGTGTTTCAACCTAGACAAGTGTAAAGGGATGCAGATTGAGGCAAAAAACCAAAACTTCACCTATAGGCTTATGGGTTCTGAGCTGTCTGTGACAGCTCAAGAGAGAGATCTTGGGGTGCTGGTGGACAATTCAATGAAGGTATCGACCCAGTGTGCGGCAGCAATTAAGAAGGCCAATTCCATGCTTGGGGTAATTGAAAAAGGGGCTGAGAATAAAACAGCCAAAATTATTATACCATTGTACAAATCACTGGTAAGGCCACATCTAGAGTATTGCATACAGTTCTGGTCACCACATCTCAAAAAGGACATAGTGGAGCTGGAAAAGGTGCAGAAGAGAGCGATAAAAATGATTCTGGGGCTGGGACATCTTCCTTATGAAGAAAGACTGCAGCGTTTGGGGCTCTTCAGTCTGGAAAAAAGGCGCCTGAGGGGGGACATGATTGAGACATACAAAATAATAATGCACGGAAGGGATAAGAGTCGATAGAGGGATGTTCTTTTCCCTCTCTCACAATACCAGAACCAGGGGGCATCCACTGAAATTGAGTGTTGGGAGAGTTAAAAGAGATAAAAGGAAATACTTTTTTACCCAGCGGATAATTAAGCTATGGAACTCCTTGCCACAGGAAGTGGTGATGGCATCTGGCCTAGATGCCTTTAAAAGGGGACTGCATGGATTTCTGGAGGAAAAGTCCATCACGGGCTATAGGCCATGATCGGTTGGGCAACCTCCTTACATTAATAGTAGGCTACTTCAGAATGCCAGGTGCAAGGGAGTGGCAACAGGATGCAAGCATCTGTTGTCTACTGAACCCCCCGAGGCACCTGGTGGCCACTAAGAGATACAGGAAGCTGGACTAGATGGGCCTTTGGCCTGATCCAGTGGGGTTCTTCTTATGTTCTTATGCGAAAGCAAAAGGCAACTGTTATTAAAAAAAATTCACTATGACGATATATGTGCTGATACTAATAAAATGAATTATTATTATTATTATTATTATTATTATTATTATTATTATTATTATTACTATGATTATTGATGATGATGGTGATGATGATTTTATAAAGAGATCAATTTAATGCTCTACTTTTAGGCAAAGCAGCAAAAGTGTTCTGGGATTACCGTTGACTACAAATTGAATGTTAGCCAGTAGTGTGATGCAGCTGCAAAAAAGGCAAATGTGACTTTTGCAGCATTAATAGATCAATGGTTTCTCCATAGTTTCTCAGTAGTAGTTCCATTTGATTCTGTTCCAGTCAAACCTTATCTGGCATACTAGGTCTGGGTATTGCACTTGTAGAATTGAAGAGGGAAAAGTAAGGTCGAGGAGCTTGATCCAATCTGAAACAGCCTTCAATCCAGCCTTTCAGCAGCAGGGATATGGGTTCTCAGACCTGTGTACAAATGCATTTTGGTGTACATCTCCTGTCCATATGCCCCTCTCCTTTGTGCATATGGCTTATTCGAAGATACAGTATTGGAATGGGGTGTCTGCATGGAAGAAGAGTGATCACCAGCACTGAGCCTAAGCATACATTCTATCTGGGAGTACTGCAGATCTGAGAGAGAGAGAGAGAGAGAGAGAGAGAGAGAGAGAGAGAGAGAGAGAGAGAGAGAGAGAGAGAGA
>JAJKFI010000013.1:4577407-4610831 GCA_029204185.1 Lerista edwardsae
TTTCTTTCTTTCTTTCTTTCTTTCTTTCTTTCTTTCTTTCTTTCTTTCTTTCTTTCTTTCTTTCTTTCTTTCTTTCTGTCTGTCTATCTGTCTATCTGTCTATCTGTCTATCTGTCTATCTCTTACAAATGCTTTTGATGCCAAATCAAATTACTAGGTTTGTAAAAGTGGTTAGCATCGTATCATTATTTAGGGGGAAACCATGAAGTCGTTATAGACTATCTAGCTCAATAGCAGGGGTTTTTTTGTGAAGGAAAAATGTTAAAGAGTCATTTTGTGGTATTCCAGAGCTGCGCTTCCAAACCTCAGATCCTTATTAGGTGCCAAAATGATCCGTGGACAGTGACTGCACTGTAATCACGCAAGCATCAGTTAAGCCACAGCCATGTGGCAGCAGCGATAGAATTTCAGTTCCAAAATTGCGGGTACTAACCAAGGGCGCAGTCCTAACCTGGAGTTAGGCCAACACAGTTAGACCAGCAAAGTTTGGCCGGCACAAGGGACAACGTAAAGTGTGTTTGGACCACTCTTGGAGTCTGAGAGGCCAGCACATAGACCTGCACCATCCTCCCTAACTCCGAGAGTAGTCCAAACACGCTTTACAGTGGCCCTTGTGCCAACCAAACTTTGCTGGCCTAACTGTGTCAGCCTAACTCCAGGTTAGGATTGCGTTCTAAAGTGATTTATTTACTCTTAGTGAATTGCTCAAGGCAAAGTATCCATTACCAAATACTCTTTTTCAAGTGATCCTTTTTGGTTCAAAGGAAGGAGTGATAATTTTACAGTTTGTTTCAAAATAGATTTTTTCTATGTCTTCTTTGCCCTTCGTGTATAACAAGCCTGCTGACTGTATATTCTGTGTTCACATGAGCATAAGCAAGTGGCATGCTATGAGGAGTGTGTCCCTGTTTCTGGGGCGGGTGGAATTTAAACATGACCTCAGATAGTAGGCCTTCTTTGACTTGTTTCATCTCCATGCAGAGAAAAGGAGGCAAAAATATTGACAGCCCGATCCTAACCCTGGCTAGAATAGGGAGACCAGCCCACCTGCCCTGTTTCCAGCGTGGGGTTGAGACTGGTTGCAGCACAGAATTAATTCCCCGTAACCCATGCCATGCCGCAGCCATCCCAACAGCCCTCCTTGGATCTGAGCTAGCAAAATGGCTAGCACAGATCTGAGGGGCCCGGGAAAGGCTGGTTGGACCGGGGACAGGGGTTAAATTTAACCTATGTGGGCCTGGCCGGTCCCAATCCACTCCCTGGTCTGGTCCACCTATGGGGCCACCCACACCTCCCCCTGCCCCAATCCGCCTCCAATCTGCTCTCCCCAATCCCTCACACTGGCCACACTGGGCAGGGCAAACTTACTGGGACCTGGTCCGGAAGCGGTATACGTAGGGAAGTGATGCCTACTCGATTTTGGAGTTGGCGCAGCAGACATGCCTTACTAGAGGTTTGCAACATTCCTGGGCCAGCGAAAAAGACTCGTTCTGATCCAACAAGTGCTCAGGATTGTGCTCTGAGAAAGAGAAGGAAGCACTTCTATTACAACGGTGGTTGTCAACCTTTTTTCTACCCAACAGTCTCCCTATCTGAACTACATGGTCTTGGATTTGGTTTTGAAGATCCAAGAGCTCTTAGTCCTTACACCCCTGCTAACTGGGCAAGAGGCACTTTTTCCAGTGGTGTTCCTCTTATATTTAGCAGGGGGAGAGTAATTGTCCCTCATCACCCCTGCGCAGTCTTTTTGGTGGCTGTTGCTGGTGGGCTGCCTTTTTTTTTTTTTTTTTTTTTTAGATTGTGAGTCCTTTTGGGACAGGGAACCATTTAACTTTATTACTATTTGCCTGTAAACCGCTTTGTGAACTTCGTGTTGAAAAGCGGTATATAAGTACCTGTTGACTGACTGACTGAGGGGGGCTTCAACATTCACACCAGGGTCACGATGAGTCACTTTATCTGGTGAGATTCAGGATTTCACAGTTGTCATGACAACCATGGGCCTATCCAGGTCCAACCTTAAGCCAATGTGGTCAATGTGGTTACATTGGGCCCTGTACTTGGGGGGCCTGTGCCGGCATTGTAAGCAGATCGCCCATGGCCACAGCTGGGATTTCCATGGGCTGTAAGTCAATGAGGCGAGCCTAGCACCTTTGCATTGGTCCTCCCTCCCACCTCTTCTTCTGAATGGCCCAAAATGGGCCTCCCAGAAGCAGCTGGAGGTGACGTCATCTCATCATTCCCAACTCTTTCTGAGTGCCACACTTTGCGCATCGCACCACAAACACTCTATTTGTCATCACAGCTATATGGTGAGTGGGGCCCCACAGGATGAGTTCAGGGGTGTCACTCCTGAGGCCATCCCTGGGCCTATCCCAATTTATTTCTAGCTCCACCCATGTGGTAGGACATTTTTTTTTTATTGTGAGTGTGTGTGGGTGTGAGTACAATCCTAACCTGGAGTTAGGCCGGCATAAAATAAACCAGCAAAGTTTGGCCAGCACAAGAACCACTATAAAGCGTGTTTCGATTACTCTCGGAGTCAGGGAGGATGGCGCAAGTCTGTCTGCTAGCCTCTCTGACTCCGAGAGTGGTCCCAACATACTTTACGGTGTCCCTTGTGCTGGCCAAACTTTGCTGCTTTAGTTTATGCCAGCCTAACTCAGTTTGCTGAGTTTCCCAGATTGCTGGGAGAAATATCAACAACCTCAGATATGCAGACGATACCACTCTAATGGCAGAAAGTGAGGAAGACCTAAAGAACCTTCTGATAAGGGTGAAAGAGGAAAGTGCCAAAATTGGCTTGAAGCTTAACATTAAAAAAACTAAGATCATGGCAACTACTCCCATCACTTCCTGGCAAATAGAAGGGGAAGAAATGGAAGCAGTGACAGACTTTATTTTCCTGGGCTCCAAGATCACCGCAGATGGTGACTGCAGCCATGAAATTAAAAGACGTTTACTTCTTGGGAGAAAAGCTATGGGGAACCTAGACAACTTAATAAAAAGCCAAGACATCACCCTGCCAACAAAGCTTTGCATAGTCAAAGCGATGGTTTTCCCAGTAGCAATGTATGGCTGTGAGAGCTGGACTATACGAAAGGCAGAGCGCCGAAGAATAGATGCTTTTGAATTATGGTGTTGGAGAAGAGTCTTGAGAGTCCCCTGGACTGCAAGGAGATCCAATCGGGCAATCCTCCAGGAAGTTAAGCCTGATTGCTCCCTGGAAGGACAAATCCTGAAGCTGAAGCGCAAATACTTTGGCCACCTCATGAGAAGAGAGGACTCTTTAGAAAAGACTCTCATGCTGGGAAAGATGGAAGGCAAAAGGAGAAGGGGGCGGCAGAGGATGAGATGGTTAGATGGTGTAACCGAAGCAATGAACATGAAATTGGGCAAACTCCGGAAGCTAGTGGAGGACAGGGAGGCCTGGCGTGCTGTGGTCCATGGGGTCGCGAAGAGTCGGACATGACTTAGCGACTGAACAACAACAACAACTCAGTTTAGGATTGCGCTGTGTGTGCTGGACAAGAGAGGAGTAATGTGGAAGTGGAGGATATTAACATCAGTCTTTGGGTGCAATCGTAACCTGGAGTTGGCTGGCACAGTTAGGCCAGCAACGTTTGGCTGACAAACATGCGCTATCCTCCCTGACTCCGAGAGTAGTCCAAACTTGCTTTACAATGGCCCTTGTGCCAGCCAAACTTTGCTGGTCTAACTGTGCCGGCCTAACTCCAGGTTAGGTTTGTGCTCTTTGTTACGGTCAGGTCACCACCTGGTTAGGTCTAAGTTGTGTATAAGCATTTCACTCTGGAGGGATAAGAGACATATTAGAATGGTTTCAGTTGGACCCAGATGGCTTCCTGATGACCCAGGCAGTAGACACTATTGATCCTAAATGCCCTCTTCTTTCCCATACAGCACCATCAATGCCACAGTTTTCTCTGAAACAGAAGATAAGGCAATGAAACAGGAAGATCTATTGCTGGAGTGTTGCTGGAGAGCAATAGCTCTGGTTGCCTTCAGTTTGAGCCTGTTCTGCGGATAACTAGGCTCAACCTGTACTTAATTTTGTCACATAAAATTCTCTGATTTCACTGTCCTATTGCAAATTTATCTTGATATTTACTGGTAGATATTTATCAATACTGATACATATTTGTTTGGGTTCATAATGAAGATTGATGACCAGGAACTTCTTTCTAAGTTTTTCAACAAAATGTTTTCTTAGAGCGCAATCCTACACTGCGCTGGACTGGCGAGCCTGACAGGCGTGCGCCATATCTCAGCGCAGTATAGTGGAGGCTGGAGCCTCCCCATGGCAGGGAGGCTCCCCTATGCACTTCTTGGGTCAGCACCTACTAAACAGCAGGCGCAGATCCAAGGAGACTGTGCGGTCCAAATCAGGGCTGCGTGGCTCTCTGAATGGGCTTAGGATTCAGCCTTATGGCCAAATCCCAAGTCCATCCCCCTCCTGGGCCGGCTCACCCACAGCCTGCCCAGTTACATCCTTTCCATCCCACTCCCTCCCTTGCGCCAAAATGGCGCCTCCCCTGTGCCAACCGGCTTTGGCCGGAGCAAAAGAGGTGTGGAGCGGGTGCAATGGGCGCCGGTCCCATTGCCATAGCACCAACACAGGGGTGCTGCTCGGCGCCACCACGTTGGTGCTAATGGCGTCACGCCAACACTTTGACGCAGCGTCGGTACAACGAGCAAGCCAGGATTGTGCAGTTGTTTTTCTCAACTTTCGTCAGCCGTGCTTTTTTAAATTATTCATTAAAAAAAAAAAACTTAGGCCAGTTTTTGTTCATATGACATTAAAGAAAAGTAGCAAAACAATCAAACCTGTCCATTTGGTCCTGTGTAGTTTTCCAGGAATCCGGTGTTATCAAAGGAAACATTGTGATCTTGATGGTTACGTTGGATTGCTGCATTTTTGTGAGTTCCATCGATTGACATTTGTAGATTCATTGTTTGCTTTCTGTATGGGGAGATTTTTGTAATCGTTTATTTTAGAGTTCTCTCCTCTTCCTGGCATTTGCTTGTTTATCTTTCTTGAGCTTAGGAAGAGAAAGGACAACAGAAAACTCAGACAAGTGGGGAAAAAATAGATTTTCAGCAGGACTTTCAAAGACTGTGTGGTCTAAAAAGCAAGATTCAGGGCGCAATCTTAACCTGGAGTTAGGCCGGCAAAGTTAGGCCAGCAAAGTTTGGCTGGAACGAAGACCACTGTAAAGCACACTTGGACCACTCTCTGAATCAAGGAGGATGGCACATATCTGTATGCTGGCCTATCTGACTCCGAGAGAGGTCCAAACATACTTTACGGGGTCCCTTTCACCAGCCAAACATTGCTGGCCTAACTGTGCCGGCCTTAACCCCAGGTTAGGATTGCTTTCTCACACACATAGCACTGGTATGATACCAGATTGCAACAAATGGTAAGAAAAGATTTTGCGTAAATGACACTGTGCTAACGTATTTGTACAACAAAATATTTTCTTTGCAAAAATGTTCAGGAATAAAGGCCTGATCTTAAGCAACTCATGTGGCATGATGAGATGTAAAGAAAATAGAGCAGCCCACCAGAGCCTGGGTTGTGCATCCAGAATGCCAGCGCAATCCTATACCTCCCTTAGTGCCAGTGCTGTGCATTTGCGCCAGCTGAACGCTGTTGCCGTAAAGCGGGTCCATGTCGGCGCTATGGTGCTTGGCCAGCGCAAGCGGCAGCATCAACACTCGGGCACCGCCGCAACCGTCGGCACTGCCGGCTGTGCGCCAGTTGAGCCCCGGTGTCGCTTGGTCGGTGCTGGACCTTCACGAGGGCATACCAGGGGCGTAACTGGGTGGCTTAGCGGGTGGAGATGGCAGTTATGACGTGGTTGTGATGCAGGACGGCTGTGGTGCCATATCCTAATGCCGGTTCCTGGCCATGGTGGCCCCGATTCAGGCTGCTCCCATGCACGTTCCTCTGCGCCTGCTATTTTGCCGGCACAGATCCAAGCAGGCCCATAGGGATGACCGGGGCTTACGTGGGTGCAAGGGGAAAACCTCCCCTTGTCCTGCACGTTGCTGCTGCCGCCGCCTCCGAATGGGCCTGTGGATAGGGCCCTGCTATGTCGGCTTTACTGGGCTGGCATAAGGTAGGATTGCGCTCTGCATCTCATTTGTATGAATGGTCTGGGAAATGTCCAAACTATTTGACTAACAAGACGTTTGGAGGACCAGGAGTGCAGCCTGAAGCAGGCATGAAAGGGTGAATTCCGAGGAATAAGGGGTGGCTGACACAACCTGTGCCGACACAAGCAAGCTGCACAACCAAGCTGTATCCAGCACAGGTTAGGAGGTGGGTGGAAGTCTCCTTGGGGTAAGGGGATATTTTTCCCCTTACCCCAGTAATGCTGCAACTTGCCCTATGGGGTTTCTCGGATCCGTGCCAGCTATGTAGCTGGCGCAAACCTAGGATGTAGGTTACATGCCCAATGTAATGCCAGGAGGGGCAGGAGGAGGAAGGCCTCTGCCAACCCCACCCCTCCCAGAATCTATCCACCCCTGTTCTGCTCTCCCTCCACCCAGAAACACCTCCTTCCCACCTCTCCATCACCCTCCCCATGCCCCCTCACTGCTGGGCACAAGCTGTGCCATCTGGCTGAATGTCTGAATGCAGCATCTGCAGGGCAGAGCTCTTGGATCAGACCAAAAGTCCGCGTCGGCCAACAATGTGTTTCCATTTGTAACCCACCAGATGCCTTTGGGAAGCAGAAAACAAACTCAACCCCCGTCCCATTCAGTACATGTTCTTCATGCCTCCTCCTCCCTTGAAGGGAGCCTTTCTTTACTTTTACATTATGCAGTCGACAAGATGGTAATTAGCTGTGCGTGAGTGTGTGTGTCACTCATATAAGAGCAGGCAGTTTCCTATTTCTGGCCTTTTGCTACTGTGCCGGGGTAGCTCATGTAGGGAAGGACAATGTGGCATCACATTGAGTGGGGCAGTTCTTGTGCATAGTATAGCTGATGTTATAGCTGTTCCTACTGCTGTGAATAGATTGACTCCAGCTTTTCTTTGCTCCATTCATATGGGGGCAAGCTGCCTTTAATTGGTGCTTGCCAGCGGTGTTGTCATGTACACTGGTGGTTGCTCTGGTCTGTTTTATTATGTTTTTTCCAGTATTCTTTTTCCTCCCAGTTTCTGTGCTGGGTCAGCGCAGGATCCCAACTCACACTATGCATAACCAGCATAACCAGTCAGAAGGATGGGACCACATGCTTGCCCAGTTCATTCTGTTGGAGCTTCACGCCAAACGTTCTGAAAACTTAAATTCTTGACAACCTTAAGAAAGAATGTTGGGTGCCAGTGTTCTGCTTCACTGGCAGCTCTCAGTAGCCAAAGGACATTTCAGACACTGCCAGAAAAGTATCATGGAACCTAACTAAAACAGAAATGTTAATTTGGAATAATGGAACAATTATGTACAATCTGATCCCAAGATACACACTGAGAGCGCAATCCTAACCTGGAGTTAGGCCAGCCACGTTTGGCCGGCACAAGGGCCACTGTAAAACATGACTGAACCACTCTCAGAGTCAGGGAGGATGGTGCATGTCTGTGTGCTGGCCTCTCTGATTCCGAGAGTGGCCCAAACATACTTTACAGTGTCCCTTGTGTCAGACAAACTTTGCTGGCCTAACTGTGCTGGCCTGGTTAGGTTAGGATGGTGCCCTGAGTGTGAATGTCAACCTCATCCATTTGAAACCAGACCCTGTCTGCTGGAATTGTTACTTGTTGGTCAAATATAATTACAGAGTTGCATTCGCAACATTCAGGAATATTGTGGATCCGATTTACACGTTTCTTACCAGAATTTAAAACACAAATAGTTTCAAAGTAGGTCAACTTTGAAACATATTAAGCAGAGGTGAAATCCTGCAGTTCCACTGAAAATGATCCTGCTGAGATCACCACAGTAGTCCATGCTATGGGTTTTAAAAAATAGACAGGAGGGTTATTTTATTTCATAGTTTGTTCACTGTGTGTGCTGGATTTTTTTAATGATTAAGAGCATAATCCTGAGCACTCTTTGGGCCAGCACAAGTCTCCCACAAGGCCTCACACACAGGGCCAGCACAAGTCTGACACGGGAGTGTTGCAAACGTGCTGTAAGGTACATGTGCACCTGCTCTGGAGCCAGGAAGGCTGATGCAAGGATGCGTGTTGGCCTTCCTGCACCGACTCCTGGTTCCATGGAGGTGAGGGTGGAATTAAGAGCTGATCGGGGCAGGGGAAAGTAGGGGTGGGGGAAGGGCCAACAGGATCCAGGGAAGGGGGACTAGCCAGATCCAACCTAGGATCTGACCTAGGCCAGATCCAAACCTCTGCCCCTGCCTTCCCTGGGCCCCTTGGATTTGCATCAGTGATTTTAGTGGCACAAATCCTATTACCCCTATTGGGGTGGCTGCCATGAGAAACGGGGTAAAGGGAATTAATTCCCCTTGCCCTGGCTTGCGCTGCAGCCAGTCCCAACCTCACAGTGGATACAGTGCAGGCCAGTTGGACTGCCTGTTCCAGCACTAGTAAGATTGAACTGCCCACCTGCAACACTACTGAAATTTTGCAGGGAATTGGTGGGATTTCAGATGGGATTTCAGCATGTAAGGAAAAACTACTGCATTGTAATGATTCCCCATCCCTGCAAACCTGATAGTAGTATAGTGCAGAGATTAGAGTATATAAAAGTCCCATATTCAGATCTCCAGTCAGGTATGAAACTCAGGAGTTCTTTACATTGTATTGTTACCCCTGTCAAAGTGTAGACTTCTTTAAGTGTAGGCTCTGAAAAGCATAAAATATGAATCTGACAAATACCTGTGCCTGTAAACAGGTGTATCACACTGAGACTGCCTTTTTTTCTGTCCCTGTTTACCAGACACTTTATTCATTACCTGTCCCTGGTAAATCACTTTCTCTACTTTTGCTTTTTAAAGCACTTGTGGAATTGGGGGGGGGGAGGCAAGAAGGGTATTAATGAAATCCAGAAGCCTCATCCTTCTAAAAATTTAGCTGTAAAGGTAGGTAATGTTTGGAGAAGATTTTACAGGCATGCCCTGATATCTGCTGAGGTTCCGTTCCAGACCCCGCTGTGGATACCTGAAACAGTGGATACTGGAGACGCCTTTTTAAAGATAGGCAGATGCGGATCTTACCTGTAGCGCCCCATGGCATGAGCCATGGGGCGCGGAGCAGCGGTGGGGCGCCATTGCGCGCGGTCTGGGAGAGACTGCGCGGTTTCTCGCCCTCCCGCCCACCCACGCCTCCCTAACGCTCCGAAAATAGAGCGTTTCCGGGGTAAGGGAGCGTCCGTGACGCGCGGGGCCCTGACCGCCTCTGAAGATAGGGGAACATCAGTGGTTTTGCTGCAACAAGGGTAAAAAAGGATTTGTTTAATGTTTCCCTATCTGTTTAATAGGCATCCATGGTATCCACTGATTTTCAACCAGTGTGCCACAGCACATTGGTATGCCGCAAATGATCTACAGGTGTGCTGCAGGAGTTTGTGGAAGGGTCATTTATTAGCACAGCCATTGGGGGATATGAGCCCTCAGCTTGCTGTGCAGTATGCCTTGTCAATTGTCAAAACCTGATGGTGTGCCTTGACAATTTTAGCTCCTTCTCAGTGTGCCATGAGATGAAAAGGGTTGAAAGCCTCTGCACTAGCTCTTAGCCTAGCCAACAATGCTATGAGACTATTGTGCTGCTCTTATGCTTTAGAGCATGTTATTCAAACTGTGAGTCAGGACCCACTTGGTGGGTCGTGACCTGATGTCAGGTGGGTCACGGAAAGCTGGTAGCAGACCTTACTCTTACTATTTTCATTTTGTCAGTATCAACAGTTTGAATTTTCAAGTGAGGATTTTTTTTTATTTTTAAAAAAATTAGTTCAGTGCTTATACATAATATTTTGCCCTAATCTCGCTTTCTATCAGGGATGTTCCATGGTTGTACAATTGCTGCAGTCCAAGAATGCCAATTTGTATTTCAGGAGGGTCATTTTATTATGTTACAATGACAGCATAGCACTTCCTGCTTGATGGTGTCACTTCCTGCAACAATGTCACTTCCAGATTAATGACATCACTTCCGGTGGGTCCTGACAGGAGTGCCATTCTAAAAAGTGGGTCCTGATCTAAATTTGAATACCACTGCTTTAGAGCAAGCGTGAGATACAACTGTAACAAATAATAGGGAAAGATGCACAAGCAAAGAGCTTATTGTAATAGGGTCATGTGATTCCCTGCCATTTGGTCAAACAGCCTATCACTGTGTGCTAGGAAAGCACAAGACTAGGCAGTGGGTGGGCTGATACATTGTTATGACACAAACAGATGAAAGGGAGACGTTGTTTCATCATCCTTAGTTCCTCAGCAAGGTGGCTAAGAAGCAAGGAGCATATTAATTGCAGCAAGGAGAGAATTGGACAGAGGAGGCTAACAGCACCAGAAAGTGCTTGGAGCAGTGCCAGATAGCAACCAAGGCTTCATCTGAGTGAAGGGTTCATCAGGCCTCATCTGAGTGCATGGCAACCACCTACTGTAAGGCATGGTGGATTGGCCTTTGTCTTCTCTCTAGATTTTGCAGTTTCCACACCCACCCCTTCACAGTTTCCCTACATTTTTATTCTGCCTGACTCTTCTCACAACTCTGAGTTGCTTGTATATTTCATATGTCTCTTGTCTGGGCCCTTCACAGCTTTCATGTCTAACCTTAATTACCTTTTTCCAACAGCCCCAACTTGCTCCTTGATAATTTCATGTTGACAGTCCCACAGACCCAGTTTTACCTGTCCTCTCTGTTCGCTTTGTTCTGTGCTCTCCACCGTAGACGGATGTTCCTACTCACTATCATGGCCCTTATTTCGCCGTCTCTGACCTCTCTGCAACATAGAAAATCCCACTCTGATCACCACTTCTTAGACTTCTCTCTTCCTCATTCCCCGCATTCAGTCTGTCACCAGATCATGCCACTTCCTCTATCTACAGCACCAGAAAAAAATTGCACCTTCCTCTCTGTTCGCTTTCGTTCATGCCCTGATCATCCCTTGCCTTGTCTTCTGCAACTTTCTGTTCTTTCATTGGCTCACCTCACCTTTCATTGGCTCACCTCACCTTCCATTGGCTCACCTTTGGATATCATTCAGCTCCCAAAATCATGAGCTTCTCTTGTCACTCTGATCATAAAACATCATAAAACATCTGATCATAATCCTGGCACTGGCCTCCTGCCTGCTCATGGATCCAGCCCAAGCTCGTCATCCCGTTGTCTCTCTGCTTTCAAATCCTGCTAGATCCAGTTGTGACCATGGTCCATCACTCCGTTGTCTCCGCCACCCTCAGAACGCAATCCTAACCTGGAGTTCAGCCGATACAGTTAGGCCAGCAAAATTTGGTACTATAAAGGGACACCGCTCTCAGATGTCTCACCGCTCTCAGATGTTTGGACCACTCTCAGAGCCAGAGAGGCCAGCAAACAGGTGTACCATCCTCTCTGACTCAGAGAGAAGTCCAAACGCGTTTTACAGTGTCCCTTGTGCCAGCCAAATTTTGCTGGCCTAACTGTGCCAGCCTAACTCCAGATTAGGATTGTGTTCTCAGTTGTCTCAAGGCCTCCTATGCATCAAGCAACACCATTATTTCTCCATTGGTGCTTCTTAGGTGAGTCAGAACAGGGGTGTCAGACATAAGGCGCTGGGAATGGATGCTGCCCATGGAAGATGCTCCAATCCTATAAACATTGTGATTGCCCTATTTGGCACCTTTTCCAGCTTTACAATATCCTTCTTGAAGTGTGGCAACCAGAACTGTACACATTATTCCAAGTGTGAGTGAATCATACCTATCTAGTTTCCTTCCTGTCTTTCTACGTAAGAAAAGGAACAGAAGAAAAAGTGGCAATGTACAAAATGCCACATGATCAGATACGGTTCTTTAGGGATATTTTAAAAATACAAGTGGAGTTGATTACGTTAATTTCATTTATGAACTGGAGCAAAAATGTATGTTGCTTCCCACTGGAAAACATTGACACCACTGTTTGTAATGGACGGTTATAAATGGGTATGAACCAAATCTTTATTAATTAGGCTAACATATTATAGTCGGGTGAGACAAGAGAGCAGTTCAATTAAATTTGTGCATGGGACTGGATCATCAGCATCAGATGCTCAAATGCAGCCTCAGGCCAGCCCATCAGGTAGCAGGTTGGCACGGAGCACCAATCTGGCACCTCACCAGGTAAAAGAGGAGGAGCTTTTGGCACACTACCTCAGGCAGAGGAAGGGCTTGGTCTGGGCTCCCAGTCTGTTCCTATGTTTACTCGCAAGCAGACCTTGCAGAAGTTTCAGAGACTGCTTACAACGTAAAACAGAGCAACATGGAAGAATCCTGGGGCAATTTGCCCCACTGGATAGCCCCACTGGATCAGGCCAAAGGCCCATCTAGTCCAACTTCCTGTATCTCACAGTGGCCCACCAGATGCCTCAGGGAGCACACAAGACAACTAGATACCTGCATCATGTTGCCACTGCCCTGCATCTGGCACTCTGAGGTAGCTTACTTCTAGGTTGCACTACACATCATGGCCTGCAGCCTTGCAATGGACTTTTCCTCCAGAAATCTGTCCATTCCCCTTTTAAAGGCACCTAGGCCAGACATCACCACCACCACCACCACCACCTCCTTAAGCAAGGAGTTCCACAAATTAATTATCCACTGGGTAAAAAAGTATTTCCTTTTATCTGTTTGCACTCTCCCAACACTCAATCTTAATGGATGACCCCTGGTTCTGGTATTGTGAGAGAGGGAAAAGAACATCCCTCTATCCATCCCATGCATAACTTAAAAAAAGCTAAGAGCCCAATCCTATGCATGTCTACTCAGAAGTAAGTACCATTATTGTCAATGGGGTTTACTCTAATAGGATTGCAGCCTAAGCCACAGGGTTCTTCCTCGCTTTGGGTGCTACAGACTACCCAGGGGTGTCCCCTGCGAACAAAAGCCATCAAGTCGCGTCCCCACGTCTACAAGGAGGGGATCCAACGCAGCCCGGCACTCCCTCACAGCATGCTCATCAGATAAAACACAGGGCAGCCGTGCATGGGGAAGAGGCCACATACTGCGGGACGGAGGCCGCGTCCGCACATGAAGGCGCCGTCCTTGGCTTCCGAGCGCGCACACCTTCTTTCGCCTTCCTTTTTGAAAAGGAGAAATGAAAGTGGGTCTTGCAGCAATCGCCCTCCGACCTTCCTCACTAAGCCCGGGAATTAGGCGGGGACGCGCATGCCGCAGCGACCTATGGAAGGATGGGGGGCGGGGGGCGGCGCTCCGCACATGCTCAGAGGCGCCCTGGTGCCCGATATATTTTAAATGTGTCACCAATACAACGCCGCCCCACCCCGCAGGCTGAGCCTTGCCCTGCAGGCCCGTCTCCTTGGAGAGGCAGCGCAGCCCCAGCCCTCAGCAGACAGAGGCCGGGTTTCCCTCGCCGCCTCCGCGCTGGGGGGCCGTCCCGGAAGGCGGGTGGGCCGGGCCGTGGCGTAGTTCCCCTGAGTAGGGGAAGGCAGGCGAAGGAGGAAGGAAGGAAGGACGGGGAACGGGCAGGACAGGAAAGGGGAGGCGCTACCCATGCAGAGCAGGCGGCGGCAGCGGCAGCAGCAGCAGGAATCGTGGAGGCGCTCCGGGGAGCAGCCAGGGCAGGAGCAGCAGCAGCAGCAGCCGGCGACAGCGGCGGGCGGCGGGGCAGGCGAGAGCGGCCAGGCCCGGGGCCCCCACGCCATGGAGACGGAGACGGAGAAGGAGTTCCGCCGGCTCGACCAGGCCGACAGCTGGGCCGCCATCTACCAGGTGAGGGAACCCGGCGGGCGGGCGAAGCGCTGCGGGCCCTGGCGGCGCGCGGCCCAGGAGTGCCGGCCGGTCTGTCGGTGGCCTGCTCGCCCCATTGTCCGCGCCGCCGCCTCCCACCCAGGCTCGCCCCTGGCCGGGGGTTCCTCTCGGACAAAGCCTCGCGCTCTCCCGGTCTCTTCCCCCGAGCAGGGCGCCTTTCCGCTCCCCGACCCGCGCTCCGCTTCGCCCCCTCTCCCGGCCTTAGCCCCGCTCTCTCTCCCCCCCCCACGTCCCGCGGGCATGGGGTCCCTGTGGGGTGCGTGCCTGGGAAGCCCCGACCGCCACCCGCAGCATGACACTCCCCACCGCCGTCTGCAGGGTTGCGAAAGGAGCCCCGGCGATGCCGAGCGGCATTGTGCGCGCGCGGGTTGGGTTTGCAGGACGTTCGTAATGCTAAAAAGTGGCCTTGGGTGGGGGGCAGATTGGGGTCTCCTCTGGAGTCTTTACTATGTTATGTCGCTGTTTAGCCAGAATAATGGTCGGCTGCCGTGTTGTGCCGTCTCTTGGGAAACGAGAGAAGCACTCTGGCTTCATTCTCGGCTAGCCCCGAGCAAAATTCTGCCTCGGTTCTCCAGAGATCGCTCACCCCCTTGCTTCTAGGGGCATCTGATTCTTCTATGGCCCCTCGATGTGCTGGGGGCGGGCGGGTAATTCCTCCTCTGTTGGGGCTTCCCTAATTAACAGCTTTCTGAATAGTGCCCTGGAGCAGGTATATATATAAGGCTCAATACAATCATGCACCCACCCGCCCCCAACTCGGCCCAGAAGAGCAGTAATTCTACTAATCCCTTTTTTCTTCTTACGAGGAAGAGTGTTTACATGGGGTCAGTCTTGGCACCGTGCCTTGCTCTATTCTGGCGTTTGGGAGTTAATTATGTTTTCTATGTCTGACTCCTAATCTCGCCCATTGTCCAGAAGGCATAGATACATTTTAGTTGCCAGAGGATGCTGATAGTAATATATAGTCTTTTACAAAGCATTTCACATATCTTGATAATTGCCCTTACGACAACCCTGTAAGGTAAGTGCAGACTGTGGATTGCCTTCCCTACCCCGTGAGAATTCATGGTACAAATAAAATGAAATTCAAATTGGGGAAGTCCCGATTTATCACTCAGGCTGCAGTCCAGTACACCGTTACGTGAGGATAAGCCCCATTGAACTCACTAGGGCTTACTTTTGAGTAGCTATGCATAGAATTGGGCTGTCAAGTCTCTTAGCCACTTTGCTACACCAGATATTTTGAAATGTTCAGTTCTACAAACTGGTGTTTCATTATTTTAATACGTCGCTTTTCAACAAAATCTGTATAACTATATTTGAACCCTTTAATGAATTGGGAATCTTTGGCCTATCTAGAATATAAATAGTGTTTTGCATGTTTTTATTTTGTCTTAGGTTTGGGTATAATCTTGACATGGGTAAAGCTTTTTGATAGTTTGGTCAAGTTTCTTCACTCTGAATTTTTTTTCTTTCAAAAATACTGCTTTCCCAAAGGTGTTTATTGACTAGTATTGGTTTGAAGCTTGAAAAAGTAGAGTTTTGCTTGTATTTTTAACAAATTTCTTGGACAGTGCCCCTTAATAAGCTGCATGTGGTAGAAAGATTTTTTTACGGTATTTTTACAGTTCAGGAACGGTCCAGTTCACACCTGCATGGTTATCTCATACCTTTTTTTTAAAATGTAGCATTGTCCCTTGTACCAGCATTTTGCTACCTCAGAGTTTTTGGTGAACAGATAGTATTGTGAGGGTGGGGTGAGGCTCTCCCCAATCCTCTAATGGGCCTCTCCTTTGACTTAGTGTTTCATAAGATCTGTTTTAATGGATATTGATGGTATTTTAGTTCATGTGCTGCCAGGCTAAATCAATATGTGAGATTGGGCTTTGCTATTACTCACTCTGTAGGGGAGGTGAATGAATTTATCTCTTGTCATGGGGATTTTGAAGGGTGGAAAGGTTGCAAAATCAATTCCTTTCTCTTCGGTTATGTTATGAAGGATTGAGAAAAATCTTCTGGAAAACCTGAGATAGTTTAATAGGGACACATTTAACTGTATTAAAATTCAAGTTGCAGTTCTATGCATACTGTCACTGTTAAACTCATTGGTTTCAGTGGCCTTTAGAGAGATGGGCTTTCTTTTCTACCTACCCTGCTCTCACATTCCTTAGTGTTTATGCGTAGTTGAAATCAGAGTAATGTATTTTATTTTGTGTTTTGCTTTCTTGCAGATATGTCCTTGAAACTAGATATTATGTAGCCATAGTGCTTAAAAAGTGACTTTTCATAATGTTTTAGACCAGCATAACTGTGCTATTTAGTAGCATTTGGATGGTTAAGTATGTCAGCAAAAGTAAGGAAATTAGGTCAAGGTGGTTGCTCTCGTCTTAATTGTCTTATGTGCTTGGCATAATTTCACTGCTTAATATACTAGTGTGCACAGCACGTGTGAACCCTTGCATTGTTAAAAGCACAGTAGATGCATTTGAGAAAACAGTGCAGAACTTAATCATCTTTTAAAAAGTGCATATCCAACAAATGCAGCCCTAAGTTCAGCTCAGGCCATTGGTAAACAAACACAGGTGGCTTGTGACACTGGAGAAATGTCTGGATATTTTTTTCTCTTTCTAGTATGCATGTTACTGAAGAACATTTGAACTGTTCCCAGTGCTAGACTTGGTACAGCAGCCCAGGATCAAATGGTTCCTGGAACTGCTCTGTGTCACAATATAACTTTAATTCTTTATCTCAGCTAGAATGAGCCAGTACTCGTGCATTTGAAATACCTCATATACTACACACACTTCACAGCCACTTGAAGTATATGGCTTCACCCCTGCCTTTTATTTGAACTGTGGACAAGTTGTACTTATTGTATATTCTGTGAGATAGTTACTGTTCTGGGCACCCACCACCATTCAACCAAGTTTTGTAATCAGAGCCTTCCCTTTCGCCTTGAAATTGTTTCTTGAAAACCTTTTTATTTGCTAAGTTTTTCTTCAACCATTATGGCCTTACCTTTTCTGTGCCATTTTTTTTAGCCTATTCCTCTTCCTTCACCTTTATCCTGCTATGCCTAAGTTACAGTGTTTCCAGATTGTATTTTCTAACTCTCATGTGCTGTCATTAATGTGTTGGAATATCCAGATGTACCTGTGTCCCAATCGCCATGCTTGTTCCTACTTGGGAAGATTGGGGCTAGCAGCGTCATCGGGGATGGCAGTCAAAAGCCCCCACAATAGTTGGTACGTCATAGAATTGCAGTGTTTGAAGAAATCCACAAGGTTGTCGCATCCAACCAATAACTGTAGCAGAAATTCTCTGTTTCTGGTTTATAATAAAAGTGACAGTAAACTCTGTTGCCACCTGTGGTGTTGGTTAGTGTGTTTTGTCCAGTACTTAGCATGTTGTATATAAAAATGATTTTGCAGAAGGCTTATTTTCTGGCATAGTTTATGTGAGAACCAAGGGGCTAATTTTACCACTTTTCTTACTGTCATAAAATAGCAATGAAATCATATGCCTTCAGTCAACTGTATCTTGTTGGGGTTTTTTAAAAAACAACAACCAAATACTCTGTTTAGAGTTAAGTAGAATATTTGTCTTGTATCTTGAGCTACATTTTTTTTCTAACGTTTCGCCATTGCACATGATAGTAATTCTGACACTCACTTTCAACACCTAGGAACAATAAAGTTGTTCCCCAGCCTGGACTGGAGTGTGGGTGTTGCTGCTTCATAGTACCTTGCAGTGGTTCTCTAACAGAGCCACTAGTAATGGTCTTGGGTGTATGTACACCAGTATCTTCCCTTTCATGCTCATCCCTGTTGTTGTTGTTGTTCAGTCGCTAAGTTGTGTCTGACTCTTCGCAACCCCATGGACCACAGCACGTCAGGCCTCCCTGTCCTCCACTAGCTTCCTGAGTTCACCCGATTTCATGTTCATCACTTCGGTGACACTGTCTAATCATCTCATCCTCTGCCGCCCCCTTCTCCTTTTGCCTTCAGTCTTTCCCAGCATGAGGGTCTTTTCTAAAGAGTCCTCTCTTCTCATGAGGTGGCCAAAGTATTTGCGCTTCAGCTTCAGGATTTGTCCTTCCAGGGAGCAATCAGGCTTGACTTCCTGGAGGATTGCCCGATTGGATCTCCTTGCAGTCCAGGGGACTCTCAAGACTCTTCTCCAACACCATAATTCAAAAGCATCTATTCTTCGGCGCTCTGCCTTTCGTATGGTCCAGCTCTCACAGCCATACATTGCTGCTGGGAAAACCATAGCTTTGACTATGCGAACCTTGGTTGGTAGGGTGATGTCTCGGCTTTTTATTAAGTTGTCTAGGTTCGCTGTAGCTTTCCTCCCCAGAAGTAAACATCTTTTAATTTCATGGCTGCTGTCACCGTCTGCGGTGATCTTGGAGCCCAGGAAAATAAAGTCTGTCACTGCTTCCATTTCTTCCCCTTCTATTTGCCAGGAAGTGATGGGAGTGATAGCCATGATCTTAGTTTTTTTAATGTTGAGCTTCAAACCAATGTTGGCACTTTCCTCTTTCACCCTCATCAGAAGGTTCTTTAGGTCTTCTATTCCTCACTTTCTGCCATTAGAGTGGTGTCATCTGCATATCTGAGGTTGCTGATATTTCTCCCAGCAATCTTGATTCCCTCTTACTTGACATTAAAAGTATATTTATAGGTTCAGAAGAATGCCTACACAAATGTTTGCATCTTCCCACACAGACTTGTTTTAGTCATTTGTGGGATCAGAAAAGGACGCTTCAGAAGGGCTTCTCTGCTTGGCTTATTGCCATAGGCTTATTTGCCAGACAAGTGTTTGTTTACAAGTTTAGGCTAAAGCAGTGGTTCTCAAACTTTTTAGCACTGGAACCCAGCTTTTAGACCCCCTAGAAGTTATGTCATGGCCAGAAGTGCCCTCACTGTGATGCCAAAGGCTGCTGCTTTCCTGAGAATGCAGCAGTATGCAGCAGAAATATGGATTATTTCTCAGCCATTTTACAATAGCAAAGTAAATCAGAAAGAGGAAAAACCTATTTACAACCTTGACAAAAGCAAAATAACCACACAGCCCTCCCCCTTTCCAACATTCCAGCATCCCATCTTTGCAATATGGCTGCTCTAGATGCTTCACAACCCACCTGAAATTGGCTTGTGAACCATGAGTGAGTCCCAACCCATAGTTTGGGAACCACTGGACTAAACAAAAGTTTGCTGCATACTCATATGACCATTTGTAGAGAAGCTGGGTGTAATAGTCTATGGTGTCTCATTCCTGTGTAGGGGAATGTGTTCTGGTAGAGATGGCATCAACATTTCATGGCAGTATCATATTAATTGTTTTAGTGCAATTTAGTGCAAGTTACTCCCAACTTTTTTTTAGGCATGCTTTCTGTTAAACATGGATAATTTTTGAGGCTTATTCTTGTCCAGTTCTGTTGGAGATGAGTGATACTTGACTGATAGCAGCAGTAATTCTACAAAGCAATGAAAATTGGGCATTTTGAGGAACAATTTTATGAACAAAAAATGGTGGTTGTTTTTCTGAAAAGAATAACTTATCCATTCTGTGTTCCTGTTACATAGTGTGACAGGAATGAATATGACATGGAGTTCTCAGTGGAAGTACTTTGGCATTTGGGTGCCAGATGGTTTGCCACAAATTCTCCAGGGCATAAGAGTTTGGGAAGGATGCCCAGGACAAAGGCAAAAAATCCAGTCTGTTTTCCAGCCTGTACCAGTGTCTCAGAATATACTTCCAATAGCCTATTACTTTTCTTGAGAGTCTGGATCTCAAAAACGGTAGATAGTCGTAATCCTGTGTCCTGATGGTAGGCAGAAGCTCATATGATGAAATTTTTTTCCCATGGGTAAAAAAATAAATAAAAATTCTATGCATTGAAAACTAGCATGTTTAGGAAAATGCAAAGCAAAACTCTAATCCGTCACAGCTACTTTTCTGCATACTTAGACCACTGCATACTTAGTGGTCTTTTTCTTATTGGTATGGAGAAAAATTATATCGTTTTCCTCCATGAGGAGACCTGATCTATATTTGCAGCAATATGAGGTATTACAACGTACTGAACTGTTTCAGACAACCAGTGATGGATCACATTTTTTTTCCTACAAGCCCTTCCCCCTTTTTTCTGCATAGAAAAAGTCCCTGCAGGCAGAAAGCTAGCAAAACAAGGAAAGAACTAGTTTTCATCTGTGATATTTTTTTTCCTTGTTCCCAGGGGTGGGGGAATATCTAGAGTGTCTCCCTCACTTGTAGTCACCGCTTCAATCACCTCCATTCTCCTGCATGTGTAAATGAGAGTTGAATCTAATCTGAAGTAGCACTGTCCAGATAGGCACTTAATCATTTCATCTCTGTGAAAACCAGGCCTAGGATATCCATAAATATGGACAGGTCATGCAAAAACATATCCGTGAAAGACGTAAGGACAGACAGTATATTAAATGGGACCCTTATCATGTGCTAATGGTGTGCTACTTAGAAAATGTGTCTGAAAGCTGGATGAATGATGAGTTCAGAACATAATTATATTTTATGGATCATAGGAATAAAGAAAATTCACTGTCAAGGTGGGAAAGGAGTTGAACAATAGCTGGCAGCTAAGGGTAGCAAGGTTTTGGCTGAGTCTTTTAGGAAACAGGATGGGATATAAAGAGAATTCCAACCATAACAATTTATATTACTGTTGTCCCTAAGAACAGGGTATATTTAGATATTGTGTATTAGAGGCCGGCTATCTGTGGGCTGTGCAACCTGCAAGTCTCTCTGGTTACAGTCTGTTGGCTCTTAGAATCAGGAGCACTCAAGAAATGTCTTCTTAAGTCTCATGTTTGTAGAGGTAATTTAGCATATGACGGGAAAATCAGTAAAAACGTCTGGTTTACAAATATTTCAGTCTGGCTTAATCAAATCCCAAAACACTTTTCTTTAGCACTGATGTGTTATCTGAAGTAGTCTTCAAATGTAAAATGCAAGTCTGCCAGCAGACAACGTGCCAGGCTTAACTGCAGTTTTAAAATGCGAGCTTGTAGTATTTTAATGTTTCTTGCTGCTGGCATTCAAGTATAGGATTGGAATCCATTAAATTTAGGATAAAATGCATTCACGATAAGGGTGTTACACGGGGCATTTTTGTATGGGTTGTGTAGGCACAGAAAGCTTTTTGATGGCAGGAGCTGGGCTCTGAAAATAAGAACTTTGGATTCTGTAGAAGGTGACATACAAATTGATCTACTGTAATTTGGCTTCTCATGGTAACAATTTTCGACAGGCCTAGAGTGTTGGGTACAGGAATGGATATATTTTTTAGTTGGAAGCCAGTACTCTACGGAATGTGTTCCTTGGAAACTTGTATCCCAGAATTTTAGAATCTAGTGAAAGAGAGGGAGGCTTGAGACCTAGTAATTTGAAAGCAACCCTCTAATCTGCCAGTAACCTTTCCAGTGTGTTAATTTTAATAGGTTCTTTTTTAAAAAAATGAATTCATCATTTTTGCTCAAAGCTAGGGTGACTCATCCTCTCCAAACTGAAATGCCACATGCAGATTTGTTCCTAAATATTACAAAATACAGAGAAGTGCAATAAGTCCTGCACATCAGCCAATTCTTTTTGGGATGATCTGGGATCATTGGAACAATGAATTAACCCTATTATAAAACACATCGATCTGCATTGTTTCCATAAAGTAGTCAGACTTGATCTGGACTAGAATTAGAGTGCTTGACCTCTTTTATTGTTAGGACTATTTAAAAAAAAATTTCTATTTAACTGAAGCCTAGGGTAGAGTAGGCAAAGGGAATGAGTGAGTAGCTCTAAGGTTGCAATCCTAAACATACTTTCCTGGAAGTTAAGCTCATTGAATTCTATGGGACTTGCATCGAAGTAGATATGACTAGGATTATTAGTTTTCAGGATGAATGGAGCTTTGAGTCAATCTGCTTGATCCATTTCTAATAATTCTGCCTGTTAAGTCTTGTATCTTATTAATTATTGTCTCATATCTTATTAATTATGAATTCATTTATGATTAATATTAATTTTGATATTAATATTGATATTATTATTATTATTAATATTAATAATAAATAATATACTGCTTTCCAACAGAAGTAGTTTGCAAAGTGGTTTACATAATAAAAAGGTTCCCTATCCCCAAAAGCTCACAATCATTAAAAAAAAAGAAGAAACTCCAGGAAGAGCCACTGGAAAAGATGGCCGTGCAGAGGTGAAGAGGGACAGTTGCTCTCCTTATGTGGCATATGTCACTTTGATGATGCCACTTTGAAAGGTCTCTCTTGGCCCAGTTAGCAAGGGTCTGTTGCAAATGTGCCCAGCTACATGGTTCATGTTGCTATATAACCTCTTGTAGTGTTGCTTGTAGTGTATGGTTTGATTCTATTCAAGGCTTACTATACTAGTACTGTTGGATAAACTGAAAGTTCCTGTTTGTAGCCATTAATTTAATGCGGGATTATAGACACAGAGGCTCACAAAAGTACTGTGTGATAGACGCATAGGAAGTTGCTTTGACTTCAGACCATCGGTCAACACAGCATTGTCAGTATTATCAACACAGACTGACAATAGCTGTCCAAGGTTTGGGGATGGAATCTTTCTCTGCCCTACCAGGAGATGTCGGGGATATTAATATTGTTAATAATAATCTCCTGCTGAGCTGTGGTAACTTCTAAGAAGCAATATCATAGACCTTCATTAATATTAATCATTTCTTTGAATGGGGAGAGGAAAGAAAGTTTTAGCTGTTTATTAAATTGGTACTTTTACTGGCAGTCTTGCAGCCCAATCCTGAACTGCCTGGCCGCCTGAGCAAGCAGTTGTAGCCAGGCAGTTCCCGCTGCATCCCATGGCAGCCACAGGAGGCTCCGTAGGAGAAGGGGACATTCATCCACTTACGCCGCAGTAAGGGTGCGGGTGGGCGAGTGGTCTGCCTGTCTCTGTGCCAACTATTTAGGCGGTGCAGAGGCGAGAGCCTCCGTGTAAGGGTGTGCAGCCCTCCACAAAGGTCAAGATTGTCAGCAAAGCTTTCCTCTTGCTGGTATTGCATCTTGCTGGTGGTGCCACAAAACAGGCGGTGCAAACTTACTGCCCGCACTGCATGTGCTTTATGCCATGTTTTGCAGTACCATTGTGGGTGGTATGCTTGTACAGCCCACGCTGAGTGGCTCGGGATTGAGCCCTTACTCAGTAGCAGAATCTGCATTCATGGAATTCACATCCTTTTCTTTACCCCAAATGGTTAGAATTTAATAGTCAAGTTAAATTATGAGGTTCCATTGCTGTTCGAGTTATATCTTGTGGTGTTCAATGGTTTACTCAGGGTCACATAGGATCTGTAGTTCAGAGGAAGAGTGTGTGCAGAAGATCCCTGGCATCTTTGTGTAGGATTGTTAAAGACTGGTGTTGCCTGGGAGAGCCGCTACCATCAGTGTAGACCAGTGTAGTACAAATCAATCAAGCTATATTTTTAAGTTGGTTGTTCCCAAAGATAGGTTGTAATCATCTTGTTCTAGCATGGAACGTAGGTCTTTCAAGCGACAAAGTTCAAGGGTGTAGATAATCTGTGGCTGGGCTGTGTAAGTACAGAGTGTTTGCGGGACAGAATTTAGCATCTTAAAAATCTCCAGTTCCATTTTTTCTTTCTAATAGCAACTTTCTAGAGACCGTAGGGCTGCAAAAATGAGTCTGAATGTGCTTGAGAAAGGCTTAACAAAATACCAGGAAACAGACGATGGTCATTGTGCAGATCTTCCATGTAATGTCATGCGTAGCACTTGGCTTATCTTTGTGGCTGGAAATGTGGAGCAAGTGTGATGGATATAGTGGATAGTATATGAGATTTGAAGCAGGAAGATCTTGTTTCAAAAACCCCTATAGCTGTCATATTCACTGGCATGGCTTTGGACCACTTTGTTGTTGTTCAGTCGCTAAGTCGTGTCCGACTCTTCACGACCCCATGGACCACAGCACGCCAGGCCTCCCTGTCCTCCACTAGCTTCCGGAGTTCACCCAATTTCATGTTCATTGCTTCGGTGACACTATCTAACCTTCTCATCCTCTGCCGCCCCTTCTCCTTTTGCCCTCAATCTTTCCCACCATGAGGGTCTTTTCTAAGAGTCCTCTCTTCTCATGAGGTGGCCAAAGTACTTGAGCTTCAGCTTCAGGATTTGTCCTTCCAGGGAGCAATCAGGCTTGACTTCCTGGAGGATTGCCCGATTGGATCTCCTTGCAGTCCAGGGGACTCTCAAGAGTCTTCTCCAACACCATAATTCAAAAGCATCTATTCTTCGGCGCTCTACCTTTCTTATGGTCCAGCTCTCACAGACCACTGTGGACCACTTAGGTCAGGCTATTAGGCTTGTTAGAAAGATAATACAGGTTTTAAAAATCTTGTTGCACTTTTTATTCCTATTCTTGTCTTGCACTGTTTATTTGTGTTCGTTCTCTCTCACCCCATTTTGAGTGTTCCATTCAATCAGAGGGAAAGATGGGATACAAATCAAAAATATAACTCCATGTATGCTACCATGAGCTTCTTGGAGGCAGTGTGGGATACCAATACAATAGTTTGCTTTCAGTGTTTTTTTTAATGTTGAATAGATTCAAACTGGATTTAATCTGTATAATCTCAGCATACTAATATAATTCATTTTTTCTTGTCACACGTTTGAGGTGCTTAGTATGAAATGCAATCAAAATTCTTTTTAGCCCACAGTGTACACAATCATGGCTATGCCATGCCTCTTAGTTGTATTAAGCAGTATCCTTTTTAAACAGTTGTCCCAACACTTGTGGCTGTGATTAAAATACACAGGGATTTACCCATCAGCTGTAGGATAATCACAACAGGTGCATTGTAAAGTGTGTTAAAATAAGGAAAATTGATTTCTTTGCTCACCCCTTCCTACTTACAGATGCATGAAAACTGCATTGCTGTAAACAGACAAGTTTAAAAGTTCCTAAGTTTTCAAATAATGATCCTGTTTTGATTTGTGCATATGTTTTCCTTGTCTTGATCCAGTGAATTACCATAAGGAATTTACTTTGTGTTTCATGTTGGTCTCTACTCTCAAAAATCCATTAAAGAGCTGTATTCATTGAAGAAGGTCCATCAAGAAATTGGTTGTAATTTGGTTATGGTAACTCCTGGTTTGCAGTAATTGAGTACAGTGGCATGCCAGAGATGGGGGGCAAGCTGCCCAGGGTACCAGGAATAAGGGGAGCCCTCTTCACCCCTTAGGTCTGTCATTCTGGGTGCTGGCTCAGAAATGAGCCCAGGGTTTCCATTGTTTTGAATATCTAGTAGACCTGACCTCTCTTGGAGTATCTTAAGGTGGAGACCAGGGCTATCTTTGCTTTGAACTGCCACTAATTCTGGGGGTGGGGAGATTTTTGATGAGGAGCTCATCTGTCCATGGCTTTGAACAGCCAAAGGCAGGGCTTTGTATTCCACATATTGAATAAACTGGTAGTGAACTCTATAGTATAAATAGCTGCTGTCTTGTGTGGACAACATCAATTCTGGATTTAAAATACATGTAGATTATACTATATCTCCAATAAAAGTTAAAAGCCATCTACAATTAGAAATTTATATATGATTGAATTGTGTCTAGATGATAATCATTCCGAAAGAACTAACAAAGGCCATCATAATAGATTGGTTTAATTGCCAGAATAATAGTGCAAATCTTTTTCCAGTAGCTGACCATCATTAATTTGGCTATAGTCACAAGGTTAACAACGTTCGTGATCAATATCTTCTACTTACTACGTCCTGCAGTTCAAAAAGTAGAACCTTCTTTGGATCCCTGGGGATGTAACTAGTCATTTCTTCAGCAATATTGATGATTTCAAGCTATAAATGAGAAATAATCTTACATTCCGAAAATACGTTCAGAAAACTATCATTCAAATATCTACAATGCCGACAATTGTGGATGAGCAGTATATATTTTTAAAAGGTATTTTATACATCTCTAGGTAGTTTAAAATACATTAAAACATTTTGTTTGTACATATTACAAATCACTCTTGCTATATTAATATTATATTTGCTGTGTCAGGAAGAGTTCTAGCGTCATCCAAATAAATTTAAGGCCATCTCTTTCAGGATGGGGGAGAAATAGAAATAATGGTCTGCTCAGTCTATTCTGCAACATCATCCTGGCTCTAAAGCACTTCCGTTAAGGTTCATGGAATAAGTGGCATTATCCTATGCTCCCCCCCTTGTCATCTGAAAGGGGATGTTGTTCTGTAATTGGCTTCTGGTGATTATATCACAAATAATCTGGTGAATGTACTGTACCTTAATCCTTTGAATGGGGAAAAAATATTTTGCTATTCTTGCTGGGAGAACGGTACAATATATTTACGTACCATTCAACATACCTATTGTGCTATATATTGCTTTTCTGATTGATAGAAAGTCATCAGTCAAGTACGTACGAATAGAGCTCATGAAGCCAAATGCTGTGCTAAATTGGTAATGTAGAGTGCACTAGGCAGCACCATACTAAGATTTTCTTCTGTGACTCTGGTGTACCTTGTTACAAAGGGCCTTTGGAGAACAAAGACCCATTGTGTATGAGAGTAAGATAAAGGAAAGGCTTACCATTGTGTTTGTGTTAAAATTGTGAGAAGGAGCTTAGCCTTGGCAGTTGAAATTGATAAGCACCAAGACACAAACCTAATGGGTCCGTGTGTGTACGCAGTGTCTCTCTCCTTGTACAAGCTCCTTTCATAATAGGGACATAATAAATCTTCACTGTGATTGTCTTGATCACAACCCAGGAAGATAGGGTGACAAATGAGAATCTGAGACTGACTATTGGCACATGGCTAATTAGTGAGTTCATGGCTGCACACAAATTTGGACCCAAGTTCAGTATTTTTAATTCAATTTTTATCCTACCTTCAAGGCATATTGCAACAGTAGTAAAAGCAACAATATGAAACCATAGAAAGATTACAAATAAATGCAGAACCAGCAGTTAAAAACAACGTCATTAAAATATCTCTTGACATTAAAAGAATTAGAGAGCAAGATAGAATTTGTCTGGTGCTTCAGTATGCCACTGGCAGGGCAGATCTAGATAGAGGTCAGTACTTGGTGCTCTCACAAGCATGACTCTTGGTGACCGCCACGTAACCTGGGAAAGAAGTAGCACCCAGTTGGCCTAAGCTCTACGTACGCAACTCACAAGCCATATACGACCCTTAGAGATATAATATATAGCTCACAAAAACACGTTGGCTGAGCTCCTTCTTGTGTCACAAAATAAAAGGTAAATTTTTTCCCAAGTTTTATGATTTATTGGGTGTAAACTGAGTCCACTGTATTAACATGTGAATTTCATGTTCGTGGTGTTCATGTTCATATATCTAAGAATTTAAATGCTGCTTACATATTGTGGCTCTCAAACATCTGAAGCTTATGGCATGTGGCTCTTAGGTTAAGCAAGTTGGGCCACCTCTGCTCTATATCTTCAGGGTAGCTGCTGGAGGAACCAGTCCCTCTCACAGACCAGTTTCTATCTCTCCCTTAACATCCTGCTGGTTTTTCCTTCTCATGAGGCTCCTTTGCTGCTCCGTGTCTTCCTGTTTGGCCTTCTTTGCTTTGCTCCATCCTCTCTCCTCCCCACTCAGCCCCCCTTCTGTTTTTCCTATCCCTGTTCGTCATCCTCTTGGGATCCCCCGTCTCCCCACCCCTTCTCTCCCTCTTCTGTGTCCCCTTATCCCTCCCCAGTCATCTTCCAGTTTCTCCCGGTGGCTATCATCCTGGGACCTTCTATGACTTGCACAAGCCTCTGAGATCTCACCATGCGCTGTCTTGCAACTCTTGTCTCACTGTCTCAGTTACTCACTGTACATGGGCCTCCACAGTGATGGGGTTGTGGTGCCCACCACATCCTAGTAGTCAGCCATGGATACCTGCCCCTACCTGCCCCTTCTTACGCTCAGGCTCTTTAAACAAGGTAGGGAATGCAGACTGCATTGAGATCTCTCCCAGCGTGCTCCATGTTTTATCTTTTTAAAGAGTTGCGCAGAGGATGGGACAAGACCTGGAGAAGCTGCATTCTGATCCACGATCTGCGTTGGGCTTATGTAAACTTGAATTTTGACATTAGGTACCTTCTGTATGTTGCTGTCTAAAGATGATTGATAAATGAACATTCCCAGCAACTACTTGAACAAGTCCCTGGGATATCATTTCATGCTGGTTCGCAAACATTCAGTTTTTATTCAATTGTGTAGATGTAGAACGTGATTATTATCCAAATACTTTGTGCATACTATTCGTATAACTGATTAAAAGTGCAATATAATGTCATCCATCACTTACAGAAATCAAATGCTAAGTAATTACCCTAAATGTTTGCAGTTTGCTGGGGTGCGGGGGAGGAGAAATCACTTATCAAGATTAGAAAATGGAGACCGGTGCTGAATAAATCTATGCTTGCTTTAAACAATAGGCCATTGCCTAATATGCAAGGGCAATCCATGCCACAAAAATGACTGCTTCTGCACTGCAGTCACACTGCCAAACAGACTTGTGTCTTGGCGCCACGTTTCCCTACTCTGTAAAAACGAGACTTACCTCAGTAGGTGGTTGTGAGGACACATAAAGATAATTAATGTAAAAGCACATTGGAATTGAAAGTACTTCAGCTGGGCTATTATTCAAGCAAAGCTGTCTATCAGCTTTGTGGAGAAATATGAAAAAAATTACTCCTTGGCACACACTTTGCTTGCCCACAAATGTGTTATTGGCTGGCTGGCTGGCTAGTATATTTGTTTAAGTGTTAGTCTGAAACCAATTATTTGCTATGGGTAATCGTACGGCTTAGTTCAGGAATGTTCTACTCCAGTGGTTGTCAAATATTGTAGTACCGGGACCCACTTTTTGGAATGACAGTTTGTCCGGGATCCCCTGGAACTGATGCCGTGGCCAGAAGTACCATCATTGTGATGCCACAGCCTACTGCTTTCCTGAGAATGCAGCAATATGTTGCGTTATTTCTCAACCATTTTCCAGCAGCAAAGTGAACCAGAAAGGGAAAAAAGCCTATTTACAACCTTGACATAAGCAAAACAATCACATAGCTCTCCCCATTTCCAGCATCCCATCTTTCCATATTTTCAATATGGCTGCTCTAGGAGCTTCATGACCCACCGAAATTGGCTTGTGACCCACTGGTGGGTCCTGACCCACAGTTTGGGAACCACTGTTCTACTCCTTCCTTTTAGTGGCAAAGAGATGAGAAGCTTCTACGTTCTGTTTAGCAGCCAAAACCCAGTTTCCTGTCTTATCCAACCCTGATGTATGTTCTGACTTAGGGGCAAACCATAGTTTGCTGGGCAGTACTGGAAACAGAGGTATTTTGCAGTGTTGAAAGCAGACGTTTCTAATCTCCACTTGTTCATGTGTGAGTCCATGAGCTTGAGCCCTTCTGCAGCTTGTTCAGTCTCCAAACATGGAACTAATGTGGATCCAGTGTGCGAGTTACTCATGTAAACCTGCAAATAAGAGTTCTTATATATCCCTTCCCCATGACTTGAGTTTGAGTGGCTGGATTCAGAACACAGGCAAGGACTGATGTTTTGTGCTTGTTCTCATTGGAGGAGATGGAAGTAAACAGCCCTATGTCTTGGCTCATTTGGCGAAAAAGCAGCTTAGGAGACATGGACAGGGCCTGAATTTGGGACTGTGTAATGAGAGCCAGTTAGGAAGTCCCTGGGGGCTAGATTGAGCACTAACTGGCCTTGTTACTGCAATGAGCACACAGACATGCATTTCCTTTCTTCAGCACATGCATGTCTTTTGATTCTGGAATGAATAAAACGCTTTCCCATTGATTCATCAGCTTATTTTCATATTAATCACTCCAGTTTAAAACTCCATATATCAGTTTAATTTAATTAGATTGCTCTGAATATAGCATTTATCTTAGCAGAGCCTGAGTGAATACTGACCCATTTTTCTGTTATATTGCATTAGTCACATAAACCCAAAATGCAAATATTTCATATTTGCATGGAATGAAGACTCTTATCCGCTCAGCAGTTTCTCTTCTTCCAAAAGCATCATATCAAATTTCTTTTCGTTCTAATACCTTTCTGTTGGCAATTGGCAGAAGAGCTGAGATGGAGGATATTATGACAGCTTTACATGGAATGCAGAAAAATATCAAATTATTCCCAGGTGAAACATTTACAAAGTTGTGCTTGTGAGTTGGCTTTTCATATGTGCATAGGCATGTGTGTGACATTTTGCCTGTGTGTGTGAACCAAGGATTTCAGATTGTTCAATTCATAGAGAGCATGTATGGGGGATAAAATTCAGCCTTGGAGTACAAACTATAATTAGGAAAACAAGTGGAACTGCAGGTAAGAAATGTTGTATAAACTGTCGTGATATTTAAACTACGGGAGAGGTATGGAATTGGAAGACTTTTCAATGGAAGGAAGGGTATGGGAAGGTAGATTTAACATTTGTATGTGTACATAGTGCCGTATGTGCTAACTGGGCAAGGGGCACTTTTTCAACTGGTGTCCCTCTTATATTTAGCAGGGGGAGGGTAATTGTTATTTGCCTGTAAACCACTTTTTGTTGAAAAGCAGTATATAAAAACTGTTTGATGTATACTGGGGTATTTTGTGAGTGGCGTGAGGAAAAGTTCCTTTTTTATTCTGTTGCCATCCAGGCAGGCTTCTTAAATGGCTGATGTGGCATGCTAAGTTTGGTACGAGTACGAATGAAAACTTTTGTTTTCTGCGCTCAGACATACTCTGATCTGATACACATATAAATGTAGTCAAACGTAAGCCTGCTGTTGAATTTAAGTAAGCACAGCCCAATGCAGTACTGTGCGTCTATGTATCAATCACAGTATTTATATACTGCTTTTCAGCACAAAGTTCACAAAGTGGTTTACAGGCTAATAATAATAAAGTTAAATGGCTCCATGTCCCAAAAGGGCTTGCAATCTAAAAATTGCAGAACACCACCAGCAACAGCCACCAGAGAAGACACTGCGCAGGGGTAAAGAGGGACAATTATTCTCCTCCTGCTAATATAAATATAAAAGGGATCCTGCTTGAAAAAGTGCCTCTTGCCCAGTGGTACGATCATCTTCCTTCTGTATCAGTCAGGCATTTTCCAACAGGCATTATCTTGCCCTTTCATTGTTGCTTCCTCTTTAAAAAAGAAAACTCCTTCATTTGTGTGGCAAGGCCTTTCTAACCCACCATTTTGAGGGTTTCTTGTTCTTGCTGGTGCCCCTCTGACTGCTTCTTTATCCTACTGCCACCATCCTTATCTTGAAGACTTGCTAAAAATATAATCCTTGGCTCAGTTATTTAGAAGTGAGTTCTGCCGAATTCAGTGAGGTGGAAGAAGCATGTTTTGTGCAGCAGCTGTGCCTCCTGTCCTGTAACATGGGTGTTGTGCAGCTTCCTTCTTGCAACTGCTGTTCCTTTATCAACTGACTCAGCTGTTCTTTCTGCTGTGGGCTCTGCAGCCACAGGCCATAAGACAAAGACGGACACTTTTGATCCTGAGAGGCTGAAACAGCCATTGAAAATGAAGGAGTTTTTTTCTTCCAAAGAAAATGAAAAGCCCATAAGCACAAACTGAATAGTCCTGCTTAGTTCTCACAGCAAGTGCTAATGTTGTCTCTAAAGTGGCAACCACTTAGGACTACCAACTTGTCCGTGCCCTGTTAGATACAGGCCATTGTTGTTAGTTTACCTTAGTCAAATGGCAACACTTCATGTTCCCATCATGTGTTTTTCCCACACAGTGTCAGATGGCCCCTGTATAGTAAAGTATGGATATGTGCATACGGTATATAATCGTAGCCTCTAATATTTGTTCCTGTTAGCAACTCTTGAGAATCCATTAGATCAGAATTGCTGCTACAGTTGTGATTTTTCCTTTTGACCTCTGAGTTCATGGTTCTCAACTCTTCCATCGATACATTAAGTTCATAAAAATACAGTACTTAGCAGTGTGAGCCAATATATGTATGTTTCTTTTGAAATTTAGAACCTAAACTGGTCATACATGAATAAGAGAATTTCTGTCATCTCCCTTAAGTGAATTTCAGTAAAATGCTTTGTAAGGGTGTTCAGTTCAGTAAATGTTCAGTAAAATATATATAGGGGTGGGTTTTTTGTTAAACACCACCCAAAAATACAAAAACATCGCCTTTGGGGGTTAACACATTTGAACAAAAACACAAAACACCATATTTTGGTGTTTAAGATTTTTTCCAGAAGTTAAAACAGATTTCCAATTAGAAATAATACCGTGGCTGCATCTGCTGACACTATATCACTTATATCAATTGTATTTACAGTATATACCACTTTTCAGTACAAGTTCACAAAGTGGTTTACAGGCTAGTAATAATGAAGTTAAATGGCTACCTGTCCCAAAAGGGCTCACAATCTAAAATATCATCTACCTAGTATTCTTTTAAAGCATTTAAACTTAATAAAAATGAGAACTTGGAATGAGAATGTACAATAAAAACACACAACACCACAATTTGCTGTTTTAATCACGAAATTTTGGGGAGAAAATCAGCAAAAAACACACCCCTAGCTATATAGTATTAAACTGTATGATCTCAGTGGGAGGGGTAGGGAAGCTAAGCCATCTATTTTTTTAAACCTTTGAAGAAGAAAGATTTAGCTTCCTGTTTTCTGGCAGGAGGAACTGGTGCTACTGCTTTGTGGTACAGTGCAATGGTAGTGTATTTAGAAAAGTAAGGTGAGACCTGCCTCTTTATGAGAAGCAAGTCTAAAGCAGGAAACGGCTTCAGAAAGCATGCAAATGGGGGAAGGGAGCGAAGACTTGAGCAGGCTGAAACAGTAGCACTGGATCTTGAGAGCAAACATTTCTAGATATGCCACTTGACTGTGCCCCAGAACAGTTGAGTTAATCTTGGGAACTGATAGAGGGGCCGTGACCCTAGATTTAATCCTATGTGGCACCTTAGGGTCTAGCGAAAGAACCATGAACCAGGGGCGTTTCTAGGGTGTGGCAGGGGGTGGCACGAGCCATGGGCGCCATCTTGCGGGGGGGCGCCATTCGCATGGCGCCCGCCCCCCCCAGAATGGCGCCCACGGCCCGCCCGCTCCCGCCCAGACCCTGCGCCGCATTCTCCTTGCTCCGGTGGCTGGCTTAAAGAGCCAGCAGCCGGAGCGAGGAGATCACGCTGGCACCCGGCGCCCCCTCCCGCTTCTCAAGGGGGGCGGGGCGCTGGGCGGCACCGCACTCTGTTCGCGCCAGCCCGAACAGAAAGAACGCGGCGGGGGCGCTGCGCTCTGTTTGCTGCAGAACGCGGCGCTCCTGCTGCGCTCTGTTCGCGCCTCCCGGTTAGGCGGCAGGCGCGAACAGAGCGCGGCTGGGACGCCGCGTTCTGCAGCGAACAGA
>JAJKFI010000013.1:4611231-4625005 GCA_029204185.1 Lerista edwardsae
CCCGGCTCGGAGTGCGTGCCCCGGTGGCTTTCCTCCCTGCCCTCCGAGCAGGGAGGGAAGCCACACCCCGAACGTCATGACGTCATGACGTGGGGGCGCGCGCGAAGCCATTCCCTGCCATGGGCGCGATTCTGGTTAGAATCGCCCCTGCCATGAACAGTTGAATCGGTAGGGAACAATGAACATGGCGCTGTGTGGTTACAATATATGTAATTGTATCTTTCCAAACAAATTCAACATAGATACGTTAGGGATGGTTTTTTCAGTGATCAACACAAAATGCTAAATGAGAATTTATACTGAAAACTCTACATAAAACCGAATTTAGGTCAAAACGCGAAAAACACCATTTTTGATTATTTTTGACAGTTTGACCCAAATTTAGATCAATTTCACAAAAATAACACCACTTTATTTTTGACACAGTTTTGAGGTATTCACATAGCTTTCAGTAAGGGATCAGGAGGAGGAGTGGCAGAAACAGGAGGAAGATTGCTTAAACTTGCATGAACATGCATGTTTCTTTAATGACTTCAATGGAATGTGGAAGTAGTAAGTAGCAATTTCTTGATGCTCCAAGCCGTAATCAGAGTGCAGCTTGGGAATTTTTGAGCAGGTTATTTCGGGCTGGGGTGTGTGTTCCAGTAATGGCTTGCTTTTGTAGGGTAATTCACCCTTATTTATTGCGCTATTTGGACAATTTGCAATAAAAATTTGGATTAAAAACACATAACATCACAGTTTGCTATTTTAATTGAGAAATTTTGGGAGAAAATCAGCAAAAAACCCACCCCTATACATTAGACTTCAAAAGAATGGACTTCCACAAAAAAAGGGACTGAAAAAAAAGCTGAAAGGGACATCAAAAGGGTCAAATATTTCCAGAGTGCAGGGAGGTTATTTAGAACCACAGTAACAACTAGACTGTTCTAGTTCAATAAGAACATAAGAAGAGCCCTGCTGGATCAGGCAAAGGGCCCATCTAGTCCAGCTTCCTGTATCTCACATTGACCCACCAAGTGCCTCAGGGAGCTCAGTAGAAAACAAGATGTTTGCAGCCTGTTGCCACTCCCTTGCACCTGGCATTCTGAAGTAGCCTACTATTAATGTAAGGAGGTTGCACAGCCCCTCATTACATGGCCTATAGCCAATGATGGACTTTATCTTTGGAAATCTATCCAGTTCTCTTTCACTGATGATATATACCACTAAAGGAAAGGTATCACCAGTTCCAGGAGAATGCCAGCATGGCTCATGAGTAGAGGTAAGGAAGCCATAAAAGGCAGACAGGCTTCTTTCAGAAAATGGAGGTCTTGCCTAAATGATAACCAAAAGGAACACACAAGCTCAGGCAAAGGGAATGTACGCTAAGAAAAAGGAACCTGCAGGGAGGAGGAAAATACAAGAAACACATGGTTAAAAATCAAGATAATGAAACGTATTTAAATCCATCAAAGGCTGGAAATCTGCCAGAGAGACGGACCTTGAGATTAAAAGGGAAGGAGGGTATAGAGTTTGCGGAGGAGCCAAACTGAATTCTTTGCATTCACTACAGAAGACATAGGATATGTGCCTGTTCCTGAACCAACCTTTGTAGCAAGGATATTTGAACAATTAAATACAGTCGATCCTTTTTACATGCGAACTTGCTTACCTGCGAGGGGCAGAATTGCTACTGTCCTCTTCATTTGAACCTGTGTCCTCAACTATGCAGGGATTTTCTGGAGGCTGCAGGGGCCTTCAGAATGGCACCTGCGACCAGTGCTGACCCCTTTAAAATGGCTGGCAGAAGCATATGCCGGCCATGTTTAAGGGGCCCCTTCTGGTTGCAAGTGCCGTTCTGAAGACCCCTGCAGACTCTGGAAGGCCTCTGTAGCATTCAGAGACCTTTTGGCACTCCCTGCTGCACTCTGCTGGCTTTTTGAGGGCCTCTGCTGGATTTTTCTGATGACAGATAAGGTACCCTTTGCACCTAAACCCTGTTGATCCCATAGAAACAAAGATTCGTTATCTGCGAATTTGCTATCTGCAAGGATTTTTAGGAACTTAACCCTAGTGGATAATGAGGATTGACTGTAGATGTAACAAGGGATGAGGTTCTAGATTGTAATGACAGATTAGAAATGAGCAAATCTCTAGGTCCAGATGGTATCTACCCAAGAGTTCTTAAGGAGCTTAAATATGAAATTGCTGGTCTATTTAAAAAATGCCCTATTCTTTAAATGGCCTTTGTGCCAGTAGACTGCAAGATAGCCTTTGTCACACCAATATTGAAAGAGGAGCCAGGAAATCATAAGTTGGTCAGTTTTATGCCTTCTAGATAAACAGTTGAAAAGCTAAATATATTGTTAAACAATATAAAAGAATAAGCCTTGCTGAAAGAGAATCAGCATGGTTTCTGAAAAACCATGCTAACCTAGAGTTCTTTGAGACTATCAGTGGATGTGGAGTTAGAAGTGATCCAGTTGAAAACCCAAGTATACAGCATCCCTCACCAACTTTGACAGCCATGAAATAAGAGGACTAGTTCTTTTATGGATTGCTAACTGTTGAAGAACAGGAATAAATAAAGAAGGAATAAATGGGCCATATTCACAGTTGAAATAAGTAAGCAATGGAGTCCCTCAAGGATGTGTCTTGGGGCCAGTGCTTTTTAACTTGTTCCTAAATGATCCGAGTTGAGTGTAAAAAGTGAAGTGGCCAAGTTTGTGGATTACAACCAGCATTAAGAATGGTAAAAACCAAAACAGATTGTGAAACGCTCAAAAGGATCTGTCCAGCTGGATGGATGAACTGTCAGATAGCAAATGTGATTCAGTAATTGTGTGTAAAGATAGATTCTGATTTCACACATGTGTATTGATGAGATCTGATCTGTTGGTGACAAACCAGAAAAAAAAAATCTTGGGATTGTGTTGGATAGCTCAATTAAAAAGTTGATCCAAAATGTGACGGCTGTGAAGAAGGCAGATTTCATGCTGGGAGTCATTAGGAGAAGGATCAAGAATGCTAATGTGTTAATGATCTCTATAAACATTGATTGTGTGGCCACGTTTGGAATGCTATGAATAGTTATAGCCACCACATTTGAATATTGTAGAGCTGGGAAAGATGCAAAAGGAGGCAATCATCACGATCAGGGCTGGAGCAACTTCCTTACAAACTATGGCGTTTGGAGAACTGTGATGGTAATATAACATTTTGTATATAGGGAGAAATGGAGACAAGTTTTTTCTTCTTTCACAATACTAGACCCAGGGATCATCCAGTGAACCTGATTGGTGGGAGATTTAGGATGGACAAAAGGAGGTACTACACATGTTGCAAAATTATGCTCTATAATTTATTCCCACATTATCTAGTGATGGCCACTAGCTCAGCTGACTTTAATACGAGATTGTACAAATTTTGTTTTGGGCAGGATTGGTAGCCATTGATAGACATGATGGCTATGTGCTACATATAAGTTCAGTAGCAGTATACTGCCTAATACCAGTTGCAAGGCAGTAATGGAGTAGAGAAGTATGCCTTTCCTCTCATAAGCCTCCCAGAGGCACTTGAGGGCCATTGTGGGAAACAGGTTGCACAACTAGATGGATCTTTGGCCTGATACAGTCACGTTTTTTTTATGAGATGGGCATGATTGCAATACAAGCGTCACTAGATTAAATATATAGGAAATATTTGTCCTTATCATAATATACCACATATGTAATTAAATCCTTGTGTTTGGCTTCCAAGATCATGAATCTCAAAATGAGAATTTTGTAAGAAGTGAAACTAGAACCATCTTCTACAAGCTGCTACTTGGATTGTGCCCCATCACTGCTGATGCACGTTGAGGTCCCCCCGTAGATGCTGTTTGTGTCCTTTCCCAAAACTGTAAACCACTATAATAATTCAAATGGTTTCCTAAGTAGACTTTTATTACATATTCATTAGTGCCCTCTTTATACACATTTCTTCTACTTGTAATCAGTGGTCCTTAAAATACTTTGGCTTTCTTACTATCCAAAATTCCATGCTAGATTTGCAAATTTCTGATAAATATTTGTGCCCCCTGTTATTTTAAGAGTGGTGCCTATTTTCAGAACTATGCATGACATGGAAAGTGGCAGATTACTTGTATATGCTTAATAATCCAAGCATGTTGATGATTGAAGAATGAGTTATACTGTTCTATCTAGCCCATCTTTTTTCTTCCTTTGCTTATTACAGCAGCTTTTGTTCAGGCCAATAATCTTGTGTGAGAGAGAGAATAGTGCCAAAACAGTGAGTGAATGAATTCAAATGAAAGGATGCTATTATGGATATGGATTGGAGCATCATTTAACATAGGTTTAAGAGAACAGTTATCGGTATTAAACTAATGTTTTTATGTACATTAATAGGTACAGTAAATGCATAAACCCAATGAGGCTGTACTTCCACTTTGGTTAATTGTTTGCGGTTCTTGAGCCAGTTGTCCCTCTTCATCAGTATGACCGAGGGTGAATGAGATCCCCTAAGGAGGGCCAGCCAGTTGTTAAGGATGCTTCCAGCTCTTACCTGACTGAATCCCTGCTTCACTATTTTTTATTGTGCAAGCTGCCAGTTGCTGTCAGTTTCTCTCCTAATCAATGCAGTGGATGTAGGCTGATCTCCGCAGAAAACCTTCTCTTTAAACTAAGCAAATCATGGCTTACACAGGAGTATCTACAAGAGTTCTCTTGGCTTATTATGATTATAAATAAATATGTACATACCACTCTTCAACAAAAAGTAGTTAATAAAGTGATTTGCTTGGCCATGTACCACTTTGTTTTGCTAAGAGCCAAGTACAAACACCAGAACCAGGGGGCATCTGCTAAAACTGAGGGTTGGGAGAGTTAAAACAGATAAAAGGAAGTACTTTTTTACCCAGCGGGTAGTTAATCTGTGGAACTCTTTGCCACAGGAGGTGGTGATGGCATCTGGTCTGGATGCCTTTAAGAGGGGATTGGACGGATTTCTGGAAGAAAGGTCCATCGTGGGCTATAGGCAATGATGGATTGTGCAACCTCCTTACATTAGTAGTAGGCTATTTCAGAGTACCGGGTGCAAGGGAGTGGCAACAGGATGCAAGCATCTTGTTGTCTCATGCCTCCCTGGGGTACCTGGTGGGCTGCTGTGAGATACAGGAAGCTGGACTAGATGGGCCTTTGGCCTGATCCAGCAGGGCTCTTCTTATGTTCTTATGTTCTTACAATCTGTCTCCCAAATACCTACCAACTCATGCACATGCACCAAAGTGTCTCCAAAATCACTCCCACCACGTGTACTTGATGGTTCAGTAATTTGTTTTCCAATTCATTCCAGAGGGAGTATACTGAAAATGCTTCTAAACACATGAAGAATGCCTTTCCCTTTCTGCTGAGCAGGTGCAACCTTCCTTTCACCACTCAGAGCTCTGGGAAATGACTTGTCGAACAAATGATAAAGCCCTTTCACAAGCCTGAGTTCTACACAATGAAATGTAGTCAGAAGAAGAGCCCCACTGGATCAGGGCCATCTAGTCCAGTTTCCAGTATCTCACAGTGGCCCACCCGATGCCTCAGGGAGCACAAGAAAAGATATAAAAAAAAACCTTGCTTCTCATTTCCACTCTCCTGCATCCAGACTTGGAGGTAAAGTTCTGATCTCCCCAAGTCCCATCAAGCAGCTCTTTTGAAAAGCTGCTTTCCCCCTCTCTCCTAATGTTTCAACTCTTGTCATTTGCAGGTTCTTAGTTTTGTTTGCGCCTACCCTGAGCAGGGCTTCATTTGTGCTACAGCACAATCCAACAGGAATCTCATCGCCAGAGATAAAAAAAGGAAATGAGTACAACTTTCCCTTTGCAGCAGAAACCCACTCCAGGCCCACCTGTTCAAAGCAGCTCAATTTATAAATAGGGACCACTTTGGTGGGAAGGTAATGGCATTCCGTGCGCTACGGCGTAGAGTCATGCCGGCCACATGACCACAGAAACTTGTCCTCGGACAAAAACGCCGGCTCTACAGGCTTGGAAACGGAGATGAGCACCGCCCCCTACAGTCGGTCACGACTAGACTATTCGGTCGTGGGGAAACCTTTACCTTTACCATTTGGAGGCTTGTTCTCCTTGTTTTTTAATCTACTTTGGGAATACAGCATGGAGGCAGTTGCAAGTTCTGGGTTTTTTTTCCCTTTTCGGTGTTGAGAAACTCCGTTGTGTAGAACCCAGTTCTCCTTCAGCAACACAAATTCATATGCTCCCATGCAGAGAGAAAAAATGGCTTCTCAGAAGAGTTTGGCTTTCTGTGAAGACATCTGACTAATTTGTTTTTATTTGGTTTTGTGTATTTTTCTCCCATCCGTATACCCATTTGGATTGGGGGAGGGGGGAGGGAGAGAGGGAGAATTAGGTTTGCTTAGGAACATCAAGATGACCAGAGGAGGAATGTTTTAAGCATTAAACCTACTTGTATCTCCTGGAAGCAGCCTTCCTGCTAACTTGCTATCCTGGTGCTGACTAAGGGAACAGGGAGAAGAGAATTATTCCAGCACGTACAGAAGAGTCATTTGTATTTTGGCATTCAGATCACTCAAGGGTCTTGATGTGGAATCTGTGAACAGCCTTTGCGTGTCACAGCAAAAATGTGCAGTCCTGCTGAGGAAGAAAAACTACTCTTCTCTCCGCAAGCTGTCTGGGGAAAAAAAAGGAGAGGTCCTTTCTCTTTCATCTGGCTAAGCCTTTTTGAGGGGAACACAGGCTCTTTCCATTTCTCAAAAAACCTTGTCATGGATTTTGAGACTCTTGTCCAGCAGCAGTAAGAGGAACAATTCTAGTATCTTTCCCACAGTGCCAGAATCATATATCCTAAAGCCTTATGAAAATTCTGCGTAATAGAAGGATATCTACATTATTGCTTTTACCTTGGCAGATTCTTTCCTTTTGTGTATTTTTCCCAGAATAAAATGTATGCAAATTACATTTTTGAGTTTTTTATAATTGTCTAGACTCGCTGTCTTTCACTAGACCGGATACAAAGTTCATCTTTCATATTAAAAATTCAAAATACTTCTGAGCTGAAGGATGGATGGTTCTGAATTGGGTGTGTGCGTGCATACTTGTGTTGTAATGATTCACCCCTTCCACTAGTGTTAAAACCTTGTGGTGGTGATTGAGCTGCTTCTTACCTTGCAGAGCCAGCAGGTATTCAATGCGTCAAAATTTGCAAAGTGATAATGATCCTTGCAGAAGAAATGAGCCTAGTAGCCGGGTACTATAGTAAGGGTATATCATCCATTATCATAGGAGCACCACATGTCATGGGAGCTCTGCAATATTCCAAATAGGATTTTTCTATTTTTAGAGATGCAAGTCTTTGCTAGTTGCTTGGCTCTACGAATAAGCTTGGACAATAAAAATTTTCACGAGCTTACTAACAGTCCTATGTAACTTGGTTTGCCCACAAGCCTTTGTTTTGTTCGCATGGAAAAAAGGAAAGATGAAATCCCCTTTCCAGATCCCTGCCTAGGTGTCTTGCCTCTTTAATAATGGTAGCATGCAGACTTTAGGCAAACCAAGTCTATTAACTAGGGCATGGCTTTGCATCATACACCAACTGAAGGGGCTTTCCCATCTTTGAACTGCTGTTGTAAACATGCTTCTGCTGCTTATGAACAGCGAAGAGAACAGGAGTTAAGTGATAGACGGATACAACTCTGTGTCAGAGGTTTGAGGCACAAGTACAGGTGTCCCCCAGTATCTGCTGATTTGGTATCCACGGTTTCAGTCATCCATGTGTACTGGGCTGCCTATTAAAAAGATAGGTAAAGGTTCCCCCCCCCCGACCGAATGGTCTAGTCATGACCAACTGTAGGGGGCGGTGCTCATCTCAGTTTCTAAGCCGAAGAGCTGGCGTTTTGTCCAAGGACAAGCTTCCGTGGTCATGAAGCCGGCATGACTATACGCCATAGCGCACGGAATGCCGTTATCTAAATAGGTAAATAGTGGTACCTATTTATTTACTTGCATTTTTTAATGTACTTTCAAACTGCTAGGTTGGCAGGAGCTGGGACAAGCAACGGGAGCTCACTCCGTCACATGGTCTCGAACTCCCAACCTTCCAGTCAAGAAGCTCCGCTCAGCGGTTTAACCCGCAGTTATAGGGGAATGTTAAACAGATCTTTTTCATTACCTTGTAGTAACAAAACCACTGATATTCACCTATCTTCAAACAGGCGTCCCCAATGTCCAAAGTTTCAGATACCCATGGTGGGGACTGGAACGGAAACCCAGTGGATACCAGGTATGCCTGTAGTTAGAGAATTTGAACAGTGCAGGTGCTGTAGAGACTTTGTATTTGGTGTTTGGGAAGAAAGGACTGCTGTCTTCATTCATAAGTGTCTTTAGCTCAGAACAATTTGTTACTGTGTCGGAAACTGTTCGGCTGTTCTAGAGATTTAAAAGTATTAGCATTCCAGAATAAGGCTTTTATTTCTGTTCAAAGAAAAATATTGATTTTTCTAAGAACCATTTACTACTGCTCTCTGTAAATAAACATCTAGTTTGAACTTCAAATGCACCTAATTTCATTCATCCCTACAAAACAGCCGTTCCCAAACTTTTTAGCACTGGGATCCACTTTTTTAAATGATACTATTAGGATTCACCTAGGTTTAGGAGACTAAAAAGTGTCACCAGTTCAAACCTCTATTTGTATCCTTTTATGGCAGCAGGACAACTTCTGCAGCATTTGAGATCCACGTTCATTGGATTGCGATCATTCTGTTGCACACCCTGGCCTTAGATAGGAGACAAGGCACATTGCCTACTTGGTAGTAAACACAAAAACGTGGCTCATTTTCCTTGTTTGTGGAGGGGGGAATTTCTTCCTTGCGTGTTTTTTAGGCCTGGTTCATCAGATTGGCACCATTCTGGTGGTGTTGGTTTTCCCTTTGAAGTGGACTGCGCAGGTTTGCCTGCTCCTGAGTAAATGTGCCCATACCGATCAGTTTTACTTTCCATAGGGCTCAATATATTTCCTTGTCAATTATCAGCTTGCCAGTTTCACAACCCACCAATAATTGGTTTGGGAAATGCTGCTGTAGAGTATCTTAATCTTGTCTAAAAGAAATCTCATTTGCTCCTATCTACATGGCTCCTAAAGGGAAAACTGGAATAACTGTGACCTTTTTGGCATTTATAATATCTTTTAACTGATCTTGGCTTTTTTATGGTAAGATCGAATGATCTGTATTGACCTTCTGGAAAGGGGGAAAGGAATCCTTTAGCTAGCTCCCTCATATTTAAAGCCTAAATAATCAACACACACACCCCCAGAAGAGAACAGTCTATACTATACAAACTATAGCGTGTAACATGTAGAGAACAAGATACAACCAAGTCTAGAACTAAGGAATAAGCTTGTGAAATAAATAAGTTTGATAGGATAATCCCCAATGAGTCAAGACAAGTCTTGAAATCTGGAAGTAAGACAATGAAAACATCTTTCAGCAGCCATTCTGTCCTTGTGGCAAGAAATTCTTTCTCAGGGTTGTGATTGGAGCCTGGGCATCTTGTTTGTTGCAGATAAGGCATTTTGTGATCAGGTGTTCAAACTTCAGTCTGGAAATACGTTACCCAGCCCTTGTTACCCAGCTCTTGACTTAGCGTTACCCAGCCATGTTACCTAGCCCTTGACTTAGCGGCAAAACTGATTAACTGGAACCTTAACCTGCCACATTGGGCAGGCCAAGATGCCAGTCAAGAGTACGCTGCTTACTGAGCAGTTGCCTAAGCAAGCCTCCTCTCTGTCAACTGGCATGTCTCTTTATAGTGTTGCTTCACTCTCCTTCCTTCACAAGGGCCCTCTAGGAATGGAAACATTCCACTTCCTTTGAGGCCCTCTTGAGGAAGGAAGCGGACTGTCTATTATATTCCTAGGGCGCTATCGTGAAGAAAGGAGGCAAGTGAAGCAGCGGAGGACGTCCTGTCTGACGTCCACTTGTAAAAGCTGTGTTAACCAAGTAGAACTAGGTCCAATGAGTACAAACTGCAGGATTGTACCCGGTTGGACATCAGGAAGAATTTATTGACAATAAGGACAGTTCGTCCGTGGAACGGGTTGCCGAGGGAGGTGGTAGATTCTCCCTCACTGGAGGACTTTCAAGCAGAGGCTTGACGGGCACCTGCTGGAGATGCTCTAGGAGGTTTAGCTGCTACAGGCAGGGGAGTTGGACTAGATGACCTTGTAGGTCGCTTCCAGCTCTGATTCTATTATTAACCATCAGATTTGGGTAACCCACAACCCTGGTTCCCTATATATGCCAGATAACACAACTTTTATTGTATGTTTCTTTAATCAAATGAAAGCTGGGATCTCGGTGGGTCAGAATTTGGTCTTGCAGATCTTGGTAATGTTATGTTGCCTGTCTCTGAATTCAACTGCTGGCTAAGAATCCTCTGAAACTGCTTTGAGTATCCATACTGAACTTCACTGTTACCGTCTTAGGCCCTTGCAGACAACTGTTTGTATCAGGCAGAGAGAAGTATTTGTACATACAGAGTTATGGCCTGCAGTCTGGGAATAAACCCTCCTTCCCTTGAGCTAACATTTGATGCCACCAAAGGAAGGTTTGTGGTGTTTTTTTTGGGGGGGGGAGGGAGGACGGGGAGGACAGACCATTTCTTCCTAACTTGTATGCTGCATACATTAAATTTAGCATACAACTCTTCTCATAATCAGCCTTAACTTTATGAAGTCTGCTTTAAATAGTCCACACCACCCAGAATGTTTTAAATAAAAGAATTTCATTTCTCACAGATGAGGAAATAAAAAATTAAATTAATTTAAAAAAGCATTTGTGCTAGTTGCTGATATTCTTGCATTTGTGCTATTTTTAAGCTACTGATAATCATGCTTGGTTCAGAATATTTTACTTTAGTACTAAAAACACTTTGCTGTAACTTAACATACATTGGAAAAAATCTGTAGTTCTTGAATTGTACAGAAAATGTAAATCTGAAAAGGTGAGATTTGAAATGTCAATGTTTTATTAAGAGGTAATTTTAAGTGTTGCAATTTCCTCTTAAATTCCTGTAACTCCCTTTCGTACGTTTTCCAATACAGGTGAGACCTTGGTATCTACTGGGATTTGGTTCTGGCACTCCCTGCTGATACAAAAACATGTGTTAAATAACAGCAGTCAAAACAAAACACAAGTGTGTCAGGTTGTCAATTAGAAGGGCTTGGAGAAAAGTGACCCCCTCTCCTAGCCCTTGCTGTCTGAGGAATGGAATGTGAAAGTGATTAAACCTTTTAGCATTCCATTGTTCAGTGAGCCAGGCCTAAGGGAGGGGGGGTCACTTTTCTTGGACCCATTGCAAAATAACTGTTCTAACAGTGACTCCCTAGAAAAACAGTTTCTTGAACAGAGATTGTAGAGGAACATGGTTTTCCCTCTTGTCCAGGGATTGGCAGGGTCCTCTTCTGAAGTGGCCTTCAGTGTTGAGTCTACTCCATTGATTAAAAAATCAGTGCGTAAAAAATGGTGACCGTACTTTCTCTGTAGAACATAACGGATGGAACATAATTTAATGTAGATGGAAAATAAATTTCTAATTTGGGTACTGATATGGGAAAGAATTATTCATGATCTCAGGATTGTACCATTTCAGAAGATCCAGAGGGCAAAATGTCTAATATAAGTTTTCTTTTAGGACATACAAGCTTTCTTTGCAGAGATAATCTGTACATCCTCAAATTATAGATAGAGCGTTATGGTGTTAAAAACTGTACTGTGTAGCCAATATTGATTAATACAAAAAAGCAGCATACAGCTTTGATTTTGTTGTTTATTTACACACACCCACACACACTTTATATTGATTTGTTGTGCATTGAGGTTTGGTGCTCATTCCACATTCCTATAGAATAAGCTCTTTTCTTCCTGAGGCTGTCCTGAACAAGGCTTATTCATCATCACTGGATAGATGAGAGAAGTGCTGAGAACTCAATCCCTTTCCCTTGGGTGTCTCTTCTTACCTTCTTGGATTCTTCAGCCAGAGTGCCACAGGACTCTGTTGTACACAGCCTACAAGTGATACATGCCGTGAAAATGAACTCTGTTCAAAATGGCCTGTCCTTCCCACTTCACTTCTTCTGGCCAAATGAGGAGCTGTGTCTCTTTAGTCATTTTGCCGCACTCCTCACTATGATCTGCAGCATGACTAATGTGCAGCATTCAGTGTGGCTGGTGGTGGCAGTGGGTAGAGAAGTAGCATGCGGTGTACCTTTGGTTTGCATTCTTGTGTTGGGGAACTACTTCGTACATAATTTGGACTCAAATGTTCTTCAGCGTACTTACAGGAAGACAGTTTCTTGTCCTTCTTAAATGCAACAATCCTGTGAAATAGGTCACTAATGACTTGTGCAAGGCCACCCAGTGAATAACTGGTAGTGAGAGCCAAGTCCAGTGCTAAAGGAAATCTGAAATTCTCAGAATCTTGGTTCTATTCTGTGTGGAGCACTTATGAGAAATGTTCTAACTCTGCCAGTGCTGGAAGCAAAATACTGCAGCTTTGATGATTCACCTGAACTGGCTAGATGATTGTGAGAAGCAAATCTTTTTAAAAACAAATGCTAACATCACTATATACAAAACTGGTTTTAAAATATGTGCCTTCCATTTGCTTTTCTTGTCATACAAAGCGATCATTTTATAATGTTCAGAACCTACTAAGCAACTCAAGACTTAATTCATGATGGATTGCCATCTGATAACTACTTTTTCATCTTTAATTAAAAAGATTACTAAATAGTCTTCCAAGTAGCTCTCACAAGTCATGTCGATCATTCTCTTCCATTTTAAAATTTATCTTACTTGGTACAATTAAGTCTTTCATGTCAGCACCTCTGAATTAATGAAGGCACACTGCGTTGGAGCATGTGACAAAATGATTTGGCAAATGCCAGCATGCTAGTGGATCAGCATGCTTTCAAAACCACTGCCAGCCTCTCTGTTAGTCCAAAGGAAGTACTGTGTATGAAATGAAGGTACAAAGTGTGGCAGAAGTACTTTGAATATGCATTCTGTGTATTCTGAATCATTGTTTTCAGGGCAGAGAACATGTGTTCAAGCCACTTCAGAATATGTGTATTGATGCTTCAGAACACATATAGAATTGCTGCCTCCTTTTGTCTTTAGATCCTGATTTAAAATTACCCAGAACCAAGCTTCACTCGATGGATAGGATCTTCTACCCCCCCCCCAAAAGATTTTTTTTTTGGATCTTCTACCCCCCCCCCAAAAAAAACCCCATAATGCATTTCTTCTTATTTCTAGTTCTGCTGCCCAAACATCTTCCCCCCTCTTGCTCAGTACTAATGCCGCCAACAATAGCAAATAATCTTGTGTAACTTTTATAGTTAGAAAAAATAAATTAAGCCTACAGTTCTCTTGCCTGCAGCTTTGCAGAGGATGTCTGTGAAGACAAAGGAGAACTTAAAGATATACATGGTTTGAAAGGGGAAAAAAATTATCTGTCCAGTGGGAGACAAGCATATAAGCCTTCTGACAATAAACATGAAAAGAATCCTTACCCCCTGATCTTGATTCCTAAAATGGTGCAGAATGAATTGACCATTTTTTATGATGGAGCTAAGGTTGATAATAACCAAGCATCTATCCATTCACTGCTGACTATAGGCCTGACTCAAATGCCTACTTTTGGGGAGTTCAGTATATTGTTGTTGTTCAGTCGCTAAGTCGTGTCCGACTCTTCGCGACC
>JAJKFI010000013.1:4638553-4654761 GCA_029204185.1 Lerista edwardsae
GGGGGGGCGGAATATAATTTGCTGTCTATACAAGTCAGATAAAGTAGCATTTGCAGTACTGTTTAGTATACTGGCCCCCCACCGCCAAGTGTTATGTACATCTAATTTCCATTGATTTGGGGCACAATTCGTTTCTTCTGACAGAAGATGGCATCATGGCAAATCCGGTGCATTACACCATGCATGTCATGCAGAGGTCATCCAAGCTAGGCTCTGGCCAAGGGCCCAAGCCCATCAGAAGGGCCACCAGGCCTGAACCTCAGTACCACTGAGGTACCCCACTGGTACCAATGTTCAGGCCATTCTCTTGTTAACTGAGAAGCAGATTTTAAATACATTTTTTGGCCTGATGGGCACAGTGCAGGGATTCATCCCAGGACCCCAGCAACCTAGCACCAACGCCGACATTATGGCGGCATGTTCCTGATCTCACTGTGCTTAATTGTGAGTTAATTGTGCTGAACAGGAGCCAACCAAGGGCAGAACCAGGCAGTAGTTGACACACCTATGGAAAGAGACCTTCTCTTCGTTCAGTTGCTTAAGCAGTGTCACTTCAGCCAAAAATGCATCGAGTATTCAATTGCACAAAACCCAGAATTTAACAGAGGTGGCTTTTGCTGTTACTGAGAGCACAGTCCTAACCCTTAGTTAGGCCGGCAAAGTTTGGTTGGCACAAGGGACACCAAGTATGGACGTAAGATATGTGGGGGACAAGTACACAAGGGACGTAAAGTTTGTGGGGACCATGCTCGGAGTCAGAGAGGTCAGCACACAGACATGCGCCATCCTCCCAGACTCCAAGAGTGGTCCAAACACGCTTTACAGTAGCCCTTGTGCCAGCCAAACTTTGCTGGCCAATCTTGTGCCGGCCTAACTCCAGGTTAGGAGTGTGCTCTAAGTTGTAGGGGGAAATACAGTGGTTACTCTGGGCAGGATGTAATGAAACCAGTGCCATGAAGACCGATCCAGCCCTACATACAGAAAACTTATTTCTGTAACTCCTGGAATCTTGAGGCACCAGACAGTGACAGGCAGGTGGTCTGTGGCCTTCTGGCTGCCACATAGTTAGAAGCTGTGGCAAGACAGCTTCCCCTCAAGACATTTTTTCTCTCAAATATGCTGGCAGAGCAGAAAAACTGGTTCTACAGGCTGAATTTGTGCTCAGTAATCACTGTGAATGAAGTCATTGAGAGGGGGAAAAAACTCAACCTCCTCCTTTTGCCAAAAAACAAAAACCTGGTTATGGTTTTCAGAAAGCACCCAACTGCCATTTGCCCTCAAAAACAAACAATGAAATAAACCCACACTGAAAAAAAAATGTATCTTCTCTGTTGAGATTTGTTTATGCAGAAGAGGCAGAGAACATCTACCCTTACCTTACTTATATGAAATTCCAGTTTTCTTATGTACCTTTCGACAGAGCGGATTTGCTTTTAAGAGGGAGAAAGAAAAGTGTATGAGAAGTTATTCTTGCGGGTCAAATATCACGTTGGTTGGCAGTGCAGAATTGGTTCTGTTGCATTATCCACACTTCTAAAAACGCCTGTAACCAACCAGTATTGGACTGGGTTTTTAAACACGTCAGCCAAGGACACTGGTATCGAAGTCAGGCAAATGAGTTCCCTTGGGAATGAACTGGGGCACCATAACAAAGAGCCTCATCTTCAGTAACAAGCTACCTAGCTTTCAAAGGTGGGGCACCTGAATCAGGGCCTCAGAATATGGTCTGGAAGGTTGATATCAAAGAAGGTGGCCCTTTTGAATACCTTGGTGCCAGACCATTTGATTGGTTGCACGGAAAAGAGCACAATCCTACATTTCCCAGAGCCTCCAGAAAGCCTTCTTCCCCAATTTGGATGAGAGAATGAGTGCTCCTGCCAGACTGGCCCCCTGCACAATGCTCACTATTGCACAAGGTAACTGGCTACAAGGGTATTGTAAGAACTTCTAATTCTTACTGCAATTGACAGCAGTCAGCAATGACTAAAGAGCTGCATTGCTATGATCATGCTGCAAATAAAATACAATGAAGAATCTGACACTTTCAGCCTCTCACCACTGTTCAGTCTTTTCACAATTAAGAGTGCACTTCTAATCCTAACCTGGAGTTAGGAGTTCCATTGGCTTTTTATTTTTTTTATTTTATTGTTTAAAAAAATGTATTAAAATCTGCTTCTCAATTAATGAGAGAATGAAACCAACTCATTATGGCTGCAGTCCTATCCAAAATTTCAAGTGGACATAGAAGGGCTTACTTCTGAGTAAAAAGGTAAAAGTTTCCCTACGACCGAATGGTCTAGTCGTGAGCGACTGCAGGGGGCGGTGCTCATCTCCGTTTCAAAGCCTGTAGAGCCGGCGTTTTTGTCCGAGGACAAGCTTCCGTGGTCATGTGGTCAGCATGACTCTACGCCAAAGCGCACGGAACACCGTTACCTTCCCACCGAAGTGGTCCCTATTTATCTACTTGCATTTAGATGCTTCCGAACTGCTAGGTTGGCAGGAGCTGGGACAAGCAACGGGAGCTCACTCCATCGCGCAGTCTTGAACTGCCAACCTTCCAGTCAGAAAGCCCAGCAGCAGCGGTTTAACCTGCTGCGCCACCACGTCCCTATTACTTTGGAGTAGATGCACCTAAATGTTGCAGTCTTAGGGCACAATCCTAGCCTCGAGTTACGCCGGCACAGTTAGGCCAGAAAAGTTGGGGGCACAAGGGACACTGTAAAATATGTTCAGACCACTCTCAGAGAGACCAGCACACAGACATGCGCTGTCCTCCCCGACTCTGAGAGTGGTCCAAACGCACTTTACAATACTTAATAAAAAGCCAATGGAAAGTATCGCCTTAAGGGGAATATCCCCTTTTTACCCACAGGAGCAACTCTTTTCCAATATGGTGCCTGATAAATCACACACAGGCAGCATCTAAAAACCAAGGATGTACACTTCTTGTTCCAGAACTATTGTTTTTACCCATATGCAAATTAAATGGATTACTTCATCAGAACGGTCTTAGATCTGAGTACAGTCCTTGTCACAATTCCCTTTTCATTTGTTTCTCACAAAGAAATCCCGAATTGTACAGACACTCACAGACTGTGTGAATCACGCATATTAAATCAACACATGCAGATTTGCATAATGTATTCCAGATACAGAACGCATGAATTGCTGCAGAACGCAAGAGCACCCTGCTCCCCAAAGACCACCCACTTTTCCACTAGACTTTTGCAATATGTTTAAGCACTCCATGAAAAAGGTCACGAAAAGAAGAAAAGGTTAGTGTCCTTAAGGTTCATATTATGTGACATTTCTAAATGTATAATTTGACCCTGTGTGCTTGCTTTTTTCCCCAACTGAAATAGCAGTTGCAGCAGGACTCAATCAGGATCTGCACAACAGTGGAAGCAAAGGACTGAGAAATTCAGGATGCAATTCTAACCTGAAGATAGGCTGGCGTAGTTAGGCCAGCAAAGTTTGGCCAGCACAAGGGCCACCGTGAAGTATGTTTGGACCACTAAGAGTTAGGTTCGGCTCTCAGTTTCTATCCCATTCTCTCCCTCCCCCCCCCCCCGATACCTTGCAACTGCTATTTAAGTTAGAAAAAGCAAGCACATAGCACCAAATGATGCTAATAGCGAGATCTTCCATGGTAGCCTTGCTCCACATGCTTTCACTCAACAGAGCTAGATTGATGAACATGCAGAACAGTAACATTCTCTGTTGTGGTCCCTGGAGATGGAATGCCCTGCCACAGAGGGGACAGGAGGCCACCACTGTCAACACTGGGGAATGTATTTAAAAACCAATTTGTTCCACTAGACATTTGGGCACCAAGGAATAAGAGGTGAGCTGCAGCTGGAAGTCCCATTTCGGTCTTAATATTTTTATTCTTGTTAAAATCTGTTTTAATTCTTGTTTAATGTCATCACTCATCTTGGGTCCAAACAAAGTGAAAGAAGAGATATAAAAGCATAATACAGTATATACATTTAGAGCGCAATCCTATCCTGGAGTTAGGCCGCCACAGTTTGGCACAGTCTGCACAGGTCAGCACAAGGAACCCCATAAATTATGTTTAGGTCACTCTAGGAATCAGAGATGCCAGCACACAGACGTGCTCCATCCTCCCTGAGAGTGGTCCCAATACACTTTACAGAGTCCCTTCTGCTGGCCAAACTTTGTCGGCCTAATTGTGCTTGCCTAAGTCCAAGTAAGAATCGGGCTCTCCATGTTGGTATGCAAGTTGACCCTAAATTTATTACAGTTCTTTAACTTGTTGTACAAGATCTACAAGCCAGTTTCTTACCTTATCCAAATCATAGTAGAAAGCCTGAAAACAGAAATGTGCCAAATTTAGTAAAGTTTAGTTACATTGTTTCCATGTATAGCCCCTATGCAACTGAGGGCACAATCCTGACCTGAAGTTAGGCCAGTACAAATCCCTTGTGCCAACCCAGGAGTGTCACAAATGCACCGTAAAGTGTTTTGGATCAATCTCAGAGCAGGGAAGACAGCACATATCCATGCGCCAGCCTCCCTGACTCTGACAGCACCATCCTACCTGGTGCTTAGCACTGACACAATATAGTTACGTCAGCGCTAAGGCCTTAGCGCCCGTGCAGTGCCTCCCTTGCATTGGCCGAAGCCGGCTGGTGCAAGAGAGGCGCGCTGACAGCGCGCCCCAGAGATTGCAGGGAGGCAGGGGTGGGACATGGGTGGGCTTTGGCCATAAGGTCATAACCTAGGCCTGTTCAAAAGGCCGCGCGGCCCCAATTCGGGCCAACGGTCTCCTTGGATCTGCGCCTGCTCTTTCTCAGGTGCAGATCCGAGGAACGCTTAGTGGCGGTGGGAGCCTCCCCTACAGTAAAGGAGCGCGCTCTCCCTTGCTGCAGGGAGGCTCCAGCCTCCCAGACCCAGCGTTGGATACGGCGCTGGCCGGCCAGCCTTGCCATTCCAGCGCTGAGTAGGATTGCACTCCGAGAATGGTGCAAACACGCTTTACGTTTTTAGTTGTGCAGGCCTAAGTCCAGGTCAGGATTGCATGCTCAGAATACTCAAACACTACTTGGTTATATACCAAATCTTGGCACTATATGGCTTGTATGATTGCACATATTCAGAATCAAAGCTGAATACAGTTAAACACAGAAGTCCCACCGATTTCAACACAAGAAGTGGAAACGTAAGCTTACCTCCCCCACTGAAATAAACAGAACCTTTTTAAGTGCATCCCAGAGTCTACCAACTACTCATTAAACTTGGTTAGAGAAATAAAAAGCTTCTTACCAGCCTAGAGCTTTTCCTTGTATCTTTGTGGCATTCTGACAAGTAGTCCAACTCCGCCTGATGCATTTCCAGGTACTCACTAGAAGAAAAGGAGATTAATCCAACGTAAACATTAGGCTGCATCCAAGGGAGAGTTCTAGCATAATCATAAGCATGCATACTCTGAAGGCAGCAGAGCCGTTCCCGGCTCTCAGTGTGCCCAAGGGCGGGGCAACAGCATCCCCAGTGGTGCTTGCCATTAGCCTGTGCAAGAGTCATTGAACTTGGGTAGTATAGGCCACTAGGGCTGCAGCTTCACTACACTGGAAAGATTGGGACATGCTCATTCTTCCATAACTACTGCTTCATTGTGGCAGCCAGGAATGGCAATAGGGAACAACACACACACACACACACCCCACTTTCCATTCATTTTTAATGGGTGTGATTTGAACTGATCTTCATAGCTTTCCTAAGGATTTGCAAGACCTTTATCTTTCAGCTGGAATGGGAGAAAAGAGATACTGGAAGAGATTATCCTCTGGCAGCTCAAAAGATGAAAGTTGCAAAAAATGGAAAACTTCATGGGGGGGGGGGGGAAGCTTGACGTTCCCTTTCTACCTTGCTATGAAGCCTGATCCTGCATGGTTCTGTTCCCTTAGCTCCTGTTGGGCTCTGTGGGACCAAAGCAGTTCAAGGAACAGCTACAGATTCCAACTTTGTGCAATTTCCCAGAGGGCAAACCTTGTAGGTTCACATTCCTCCAACTCTGCAAGCTAATTCAGACCAGACATAAATAACTCAATTTTCTTCTCTTGTATTTAAAAAGGATGTTGTCAGTGATGCTTTACAAGATGCAGAACCTAAACAAGTCACTGTGTTTATGTTAAGCAGCCTGTTCCTTTTCAAAATGACTTTTGGGGGTATTTTTTTTTCCTAACCATTGCAAGAGAGACCCACTCGAGACATATCATTCCTCCAAAATCCAGGACTTGATGACTTGCCAGTAAGACAGTGCTGTACAGTGGTCCCCAAGCCTATCTGAAATGTTTTTGTAAGCTCCTAAGAAGCAGCATCCTGGAGACTTGCTGAAAAAGATTTGGTTACCATAAAGCTCTAAGCCAGTGGTTCCCAAACACCAAAAGTGTTAACAGTTTGAATTTTCAAGTGAGAGTTTTCTTTAAATTTTGTTTTCAGATCAGTGCTTTTATATAATATTTTGTCCTAATCTGACAGGGATGTTTCATGGTTGTGCAATTGTTGCAGTCCCAGAATGCTAGTTTGCATTCGAGGAGTGTCATTGTATTACATCACAATGATGGCACTTCCTGCTTGATAATGTCACTTCCAGTTATGACATTTCCAACAACACTTCTGTTGTTAAGGGGTCTGCAAAGACCTTCCTCTTCCACAAGATTTTAAGATTCAGCTGCTTGTTTCTTATGATGCAGTTTTTTTATTTACTCCCTTAATCTTATTATGTTATCTTGTTAGCCACCTTGAGACAATTTGGTCCTGAAAAGCAGGGTAAAAATGTCTTTAAAATGCATATAGTAGAAAGCATGGGAAATGAGGGGTGGAGATAAATTGAGGGATACTTACTGTAACCCATTCTTCAAAGCCTCAAAGACTTTCTTCACTTGCTGTGGCTTTGGGTCCCATATGACTGCCCCTTTCTGGAGGGAGGGATACATTTTGGCAGACTTCACTGACATTTTGGACCTTGTAGAGCCTTTGCTAAGAGACATTCTGTAAAGCCAGCAACAAAAAGAAAACTGAACAAGAACATGAAGCAAGTTTGAATCATCCCCCCCCCCTCGATCCATCATCAACCGATTAGGAAATACTAGTCAAATTCCAAAACGTGATCCTCTGAAAACTTCTGAGAGCGCAAACCTAACCTGGAGTTAGGCGGCACGGTTAGGCCAGCAAAATTTGGCCGCCACAAGGGCCACCATAAAATAGGTTTGGACCACATTTCAGAAAGGCCAGCACACAGATGTGTGCCATCCTCCCTGACTCAGAGAGTGGTCCAAACGCACTTTATGGTGGCCCTTGTTCCGGCCAAACTTTGCTGGCCTAACTCCACTGGCCTAACTCCAGGTTAGGATTGAGGTCTGAATATGTATCAAGCCTAAGACTACAAACTTATACACACTTTCTTGGAAGTAAGCCCAACTAAGCACAGCAGGACTTGTCTCTGAGTAGATATGCTTAGGATTGTGCCATCAGTCCTACTAAGTTCAAAGGACTTACGGGGCGCAATCCTAAACCAGAGTTAGGCTGGCACAAGTTAGGTCAGCAAAGTTTGGCTGGCGTAAGGGCCACCATAAAGCATGTCTGGACCATTCTTGGAGTCAGGAAGGATGGCTCACATCTGTGTGCTAGCTTCTCTAACTCAGAGAGTGGTCCAAACATACTTGACAGTGTCCCTTATGCTAGCCAAATTTTGCTGGCATAACTGTTGCAGCCTAACTCCAGGTTAGGATTGCACCCACACTCAAGTAAGCCTGTACAGAATTGCAACCTATTGGCACAACTGCTTGTTATCTTGGCAATTATATGATGACAGTTAAACACACACATACCCCTCTCCCCCACCTAACTTACCCTTTGAGACGTAAGGAAAATCAGCAGGTGTAACCCTTCCCATTTTGGCCAATTGCCCTGTGCAAATCTAAGCACTCCTCCTGTTAACCAAATGACCCCTGGTGAGTGTCTCCAAGCTGCCACATTACAGGGTCTCCACATTTGCCTCATAATGTATAGTTATGTCCAGTTGCATAGCTAAGGCATCTGCTACCTGCAGTCAAAGAAGATTTTTAGCGCCACCCCCCCCTCCCGCGATGAAATCAAGTTTAATTAAGCAAAGAAAAAGTATTCTTGCTAATTGACCATACAGATCTGCCAACATGGTTTGTTTCATTGCATTCAATGATATATAACATGATGGTATTATTCATACATACCATGTTTTTCACAATTTCATCCACTAGTGTCAAGCTCAGCTTGTTGCCCCCCTAAAGCTTGTTGCCTGGTGCAATTGCACCCCCTGAGCTACACCACTGGTTCTGAGTAAAGGTGCTTGAGGTTACTGTTTAAAGGCATAAACCTTAAGCACCTTTACTCAGAAGCAGATCCACATTGAATCAATACAGCTTCCAAACAAAGCCTAAAGGTCAGGTGAAATTAATACTGCAATTCTACACATATAATCGTTGGTCTCTTGAAATTGGGAGGAGGAGCTTGCAATCATGAGGAAGGCAGAGCTGGCCCAAGACACCTGAGGAAGCATGCCGAATGCTGCCCCTCAGCCAATGAGGTGCCAGTCGCTACTCTTTCCACTCTCCAATGTTCTAACTTAGTTCTCTCCTCTCCTCCCCCTCCCCCATTTCTTCTTCCTGTCTGTCCCCATCTTCCTTTTCTAATCTAGGGAGCAGAAGAGCAGTGGAGGCAAGTAGGCAGACAAAGATGGTGCACCCCAGCAATCTGCTGTCTGTGGAAACTGCTTCAGTTGACCTCATGGATGGACAGTTCTACCTATAACCAGGACTGGCCTTAAGCCAATGTGACCAATGTTGTCACATGGGCTCCGCACTTTGAGAGGACCCCCACCAGTGCAGTGAGCAGATTGCCTGCTGCTGCAGACAGGGTCTCTATGGGCTGTAGACCAGTGGGGAGAGCAGAACAGCTTTACCTTGGGCCCTCCCACCTCCAAATGGGCCTCCTGGAAGTAGTTGGTGGTGATGTCATCTTGTCACCAACAACTACTTCCAGGTGCCACACGCAGCACCAAAAGTGTGTTTCTTGGTGTGTGTGTGTGTGCGTGCTCCCACAGAGATGGTGAGGAGTCCCACGGGAATTCCCTGCATTGAGCCCCCACCACTTCTAGAGCTGGCCCCGCCTATAACAGTCTCACAGAAGAGGAAATTGGGGCAGGCACAGAGTTGCTCACTTCTACAGCAACAAGCTGCACTAACCAACTACATTCCTCAAGAAATGTGTGGAATAGGGAAGAGAGACTCTTACAAAGCATATCTGTGTATTATTTACAGTAAATAAGGAATGAAGGCTTCAAAATCCAAAAATGGCACTAGTACAGTAGGCACCCTTCCTAAGGAATGAGCCTCACTGGATGCTAGTGGAACTTCTGTATAAATACGTTTAAGACAGCGGTTCTCAAACATTTTAGCACCAGGGCCTACTTTTTAGAATGACAATCTGTCTGGGACCCATCGGTAGTGATGTCATGGCCAGAAGTGCCGTCATTGTGACACCAGAGCCTGCAGCAATAGGTTGGGTTATTTCTCAGCCATTTTCCAATAGCAAAGTGAATCAGAAAGAAAAAAAGCCTATTTACAACCTTGTCACAAGCAAAACAACCACACAGTCCTCCCCCTTTCCAGCATCCCATCTTCCCATATTTTCAACATGGCTGTTCTATTAGATTCACAACCCACCTGAAATTGGCTCGGGACCCACTGGTGGGTCCTGGCACACAGTTTGGGAACCACTGCATTTAGAATGAGATATATCACTGAAGTATTCACTCCCTGGTGCATAGAGGCATCTGGGATGACAGCCTTACCTGCCTTGATATTTGCCTAATTTGACCACAGCCCTGAGACTGTACATACTGCTGTATGCAAAACAAACCTTTTCACAGATGTCAAAGGTTGGGCCTTGAGGCATACCAGTAACCATGAAAAGTAACCAGCAGCCAGTTGTCAGGGCAAGAGAAACCTCTCCCAGCCTTGAGCCAAATTCAGAGTCAGTACGGCACAGTTGCCAAGAGCTTCCAGTGCAAAAGAGACTTCCCTGTTTCAACTTTCACCTCTGCCGTGGAAGCACTCAATTGTCTTAGGCAAGCCACTCCTCCTTCACTCGCAATATGGTTAAAACAAAAAACTTACATTGCAGGATAAGGACAGCAATACTTATGAGGTGGTGCTCAGAAAACAGGATACAAATGCTACCTGTAATTCTCCATACAACCAGGCTCTCTGTCACCAAGACCTTAACTCCCATGAGGCATATCATGCTACCATTCCCACTGTAGTCTTAGTTGTTACCTTAAGGCAATGGTTTTCAAACCGGGGTGTCATGACACCCCAGCCTGAAAAGCACTGCCTAGGTCACTTTAAGGGAAGGGGAATTACAGCAACACAATCGCATTGCTGCAGGGAATAGACCAGGGCTGGGGGGGATTTTCCAGTGCCTGCCCCAGTGACATTTTGGGTTGGGGAGCACCGCAGACCCCTCTGCATTTAAAAAGTAAAAAAAAAAACCTATGGCAACCCACGTCCGGTTTTGTGATTGCAACCAGGGAGTGGGTCATGATCTTTTGACATTGTTGAGGGTGCCATGCAGAAGGGTCCACAGGGCTCCCCAACCCAAAAGGACACTGGGGCAGGCACTGGTAAGTCCCCCAGCCCTGGTCTATGCCCTGCAGAAATGCAATCGTGGCGATCACATCGCTGCCATTCCCCGTCCCTGCAAGCACCGACACTGGTTCTTAAACCAGTTCGAGAACCACTGCCCTAAGGCAACCTGTGGTGGCTTACTTACAAACGAAACACGCCACTGTGGCATAAAGATAAATGAAACAAAACAATCCAGGCAAATTATGAGGCAGCAAATATTTGGGAGCCTTAAAGAGGAAAGATAGTCCAAAGCCATCTACTGGTATCCTGGTAGATGGTAGTCCAAAGCCATCTACTGGTTCCTGGTATCATCCAGAATTTGCATTTTAAGTTTTTCCTACAGGACACTAAGCAGTTAATTCAGCCACATTGGCTCTCACTAGCAAAGAGTACATCAGCGACTCAACTTCAAGCACATTTGTTTTCATTGATAGTTTCTTTGGAGTACATAAGAAGAGCCCTGCTGGATCAGGCCAAAGGCCCATCTAGTCCAGCTTCCTGTATCTCACAGCAGCCCACCAGGTGCCCCAGGGAGGCATGAGACAACAAGATGCTTGCATCCTGTTGCCACTCCCTTGCACCCGGTACTCTGAAGTAGCCTACTACTAATGTAAGGAGGTTGCACAATCCATCATGGCCTATAGCCCACGATGGACTTTTCTTCCAGAAATCCGTCCAATCCCCTCTTAAAGGCGTCTAGGCCAGATCCCATCACCACCTCCTGTGGCAAAGAGTTCCACAGATTAACTACCTGCTGGGTAAAAACGTACTTCCTTTTATGTTTTAACTCTCCCAACCCGCAGTTTTAGTGGAGTAAGTGCAGCTATGACTGAGGAATACCAAGACTGCATGGGCTCAGCACAGGGCACTCAAAGGGGTGCCATGCAGCATCTTCTTACCAGCTCACCAAGTTGAGATTGCACAAAGTATCATGCGATAGTCCGCCGTGGCATCTCTTCACAGCAGCACTCAAGGTGCCACAGCAGCGGTAAGTTTGGGAACTGCTAACATAGGGGTTAAAAGATAAAGATAGGAAGTGCCCAGCTCAACCTCTCATCTCTTCCATGAGTCCACAAGCACAATCTAGCACAGCTCAAGCCATTCTTGCTCAGTGCCCCGTCTACAATTTGATGAATCACAGGGGTAACCCTCCTGGGAGGGCTCTTGTAAGGATTATGGTCAGTGGCTGTGAAGTATGGCATATTTTGAATACCGTTATTACAGTGTTTATCCCATCCTTCCTCCAAGAAATTCAGGGTGGCTTTGCCCTGAACTATCCTCACAGTAACTTTGAGTGATCAGGTAGGCTGAGAGTAGCTGGTCCATAATCACCAGATACACTGCACAGAAACTCAAATTCAGATCTCTTAGCTCTGGTCCTACACACAAACTACTACACCACACTGGCTCTCTCATTCAAAAACAATATCGCTCACACTTACTTGGGAGTAAATCTCACTGAAATCAGTACTGCCTACTTGCAGCTAACCACAAGTGGATTAGGTTTTGAAAGTACTGGGCAGTAACACAGGCATTTTCTTCTTAGAGGATTTAAAACTTGCTTAACCACCTAGAGTTTTCACTTTAAGCAAGAACAAAAAAAGAAGCCCACTCCACTTTCCTTCTCTCACTCTTTGTATTACTTAGCCATCCTACTATTGTCTTCAAAAGATCAAAAAGCAAGATCTTTAAACTTTTGCCCTCCCTGCTAGATCAACTTACTTTTTTCCCCTTTTAAACACAGGACAGAACAAGCTACATTAATTTAAAAGCCATACAAAGTCCCACTTGGATTAAAAGACAAAATCCAGCAAACAATCTTTCCAGCACAGCACTCCCTATGCAAACACAAAGAACAATTGCGCTACTGAATATTGCTTACCTAGAGCAAGATGAGTAAAAGCAATTCCAGGATGTCTTTGAAGGCCGTCTCTTTCTGACAGATTCCTGGCTAGATTCCTCCTTCTCCCTTTTTTTCCTATTATCTATTCCTGGAAGGCTTGCTTACTTGTACTTGGCTTTCTAAACTCCCTCCTTTAACCATGCATTGACTTTTCATGCGTATTCTTCCCTCCTTAAAAGCAATCTGACCTCCCCATTCCAATCAACCCTATTTCTACCCCAAAGCAAATGCTGCAGAAAGCACACCTGGCTAAAATGATGAACTTTTGCAAGGGTGGTGCTTTGCAGCCCAAGCCTATCCATGTTAACCCAGAAGCAAATCAATTTATTTCAATGGCACTTTCTTCCAAGTAAGTACATTCAGGCTTGCAGCCCCAGCTATATAGTACAACTGAAATATACAGGCATGGCCTGGTATCCACCAGGGTTCTGTTCTGGACCCCACTGTGGATACCTGAAACCATGGATTTTTAAAACTAGGGGAATACCAGTGGGTTTGCTGCAACAGGTTAAAAAAAAGATTTGTTTACTATTCCCCTATCTTTTTAATAGGCTTCCCAGTATCCATAGTAACAGTGGATAACTGAAACATGGATACCGAATCAGTGGATACCGAATCAGTGGATACCGGAGCATGCCTGTACCTACAATTGGCCATGTCCAGGAATGAGTAAGAGTTAATTATCACCAAGAGTATTTAAAAACAATGTTTTTTCCCTTTAGCTAGCTGGGCAAGAGGCACTTTTTCAAGTGGTGTCCCTCTTACATTGAACAGGGGGAGAGTAACTGTCCTTCTTCACCCCAGCACTGTGTCTTTTCTAGTGGCTGTTGCTGGTGGTGTTCTGCATTTTTTAAGATTGTGATCCCTTTTGGGATAGGGAGCCATTTAACCTTGTAATTATTTTTTGCCTGTAAACTGCTTTATGAACTTTTGCTGAAAAGCAGTACATAAATACAACTGATTGATTGATTTTGTGATTTGAAAGTCAGAAAGCAGCGTTATGTGTTTTTATTATAAGTCCTCATTCTTATTAATTTTAAATGCTTTTAAAGTGTACGAGGTAGATGACAAGAGTGTCACCAGGTACAGCCACAGTATTATTGCTTATTGGAGAAGTAATCTATTCTAATTGCTGGAAAATAGCTTAAACACTAAATGTGGTGTTTTGTGTTTTGATGTGAATATTTTAACACCAAAAGTGTGGCATTCTTCTGGTTTTTAAAATATATTTAAAACAAAAAAATGCACCCCAATTATCACTGTTCCACCAGATTTCTGATATTCCTACCCTATTTATATTCTCTTCTATTACCAGGCATTCTAATGTACTAATCTCATTTTAGCATTAAAAACAACAAGCTATATATTTTGTCTCTCTATGTATGCCATCTCTGCTATGCAACCTTTGATTCTGCACATTGTCAGAATTGAGGCACAGAATGGTTACATATTTATTCCACTGTAGAACTCCAGGCAATGTGCAGGGTGTTCTCATATCAGACGGCCAGTCACGTTAGAAGAACCAGACTTGCTCAGCCTCAAGAAGGGCATGTACCGCATGCCCTCGAACTCTCTTCTTATGTTCTTATATAAAAGGAAATACTTTTTTACACAGTGGGTAATCAATCTGTTGAACTCCTCGCCACAGGAGGTGGTGATGGCATCTGGCCTAAGGTGCCTTTAAAGGGATTGAATGGATTTCTGGAGGAAACATCCATTGTGGGCTATAGGCAGTGATGGATGGTGCAACCTCCTTACATTAGAAGTAGGCTACCTCAGAATGTCAGGTGCAAAGGAGTGGCAACAGGATGCAGGCATCTTGTTGTCTCGTGTGCTTCCTGAGGCATCTGGTGGGCCACAGTGAGATACAGGAAGCTGGACTAGATGGTCCTTTGGCCTGATCCATCAGGGCTCTTCTTATGTCTACTATACTAAACTATTATGTATCTAAACTGTACTAAACTATTAAACGATCTTCTTATGTATACTAAACTATACTCTGAACATTTGGATAATTTCCCCCTTAGGGCAAAACTAGATGAATTTTTGATTCATGCACATGACTGTGTGGAAGTATCCTGCAAGGAGTTCAAGATGTATTGAATTTGACATTCTTACAACAAACCATGTCTAAAACTGATGTAGAAATCATAAATAATAATAATAATAGCATTGCTTTCTGGAAGAACTGAAGCCTAATTCTCTTGCAAACCAACCTGCTGTTCTAGTTAAATGGTACTTGAATGTTGCAATTCCCCCCCCCCCAGTACATAAAGACCTGATTGTTTTTTGGGTTTTTTCTTCTTCAAAATGCTTTACAGCTGAAAGTAACTGAATAACCTTCAGGGAAATGTAAACTCACTTCTTTAGAGCATTCTTACCCTGCTGGAGGTGCCTTGGTCCTAGAAACAGCTGTTGGACTCCTTTCCCTGGTCCCATCTTTCCCTGAAAGAACTCCCACCATGAACTTCAACTCCAATCTGTTTATTCAATTTACTGCTTGATTTCTTTTTCCCCTTTGCAGGGCTATGTCTACCAGCAAATCACTTAAATGCCTTGTTGGCAGTTGGATAGTGTAATATTGTACAGGTTTTGAAAGGGGAGGGGCTTAACTTAGCAGCCGAGCTCCTGCAAGGCATTCTGGGTTCAGTCTCTAGCATCTTCAAGTACAGCTGGTGCCTTGGAGAGTTCAGCTGCTGCCAGTCCGCATACTGGGCTAGATGAACCAATGGGGTGGCCCAGAAGAAGGCAGCTTCAAAGCGGTCTAGTGGAAGCTCATGTATCAAAGATACGATATCTTTGGGTATGAACAATATCTTTACTGAGTCCAATCCCTCTTCACTGTCTTCTGCAGGGCTACCAGCACAATCCTAACCTACCTGTAGGCCGGCACAAGTCCCTTGTGCCAGCCTATAACTGTCGCAAGCATGTCCAGCCTGCTTTGTGTAGAGAGCCTGCACAGAAGAAGGAGTGAGATCGCTGTGTTCTGGTCTTGTAGCCTGGTCTGTCTGGCCTTACAGCCTTGGCGGGGACAGTCTATCCAGGCTTGTCCCTACTTGGCTACTTGTCCAACAAAGTGGGGAGCAAGAAAGGGGCAAGCCTGCTAAACACTACTTCCCTAGGTCAGCTTGCATTCCCTTCTTGGGTGTCCCCTCTAGTCTGTGACAGGCTCCCAAAGAGTAATGGTTGCTGCAGCTGCAACAGATGTGTTATGTTTGGGTGGAAGCCCTGTTAAATGGTGCCCATAAGCAACACACTTCCCCGTCCCACTCCACCCAACTGCCTGGAGCCGTTCTGAAAATGCAAGCCAAAATTGTTTTTAAGAGCGCAATCCTAACCTGGAATGTGGCCAGCACAGTGAGGCCAGCAAACGTTGACTGGCACAAGGGCCACTGTAAAGCGTGTTTGGACCACTCTTGGGAGTCAGGGAGGATGGCCAGCACATGTCTGGCCTTTGCTGGCCTAACTGTGCTGGCCTTATTCCAGGTTAGGATTGCACCCTAAATTAAAGGAGTTTGTCCAGTACGTGAGAAGATGGGTGAATATTTGGGTAAGTGCTCGTGGGCTGTGCTCTCTCTCTCTCTCTCTCTCTCTCTCTCTCTCTCTCTCTCTCTCTC
>JAJKFI010000013.1:4654771-4668348 GCA_029204185.1 Lerista edwardsae
CTCTCTCTCTCTCTCTCTCTCTCTCTCTCTCTCTCTCTCTCTCTCTCTCATAAAAAGAAGGGGGAGGAACAAAATTTCCCTTATTATCTCTGCAGTGACTTTCACATGGGATGATGACTGTATCGCTTGAGTGTTTTCAGGTCTGGTACAAAATGTGTCAACAGGACCGGCTTGACGGCATTAACAATACATGCAGTTTGTCATCCCAAGAGTTTAACAGACTGACGTTGCAAACTTGTGAACAACACTTCCTTGGTATTAAACTGTGAGCCTGAATCCTTCTGAGTAATCAGGCATCGGGCTGAGCTGTGAGTCTGAAAGACCCAACCTCCTTATTTCAGAAGAGGCTCAATACTTGCAAGGGTTCTGTTTCTTCCATTGGAATAAGGAATGATGGGAGATGGCCAAAAACAGCAGCCTCGTGTTTCCTGCTCCTTTCCTCCTCCCATACTAACACACTGAGTACTACAAAAAGCTCAGCGTGACATCACCGTTCTGCAAGTTAAACTCAGCCGTGAATGAAGTGGAGAGAGCAGAGAAACTCACAGCACAGGGAAGGCACATCAGTGCTTTTATAGTACTAGGTCTTACCGGGGGAGCAATCCTAACCTGGAGTTAGGCCGGCACAGTTAGACCAGCAAAGTTTAGCTGGCACAAGGGCCATCATAAAACATGTTTGGATCACTCTCAGAGTGGGGAGGATGGCGCACGTCTGGGTGCTGGCCTCTCTGACTCCAAGAGGGGTCCAAAATACTTTACGGTGTCCCTTGTTCGTTGACCTAACTTTGTTGACCTAACTGTGCCAGCCTAACTCCAGGTTAGGATTGCACCCTGGGTGAAGTTGAGGAGGAAATGCAGGATTGCTGTTTTGGCGGGCAGCCACACGTCTGCTCTTCTGCCTCTTTCCTTCCACAGTAAGCACCTGAAAGGGGCTTCAAGCATTGATGCATGAAAAGCAGCAAAAGGGTCACTATATGATTGGAGGGCAAATTATCCCACTGTCACATTTTAGGCAACGTTTGAGTCAGTCCTTATCAGTGGAGTGTTCTGCCCCCAGGGGTGGTGATACCCCCCTACTGCCCTTCATCCCCTTACCATGCCAAGCAAAAACAGAGCCAGGTGGCACAGCCCTCTGGAAGTCGTTAGGCAATGATAAGATGGCATCAGTGCACCATCACACTACTGCCAATTGCTTCTAGGGGGTGGCAATTTCCAGCTGTTCAGAAGTCAAGGTGGGCACATCCATCAACTGCTAAATGGCATAGAGCTCCTCCTGGCTTGGCGTGTGGCCAGTTCACCCCAGCCACACACACCCAACAACATCATTGGTACCCAGTGGCATAGCTAGGTCATTTTGCATCCGGGGCTCACAAATTTTTGACATCCCCCCCCCCAACAAAATTTGTGGACTCATCATGCATGCCGACAGGCTGTATGCTTGACACCCCTGCATAAGACACTTGTATTTTGGGTTGTGTGTGTGTGTTTCTTGGCCATAACCTTTGCTAGAATAAAGGTATTACACTCCAGACTTTTTCATTGAATTCCTGGTGAAATTCCACATCCAATGGTATACAGCATGATGGTATTATTCCTTAAAACCACGATTTTTAAAACTGTGATTTTTACAAAAGAAGTTTTGGTTTTTTTGTTCTTTGGCCATACCTTTTGCTAGAATAGAGATATTACACTCCGTTTTTTTCCATTAAATTTCAAGTGAAATTCCTCATTCAACGGTATACAGCATGACATTAGTATTCTGTAAATTCACGATTTTTGAAATTTGGGGTTCAGTGGTAATACCCCCCTTGAGGATGGCACCTGGGGCGCTGCCCCCACCCCATAGGTAGCTACGCCACTGTTGATACCTATGTTTCTAGCCAGCCCACTGGGTGACTTTTTTTGTTTATGGTTAAAAACGTCTATGTACGTTTGCATGGCTTTACATAAGAACATAAGAACATAAGAAGAGCCCTGCTGGATCAGGCCAAAGGCCCATCTAGTCCAGCTTCCTGTATCTCACAGCAGCCCACCAGGTGCCCCAGGGAGGCATGAGACAACAAGATGCTTACTCTGCACCCGGTACTCTGAAGTAGCCTACTACTAATGTAAGGAGGTTGCACAATCCATCATGGCCTATAGCCCACGATGGACTTTTCTTCCAGAAATCCATCCAATCCCCTCTTAAAGGCATCTAGACCAGATGCCATCACCACCTCCTGTGGCAAAGAGTTCCACAGACTAACCACCCGCTGGTTAAAAAAGTACTTCCTTTTATCTGTTTCCACTCTCCCAACCCTCAGTTTTAGCGGATGCCCCCTGGTTCTGGTGTTTTGAGAGAGGGAAAAGAACATCCCTCTATCAACTCTATCCCTTCCGTGCATTATTTTGTACGTCTCAATCATGTCCCCTCTCAGGCGCCTTTTTTCTAGACTGAAGAGCCCCAAAATCTGCAGTCTTTCTTCATAAGGGGGGTGCCCCAGCCCCGTAATAATTTTTGTTGCTCTCTTCTGCACCTTTTCCAGCTCCACTATGTCCTTTTTGAGGTGTGGCGACCAGAACTGTACACAATATTCCAGGTGTGGCCTTACCATCGATTTGTACAATTTACATTTTTCCTTAGAGGGCAATAGCTTCAGGATGGGGATTGCCATCAAAAAATGGCATGGGAAGATGCCCACTCCCCCAGCAGTCCCAATTCAAATGCATGGGGGAGGACTCACAGCTGCCGCTTAATTGGTGTTTTGTTTTTTTAAAAACAGGCAATTTGACCATTGCAGTTCAATGTCTTCTCTGGTTTCAACAAGAGGACGAATGGAAGGTGGGCATGAATGTGTTGTTGATTGTCATTGCAACTTACGCTAACTTTCGGCTGTGTGCGTTGCTGAATCCAGCAAAGGAGCAGCTCCTGCTGATTCTTCCCCCACCAGAAGGGGAGACAAATGTTAGTTTCACGGACATGATTCCTGGTTAGCAGGTCTGAGGCTTCTAGAAATAAAAGGAAAAAAACAAAATGTGTCAAGCATGAGGCCAGCAGTGCAGAAAACACACAGCTGCATTCCCAGAATGAGAGCCTGTGAATATATAAAAGCTGCCTTATACTGCGTGAGAAAATTGGTCCATCTAGTTCAGTAAGAACATAAGAAGAGCCCTGCTGGATCAGGCCAAAGGCCCATTTAGTCCAGCTCCCTGTATCTCACAGTGGCCCACCAGATGCCTCAGGGAGCACACGAGACAACAAGATACCTGCATCCTGTGGCCACTCCCTTGCACCTCGCATTAATAATAATAATACGTTTATTTATATACCGCCTTTCTTAAGATCACTAGATTTCTCTAATGATTGAACTCAAGGCGGTTTACATAGGCAGACTTTCTCACAAACCCGAAGGTTTTTACAATTTACAGAATGTTCTGTCTTCCAAGAACAACACTCCTACAGATCTTTCTTTCTGGATTTAGCCTTCTTTCTTTAGCCACCCGTCTGTCGTCTGCTGGCTGATGAGGCTTCCCTGCTGCCACCAGAGATGCAGCTGATTTCAGCACACTCCTCCTCCCACAAGGCAGCTGAAACTCAGCTTTTAATCAGCCGCAGTTTCCAAGGTCTGCTGCTCGCAGAGACTTCCGGCAGTCCCGAGCTCACGACCTTGAGATCTTCAGGTGTTATCTTCGGGCAAACGGAGGCATTAACCCTCTCGGCTAAATCTTCTTGGCTAAATCTTATGTTAAGAACATAAGAACATAAGAAGAGCCCCACTGGATCAGGCCAAAGGCCCATCTAGTCCAGCTTCCTGTATCTCACAGTGGCCCACCAGAGAGGCAAGAGACAACAAGATGCTTGCATCCTGTTGCCACTCCCTTGCACCCGGTACTCTGAAGTAGCCTACTACTAATGTAAGGAGGTTGCACAATCCATCATGGCCTATAGCCCACAATGGACTCTTCTTCCAGAAATCCGTCCAATCCGCTCTTAAAGGCATCTAGATCAGATGCCATCACCACCTCCTGTGGCAAAGAGTTCCACAGATTAACTACCCGCTGGTTTAAAAAGTACTTCTTTTTATCTGTTTTCACTCTCCCAACCCTCAGTTTTAGCGGATGCCCCCTGGTTTGGGTGTTTTGAGAGAGGGAAAAGAACATCCCTCTATCGACTCTATCCCTTCCGTGCATTATTTTGTATGTCTCAATCATGTCCCCCGCTCAGGCGCCTTTTTTCTAGGCTGAAGAGCCCCAAACGCTGCAGTCTTTCTTCATAAGGGAAGGCCCCAGCCCCGTAATCATTGTTGTTGCTCTCTTCTGCACCTTTTCCAGCTCCACTATGTCCCATGATGGACTTTTCCTCCAGAAATCTGTCCAATCCCCTTTTAAACGCACCTAAGCAAGACACCATCACCAATTCCTGTGGCAATAAGTTCCACAGATAAATTACTCTCTGGTAAAAAAGAAAAAGTATTTCATTTTATCCATTCAAACTCTCCCAACACTCAATTTTGTCCTCTGGTTCAGGTATTGTAAGAGAAGGAAAAGAACACCCCTCTATCTACTCTATCCATCCCATACATAATTTTGTACATCTCAATCATGTCCCCCCTCAGGCGCCTTCTTTCTAGACTGAAGAGTCCCAAACACTGCAGTCTTTCCTCATAAAGGAGGTGTCCCAGCCCAGTAATCGTTTTCGTCACTCTTTTCTGCACCTTTTCTAGCTCCACTATGTCCTTTTTGAGATGCGGCGACCAGAACTGTACGCAATACTCCAGATGTGGACTTACCATCGATTTGTACAATGGCATAATAATATTGGCCATGTTATTCTCAACCCCTTTAATTACCCCAATCTCTTCCAAGACAGGAAATCTAAGCGTTGGGAGTCTCTCTCCACACAGTCTCTGCGTTATCTTAGGTAACAAGATCTTTCTGATGCCTAGAACTGAACCCAGGACCTTCAGGACCCACTGCCTGCCTGCCATCGTGCCCTATGGCCCTTCCACCCAATCATTTCATTGCACATGGTTTCTGGTGTGTTGCACATCACCTGCCCTCAAGTTGTGGTATTTTCCAAGAACTCAACATTGTGTAGCTTAGGAAACACATCCCCCATTCTTGCCTTTTTGATTGCTGTGGAGAATCCAGTTGCTTAAAAATTATAGGCACCTAGTGCACATTGTTGTGATGATCACAGTAAGCAAGAAGACCCTCCCATACTCCAGTACAGAAGAGCCAGGACTATTCTGCAAGTGTTGATGCTAAATGGTCGTTCCCCCTTTTTTAATTCACTGCAGGCCATGCAGCATCTTGCAGTACCTCTCCAGTATCCCAGTGCTCATCTCACCATATACTGAAATGGCAAACATAAGCAAGATTATTCCTTTCGTACTATAAACTTTAGGTGGGCTCTTCTCTTTCGAAGCTGTGCAAAAGAGCTTTGCCTTCCCTGAAGTGCAGCATACATGCAGAGGCAAGCTTATTAAAAAGAGGGATTAGCAAAGTAGTTATCCCCTACAGAAAAGCAACCCCATCTCCCCAATTGATTACATGTGTACATTACATTATGCTATTGTCAGTAAAACAGGACCTGCGGGGCTATTGTACAAGGGCTGGAGCATGCATTGACTCCTGCATCAACTGCGTCGCCTCCAGGTTTTCCATTATTCTCATAGAGGAAAAAGGTCTGACTGTTAAATACATTTTCTGCATCACTGGCATCCCCAGAACAAATAACCCATTTAAGCATCCTCTGTTGTCTCAGTGGTTACACTTGCAGGTCTGTTCTGCAAGGTCAGCACTGTTCCTACTTTGTCCCAAGGAAATCCTGGTTCTGAGTGCATGAATTTATTTAAGCCAACTGTCACAGGCCAAGGGCAGTTTTTTTTTAATCCCACCCTTCCTCCAAGAGGTTTGGCAACTGAGAGGGCAATCAATTCAAATGCCTTTACTGGTATATAACAACAGAACAATAAACACACAGGCTAAACAAAAAAACAGACAGAGGTAAACTGGCCGCCCATGAGCCACAAAGAGGCGGCAATCCTCCAAAAGGTGCCTAACCTGGAGTTAGGCCGGCACAGTTAGGCCAACAAAATTTGGCTGGCACAAGGGCCACCGTAAAGCACATTTGGACCACTCTCATAGTCAGGGAGGATGGCGCACATCTGTGTGCTGGCCTCTCTGAGAGTGGACCAAACATACTTTACGGTGTCCCTTGTGCCAGCCAAACTTTGCTGGCCTAACTGTGCAGGCGTAACTCCAGGTTAGGATTGTGTCCTGAGTTCGGTTAAGGCTAAGAATGTCTCATTGTGAGCTTCATGGCTCAGCAGAGATTTGACCCTCCAGTGCCCTAGTCTTAGTCAAGATTGAGTTACCAGTAGTTAACCACTGGACCATGGTGTCCCAATTTTGGCACTCTGCCTGGAATGACTTTTAGGGCCTGATCCAGAAGGCCCTTATCACCTGCGGTACATCTGTACTATCAGCAAAAAATGTCACAAATGTGCCATAAAGCATGTTTACGCTCATATTGGGCAGGGGCGGACCTAGTCAAAATGGCACTCGGGGCACCCAATAGAAGTGCGCCCCCATGGGAGCCCAGGTCTACCTACCAGAAGCAGCCCCGGGTAGACCTGGGCTCCCTCAAGGGAGCCCAGGTCTACTCGCGGCTGGTCCCAATATGTAGACCTGGGCTCCGGAGCCCAGGTCTACCCGCTCCGGAGCCCAGGTCTACCCGTGCAATGTTGCGGGGGCCACTGGCGCCCCCCTAGATGGCCCCAAGATGGCGCCCAGGGCTCATGCCCCCCCTGCCCCCTAGATCCGCCACTGATATTGGGGCATTGCTCCCTGTGCCAGGCCCCCACACAAGTGGCCGGCCAGCTGGTGCTCCAGCAGCATCAGTTGCCAGTAAACCCGTTTGGGGAAGGCAGGAGGAACCGGGTGGGGCAGAGGAGGAGCCGGCCACAAGGGGGTGGGACATGGCAGTGGCCTCCACTGCCAGATCTTATCCCCAGTGGTGGCTCAGGCAGCCCAACATGGGGCTGCTCGATTCACCGCTGGCAAAATAGCCGGCGGTGAGCTGAGTGGCCCCATTGCAGGAGGCAGACCTTTCCCTGGGGAAAGGGGACAAATGTCTCCTTCTCCTGGGGAGATCCCAGCGGCTGCCTGGCGGCAGTTAGGGAGTTTACAACTGGGCTCTTAGAGAAGAAAGTAACCAAGGACACAATTCAGCAAGACAGCAACATTCATGTCGAGATCGTTGCAGAGGATTCAGAGGAGGATCTGCAAAGATGACAAAGGGCTTGGAAGGCAAATCCTGTAGTGGGAAAACCAACGTGTTGGAAATGTTTAGCCTTGAGAAAAGAGGATCAGAGGGTCTGGGTGAATGTTTCAATCGAGTGGAAAGTGCTCCTCCTTGAGGCAGATGTAATGTGTAGAGCAGTTGATCACATTTTTCCCCACATTTTTACACTGCCCTTCCTATAGAGCGCTCAGGGTGGCATACACAAAATCCTGTGAAGTAGGCAAGGCTGAGAGACAATGACTGGCGCCAAGATCACCCAGGAAATTTTGTGATTGAGAGGGGATTTAAACCTGGATCTTCCAAGTCCAAATCACTACACCATCCTGGCTAAGTTTCCATGTGATGATGGCATATGAACATGCCAAGCATTGGTTAATTTAGACCAGGTTTGCCTGCCCTGACTAGCACCAACTCTCCTAGGTCTATCCCAGGCAGAAGCATATCTACCCTACGGCGTGGTATAGTATCTGCCACGGGCACAATTTCGGGAGAGCGTAAGCATGTTCTTGCCAATTGCTTCCCTGACTGGGGAAGCAATTCACACGCACATGCAATCTCCCATGGCTTACCAGGTTGATTATGCAGATCTTGGTTGATGATGCATGGTCTGATTTTCACTCCTTACCCTAACACCCACCTATTTTGCTGCACAATTACAATTACAGTACAACTACTGCTACTTAAACTGAACGCGCAATCCTAACCTGGAGTTAGGCCAGCACAGTTAGGCCAGCAAAGTTTGGCTGGCACAAGGGCCACCGTAAAGTGTGTTTGGACCACTCTCGGGGTCAGGGAGGATGCTGCACGTCTGTGTGCTGGCCTCTCTGACCACCGAGAGTGGTCCAAACATACTTTGCAGCGTCCCTGGTGCCTGCCAAACTTTGCTGGCCTAACTGTGCCAGCCTAACTCCAGGTTAGGATTGTGCTCACTTCTGGGCAAAGGTTCCCACTCCGATAGACTACTTTCCCTTGCAAAGCAAGAGCAACAGTCTCTCTTACAATTTTCAATCAATGGTCCAGCTGTCAAGGCAAGAAAGAGATGAAATCAGACTATTCATTCCCCACCACCATCTCATCAGCCTGGCAGTGCTTTGCATAATTCTGTAACTGGATCCATGCAAACCGGCTTGCACAGACTGCCACTAACGTTACACAGGACACTTGTTTATTTTTCCAATATTTGCCCGGTACAGCATGACTGCACCAGGCTGAAAATCGGGGTCACTTGCAGGGTTTTGCTCCCAAAACACCACGTCACCTCTCAGTAGTGAACCGAGCAAGGGTAACTACAGTACTGGTTCCCCCTCCCCCACCCAGCTAGCTGGAGTTCCTTTGGCTTCTTCTTCTGTTTCCCATCATCACTCAGACCCTTTTGTTTCTTGGGGGAATTTGCATTCCCTGAGCCGCATGTGTAGAGAATTTAGACAACAGGACTGCCATCTCGCAAACGGAGCAGACATATAAATTCAGACTAAGCAGTGGATGGAGGGCACGGAAAAGTCCCACACGTGATCCTGCATGCAAGCCGCTGCAATGTAAACACCAGACCTAAACATTTGTCTTTTCAAATATATGACTGATGAGGCAGCCAGATCCCCCAGCTCATTTGAGCAGAACTCCCACTCCTCCTAAATTCAGGAAACAAAACAGCATATATCTGCCTTCTTAAAGTCGATGAGATGCCTCTTTTATAAAATAGAAATAGCAGCCACAGAGAGCCCTAATCGTAGTTGGGTAACTTCATCCTATGTCATTTTCCTAAAGAAAATCAGTTTCCCAAAGCTGCTTTGTGCACTCCTTTTTTTTTTTTTTTTTTTTTTTTTGCCTCCTGGAGCAGATAGCAGATTTGGGGGGGGTCAGAGGCGTATCTGGGCGAAACCGCACCCATAGCATGCAATGTCATGACGTCACGACATCGTGACATTGAGGGTGTGGCTTCTCTTGACCATGGCTCAGGCAATTTTACCTGAGCAGCAGCTCAGAGAAGCTGCACACCTTCCTGGCTTGGTAAGCCAGGGGGACACCCGGATTCTCCCAGCCGCAGCTCAGGCAATTTTGCCCGAGCGGTGGCTGGGTGAAGCAGCAAGACGCTGCGCACTCCCTTGACTTCCTGTGTCAGGAATAGAAATGTGAAGGCCCAGGGAAAAAAATCCTGAAAAAAATGGTTTTTTCCGGGGGGGGGTTCCTGAAGCATTTGTGGGATTTTTTCCGAAAAGTTGAAAAAAAAATTATCAGAGAAAGACCCCCTGTCTGAAACCCAGGAACATTTCTCCCAATCAGAATTGGCAACCTCATAAGGCAGCTTTCAATACAGTTTCCCCCACCTCTGTGTTCTCACAACAACCCTATGAGTTGTTAGGGTAAGAGAGAGCATGGCTACCCCAGGGATGTCAAACATAATGGCCTGCAGCCTGGATGCGGCCCATGGAAGCTCTATCTGGTCCTGGGGCTCACTCAAACTAACAACCTTTCTTAAAAAAAAAAAAAAGAGCAGGTAGGAAGTCATCAAGATTGCAGCTATAGATTAGAGAGGAGTAACCCTTTCCCCTTGTATGATCCTCCCCTGAAGATTTCCTTCCAAAGATTTGCCCCCAAATAGGCTCCTCAAATCAAATACAGGAGGCAGCAACTAATCCCTTAGAAGAAATGGAGTAGCCTTCATCGTGAACAAGAGAGTGAGAACAGCAGTACTGGGGTATAACCTCAAAAATGATAGAATGATTTCAATTCGGATCCAAGGCAAACCTTTCAACATCACAGTAATCCAAGTCTACGCCCCAACCACTGGTGCTGAAGAGGAAGAAGTTGACCGTTTCTATGAAGACCTAGAACAGCTTCTAGAATTAACACCCAAAAAAGATGTCCTTCTCATCATAGGGGATTGGAATGCTAAAGTAGGCAGTCAAGAGGTAAGAGGAATAACAGGCAAGTTTGGTCTTGGAGTACAAAATGAAGCAGGACAAAGACTGATAGAGTTTTGTCAGGAGAACACATTAGTCATAGCAAACACGCTTTTCCAGCAACACAAACGGCGACTGTACACATGGACTTCACCAGATGGTCTACATCGAAATCAGATTGATTACATTCTTTGCAGCCAAAGATGGAGAAGTTCCATACAGGCAGTAAAAACAAGACCTGGAGCTGACTGTGGCTCAGATCATCAGCTTCTTATTGCCAAATTCAGGCTTAAACTGAAAAAAGTAGGGAAAACCGCTAGGCCCTCCACGTATGACCTAAATCAGATCCCCTACGAATATACAGTGGAGGTGACAAATAGATTTAGGGGCTTAGATTTGGTAGACAGAGTGCCTGAAGAACTTTGGACGGAGGTCTGTAACATTGTACAGGAGGCAGCAACTAAAACCATCCCAAAGAGGAAGAAATGCAAGAAGGCAAAGTGGCTGTCTGACGAGGCTTTACAAATAGCTGAGGAAAGGAGAGAAGCCAAAAGCAAGGGAGAAAGGGAAAGATATACCCAACTGAATGCAGATTTCCAGAGAACAGCAAGGAGAGATAGGAAGGCCTTCCTAAATGAGCAGTGCAGAGAAATAGAGGAAAACAACAGAATGGGAAAGACTAGAGATCTTTTCAAGAAAATTGGAGATGTCAAAGGACAATTCCGTGCAAAGGTAGGCACAATAAAGGACAAAAACGGCAAGGACCTAACAGAAGCAGATGAGATTAAGAAGAGGTGGCAAGAATACACAGAGGAACTCTATAAGGCCGATCTCAATGTTCCTGATAACCACAATGGTGCGGTCACTGAGCTCGAACCTGACATCCTGGAGTGTGAAGTCAAGTGGGCTTTAGAAAGCATCACTAACAACAAAGCTAGTGGAGGTGACAGCATTCCAGCGGAATTACTCAAAATCTTAAAAGAGGATGCTGTCAAAGTGCTGCACTCCATATGCCAGCAAATTTGGAAAACTCAACAGTGGCCACAAGACTGGAAAAGATCAGTTTACATTCCAATCCCAAAGAAGGGCAATGCCAAAGATTGCTCGAACTACCGCACCATTGCACTCATTTCACATGCTAGCAAGGTGATGCTCAAAATCCTACAATCTCGGCTTCAGCAGTATGTGAATCGAGAACTACCAGATGTACAAGCTGGTTTCCGAAGAGGCAGAGGAACTAGAGATCAAATTGCCAACATTCGCTGGATCATGGAGAAAGCAAGAGAGTTCCAGAAAAACATCTACCTCTGCTTCATTGACTATGCTAAAGCCTTTGATTGTGTGGATCACAACAAACTGTGGCAAGTTCTTGAAGAGATGGGAGTACCAGACCACCTGATCTGCCTTCTGAGAAACCTTTATGCAGGTCAGGAAGCAACAGTTAGAACTGGACATGGAACAACTGACTGGTTTCAAATTGGGAAAGGAGTACGACAAGGCTGTATATTGTCACCCTGCTTATTTAACTTATATGCAGAGTACATCATGAGGAAGGCAGGGCTGGATGATTCACAAGCTGGAATCAAGATTGCTGGGAGAAATATCAACAACCTCAGATATGCAGACAATACCACTCTAATGGCAGAAAGTGAGGAAGACCTCAAGAACCTTCTGATGAGGGTGAAAGAGGAAAGTGCCAAAATTGGTTTGAAGCTCAACATTAAAAAGACTAAGATCATGGCAACCACTCCCATCACTTCCTGGCAAATAGAAGGGGAAGAAATGGAAGCAGTGACAGACTTTATTTTCCTGGGCTCCAAGATCACCGCAGATGGTGACTGCAGCCATGAAATTAAAAGACGTTTACTTCTTGGGAAGAAAGCTATGGTGAACCTAGACAACTTAATCAAAAGCCGAGACATCACCCTGCCAACCAAGGTTCGCATAGTCAAAGCGATGGTTTTCCCAGTAGCCATGTATGGCTGTGAGAGCTGGACCATAAGAAAGGCAGAGCGTCGAAGAATCGATGCTTTTGAATTATGGTGTTGGAGAAGACTCTTGAGAGTCCCCTGGACTGCAAAGAGATCCAATCGGTCAATCCTCCAGGAAGTCCAGCCTGATTGCTCCCTGGAAGGACAAATCCTGAAGCTGAAGCTTTGGCCACCTGATGAGAAGAGAGGACTCTTTAGAAAAGACCCTCATGCTGGGAAAGATTGAAGGCAAAAGGAGAAGGGGGCGGCAGAGGATGAGATGGTTGGATAGTGTCACCGAAGCAATGAATATGAAGTTGGGCGAACTCCGGAGGCTAGTGGAGGACAGGGAGGCCTGGCGTGCTGTGGTCCATGGGGTCACGAAGAGTCGGACACGACTGAGCGACTGAACAACAAGGCTCCTCAAATAGCAGCTGTAGGCCACATAATTGTGACACCAAAGGAAAATGCTATGGCATCGCAAGCAATTGAAAGACACCAAAAAAAAAAAAAGCGTGCACACAAGGACTTGGTCTTGTGGCTACAGCTGCCGTTCCTCCAGATGAATCTCCGCACACAAAGCCCTGTAAAGACATGTGTGATTGATAAAGCCTTAGGAAAAAGTAGACAATCCATGTTACATGTCAACGGAACTTTTCCTTTTTTCTTCCCTTTCCAAAAGCTGAGAAGCCATAAGGAAGAACAAGCAAGGAAAAAAAAACATTGTCTTTTAGCAAAAAGAGAAAGAGAAAAGGCAGGCAGCAAGGGGTGGTGATGGTGGTGGAAATGTCAGACATAAAGGAGAAATTAATGAGGCCAGAGAAGGAAAAAAATGAGCAAATGGACAAAAGAGGAGAACAAAGGAAACAGCAGGACAATGGTGCGTTGGTTAGAGGGGCTAACCCTCTCTTTCCAGTCTGAAACCAAACCGGCAGAATGCTGGGTCTGGGCCAATGCAGCTTCTGGAACTTGGCGGCTGATGCAGTCCAGATGCCAAGCTCCACTGGCTCAGGAGACGGGCTGAACAAACTGCAAGGGGACTCAAGAGCATGTCTTCCTCCCAGTACTTCCTCCTGCAATTCTAGCTGAGTGCCAAAGCAACCAGCTAGGAACACTGGCAGCTCCTCTGAGGATAAGGGCCAGAAAGAGAACATTATAAGGGGCAGACTATACACGACTATACAGACAATACATCAAGTAAGCAGAATAAAGCCCTGACAGGGTAATTGCTTGAGGGCACAATCCTAACCTGGAATTAGGCTGGCACAGTTAGGCCAGCAAAGTTTGGCCAGCACAACTGACATCATAAAGTATGTTTGGACCACTCTTGGAGCCAGAGGCCAGAACACAGATGTGCACCATCCTCCCTGACTCAGACCGCAATCCTAAACTGGAGTTAGGCGGGCATAAGCTAAACCA
>JAJKFI010000013.1:4668358-4748759 GCA_029204185.1 Lerista edwardsae
GGGGGGGGGGTTACTTATAAGATTGTTTTTCTTTCTTCTTGAGCAATAACCAAGCTTTTTTGGTAATTGCCATATTTTTTCCTGTCTGCTCCTAAAGGCATGTTAGGGGACGTTTATTGGGATGACATGTTGGCAAGCACGTGAGTTTATAGGCAAGGTGATAATTGTGTCTCTTGGTAATGTCCTGTAATTAGATGAGACAAAACTGTACTAAGGAGAGTCACTGTGAAGATCAGGTTATGGCTATGAACTACCCATCAACAATACTGGTGTATTTGCAATTGGGATGGATTTAGAAATTGGTGGAAGACTGGATCTTTCTCCCAAGCTCCTTTGTATTCTCAGAACACACATGTGTACAATGATGGCACTACTCTGAGAGTGAGCGATTATGGAGCTAGTGGGTGGTAATTGTGTGGTTAACATAAATTAATAGGGTGTGATCTTGTGGTTCCTGTCTATCGTGACTTGTGTTGGTTCTTCCCCCTCTTCTTTTCTCAAAATTACTGTTTCCTTTGCTTTTTGTGTTCATGACACCTGCAGGGATCTCATGCCATAGCGGTAGGTCATGAGCCACAAAATAATTGTTCAGTCAACAGGTAAAATGAAACAACTGCATTTAGTGTCGCCTAGGCATTTGTATAGTATATCTACCGGTATTTGAGAAGTATGGCTGTAACTGTCACTTTGGAAAGTGTAACTCAGTGTATTTGAACTTGGTCTGAAAAGATGGTCTTTGGGACGGTTTATATGAAAATTGGTTTATATGGATTGGTTTACATGATTTACCCAAGGAAGCTATGTCTGTTTAAGCCAGTGACAATCTATTCTAGACCTAACGTGGGTACTGTTTTATTTGTGAAAAATGATATGGTGCAGTATCCAAAAGCTACAATTAATAACCATAAACATTTGTGGATTTTGCATGTGTGCATTTCTCACCTGATTGGGCTTTTTCAGTGCCAGTCTGAAGAGCCTTTCTTAAGCACTTGCTGCAAATTGCATGTGGAGAAGGGGGTGCAGGAGATGCCATTTTGAGCAAATGAAACAGCCTTTTGTTTCCTAGAGCCCCTGAACTGTTCAGCCATGTTAATTCAGCTCTGGCACTGAGTACCAGGGTATCATGAGGACTTCCAAGATTGTGCATATGTTCCTGGTTGGAATGTGGGGAATAGATATTGGAATGTAGGTCCAATCCCCTACTAACTGGGCAAGAAGCACTTTTTCAGGTGGTGTTCCTCTTATATTTAGCAGGGGGAGAGTAATTGTCCCCATTCACCCCTGCGCAGTGTCTTTTCTAGTGGCTGTTGCTGGTGGTGGTCTGCATTTTTTTAGATTTTGAGCCATCTGGGACAGGGAACCATTTAATATAACTTTATTATTATTATTTGCTTGTAAACTGCTTTGTGAACTTCGTGTTGAAAAGCAGTATATAAATACTATTGATTGATTGACATTAATGTGGGAGAGATGTGGACTTCTTTTGATAAACCTTCCCCAGGGATCCTAGGTGGTTTTACACCATAGACATTTTTGGAATACTCAAGAGAATTGGTCATTTCACATAGGAATAACTACAGGCTAGTTATGTTCATACAAAATGCTTACCCTAAGGTAACTGCAGAGCCTCTTTATGTTAGTGAACACACCCTGATATACTTTGTTACAAAGTGCTTGTTCATTATTTGTACAGCTATGCCACAAATTAAACAGGTAAGCTGTGCTGCATCATGGCCTCTAAGCAACAGGATGTGTCTAACCATATACTGTGGTTGTAATGAAACACTTTATCACTGTATCATAGGACTGCCTAATTATTGGTGGACATGTTTTCCATGTATAGTACTGCTTTGCTCTTGTACTTGCCATTTCTCTTACTCATCTCAAGAAAAGTATGGTTCTGATGCCTAGTTATGTATGGCAATAACTGCTCTGCTTAACATTTGAGATTTATTGAAGATGTTTTGACATTGTAAATATGCAAGAGGAATTCTTCATTCTTGAATGAAGTGAATTCTAAAATGATATAGTACCATTGACTCAGTGATTTAGATGTCTTGGGCGGGAAAATCCCTCATCGATAAGTTTCCCTAGCTACATTCTCTCCCAGCATTCCTCCCTGTACTAAAACTCTAAGAGCACAATCCTAACCAACTTTCCAGTACCAGGGTAAAGGCAATGCAGCTCTTAGCTAAGGGAACAAACAGGAGGCATCCATGACTGCCCCACCTACTGCAGATGCAGTACATGCCCCTATTGGCACAGCTATGTCAGTGATGGAAGGTTGATTAGGATTGTGCCCTAAGGCTACAATGTTATAATACTTGCTTGAGAGTAAGCCTTATTGATTGCAGTGGGCCTTAATTATGAGTAAATATGCATGGGATTGGGCTGTAAATCCATTTCTAGCCTCGCATGTCCCCAGTCCAGTCCTCCTAATCAAGATAAGGCAGACCACACCAGATGCACGCATCAGTAACTTTTAGTAACATCCTTTGCAGATGTTACTAAAGCCTTATATTCTAGACAGAAATAAAATAACTATCATTCCATGTTAAATTATTTGTATCCCACCTTGAAGCTAATGAGGTTACCAGAACAGCTTACATTATCAAAGTGCAAACAAGTACACATTTTGGATCTAGAAATTGCATTATTATGAGATTTTTGAAAGTTTGCCTTCTTTCAACAACTGGTTACTTTGAGAAATAAAAGTCTGTGTTATGGACTTTCAAAAAAATAATTAGGATCAACCAACTTTCACAGCACAGTAAGAACTTCCATGTTGCACAACATCCTTAAGAAAAATAGGATGTGGCTATTCTTGCCTACAGCTTGTTTCAGTTCTAGGTTGGTAATGAGTTGATATGTTATCAAATGGAAATCTTTCTTTACCTTTCAGTTGTAAGGCTTAAATGATTTGAAGTGGCTGTGTAGGATACTTTCCAGGTGATTTCTTTTATGTCACAAGCAAGGGTGTGTTTTTTTTTAAAAAAAATTTCTTTAGAAGCACAGTGGTCTCTGTTAGGTCTCTTAGGTGTGGAGACAGTCATGTTAGGTATATCCTTTTTTAAACCTCTGAAAACCAAGTGAGAGCACCGTATAAATAGTTAAAATGCCTGCTGTCTGTCTAATCTTTTTAAAACATATTTAAAAACAAAGTGGCTAACCAGAGTAAGGCTATCACCTAAACCTGCTTTACTTACATCCCATCCATTACATAAAACAGATATTGCACTGGATCTATAGTAGCAGAAGTATAGCACTAAAGCTAAAAGTAGATTTTTAAAGTCTTGAAGAAAGCTATCTATTCAAACTGTCACTTGTCCCATTCATATCAAAGCTACCTTTTCTTCTCTGCTACACTTGTCCAAATCTCTCTCATATGATTTCAGCCTTATGCTGGAACTGGTTTTAGAATGTGTTGTAAAATTTTATTCTAAATTTTAGTCTTCGGGATAAATTATATGAAGATTGTGTCATACTTAGAGTATTGTTTTAGCCATTCAGTCATGCCCAATTCTTTAGAATAAACATCATAAAGTAGCATTCCTTAAAATCAAACTTCGCAAAGAGGTAATAATAACTGAAGGAAGTTAAGCTTTTATTTACTTTGTGATGCATAGGTGTGACAAAACAAGATGACTCATAATTTGCTTCAGTGTTGAATAATGTTGGTTTAATGTACTATACGTATGTAGAACAGTACTGTTTGCACTGAATTCCTTATTTTTAAATTCCTTTAGGCCAAGATATAATATCACTGATTTTAAATTGTCTCTTCCTGTTATGTTAGCAATATATGAATGACTATGGTGCTAAGGAGCAAAGGGTAGTGCACTTTGGTTTAAGTGGCTACAATAATTTCAAGCAGTGTCATGCCTTTGGAAGTTAATGACAAAGGCAAAAAGGAAGCAAACAAATACTAGTTTGTAACATGTATGCTAATGTCAGTAATGACACACAGGAGTTTATTTTCTATTTTACCCAGTTCACTAATATGTTGTGGATGTTTTACAAAAACTGTGTTATAGCTTTAGTCTTAAGTTTTAAAACTTTACTACATGTTGTAAGTGAAGTGCAATTTGTAAGTGAAGCATGCATCTTTTGCGGTATAGTATGTGTCAACTGTGTTTTATATGGAATAGCTGATAATTTGTGTTGAATATATGCGCAGAAGGTTATGTAATCATGTTAAATGGCCTACCTATGTAGATGTTTATGCTCAATTCATATTTGCTACTGTATAATATCAGTTATATAATAACCTATTATATTATAACAGCAGATAAACTGCTGCTGCTGAACTTTCTGACTGGAAGTTGGGAGTTCAAGACCATGCAGTGGAGTGAGCTCCCGTTACTTGTCCCAGCTCCTGCCAACCTAGAAGTTTGAAAGCATGTAAAAATGCAAGTAGATAAATAGGTACCACTTCAGTGGGAAGGTAGCAGCGTTCCGTGCGCCTCGGCATATAGTGATGCAGGCCACATGACCACAGAAACAGGCAAACGCCGGCTCTACAGGCTTAGAAATGGAGATGAGCACCGCCCCGTATAGTACAGTCAGTCACAACTAAACCATTCAGTCGTGGGAACACTACCTTTTAAATATCAGTTATACTGTATCTTATATAAAGACTAGAACTAGTCAGTTTTTTTAGTAGTTAGGGGAGTAGGAGTAGTAGAGAGTAAGGAGATACTGTTGAGTGCATAGATTAGAAACATCAAATACTTCAACTTACTTTAGCCAGCCAGTACCAATTGAAAAATATTTTTTATGCAGGTCAACTATCTTAGTTTTGTTATAATATTTGAAGCCCATGTCTGACTGGACTCCAGCTAGGGAAAGAAACCCTCAAGGATAACTTGCTAGAGTGCATTCATGCAACCTTTTTTGAATCATTGTAACTCTATTCTTACTGCTTTCCAAACATTAACATCCGTCAGTCTGTACATCTCCTTGTGCAGAAGCTTCCTTACGTTTGACTGGGTTTTGAAAGCTGACTGCTACAATTACTACTTTGACTTGCTTTAAAATTTGGGCCGACTTCATCTATAGGATTGAATGTAATTGCATGGGGTGGGGGAAAGTTATTTGAATCTGAATTTAGCTTATCCAGGCTGCAAACTGCTGCTGATACAAGCATAGTGAGCTGTGCAAAAAATCAACACAGCTCAGTTGAGTGCACATATCTGAAATTGCTAGACAAAGAATGTGAGGTATTAAAAGTGGTGTATCTTGATGCCCCGGTGGCCAAGGCAATAACAATATGATGACTTGATATAGAAGCCCCCTTGAAGGATGGTGCCACTGAGCAGAAGGCTGCTAGATCACAAAGTTGCTGAAACATGACACGAGGTGGTGGCTTCATGATTTGGTGGCCCCCTAGCCATTCCTTCTGCTCAGGGGCCTTGCACCCCCCTTCAGGTGTTATCCAGGGCAGGCAGGTCCACACCTGCCATATTCTAGATACACCCTTATTAAGAGGCTATGGGGGTCTACCTTATAAGTTCTTAAGATAGGTCAGGCTATACATTTTAACAGGACCTTTTTACTATCCTGTTACCTTTTTGGAACAGGATATCAAATGTAAACTCTAAACCAAGCAAATGGCAGTACACTAGCAAAGTCTGTAGCACTGATGCCATAGAAAGACAAATGGTAATCTTTTGGTATTTCTTTTCAGTTATCAGCATTGATTTCAAAATGTATAACAAGTAAGCAAGAGTGTAGGCAAGCACTTCACAGTGGAATGAAGAGCAGAAGGTGCAGTTACCAGCTTCTACAGTTGTGAAGGAATAAGAATTAGGGTGGGATGGCCATAGACTTGTACTTAGTTGAGACTAAGTCAGTCCTATCCAACTTTCTAGTGCTGATGCAGCTGTGCCAACTGGGTGTGCGCTGCATCCCGGTGTGGGGGCAGTCATAGAGGAATGTTTGTTCCCTGCATTGCAACTACGTCAGCACTGAAAGTTGGATAGGATTGGGCCTTAAGTCTTATGCTAAGGAGACTCGGGGACCAATCCTATCCAACTTCCTAGTGCCAATGCAGCCCCCGGGTATGGGAACAAATGTTCCCTTTGAAGATCCCGCTGTGCCTGCCTCCCATGCTGCTGGCATGGCTGCATCAGTGCTGGAAAGTTGGATAGAATTGGGCTATTAGATGGCAGAAAAGCTAGATCGTTGCTCATGCTAGATTATTGGGGTCCCCAAAATACAGGCTTGCACTGGGCCCCCAATGGCACCCACACCTGCCTCCTGATAACACGTTGGGCACTATTACCCAGTGATTCTGAGTGTTCAGAGGTTGGGTAGACCAGATGACCCTGTAATGGGTATGGTTCTGCAGCTAGTACCCTACATGACTGTCTTCTGATTTCACCCTGCAGGAGGGGACAATTATGCAAGTGGCTTTGGCAAGCAAGCAATGGCATGTGAGAAGGCAGCTTAAATAAATGGTTTCCCTACCAGTGGTCACAATCCCCCTGAGCAGCAGGCAACACAATATTCCCCCTTAAGGGTAATGGTGATCTGGCAGTGACAGCAGTGTCAGTGGTGATGGCACTTGTAGATTCATGCTGCCACTAAGAGAAAAGGGAGCTTTTTTTGGATATACCTGTGTTTGGCGGCAGTGAGGAGAACCTGGGTTTTGTGGCATCTCCAGCCACCACTGAACATAGGTAAGCCTAAAAAGTCCTTTTTTCATTAGTCTGTGGCAGCTTGAACCCGGAAGAACCATCTCCACACCCTGTAATGGCCCCACGTAAACTTAGTGGTTCCCTTTCAGATTAAGGATGGGAACCACTTGCTTAGATGATAGACAGTTGGGTACTAAATAAGGTGTTCTTAGCTATTGTTGGTGACATGGTTTTGGCAGGTACAGAGGGGTGGCTTCTGGAAAGTGGTATTGAATAGCGAAGGATGTTTATGGTAGCTGTGGGACTTTTATAGGTGTGGAGACAATGGGCAACTTTTGAAAAAGTTCATTGTTGGGCCCAGAGTTGTCTGGAAACCAAATCTTGTCCCCCTAGAAGTTTTGTCTGCTAAATCTGTTTTTATAAGGTTATGCTAAGATTTCTTAGTGATAGACACTATACATGCTCAAGCATATTACCATTACATGTTTTACATTACATGAGTGCTAGCACTGAAAACAAAATTTTAGGAAGAGCCTGTGGAGCAGTCATTTCACAATAGATTCAGAGTGATAGTTTCTCTGATGTGGAGACATGGGCTTATAGTAATTTGATGGTACGGTACTATAATGTATTCTACTGTACCGTAGACACTTATTATATCTGCATGTCTCAACATTGTGGTTGCAGTTGAAATTTGTGTACATAGATCCCTGTTTTATAACTGTTTTTGGGGGATGGGTGGGTGTTTGCCTTTATTTCTGTGTTCATTGTATGAAATAAAATTGTTTTGGATGACATTACAGATTTTGAAGTGTTCTTAAAAGTACTTGGTTTGTGGCATGACTGCTATGCCCTAAAATTTCTACTCTACTTTCCTATCTAAGGTTTGTAGAAATGCATACTTCTTTCCCATGGATTGATGGTTGATTTTCTGTGGAGAGAGAGAACTTGCGCTGGTGACACCAGCTGTTATTGATGTAACTGTGTACATGCTCTTCACATCCCTTTTATATCTGGATGAGATCATCTTGGGCTCTACTCTATAGCTTTCCAACCACGCAGGTTTAGGTTGACAGGAATAAGAGCCCTGCTGGATCAGGCCAAAGGCCTATCTAGTCCAGCTTCCTGTATCTCACAGCAGCCCACCAGATGCCTCAGGGAGCATAAGAGACAACAAGATGCCTGCATCCTGTTGCCCTTGCACCTGGCATTCTGGCATTATGTAAGAAGTAACCTACTTCTTAAATAAGCAGGTTGCACCATCCATCATGGCCTATAGCCCACAATGGACTTTTCTTCCAGAAATCTGTCCAATCCCCTTTTCAAGACACCTAGGCCAGATGACTTTGCACCCTTCTGCAGCAAGGAGTTCCACAGATTAATTACCCTCTGGGTAAAAAAGTATTTCCTTTTATCCATTCTAACTTTCCCAACACTCAATTTTAATGGATGTCCCCTGATTCTGGTGTTGTGAGAAAGGGAAAAGAACATTCCTCTCTCCATCCCATGCATAATTTTGTATGTCTCAATCATGTCCCCCCTCAGGTGCCTTTTTTCTAGACTGAAGAGCCCGAAATGCTGCAGTCTTTCTTCATAAGGGTGGTGCCCTCGCCCAGTAATCATTTTCGTTGCTCTCTTCACCTTTTTCAGTTCCACTATGTCCTTTTTGAGATGTGAGGACCAGAACTGTAAATCAGTTATGTAAATCAGAGACAGGGTAATTTCCGTGGTGATACCATGATTGCTGAAAGCATAACTGAAGTAGTCCTCCCAGGCCACAGTGCTGAATAGCTTCAAGAAGACTTTCCTCTTCTTTGCTTGCCTTTTAATGCTTCCTCTTTTGCTTGGCTTGACTGTAGCACTTTATCTCTTGTGTTTTAATTCTCTGATGCTTCTGGGATTTCATCTGCTTTTTTTGTTTGCTGGCTTTTAAAATATTTTGTAGATTTTGTTTTTGCTCTTTGATTTGTTTTGTGTAAATTGTGTTTTAAAAGTGGTTTATACATCCATCAATAGGCAATAGAATGTGCTTCTGATGTTCCTAGACATAGTAAGGTAAATGTGTTTACAAAGCAACTATTTTGTTCATGCTGCAAATACTTTATTACCAGAGCTGCAGGGATTTTTTTTAATTTGCCATGGAATTGCAAGTCTGGTATCAAATTCAAGTAGGCTTGATTATTGGTTTAAAAAATATTTATGGAAGTCTTGTTACCTTGCCCTGCTAACTGGGTAAGAGGCACTTTTTCAAGTGGTGTTCCTCTTATCCTCTTGCAGTTTTCGATTGTGAGCCCTTTTGAGATAGGGAACCATTTAACTTATTTGCCTATAACCTCTTTGTGAACTTTGTTGAAAAGCGGTATATAAATACTGTTTGATAGTTGTCCTTACAAATTAATGTTTCTCTTGCAGTTTGGTGCAGAATTTCGACGATTTTCTCTGGAAAGATCCAAACCTGGTAAATTTGAGGAATTTTATGGATTACTTCAGCATGTTCACAAGATACCCAATGTTGATGTTTTAGTTGGATATACAGACATCCATGGAGATCTCTTGCCCATCAACAATGATGACAATTATCACAAAGCGGTTTCTACAGCTAATCCTTTGCTTAGGATTTTTATTCAAAGAAAAGGTAAGCAAACACATTTAATAACATAGCCTTCAATGGGTGAGATTTTCTGTGTTCTTGTCTTTCCTGAAACTGTCTGTTGTAGGCTGACAGCCCAATCCTATCCTGGCGCTGCGCTAGTGGAACAGCCATTTCAATGCAGTATTGGCAGGAAAGCCAACAGCTGTATCCAAAGCAGCCAGTGTCCATGGAAACCCTGATAGATCCCACCAATTACGGAGTGGAAGCCTGACTTCAGCCCATTGTGCAAGGAACAAATTGCCACACCTGTTCAGCCCTAAAGCCAGTGATCAAAGAAGCGCTACCTGGCTTCAGTGCCAGAAACGCTTTACCTTTCTCTGAATCTTGCCCCACTCACTGGAGTTTTGTTGCACAATGCTGCTGCCCCTTTCCTGCCCTACCCCCGACAGTGATGTTCTTGTAATCCATCAGTTTTGTCTGAGAGGGTTATGTGTATTGAATGTCTGGTTAATAAAAACACTAGCAACACATGAAGAAACCTGGAAGAAGTGTTGCTTAGAAACCTGATTATTTAAAAAAAATTTAAACTGGATTTTTGAAAAATTTAAGAACCCTATATAAAGTTTTAATTTAAGGTAAGTTATAGCTCAGACATGCTTCACCACTGAAAAGGAATTCAAAATTCTAGTTCTATATTATGATGCAATTGACATTTAAGAAAAGTTTTGTAAATAGTTCCTCTATTTTGACAATGGCCTAGAGACCAGTCCTCCTCTAAGCTGCATAGCTATGCAGCTTGAAACAGCTTTGAGCTTGGCTTTCCCAGAAGTTCCTTCCCCAGTTGCTGCCCTCCCCGTCCCATAACACTCCCTTCTGTCTCTCCCCCACCCTTCTCTCAACACCCTGTGCTGTATAGTGCAGACCTTATTTGTGCATCCTAAAGAACACCTTCCCACCTTTTTAGCTCTATGGTGCTGCTAATTGGTATGCTGTCACAACATGCTTTTTATGAGCCTGCTCTGCTGGTGCAATATACGGACTGGATTGGCCCAAAAGTCTCTCTTCATATTGCTGCAAGTTAATACTCAAATATAGTCTTTTTTAAAATATAGTCTGTTACTGAATACAGTACTTTTTAAAAAATGCATTTTGTGTTGAATATTTTATATTCCATCAGCAGTGCATAAGGTTTCTGCTATAAGTTTTGCTTCTATGCCATTCGCTATCTTTCTCAGCTCCCTATCCCCCTTTATTATTCCTAGAAAGATAGAAGCTGAATGTTCAAGTCTTATATGCGGCCTGATTCATAAAGTCAGATTCACCAGTTTTGCCCCAGATATTCCAGTAGCCATATGACTAGAGCAGATAAGCCACTTTGTTGAGCTGGGATTATTGCTTGCATTTTAACACCATATGTGTGTTTGCAGTATTCATCTGCCAGTTAGCACATGGTGCAGTCACAATTGTTCTAAGTCTTCTTGACAGTTGGGTCGACTGCCCAGTTTATCTTTACAAAAATCATTTTTAGGAAAAGACAATTTCATCTTATCTTTTTAGCTCTGTGGTTTGAAAGACTGTAGTATTGCCTCAGCGCTTTAGTTTTATATAGTGTTAAATCCCTAAGAGACCAGCAACCAAAGTTCCATAGTGTGACAGTTCATTTACTTGAATTACAAAAGGTAATACTGTATAGGTGGGATATCTATGGATTTGGATCCCATGGATTTAAGAATTTTCGTGTCCAGAAGCTTTTGAGGCACGAGGAAGCCGTGGTATCCAGGGAGAAACCAGAAGAAAGGTTTCTATGCCTTGTAAGGCATTCTGAGGCCCAAGGAATCCCTCGCAGAGGTATGGTGGTCACATGCGGCCTCTGCGAGCCTTGGAAAACCCTCCAGAGGCGACTAGAGCATAGAAGGGATTGTGTCCCAACCCTCTCTTCCAAATAAAAGGTAGTTCCATCAGCAAAAGGGAAAGGAAGCAATCCCTGAGAATCTCATAACCCACAGCCCACAGAATCCTACTCTGGAGTATCCCCCAACCATTCAGAGGACCAATGGGGTGGGGTGAAATGGGGGGCTTATTCATGTACACTTAAGATACAACCCAGATTTGTATCCCTTTACAGACTCAGGATATTTTGAGAAGCAACGACTGAAGGAAGTCGTTCCTTCAAATACTTCTAGATAAAGTAGAATACATTGAGGAGAGGAGAAGCAAAAGAATATTAGGAAGAGGCAGGAGTTTGGCATGGATAACTCTTGTCTCCTGATACCTTTTCTAGGTCTGTTCCTTTGAATCAGAGATGATCGGTGTATCTTCAGTCATTTTTTTTCTACAGTACAAGCATAAGATCTAACAATGTGTTCATTTTAAAAAAAAAAGAAAAATGTGTTGAGGTTTGCAGCATAAATTAATACTCTGCATAAACTAAACTAGTTGGCTAGATTTGTGAAATGTAATCAGGGATATAGGATACTAAACTTTATTATTGATCTGTCCTATGATAGAAAAGTCTTTCCTGAAAGACTTGTACCTTTAGTTTACTAATCATTACTAAATCAGTTGTACCTACTAGTACATCACAGAATAAACGAATAATCCACGTATGTTAAGAGCACTTCACAAGGTAAATTGTTGAAAGTTATTGTATACATAACCTATGGCATACCAAGAGCAATGTTTTCTTTCTGCAGAGGTGTGACAGGGTATGGAATTGTACCTCCTTAATACATGCTATGCTGCATACTTTTGGAGGAGCTGAGTAACTGGCAACCAAGCATACAGGAGGACCATTCTATTTTTGTTGTAGATGTCTGTGCCTGATAAAGGATCATGTTGGTCCAATAAGAGCTTTAAGTAATAGCTCATTCTTTGTGTCCAGCATAGCAACACTGTCTCGCACCAATGAATACACTTATTAAAAGCAGCTTACCTTTGTGCCGTATAGGCATTCACCTTATTTATGTTTATGCTTTTTTTACTTCTGGTTTCTTGCCAAGAAGTTCAGACGGTGACTGTAAACTGATTAGCTAGTGTGGGAACAATGGTGCCTTTGTAATAAGGGATATTTCTTAAAAGAATTATTCAAGGATTACTTAGAGGCTAAACAGTCATACTTACTAATTTTTATAAGATTGGGTTTTTTATCCAACTTTACCTATTCAATCTTTTTTGCAAGTATTTGTGCACAATCCCAAAATCAGTGTTTGAAGCTGCCTTCTTAGTCAAGTCTCCAAGCAGGCACTTGTAGTGGAGTTCTGTAATGGAGTTTCCAGAGCTACTTTATTTTACTACGTAAACTGCTTGTGAACAACTCCTGTTGAAAAATGATATATAAATATTCTTAATAATACTATAACAATAATAATATTCTTTTGGTGTTTTGCCCCGTAGACCCCATACACAGTTGCGTATCTCAGATGCAGGAAGAATACCCCACTATTTCTTTTCGACTGCCACTGAGGCAGCAGTATACTTTTGTCTTTTGTCAACCCATTTTGATTTTACAAGCTCTGTACAGTTGTGGTTTAGTGTACAGTTGTGGTATTTATAATGGCTAGTAGTACTAGTGCAACAATAACAAATATTATTTAATAACTTCCATCCTGCATTTCTCCCTTGGGGGACTCCAGGCAGCTTACAATATCAATGAAACACATCAACAGTGCAAAATACAATAAAAACAATCAGTAGCAAACAAAATCAGGTAGGGAGGAAAGTCAACTCAGATTTAAACAGCAACCTTTTCAGCCTCTAAGGAACACCAGAGAGGAGGGAGAGAGTTAAACACAAGTAGGCTTGGGTTGCTAGGTACGGAACCAAGATAAAGACATGGACTTGTGATAGATCCACCACTTGACAACTGGAAGCCAGAGCCAGGAAAAAATATCCTTTCTACAACCAGCCAGTATCAGTGATATGAGTCAGATTGACTCGCTCATCCAGGATAAAATCCTGGGTGGCCAAGGTTTTATTTTGACAAATTTGGCATTTAGCAGCAACACTTTCAACTCACAGTGGTTATTAATAGAGCAACCACAATTCAGTTGGTTGAGAAGAGGATCAAAAGAAGGTATAGTCATTGTTTAATGACTCCTTTTCCTGTAATGGTATATGTAGTGCAGTGGTTCCCAAACTTGTGCTGGGGTAATGACACCCACCACAGCCTTCCTAGCTGAGCAAGATCCAAGATGGCAATGCCCAATTTTGTGAGATTTGTGTGAATCTAGCAAGGGTTTCCAAGATCCAGTATGATGGCACTGGGTGATGGTGGGTTGAAACAGATAGGAGGGGTGGCCAGGGCATTCTGCGACACCCCTGACTGTTCCGCAACACCCTAAAGCACTTCGGGATCTAGTGCCTCCCTGTTAAATTCTTGCAATAGTTACAGTACGTGCCCAAAACATTGCAGTGCTTTTCTTTTCTAAAGGTTTTATTGTAGGGTATACTATACCCTCTTTTAGAAGTGTATCATGATATGTCAACGGGTTTCAAGCAGTAAACTTGGAAAAACTGGAAACGTTAATTTGGAGGATATAATTATAACTCAGAATTAAGGACTGAAAACAGTTTTCTATCATGGCTGTTGTGAAAGAATATAAGTTCTGTTTTCTAGAAGAGAATATAACTTTGTTCAGAAGGGCACATTTGGTCCTGACATCCAAGGTTATCTAATAATATTATTAATACCTACAACAGCCTTACCTTGGTCATTATAGTCATTGTGTTGCTGTCATTTTATTTGGATATGGAAAGTACATGTGCAGGAAAACCCACATGGGTTGGATAACTTGGTCTTTGTTTCTAGTGCATAAGTTTTAGCATAAGTTTTTTAGCATAAGTTTCCTGACAGGTATCTTGTTTGTATTTCAAAATGGGATACCCTTTGCTGTTTTTTTGAAAACAAGAAAAACTCTCACAAGCGTAGATGAGTTTCTATAAGACTAAAAGCTGACTAAAAATCAAGAACCTTAAAGCACAATACTTTTGGTTTTCATCCAAATGTAACTTTTTAGTTGTGCTTTTGAGGAGAGAAATGCTACTAATGAAGAAGCAGTAAGTGAACTTTCAACCTGGACTAAAGTTGAACACTGGGAAACTATGTTGGCCATACTAGATTTAACATTAACCAAGGTTAAAAATTTTCTCATCTAGAGCTGTTTGGGCTAGGGCTTTTAATAAAGTTTGCATTTCATTTGTTTCATACTGTTTCTGTATTTCTCAGTATGTAGTGATCCATGAATCAAGTATCAAAATACTGAGATGAAATTCAAATGTTTGGCTTTACTAGCTATCCCCAATGTAAGTTGATTGTTCTCAGGGAATCAAGTAGTATGAACATTTAAATTTGCAGATCATAAAATTGTTTTAAGCCTTTTGTCTGAGCAACTGGTAGCAAATTCTAGCTTAAATCTGTTTTGGCTTTTTTCAGTTAAATTGAGTAGGTATTAGAACATTTTCTAATGCATGTACAGAGTTATGAGCAACTGTATGTTTTTTGACTTCCATTTGAATTTGCTTAGTTACAATCCAGGAATCTGAATGGCCATAATCATGCTAGAGTAGAGTGTCAATTCATTTCATACAGCAGGTTGAATAGCATTCAAATGATAGAATGAAATGGTTCCTGCCCAAAGTGACGTTACTTGCTATCCTATGTGTGTACTTGGAATCATAAAGGGCCCTACAATATTATCAAACCCAACATCTTGCCAATGCAGATAGTTCAATGGGTTTTCCCATTTAAATCCAGGAAAATTGATTTAGAATTTCAACCGTAGTGTTGCCACTGGATTATGCAGTTGAATACATGGTACATTTTTTATTTTAAAAATACTTAAACCAAAGCCACACACAAATTGGAAAGTCGCTTAAACAGCAGTATGCATTCTGCCATGTGGTGTGTTCTTCTATATTTAATGTTAGTAATAGGACAGTCTTTATAAGCATGCTCTGTAAGCATGAAACTTACAGAAGGCAAGCAGACAGACAGCCCGTAAATTAGGGGACATAGGCAGAACAGAAGAAAGATACATGCTTTCTGTTAATGTTTGCTGAGTTGTTGCCTTTAACATACAGCCTGCCTGCTGCTTGTCTGTAAGCTTCATACATATATCATCCTTTAAAAGCAAGTGATGTTCATTCTTGGTGTTACTGGTAATAATAAAACAAAGTTTATGGGCACAGGGGTGTGGCAATAGGGTTCCCCTGTATCTGTGGTTTCTGTATCTGCGGTGGGGGGGAGACACCTGGAACAAATCCCCTGCAGATACAGAGGGACATTGGTAGTTAGGAATTGGGGGGGGGAGATACAAGATTACCTTTTGTGAATCACTGGTTTGTGTGTTTATTGGCAAGGTGGACATTTTAAATTAGTGAACTAAAGCAGCAATTAGGATAATAATTTAAATTGCCTAGAGGTTTTCCAGCAGCATATGTGTGCACCCACCCTGCCCTAGTTCTTTAATTGAAGCCTCTGTGTCCTCATTCACTTAACCTGTAAGAGATTTCCCTGTTCAGCTTTAAAATACAAGATAGCTGTTTAATATTGTTTATATTCATCCTTTCTCCTTTGTGCGCAAGAAAAATGTGTGAATTGCAATACTTTATCCTGATGACAGCTTTGTGGTTCATCTAGGCTGAGAGTGTGTGACTGATCTAAGGTCATCTAGTGACGCTCATGACTAAGTGTGGAAATGGAATCAAAGTCCCATTTGCTAACCACTGCACTATGCTGTTCATGCACATATTTGCACAGATGTGCACTAAGTTTAAAAACCACCACTACTTGGATACATTATTTCTAGAGATTCTAAAGGAACTACAGTGAACCATCCTTGTCTGCAGATCTGAATATCTGCCAATGCTGATCCACTGGCCAGAAGGCCTCCAAATTCTTCTGACTTCTGGTTTTTCAGCAAACTGGAAGTGCCTTCCAGTTGCATCCAGGAGGTCTGCTAACATGGGGTTCCTTTGGATTCCATTATCCATTCCTGCAAACGGGTCCTCCATGAATACCAAGGGCCCACTCTAATTTTTCAATGATAATTCACACTAACAAAATGTTGACAAGCCATCTCTCGTGTCTCCAAGGGACAGTGATTGACTGGGATAGGTATAAGAAAATAGTCTGCCTCTGGGAAATAAGAAGAGTGGAGCATATTATATTCAAAAGTTGTAACGTTCAATTGGTTAAGCAATTAAGCAAATACCAGAATTGAGGGGGGGGGACATGTTTTAATAGAAAATCAAGAAAGGGAATTTGCAAAGGGAAAGGAAATAGTTTGTGTGATGTTAATAAAAGAGAAAGGAAGGGGGCATTATTTGGATCTTTGCTGCAGGTGGCAAAATAATTTGTACCATCTCTGTCCCATCAATATACTAAACGCAGTATAACAATATTGTGCTATATCTGTTTGGCTTCCAGAGAGCTGGTTTTAAGAAAAGCCCAAGTGGTTGGTCGCCCAAGGAATACTGCTGGACCAGGCACAAGCTGTCTTCCCCACCTCCTGCTGTGCCCCCAAAGGTCCCTGCAGCTGATTCTATGGATTTCCACCCCCCTCCCCCGCTGTTCCTTATGCCACAGCTCATGCTGTTGCACAGTCTTGCCCTCAGAGTTACTTTCAGAAACAGGAGGCTGCTGATGAAAGGGGGGGGGTAATGTGTGAACTCATTTCAATTCCACCAGTAGTGTTTGATGGGGGTAAATTAGGTTTAATTATAACTGTAGGTGTGATTTAAAAAATTAATTTCAATCCAAATGTTTGTCACATAATGTTCAAGGCACAAAGGATGTTGGGTTCCTTCTTATTCTGATACTGTATCAGTAAGAAGCCAAATGTTTTAAGTAATTTTTTACTTGTTTTACATGCAAAATGTTTTAAGTAATTAAGCTGTGTTCCAGCGAACCCCAGGCTTCCTTTGGGGATTATCTGAGATTTTTTAATGAGAAGGTCAGTAACTGCAGATGAGCTTTACTGAAAGACAGCTTGCTTAAAACTACTTCTCCTGATCTTCTCCTGTCTTATGTACCTATAGGGGAGTACTGGCTATGTGTTAGGCTGCACTGTGAGTTCACTCAGGAAAATGAATTAAAACCCAATGGGCCTTAACAGCACATTTTCTGAACTGAGTATGCACCACAGAACTTGATACAAAATCTTAAGCAAGGTTCCTTGGCAAACAAACGATTATGAAACAAAGCTCACTGATTAAAAAATGATTCTGAAAAGTAGTCAAGTGATTTGAACCGGACACAAGAAATTCAGTAGTCCGCTGTTTGTTCAGAATCTTATTACTATTCCCCCTTCATTCACTCACTCTCAGGAAAATGGAATTAAACATTCTGGAGACTACATGGTCCAGTCCAGAGGAATGCTGACATTGCAGAGGAATGCTGGCATTACCTCAGACAAGAATTCAAAGAACCTTCAGTTCTTGGGCCAAGAAGTCACTTGGCTCTGAAGGGTTGTATCTTCCTTTAAGATTTCATTCTTGTACTCTTAACTATATGGCTATGTGGAGCACTATAGCCATAAGCAAACTATAGCTTATAATGAATACAATATCAGTGTATACCAATAATCAGTAGACTTATTCAATTATTGTCCATTGTTTTTATCTTTCCTGGAAACAGCTATTTAAAAAGCTGTTGCTGCAATATTTGTTATAGGGCATGTGATACACTTTATAGCTCCTAAGCATGACTGAATAAAATCGGCTGAGGCACATTTTTTCAGCTTGAGTTCCAGGGCGTTGGGAGTATTGTTTCATGGTTAAACCACTTGTTAGAAGTATCTTCCAATATTAAATATGTTACTTATTTAGTCTGTTGCCAGTTATTGTACCTACTCTGGATAAGGGGCAGGGAAGAGAGTTTGTGGAATGGTATCCTTTTTCAGGAGATTAAAACCAGGTCATTTGGCTACTATCCAGATATATTGCAGCAGTAGGTCCATTGGCTGTTCACCCTTCTACATTCTTCTTATTCTAATGTACTGCAACTTGAGAAATTTTAACTGATAGAATTGCACTCTGACTGAGGAATTCTAAGTACACACCTTGCACATTGACAGATATTTAAAACGTTTAGATGCCCTTTTCCAATTCTAACATCTCCGATTTAAAAAAAAAATTGTAGAACAAGGCATTCTTGCTTAATCATGTTGTATCAGAATGACCGCACAGTCCTATGCCTGTCTACTCAGAATTAAGCTCAACTATTTCCATGGGATTTACTCCCAGGTAAGTGTGAATAGTAGTCCAAGGGGCTGTCTTCCTCCTTTTGGACATAATGACAGACTACATGCCCTCCTTCACAAGATTCATCACTGAGGATGTCTTGTCCTGCTTTTGCCAGCCGTAGAAAGAGGAATAGAGGCTCCCACACATGCTATCGTTTCTAGCAGGTGACAACCCAGCACCTCTATGTTTTATTTGGAAATTCCTTCTACCTTTTCTCCTGATGTCTTGATAACTCTGTACCCTTTTGAACCTCCACTCCTGATTGACTCCTCCCACACAGTTGATGTTGGAACAAGATCAAAAGTAGGGTTGAACTTGATAGAAATGGATGATATTTATTAAGAGTCCCACTACTGATCCTCATTACTTCCCTTGTTGTCTTTGTTTCTCTTTTTCTGGATTTAGTGTAGGTTGGCCTATATTTGGCAGACAGGGAAAAGGTACAGTGTGCTGAAGCACTTTATTTGATGTTTTTGATCGCTGGTTCTCTGTTGGCTGAGACTACACAGCATTGTGAAAATTACTAATGTGGCTCTTTTTTTCCTTGCAGAAGATGCAGACTATAGTGCCTTTGGGATGGACACCATGACAAAGAAGAAAAATGTCTTATCAAACGTATTGCGTCCAGATAATCATAGGAAAAAACCACATATTGTCATCAGTATGCCACAAGACTTCAGGCCAGTGTCTTCTATTATAGATGTAGACATTCTTCCAGAAACCCATCGCAGAGTGCGACTTTATAAATATGGAACTGACAAGCCTCTAGGATTTTATATACGGGATGGCTCAAGTGTCAGAGTAACACTTCATGGGCTAGAAAAAGTACCAGGGATTTTCATATCCAGACTTGTTCCTGGAGGCTTGGCTCAAAGTACAGGCTTACTGGCTGTCAATGATGAAGTACTAGAGGTGAATGGTATAGAAGTTTCAGGGAAGAGCCTTGATCAGGTTACAGACATGATGATTGCAAACAGTCGAAACCTGATAATTACTGTCAGACCAGCAAACCAGAGAAACAATGTTGTTAGGAACAGTCGGACTTCTGACAGCTCAGGACAGTCCACAGATACTAGCCTTCGAAGTTATGCTCCATCTGTGCCTGTCTACCACCCTGAAGAAGAGGAAGACAGCGATGAAGAGGATATCATTATTGAAGATGATGGTGAGCCACAACAAATTCCAAGAGCTACTCCTTCCAGTGAGAGCCTGGAGTCACTGACGCAAACTGAAACCCATCATGAATCAAAGCAAAATGGTTTCATTCCTTCCAGAGAACCAAACTTGTATTGTTCAACAGGCAGCATTAATATGGAATTTGAAATACAGGACTCTGATCAAAAGTCCTTGGAAGAAGATGGGACAATCATCACATTGTGAACTGGCATTGGTGTTTTTACTGTTGAAATTAAGAGGCCATACATATTTTTTACCTGGCTGCACACACTCAATACATACCTCTCAATTACCATATTCGAGTGGCTTTCTTATATCTGCAGAATGGATTGAACTATGGAGCTGTGATTCCTATCTACTCAGTTTTGGTTCCTGGGTAATATTTTTTTTGGAATGTGAGCAATATGTATTGCAGTTTCAAAATAGGACAACCTTCCCATGCCTAAACATTAAACAGATGGAAAAAAACTTTGATTATCAGTGTCCACAGCCAGCTTTGAAAGCAAACTGTGTATTGTGAGACAAAAGGAGTTCTACTGTTCATGGTTATGGTTTTAGGATTTGGCTGGATATTTGTTAGTCATAAAACATAAAAGTCCTACTTTATCTCATAATTATAAGAACCAGTCCAAAGCAACCATATTTCAGCATAAAAATGTTCATGAAGCAAAATAACTGAACATGGCCTACAGTCGGTTTGTATCATGTATGTAATGAATAGATTATGGAAGATTTAATGAAAATGGGTTGATAGACTTATGGGTTGATGGACAATGGGTTGATGGACTTCAATTGTTGTCAAACTAACTGGCATAATTACACAGTCCTAAAGGAAAGAACATTGGACTTAACTTATGCATTGGATAGTTGAAAGACACCACTTTAAAAAAAACCTTTGTAGTCCATGACTGTGTGATCTGCTACTGCTGTTGGAAAGATAAATCTCCATTGCCATTCATATGGATTAGGTAACTAATTAAATTAAAAAATGAAGTTTCTTGATCCTGCCATGCACAGCAATGTCCATTTATCATTTAATGAAAGAAACTGTGATCTTGAAATGTGACAGTCCATTTCCATTAAAACCAGTGGGGCTTTCCATCAACTTCAGGGGGAGTTGGATGATATCCATAAAGTGACTTAAAACATCCTTCCTCTTATACTTTATCCAGTTTCCCTAGTGTATGGCATCTGATACCTTTGCACATGTTATTGAATGAATTACAAATTGCAATGAATTGCAGTATTGCTAAATCAAATTTATATATGGTCACAAATAAACCATATATAAACTACTGGGTTTAGTTGCTTTTGATGTTAGACTTTTTCTTCATATAATAAATATGATTTGAGGCACAGTCCCTTGATAAGAAGATAATGTTCCACACATAGGAGATATCTACTTGGACGCGCACCTTCATGTCGGAGGTGCATATTTGATACTACTGTGGATCGAACATGGTACATTAATGTGATGTATGTAAAATGGTATTGTATGTAATTAGATGTAAAATGGACTTTAAACTTACGCAGGAGCATGGAAACCAAAACATAAGTGGAAGACTTGGATGTTTGTTGTGGAAATACAAAGACACATAGGATTATTGTGCTGCTTAACTCATTAACTTTGATTTTTAATATTTAAGCTGCAATCGTATGCATGCCCATTTAGGATATATTACACTGCAGTTACAAACTTAAGCAGGTGTTATATTTAAACTGTGTTAAAAATTTGTTCTTTAAGATACTAGCCTCAATCAGGTAGCATTTTATTATGGGGAGGAGTGTATCCTTAAACAAAATACATATATACACATATATGTAAAGCATAAAACAATCTTGGTTTGAAGTCATTTTATTATGTCTGAAACACTGAAGATTTGACAATATCAGTGAACACTAGACAAGAAGGAAAAGCAAATGTTCCATGTATTTTGCTTTTAAAATGACAGGCTGCACTGCATTTAACTGCAAAATAATGCAGTTGCCATGATTTGACAGTTTCACTATTTTGTCTTCCTATATCTTCTCAAATCAATTGTTGAAACAATATAGTAAATGGTAATTTTTTTATTTAAAATGGGCTTTATTTAAATGGGCTTCAGTATGCGTTAAATTTTGACTATAAGACTTTCATATACTACCTCTTGAACTTTTAACAGTTAGCATCTTTTGGGGAGAGGAAGGGTGTCCTTCTGGAGGAATACATGAAGGCTTGACATGTGTAATTTTAGACTGTAAAACCCAGAAATGACAGTAAGGTACTTAACCTTTATTGCAGGTTGCAAAATCCTATTGTATAGCTTTTGCATATAAGATTCCTGTAAATAAAGTACCCATTCTTGACTGAAACTTACACAAATGTGTAAAAATAAGTAATTAAATTGCTTCATTAGAAAAAAACAAAATTATTTCAGTGTTGCAAATAAATCAAACAATGAACAGAATTCAGCCCCCATTATCCTGTCCCAGCCCCCAAGCAGTCTGAAGACAGTTTAGTCTTTTTAAGTGCACCTTATCTGAAAGAGAGCAAAATGTGGCTAGATTAGTACACTTTCTCTGAAATTATTTTATAGTACCAGATGAAGTCAAGCTGAACTGTGAAATCTCGCGTTCTTCCACAGCTATATTGTTTAGAACGATGTTATGAATTGTCTGTGATGTGAATTTTGTGACATGTATTTTCTAATTAAAATCTTTATGCAACATGATTTTTACATGAACATGTATAATATGTCAAATGTCAGTATTTTTCCTACCACTTTAATGTATGATACATTAGTACCACTAAATGAATCCTGATTTTACAAAGATCAAATTGGCACTAGCTGTGTGTTAGTCTTATTTTTACAGACTCTATAATAAACCATGACTATTGCTAATTTTAAATTTTTCCAGAATGTCTTATTCTTGATTGTATTTGCTGATCCTGTCCCATGTCAAGATACAACTGAATGTAAGTTGCTCCTCTTGTCCCTGCCACTATTAGTGTGATCACTAGGAAAGTGAAGGACCAGGGTTATAATATGCGCTTAAGGAATCTGAAGAGGGAGGTGTTTAAAGACCCTGCAATTTTATTTTTTTCACATTTTATACCACACCAAGGAGCTCATTGTGGTGTATATGATTCCCTCATTTTATCCTCATAACAACCCTGGAGGTAGGTTAGGCTGAGAGATGGTGACTGGTCCAAGGTCACCCAGCTTCATGGCTGAGTGGGAATTTGAACCTGGATTTTCCATGTTTATGTCCATCACCAGAACCACAACACACTTTGCATAGGAAAGGCCTCTGTAAGCCTCCCACTTCACAATGGGTTTCCTCATATCTTTGTCAGCTCTTCAGCATGGATGAGGAGAGGACGTGGTTGGGATAGCTGCTCACAGATAGTATGCAGATCATGTCATTGGCACTGGATCATCCCCTCCTGTAGCCCCCCCACCCCATATTTCACCCCCCTCAATTCTTCCCCAACTGCATTACCTTCCTTAGCTGGCAGCCAATGACAGCGCAATCCTTAGTAAGGCCGACATAGCAGGGCCGTATCCTAAGCCCAGCAGGAGGCAGCACAAGCTCAGAGCAGGGCAAAGGGAGATTTTCCCCTTGTACCCAGGTAAGCCCCAGCCAGCCCTATGGGGCTGCTTGCATCTGCACCTGCTGTTTTGCAGGTTCAGGTCAACGTGGACAGCAGCGGCCTGAATCAGGGCCGCCTTGTCTGGGGACGGGGTTTGGAATATGGCACGATGCCCATCATGCGTTGCTGCCCACTGTGCTGCCCTGTTACGCCTCTGGCATGCCCTTGGCGAGGTCCTGTGCCAACCAAGCACTGCCAGTGCTCAACCAGCGCTGCTGCTTGCGCCAGTCCAGTGCCTGACTTGCCAGCGCAGATGCGCTTGACGGCACTTTGTGACAGCGCTGGATTGGTGGAAGAGCATAGCGCCAGCACAATGCAGGTATAGGATTGTGCTCTGGGCCATTGATGCATAGGAATGCTCTTCCCATGCATCAATCCTGTCAGCGCTGTGGCAGCACACTACTACTCCAGAAGCACTCCTGCCTGCCTTAGGAAGAGTTCATAGGATTTGGCTGTAATTCACTGTACCATAACGTAAGTTCCAGCTTTTGTAAATCAGGTTTGCAAAACAAGTAGTTAAAGCTTGCAGTGCTAAGCTGTAAATAAAGTGGGTCTTATGATTTTGCATACATTCAATCCCTTAATTGGCATTAGTGGGTAAATTAGTGGGTACATAAAAGCAAAATCATGTCAATGTGAGACTGATTTCCCAATCCAGTCAAGCTAGAAAATTTGAATCTAGCCTAATCTTAAAGTGTGGTGAAGTCCAATAATACAGTTGGGGTTTCTGCTTTCAAACCTGAAGGCCAGAAGAGTGTGAATTTTAGCTTGCCGTGTTTTGAAGATGTGCATAATTGTGTTGTCACTGCTGAGGAATATGTTGTCTATTTAGATGGTCCTATAGTTTAGATGGTCCTGTACACTTTAAGATTAAACACTTCGACAGTAGTGTCATAGGCCAGTTACTTGTTGCTTCTGAAGCATGGTTTGATATGTGGCTGTGTCCTCCTTTCCTGACACTATTGATATGGTTAGTAAACATCTATACAGGTATGTCCCTGTATCCATGGGGGATCCATTCCAGGGACTGTCACCCCCCTGCCCCAGATACAGAAGTTGCAGGTTCAGGGACCCTCCTCCCAGCGCACTCACCCATAAACAATATTTACATGTTAACTGAGCAAATATCTATCAATGGTCTACGGTCTACAACAGTGGTTCTCAAACGTTTGAGACCAGGACCCATATTTTAGAATGGCACTCATGTTGGGACCCACTGGAAGTGAGGTCATAGCTGGAAGTGCTGCCATCAAGCAGTAAGTGCTGTCAGTGTGATGTAATCAAATGACACTCCGAGAATTCAAACTGGCATTCTTGGACTGAAGAAAATGCACAACCATTTTTTGACCGAAAGCAAAATTAGGACAAAGTATGGACAAAATTAGGACAAAGCTTTTATGTAAAAGCACTGAATTGAAAACAACGTAAAAAAAACCCACCTTCACTTGAAAATTCAGACTGTTCACTCACAAAAGAAATAAAGCAATTATAGGGTCTGCAGTTTCCAAGATGGCTGCTCCCAGCTTTCCGCATCCCACCTGACATCAGGGCACGATCCACCAAGTGGGTCCCAAACCACAGTTTGAATAACACTGGTCTATAATATTGTAGGTTCATTTTTATGCCCTTTGACCTGCATTGTGTCAAGAGTACCAGATGAAGAATTCTACATGTAAAACTTCTCTCATCTACAATAGAATGGAAGATAACAGTGAAGTTTACTCCAAGCCAGCTGCAGAATAGTGGGGCAGATATCTACTTAGAATACAGGGTGCCTCTGAGCACATGTTATACTAAGGAATGTATTTTCTGTAGCAGACCTAAATTCCCCACCCTTTCACTGAGAAGTTCCACTTTTGGTTTCTCCCAAACTGTATTGGTTTCACCACTGTCATTTAGAAAAGATGGGGAATATTGTGGCTACTGGGAGTCTGAAATCTTTGCCTATCTACTCCAAATCATACAGAAGTCTTTTACCTACTTTCTGTCATATTTGGTTTAAGGTACCTAAAAGGCGTTAAGAGATGTTCCCTCTCTGTCCAGTGTTTGTTGATCTGATTGGCTTGGCAGATTGGCTTCTCGTTGCAGCAGGGATCAAATTAAACAGACACCTGTCTTAGGAAAACTCAACTATGTCAATAATAGGACTGTATTTTGTAAGTAGCAAATACAGTATATAAATCAGGCAGTGATTTGTGGATTGAAACCTATGGATTGTTTGCTGCTGCCACCATAGAGGAACCAAGGGCCAAGTTGGTTGTTGGGTGCAAAATTGCACCCAGTCCCTATTTCTTTGGTGCTGCAATTCTAAGTGCACTTACTTTGGAATTTGTTGTTGTTGTTCAGTCGCTAAGTCGTGTCCGACTCTTCGCGACCCCATGGACCACAGCACGCCAGGCCTCCCTGTCCTCCACTAGCTTCCTGAGTTCGCCCAATTTCATATTCATTGCTTCGGTGACACTATCTAACCATCTCATCCTCTGTCGCCCCCTTCTCCTTTTGCCTTCAATCTTTCCCAGCATGAGGGTCTTTTCTAAAGAGTCCTCTCTTCTCATCAGGTGGCCAAAGTATTGGAGCTTCAGCTTCAGCATTTGTCCTTCCAGGGAGCAATCAGGCTTGACTTCCTGGAGGATTGACCGATTGGATCTCTTTGCAGTCCAGGGGACTCTCAAGAGTCTTCTCCAACACCATAATTCAAAAGCATCGATTCTTCGACGCTCTGCCTTTCTTATGGTCCAGCTCTCACAGCCATACATGGCTACTGGGAAAACCATCGCTTTGACTATGCGAACCTTTGTTGGCAGGGTGATGTCTCGGCTTTTGATTAAGCTATCTAGGTTCACCATAGCTTTCTTCCCAAGAAGTAAACGTCTTTTAATTTCATGGCTGCAGTCACCATCTGCGGTGATCTTGGAGCCCAGGAAAATAAAGTCTGTCACTGCTTCCATTTCTTCCCCTTCTATTTGCCAGGAAGTGATGGGAGTGGTTGCCATGATCTTAGTCTTTTTAATGTTGAGCTTCAAACCAATTTTGGCACTTTCCTCTTTCACCCTCATCAAAAGGTTCTTTAGGTCTTCCTCACTTTCTGCCAGTAGAGTGGTATCGTCTGCATATCTGAGGTTGTTGATGTTTCTCCCAGCAATCTTGATTCCAGCTTGTGAGTCATCCAGCCCTGCCTTCCTCATGATGTACTCTGCATATAAGTTAAATAAGCAGGGTGACAATATACAGCCTTGTCGTACTCCTTTCCCAATTTTAAACCAGTCGGTTGTTCCATGTCCAGTTCTAACTGTTGCTTCCTGACCCGCATAAAGGTTTCTCAGAAGGCAGATCAGGTGGTCTGGAACTCCCATCTCTTCAAGAACTTGCCACAGTTTGTTGTGATCCACACAATCAAAGGCTTTAGCATAGTCAATGAAGCAGAGGTAGATGTTTTTCTGGAACTCTCTTGCTTTCTCCATGATCCAGCGAAGGTTGGCAATTTGATCTCTAGTTCCTCTGCCTCTTTGGAAACCAGCTTGTACATCTGGTAGTTCTCGATTCACATACTGCTGAAGCCGAGCTTGTAGGATTTTGAGCATGACCTTGCTAGCATGTGAAATGAGTGCAATGGTGCGGTAATTCGAGCAATCTTTGGCATTGCCCTTCTTTGGGATTGGAATGTAAACTGATCTTTTCCAGTCTTGTGGCCACTGTTGGGTTTTCCAAATTTGCTGGCATATGGAGAGCAGCACTTGGACAGCATCATCTTTTAAGATTTTGAGTAACTCAGCTGGAATGCTGTCACCTCCACTAGCTTTGTTGTTAGTGAGGCTTTCTAAAGCCCACTTGACTTCACTCTCCAGGATGTCAGGTTCGAGCTCAGTGACTGTACCACTGTGGTTATCAGGAACATTGAGATCGGCCTTATAGAGTTCCTCTGTGTATTCTTGCCACCTCTTCTGAATCTCATCTGCTTCTGTTAGGTCCTTGCCATTTTTGTCCTTTATTGTGCCTACCTTAGCATGAAATTGTCCTTTGACATCTCCAATTTTCTTGAAAAGATCTCTAGTCCTCCCCATTCTGTTGTTTTCCTCTATTTCTTTGCATTGCTCATTTAGAAAGGCCTTCCTATCTCTCCTTGCTGTTCTCTGGAAATCTGCATACAGTTGGGTATATCTTTTCCTTTCTCCCTTGCTTTTGGCTTCTCTCCTTTCCTCAGCTATTTGTAAAGCCTCGTCAGACAGCCACTTTGCCTTCTTGCATTTCTTCCTCTTTGGGATGGTTTTAGTTGCTGCCTCCTGTACAATGTTACAGACCTCCGTCCAAAGTTCTTCAGGCACTCTGTCTACCAAATCTAAGCCCCTAAATCTATTTGTCACCTCCACTGTATATTCGTAGGGGATCTGATTTAGGTCATACGTGGAGGGCCTAGCGGTTTTCCCTACTTTTTTCAGTTTAAGCCTGAATTTGGCAAGAAGAAGCTGATGATCTGAGCCACAGTCAGCTCCAGGTCTTGTTTTTACTGCCTGTATGGAACTTCTCCATCTTTGGCTGCAAAGAATGTAATCAATCTGATTTCGATGTAGACCATCTGGTGAAGTCCATGTGTACAGTCGCCGTTTGTGTTGCTGGAAAAGGGTGTTTGCTATGACTAATGTGTTCTCCTGACAAAACTCTATCAGTCTTTGCCCAGCTTCATTTTGTACTCCAAGACCAAACTTGCCTGTTATTCCTCTTACCTCTTGACTGCCTACTTTAGCATTCCAATCCCCTATGATGAGAAGGACATCTTTTTTGGGTGTTAATTCTAGAAGCTGTTCTAGGTCTTCATAGAAGCGGTCAACTTCTTCCTCATCAGCACCAGTGGTTGGGGCGTAGACTTGGATTACTGTGATGTTGAAAGGTTTGCCTTGGATCCGAATGGAAATCATTCTATCATTTTTGAGGTTATACCCCAGTACTGCTGTTCTCACTCTCTTGTTCACGATGAAGGCTACTCCATTTCTTCTAAGGGATTCCTGCCCACAGTAGCAAATATAATGGTCATCTGAATTAAATTCTCCCATTCCTGTCCACTTTAGTTCACTAACTCCCAGGATGTCGATGTTCAGCCTTGACATCTCACGTTTGACCACATCTAGCTTGCCTTGATTCATAGATCTGACGTTCCAGGTTCCTATGTAGTATTGTTCTTTGCAGCATCGCACTTTCCTTTCACTTCCAGACACATCCACAGCTGAGCTTCCTTTCAGTTTTGGCCCAGCTACTTCACTCTTTCTGGAGCTACTAGTACTCGTGTTCTGCTCTTCCCCAGTAGCATAATGGACACCTTCCGACCTGAGGGTCTCATCTTCCAGTGTCATATCGTTTAGCCTTTTTGTTCTGTAATCCATGGGGTTTTCTTGGCAAGAGTACTGGAGTGGGTTGCCACTTCCTTCTCCAGCGGACCACGTTTAGTCAGAACTCTCTGCTGTGACCTGTCCATCTTGGGTAGCCCTACATGGCATAGCTCACAGCTTCATTGAGCTACTCAAGCCCCTTCGCCACGACAAGGCAGTGATCCATGAAAGGGGCAGTGATCCATGAAAGGGATACTTTGGAATAAGCTCCACTAAATTCAGTGTCAATCCGACACGATTCAAGTCAATCCTCCAGGAAGCCAAGCCTGATTGCTCCCTGGAAGGACAAATCCTGAAGCTGAAGCTCAAATACTTTGGCCACCTCATGAGAAGAGAGGACTCTTTAGAAAAGACCCTCATGCTGGGAAAGATTGAAGGCAAGAGGAGAAGGGGGCGGCAGAGGATGAGATGATTAGACAGTGTCACCGAAGCGATGAACATGAAATTGGGCGAACTCCGGAAGCTAGTGGAGGACAGCGAGGCCTGGCATGCTGTGGTCCTGGGGGTCGCACATGACTTAGCAACTGAACAACAACAACAAAAATTCAGTGGGACTACTTCTAAGTAGACATGCATAGGTTTGTGCTGCTAGTCTGCATTGGCCCCCATAGGAGAGGAGTTGACAAGGATGTGTGCTTGTGTGCTCCCTGAGGCATCTGGTGGGCTGCTGTGAAATACAGGAAGCTGGACTAGATGGATCTTTGGCCTGATCCAGTGGGGCTCTTCTTATGTTCTTATGTAATGCCTACCTGCTTACAAGGTCCCTGTGTCAGCATATCCATTTCTTGGATATGGTCTGTTCCTTCATGCCAGGGTTTGATCTGCCCTGAAAACACTAGATGTGCCCCAAAGGAGAATGAATTGTAAAAGAGTAGCTGTAGCCCGGTGGGTGAGTACATGCTTTACAAGCAGAAGTCTCTGGATTCAATCACTGGCATCTCCACTTGGGATTAAGAAGCACTCATATGAAGCCCTGGAAAAAAATATATAATGCTGAGCAAGATAAGTCTGATTAACTCTTGACCAATAGTATAAGGCAATTTCCTAGGAAACGCTAGGGTACATTTGGGAGACAAGGTACCTACCCCTCCACTGCTATCACCCAGAACAGCCCAACATTTCCTTTCCACTTGCTTCTGGGCTCAGTACATAGTAAATTTGCCGTCACTGGTCCAGAACCTGGCAGAAAGGGATAGTAAGGCCAATCTGTAGGTCAGAGCCACTGATGACCTGTAAAGTTCTGGGTTTGAGTTCTGTGAATGAGAGCTAGCTAGCTCAGGATTGCCTTCAATCAGCCAGTTGCATCCAAGTCAGCTACAACTGTGGGTTTCAAATGATGATGGGGGGGGGGGGAAGCTAGCCAAAACCAGTCTATTTCATTATTATACAGTATGTATAATATTTCTGTAGAAATCTGATATTCAACATGTCTTGACTAAAAATTCAGAAATGTGTTCCATCTGTCTGTAAACTTACTGCTTGATGCTCTTCTTTACTGTGGCGAAAACATGTATAACATTTGCACTGCAAGCTCCATGGAAAATAAATGGGCCTGAAGTTAGCATGAGTTACTTTGTCCCATTGCTTTCAATGATGCTTTTGGCCCAATCCTATACAATTTTCCAGTGTCAGGGTAGCCCTGCCAATGAGGTGTGTGCTGCATTCTGCAGTGCAGAAGGCCTCCTCAAGGTATGCATTGCGGGTGCTGAAAAATTGGATAGGATTGCGCCCCTAGGCTGTTGAATACAACTCTTAGCATTTCCTGACTTTCCATTTACATGCAGCTTCAGTTCTTCCTTTCCTATCTCACTTTGTATCTCTGTAGGACACAGAAGACTATCACCTATTATGCTGGTGTTAATTATCATTGTTCTTATCTCATGCATTTAGCTTCTCATAAGAACACTCACCCATGGCAATTCTCATTCTGTGGCCATTTTTGCCGGTCTGGACCCACCCCTGTGGGATATAACAGGAAACCATTGTTCCTGCCTCAGTACTTTAATAATGGGGGTTGACTGCTTTAACTATACTGCTGTGATGAATCACCACTGAACTTTACATAATAATGGTGATTGATTGCACCTCTTCTGTTCCACAGCCCCTTCTTTTACATGTCATATCTTTTTAATGCAAAGCCTCTTTTCTGTTGAGGTCAGAGATGTCAAGTTCTTTACCATAAAGCCCCCTGTTTTTCCTAGAAGGTGCACTTGGATTGCTAACACAGTCACTTGGGGCACAGTCCTAACCTGGATTTGTTGCAAACACACCATCAAGTGCAATTGGACCACTCTTGGAGTCGGGAAGGATGGCGCACATCCGCTTTATGGCACATTTGTGACACTCCTTGTGCTGGCCTAACTCCAGGTTAGGATTGCGCCCTTGGTTGCCCAAAGCCCTATAGAAACTGATGCCTGTTTGCTTCTTTGGTGACTAAAGCTTGAAGCAGATTCTGCGTGATAGTTCGCTTCATACACAAGTTGTGTAACACAGGGTGTGTACCTTGCTTGCATTGCTGGCTCTTCACATGAGAGCTCGTTCAGCTTTCAGCTCTGCTGCACAATGACTTGATCTTCAGGTTTTCTGTTTGGAGCCAAAAAAAGATAGCTGTTCTTCTGCAATCCATAGATTGTTTACATATTTACCTATACCGTACATGGCCTTACTTTCTGTGACTTACAGCTGAAATTCCTGAAGTGTTGGAACTGGAAAGAATGCCGGAATGCAGTATGACACGTGTGTGTGTGTGTGTGTGTGTGTGTGTGTGTGTGTGTGTGTGTGTGTGTAAGGAGTGAGCTGTCAAACTGAAGCTATTTGTACCACCTTCACTTCACCACCACAACCATGGAAGTTTTCACGTTCAACGGTTCCTAGCTTTCCTTCTGCTGACCAATGACGGTCTTTCCATGTGCAAATGTGTTCTCCAGGGAGATTGCTGCTGCTTTTTAAATAAAGATTTTGGCTGGCATTTAGAAAAAAAATTATTCCTATTAGTAATGGTTTTTTTTTTATTTTCATTGTGATTTCTGCTCTCATTGTCCTTTTTGGAGATGGAATAAAAGACTTAAATTCAGTTGTAAAAAAATAAAAAAGAAGCACATTTACACTTATTCTACCTGCCGTTGCTACTGAACAGATCTCAGGGCGCCATCCTACCTTGCCCCAGAACAGGCAGGCCTGCAGGCAAGGGGGGAGTGCAAGGGGGGAGGCACCAGGAGCCTCCCCAGCAAAAGGGCACATTTGTGCCCTTACATCAGGGGAGGCTCCAGCCTCCTTTATGGGTTCCTTGGATCTGCAAAATTGTGGGCACAGGTTCTGAGGAAGCTACGTGGCCCAAATTGGGGCCACATGGCCCAGAGACGAGGCCTTGGCACACCCACCAGCCCGCCCACCTCCCGCCCAGGAATGCCTCCCGGGTTCGGCTGGCACGTGGGTGGCTGCCTGTCGGCATCCTCGGGCTGAGGTTACGAGCGCTGTAGCAGCTCAAACTGACGGTACAATCCTAACCTAGTGTTAGGACAGGACAGTTAGGTCAGCAAAGTTTAACTGGAGCCAGGGACAACATAAAGTATGTTTGGACCACTCTCGGAGTCAGAGAGGCCAGCACACAGGTGTGCGCCATCCTCCCCAAGAGTGGTCCAAATGTACTTTATGGTGGCCCTTATGCAAGCCAAACTTTGCTGGCCTAACTGTGCCGGCCTAACTCCAGGTTAGGATTGTGCCCTGAGCTGTCGGACCTGGTGAGAATGTATTGAAATGTTTTGGTCATACCTCCAGAGGCGGATCTACAGGGAGGGCAAAGCTCTAAGTGTTGCAAGAAGCCTTACCCTGCCATGTAAATCCCTCCTCTCCCTTGCTGCTGTAGCCAGTAAGCAACACCAAGATGTTGCTTTTCCCTGTGAGGATTGGCTAAAATGGTGCAGGAGAGGAGTGATTTCCACTGCAAGGTAAGGCTTCTTGCAAAACGTAGAGCTTTGCCCTCCCTTAGATCTGCCTCTGCATACCTCATAGGGAGGCTTCAGTTCCTCCCATCCCTCCCAGAGTTCTTAGATTCCTGAAATCATGCCATTGCCTCCCACTGTTCAGAGCACGGCAACATTCCATTCCTGGTTCCTTAAAGAAATGGAACGAGAATAATCCCAGATTAGAAGCCAAAATTACGTCATACTACTATGTGCACATTTCCTTGGTGTTCATAACATATTCCAGTGGCAACCCACTGTGTGGGTTTCTGACTGCGGAATTTTCAAAAGAGCTTGGCCGCTATACAATCAGAAACATGCCTTGCAGATCATTCTCCCTGTTACGGGAACAGGTTGCAATTCAGACCAAATCCACAAATTTTAATCTTACTGAAAGCAACAAGATTCAAACGCGTGTTAACCCCTGGATTGGATTACCGCCACGAACACCACGCTGACGTCATGGTATCAGGGTGTTACAGCTTAAGTGTGAAGACATCCCGAGGGATCTATTTCAGGCCAGGGAGTCAATGGGGAAGCAGGGTGAGGATACAACCAGAGTTCTCATATTCTGCTGTAACAAATAGCTCATTTTCTTCCATAGGGAGAAAAAGGCAGGGTGGAGCCGTTCCCACATTCCGCCATTTAAATTAGAATACCAGTTAGGTTGGCAGACTTGCCATGGCCTGCAAGAAGTATACATATTTGAGAAACTTATTAAAGAAGCAATTTAAACATTCCCAAGATCAGAGACAATGAATGTGCCTTTGTAGCGATCAGTATTTGCTACATTTCACGTCAATATCAATCAGTCAATCAATCACTAATATTTATATACCGCTTTTCAACACAAAGTTCACAAAGCAGTTTACAGGCAAATAATAACATTAAAGTTAAATGGCTCCCTGTCCCAAAAGGGCTCACAATCTAAAAGAATGGAGAACACCACCAGCAACAGCCACGAGAAAGACACTGTGCTGGGGTGAAGAGGGACAATTGCTCTCCCCTTGCTAAATATAAGAGGACACCACTTGAAAAAGTGCCTCTTGCCCAGTTAGCCAGTTAGCAATATCTACACCAAACCTGGAAAGTTGACTCTCAGTCAGCAGCAGAAACTCATTCAGAATACTGTCCTTAAAATATAAAAGCCAATCTTAAGCATCCATGAGATGGATGGCTACAGGGAGGTTCTTTTCCCTCTCTCACAATACCAGAACTAGGGGACATCCACTAAAATTGAGTGTTGGGAGAAATAGAACAGATAAAAGGAAATACTTTTTTACCCAGCAGGTAATTAAACTGTGGAACTCCTTGCTACAGGAGGTGGTGATGGCAGCAGACCTAGGTGCCCTTAAAAGGGGACTAGACAGAGTTTTAGAGGAAATGTCCACTGCAGGCTACAGGCCATGATGGGTAGTGCTACCTCCATATTTTAAAAGTAAGCTACCTCAGAATGCCAGATGCAGGGGAGTAGCAATGAGATGCAGGTATTTAGTTGTCTTGTGTGCTCCCTGAGGCATCTGGTGGGCCACTGTGAGATACAGGAATCTGGACTAGATGGGCCTTTGTCCTGATTCAGTTCTTATTTTCCAGATGTGCTATAAGCAGAGCTGCCTAGGTGTTCATGTGTTACTATCAAACATGTGTTACTTCCACAAATTATGACACATACATGACAGTCTATCTAGATGACCTCTGGGACAGGTAGATTCCTATGGGGGAGAGATGGTTCTACAAGTACCCAGATCTTACATTGTATAGGACTTTAAAAGTCATAATCAGCACCTTGACTTGTGTCCAGAAATGAGTTGGCAGCCACTGTGGATGATAGAGAAATGGTGTGACATGATCATGATGCTTTGTTCCTGTTAGAAGACTAAGAAAGGATACCCCACCACTGTGTTTATTGCAGGTGACCCAAGTTATTTAAATCCATACAAATCCATACATAAAACTACATACTGGTTTTTGCCAGAGTTTTTCTTGTCCCCAAGTATTGAAGTAGAATACTTGAAATATTCATCCTGTTTGTACAGTTTTTAGCTGTACAATACATTATAACCTCCCTCAATGCAGGGGATACATTATTGGAAAGTTTAGTGCTAGGTGAAACAGGGCTGTAGGAAACTTCTTTAAAGACAAGGTAGAAAACTGGTGGCTGGTCAGAATGCACCAGCAGAATGCACCTCTGCTTCTCAGAATGCACTGCTCTCAGTACCTACAGTAGGTATCACTCTTGCCAGGACAAAGAGCACTGTAATGAATCAGCACTAAAAGGAGCAACATAATGGAAAGTTATAGATGATGTTTTGCATCTTCAAGAAATTATAGGGCCCAAGATGTTGCCACCTAGTGCTGGAAAGAGACATTGCAAGCAAAAATAGGACACAAAGTCCTAAGAACGTAAGAGCCCCACTGGATCAGGACAAAGGCCCATCTAGTCCAGCTTCCTATATCTCACAATGGCCCACCAGGTGCCTCAGATAACACACAAGACATCAAGATACTTGCATCCAGTTGCAACTCCCTTGCACCTTGCACCATAATTTTGTACATCTCAATCATATCCCCCCTCAGGCACCTTTTTGTTTCAACTGAAGAGCTCCAAACTCTGTAGCCTTTCCTCATAAGGAAGGTGCCCCAGCCTAGTAATCCTCTTCGTTGCTCTCTTCTGTATAGTTCCACTATACTCCAGATATGGCTGTACCATTGATTTGTACAACGGCATAATAATATTGGCCATTTTATTCTCAACCCCTTTTTTAATGATCCCAAGCACGGAATTGGCCTTCTTTATTGTTGCCACACACTAGTTTGACACTTTAATTGAGTTATCCACTAGCACCCCAAGATGTCTTTCCTGATCCATCACAGACAGCTCAGAACCCATTAGCCCAGTGGTTCCCAACCTTTTTTGCACCAATACCTCCTTTTTTTCTGTATGACAACCTGTTGGAACTCCCCTTAGACCTAGGGCTGGAAGTGATCTCATTAAGCAGAAAGCGAAGTTATTGTTCTTCATCAATCACACTTTTTGAAAGTTGAAAAAAAAACTCTATATACTTTTTAGATTGTTCTGAATGCTTTGTATCGAAGTAACATTTGAGTTTTGAGTTCAGTGATTGATTCAGCACTGAGAGTAACATTGCACAGAACGCATTGTGGCTTCTCTATGCATTGCTGATCAAGGTGGTAAAGCCAAATTTTAGGTATAGTAGTCAGAGTATTTCTATTCCTCTTCCCCATGTGACACTCACCTTGGCATGCACATGGAAAGCATGTCATATCCACTCAGAAATAGACCCAGGAGAACTTCATCACACGCATACGCACACACCAAGACACCCCTGTCTTTTTAATAGGCTTCCCGGTATCCATGGATAACTGAAACAGTAGATACAGAATCAGTGGATACTGGGGCATGCCTGTATTTATTTATTTGTTTGTTTCATGAGTAAGTGGTTAAAGGACAGGATCACTTTATGTATGTAGGTACTAAAATTCAAGAAATGAAAAGATAATACAATAACATATTAAGGACAAATAATTATGTAACTCTTATGCAAAGGGAAAAACAGGCTGCATGATAGTTTACCTGTTCAGGATCATCATAATGTTTATTAAAGATTAAATGTCCAGCATTTCATTTCAGGCAACAGAGTGGGGCCTTTGCCCAGGAATGACTCATGAGAAAGTGCTCTAGGCAATAATTTGTTCCTTGTTTAGTCTCCTATCCCTTAATTGTTTTTGTATTGTTCTCTCTATGTATCTGCTGCCACTGGATTTGTTCTAATAAATACATTTATTGGTATATCTGCAATTTACTTCAGGGCTGACACAACACGCAAGGAAATGTCTAAATGAAACAGAATATCTGCATGATTTGGATGTTTGCCATCCTGTCCTGATACAACCAGGAAACAAAAGAAAGGTAATAATGGATTGTGTATTGAGAGGCACCAGTGCATGTCGGAAATTATTCAGGCATGAGACTTGTTTTCAACATGTACTCCCATGTCACAGAAAATAATGTTGTCTTTTCTCAGTAAATGTGGATGGAATTTAATCATTTTCCAAGGGTATCCAAATGGTCTTTTTGCAATAAACATCAGGAATGTTTGCTATGGACATCTACAAATCAACTCTACTTCAGAAAGCGATGAGAGCGAGTATGAAATGTGTCCATTTACCAAAGGCAATTGGCTGGACTGCAGAATCATCAGTTCTTTTGATTTAATGTTAATTACATGTCTTCCATAAACACATAATTTATTGATAGCTGAACTATTTATTTAATACTTTCATTTCTTTGATTTTAGAAATTTTCTAAATTTCCTAGGCTGCAAGCCTATCCACACTTACCTGGGAGTAAGCCCCATTGACTATAATGGGACTTACTTTTGAGGAGACATCCATAGGCTTGGGCTTCTAAACCCTTAAGAAATACTCATGAACGTCCAATGTCACTGGGGTTCTGCCATTTCCTTCAAGGCTCATACTAGGGAAGAAGACCTGCAAATATCAGAGTGAGAGAAGTAAGACTTCCCTATTTTTTGCTTCTCATTTCTTCCTCTCATACCTCTCAAAGGTCGGAGCACAGAGGAAGGAGAGCCTGAGGGCTAGGAAGTGTTCTTGACCTATGGGGGATTTGGAGAATGGGGAAGCTGTTGTAATACTTTGTCCTGCTAATCTGATTGTTTTCTCAGATCCTTTCTGTACCCATCTGCTTCCTTTTTCTTGAGAGCTAAATCACTGATATGTAGTTTGCCCCCATACCCATAAACGTCCTTGGTAAGAATGCTATTAGGTTGGCACAGTTAAGCCAGCAAAGTTGGACCAGCACAAGGGACACTGTAAAGTATGTTTGGACCACTCTCGGAGTCAGACAGGCCAGCACACAAATGTGCACCATCCTCCCTGACATAGAGAGGGGTCCAAAGTCACTTTATGGTGGCCCTGGTGTCGGCCAAACTTTGCTGGCCTCACTGTGTCGGTCTAACTCCAGGTTAGGATTGTGCCCTTAGTTTGACTTCTCCTTACATTTTTAGGCTGGCTTAGTTACGCCACTGAGGGTGCAATCCTAACCTGGACTTAGGCCAGCAAACTTAGGCTAGTAAAGTTTGGCCAGCACAAGGGACACCGTAAAGAGCGTTTGAACCACTCTCGGGGTCAGGGAGGATGGTGCATATCTGCGTACTGGCCTCTCTGACTTCGAGAGTGGTCCAAACATACTTTATAGTATCCCTTGTGCTGGCCGAACTTTGCTGGCCTAACTATGCCAACCTAACTCCAGGTTAGGATTGCACCCTTAGTTGCAGCAATTGCGACTAAGGTGGAGGCAGGCCACCTTTTAAACTGAACTGCAGCTTGCCTGTTTAGCAATGGAAGCTGTGACAAAAACAATTCACACTGGAAACACAGTGAAAGGAACTGGTAAAAACCTCCATACACCACCCCCACTCCCGGCTCATGGTTACAAAAAAGAAACTAACCATCTCATTTAACATGTAGTTTGACTCTGCTCTGACACCCCTTATGATTAATGTGGTGATTAATATACCTGTATTCATTTAGCTATGGCAAACCTAGACAACTTAATAAAAAGCCGAGACATCACCCTGCCAACAAAGGTTCACATAGTCAAACCTATGGTTTTCCCAGTAGCAATGTATGGATGTGAGAGCTGGACCATAAGAAAGGCAGAGCGCCAAAGAATAGATGCTTTTGAATTATGGTGTTGGAGAAGACTCTTGAGAGTCCCCTGGACTGCAAGGAGGTCCAATCGGGCAATCCTCCAGGAAGTCAAGCCTGATTGCTCCCTGGAAGGACAAATCCTGAAGCTGAAGCTCCAATACTTTGGCCACCTCATGAGAAGAGAGGACTCTTTAGAAAAGACCCTCATGCTGGGAAAGATTGAAGGCAAAAGGAGAAGGGGGTGGCAGAGGATGAGATGGTTAGATAGTGTCACTGAAGCAATGAACATGAAATTGGGCGAACTCCGGAAGCTAGTGGAGGACAAGGAGGCCTGGCGTGCTGTGGTCCATAGGGTTGCGAAGAGTCGGACACGACGTAATGACTAAACAACAACATCATTCATTTAGTGCTTCTCCCTGCACATTTTTAGGTTCACATGGAAACAGAGGTCATGAGATGCAGAGCAAGTACTTTGATTTATGAATGCTGCACAGCATTTTTTACATAGCCACATAGCCCAAAACATAACTTTCTGTGCTCCCCTGCATCACATTTACTGTTGTTCGGCCATACCCATTACTAGATGGAGCCACACAAACTGTTCCAGCAGAATATTATTTGACTCATTCTTTCTGCTGACAGACATAAAACATTTCTAATCTCAATGGCCACTCAATGGCTATAACTGAATTTCCAGCATTGGTGCAATTTCAGACAAGCACAAGAAGGTCATTTTCATGTCTGCAGTGCAGCCTATGGGGGGAAAGAAAACTCTGCCCAGCAGTTAAATGCTGGTGATGCTTTGGCACAGCTTGCTAAGTTCTGCCTCCCAGTGTCCTGTTTTGGTTTGAAATGTTCACTCAGTTTGAAGCCTGCCCTGTTAATGCCCTTGCTGGTATCAATTTGAGCAAAACCACATTCACCTATGCATCTGAGCAAACATGTCGGGACGCCAGCACTGCCCTGTCAATGTTGCAGATTGATCCCTGGCCACCAGGGGGGCACAGATAAGCACCAAGTACTGTGGGATGTGAGAGGGGTGGTGGGAGGGCAGGAAAAAGGTGTTTCTAGGCAGCTGAAGGACAGAATGTGGGGAAGGACAGATAGGGACAGAGGAGAACTGAAGGAAGCCACTACCATCAAATCCTATCCCCTGTATTGGGCTCGGAAGCCTGAGACAGGACTTTTTGAGTCTGCCCATGATTTAGCAGTCGCAGACCCAGAAAGTCCCACTTTGCAGGCTGGGGCTTTACTCAGGGTAAGGGGATGAATGTCCCCTTACTCCGAGGGGACCTCCATCATGCTCACATCCAGCATAGGATGTAGGTGTATCCATTTGGACCCGCTGCTCCTATGCAGGATTGGATTGGGTCTTAATACAAATACCTTCTCAAAACTGCTTTCCAAAGTGAAACCTTGAGTGAAGAAATCTGATTCTGCCTGGTGATTAAAATATAAAGGTTGGTACACAAATGCTGGTGATATTATGTGTATTAATCTTACTTGTAGACCTCCACATTGTTGTATGGGTTATCTTAAAAAACTAATTCTGGAAGACTATTTAGAATTAACAATTATTAACATCCATCAGATATGTATTACTTCTTTCTGGAAATAATCTCAGATGCCACGTATATAGGATTGGTATAAATGGATTAGGACTAATCCATTTTTGGACTAATTTAGAACTAATCCACTCTTGATAAAATGTACTTACTGTAAAAGTGCCAGAGGGAATACTCATTGATCAATTTATTAAGAAATTAGTGTTGTTTATATCATATTGTTACATTAATTTTCATGACACTATCCAGCCATTTGCTTTATTTTCATGCATATAATTTGTATAATGTCAAATTCAAGTTATATCTTTATTTTTATTTGTATAATTTTCAAACTGTGGAATTGTAGCAATCAAAAGTCAAAGAATGACAATGACATTCAGAGAATATTTTCCAAGGTACCTGTATGTCTTAATTATTCCTTGCTGGGTTGTAACATGAGGGGCTCAACGTGATGTTGTCAGATAGCTGCATTGTTAGGACTCACAGCTGCACAATCTGTGAACATTTTAGTAAGTTCCACATCTTAACTGATGCATCCTTCCTATCTTTCATCAAGGAAACATAGCATTCTAATTGTAAAGACAACATTCTTGTTACAGAATGTAAATTACAACGTTCTTGTTGCAAAGACATTTTCGAAATATTATCCTTGGGCAATTTTGATGAACCAGGAGCAGATTTGAAATTTGAATTTTGATCTTGCCTTCCTCTCCAACAGTCCTGCGTATGATTAGATTACACCTCCCGAAGGGAGACAAAACAAAATCTTGTCTATTTGTGAATACCAAAGTCCGTTAGAAGGAGTATCTATGACAAATGTATTACAATGTTGCTGCTAAGAAGTTCTGCAAGGGAACAAGCCAGCTTCTGTAAATTCTGGGAATGTAATCACTTTGAAGTCAGCTGTTTAAATCTTATCGTAAGATGTCTTCCTCGTGATGCCCAATTATATTTCTTTTTACAGTACTCCAAAAAGTCATTTGCAGGATCAAATTACTGTATAAGGAAACAGCCAGGGCCTCATTTCTTTGCAGATGGTGAGCATATTATTGACATGACTGCACATTGCAATCACCTTTTCTTTCCAAGAGCAGCCAAACAATTAAAAATACAGAGAAAAATATCTTAGACCATTCAAGAACAGAATTCACATTCCAGGAAAATTCCTGACAGAAGCACAATTGCAGGTAGCTGTGTGGTTCACTAACAAATTCAAAAATCCACACATAATACTTTTTTTCAGGGCTGACTAAAAAGTCACAAAGAAATTAACAAGTTCTTGAATTCATCGAAACTCTTCATCAGAGAATGTAATCCGCCAACCAGGGAGAGAAACAGACTTGCTGGGCATGGTGAAAAGCTCAAATGTTCCATTTGTAATAATCGAAGATGGAACAGAGAATGTGTTATGTTGTGCTTATACAAAACATCTCAGATTGCACTGAAGGCAATAAAGATAGTGAAGTAAAAGCCAGAAGTAACAAATGTAAAGGTAGGCCTTAGTAAAAGCCAGCAATTACCCTTTTAAAGAAAGAACAGCCCTGGTCTTCTGTCTTTGTAGCCTTTGTGCAACACACAGACTAATAAGAGGAGGAAAAGAGGATAAAGTGGAAGCTCCAGGAAATAGAGACTTTGAGAAAGGGAAGTTGACCTTTGCAGAGCAGTGCGAGTTATGATGTGCAATGCAATCTAGTGCAACAATCAATGTGCATGGCAGGTTACAGGATATAAGAGGACAGGTCTCTGCCCCAAGAAACTTACAATCTGATATTTGGTATGGGGAGTTAACAGAGGAAAGCAAGGGAAAGAGGCAGGGAAGATGTTATTATTTCAGTTATGTACTTACATATGGGAGACTTGGTTGGGCTGTGGTTCTTGGCATGCATACATAAGTGTTTGTGATCACAGCAGCATGACCAACCACTTCTATTATATTATGGCTTTACTACCTTTAATAGTTCATAGCAGGCAAGAACGGAGGAGAGGCTTTCCTCACTACTTTTCCATCCTGTCAGCAAAAAAGATTTGGCAACTCATGTAGTGCAAGTGACCCATACTGGATATTATACCTTAATATCTCTCACCCTGCTAACTGGACAAGAGGCACTTTTTCCAGTGGTGTTCCTCTTATATTTAGCAGGGGGAGAGTAACTGTCCCTCTTCACCCCTGCGCAGTCTTTCTAGTGGCTGTTGCTGGCGGTCTGCCTTTTTTTAGATTGTGAGCCCTTTTGGGACAGGGAGCTATTTAACTTTATTATTCTATTTGCCTGTAAACCGCTTTGTGAACTTCGTGTTGAAAAGCGGTATATAAGTACCTGTTGATTGATTGATTGATTGATTAAGCAAACTTAAATGACTCTGCATTAATGCTCTTCTAAATGGGGATGGGATGGAGAAACATTTCTTTACAATTATAGGACTTAGATGGCCCTATCATAATAATAATATAATGGTAGAGCATATAATGGTAAACATACTAAAACTAGAAAGATGTAGTCATTTAGCTCATGGAAAACAATACATTTCTGTTTAAAATATAAAGATAAATTAAATAAAGCTGAAATTAAATCTGGATAAGTCAGAGGTTCTCCTGGTCCCAAAGGCTACGACTCAGGTGTTGGACGATCGTCCTGCTCTGAATGGGGTTGCACTCCTTCTGAAAGAACAGGTCCGCAGTTTGCGGATCTCCTGGATCCGCAGCTGCTCCTGGACTCCTAGGTGGAAGTTGTAGCCAGGAGAGTCTTTGCTCAGCTTCGGCTGATTCACTAGCTGCTACCATACCTGGGTTGCTCAGACCAGGCCACGGTGACCCTTGCCCTAGTGACATCCAGATTAGAGTACTGCACCGCATTCTATCTGGGGCTGCCTCTGAAGGAAACGGAAACTAGGGCAGAGCGTGGCTGCCTGTGTGGTTGCTGGGACAACTTAGTCAGGACATTGCTTCAGTGGCTACACTGGCTGCCGGTTCATTTCTGGGCCCAATTCAAGTGCTAGTTTTGACTTTTAAAGTCCTATATGATTTGGGACCAGGGTATTTGAGGGATCGCCTCCTTCCATATAATCCTACCCATCATCTGAGGGGGTCCTTCTGACTGTGCCACCACCAGGTGAGGTGGGGGGATGGCAGACAGAAATAGGGCCTTATCAGTGGTGGCTCCACAGTTGTGGAATTCCCTCCCATTGGAACGAAGAAAAAATTAGAAATTAAAAATCTCTCTAGCCATCTTTTGGCAAGGTCTTAAGACTAATTAAGGAGGAGTTTAGCTGCTGACATGCTGGGCTGGCATTTTTAATTTCTAATTTTTAATGGTTGTATTTTTATATTTGTTAGGATCCACAGGGGTCCGCTTGTTTTTAATTGTTTTATGTCATAGTTTTAATCCTTATCACCATCCATGCTGCAGTCTAACATGTCTCAACTAAAAGCCCAATCCTATCCAACTTTCCAGCACTGATGTAGCCATATGAGACGGGGTGTGCACAACATCCTGGAGGGGGGGATGCAGTCAGAGAGCCTTCTTCAAGGTAGGGGTACATTTGTTCCCTTACCTTGAGGATGCATTGTGGCTACACCAGCAATGTAAAGTTGAATAGGTTTGGGCCCTAAGGCTGTATTCCTATACTGTACACGCTGTCCTAGTCTTAGGAGTCAGCAAGCCCCATGAAACACAATGGGACTTAACTTCTGAGTAGTCACGTATAGAATTGCACCGTAAGACCCCTTACATCGAGTGCCAGCCTCTTTCCTCTTTTGAAAACATAACACGATCGTTTTTATTCGGTGAACTGCACTGAACCAAAGACCTCGCGCTGGTCAGACACGCTGGTCAGCCCGCTTGGTTCAACGGGAGTTACACCCAGGGGAACGAGACGCCCTTAACTAAGCTTGCAGCTGAGCAGGACTCCTGAGCCGCCCCGTGCGCGCGAGGAAGGGAGGGAGGAGCGGCGGCGGCGGCGCTTCTGCTATCATCGACTTGCGAGGCGGCGCAGTTCCGAGGCGCCCCGCTAGGGGGAGCGCCGACCTCGCCGGCGCGAGGCTGCCTCAGAGGAGCGGTTTCGAGGCGAGCGCGGTCGCTGCGGCGGGCTTCGGAGCCTGGGTTGTCGCCGGGTCCTGTGGCCGCCTCGGGGCTGCCCTGCAGTCGGGGGCTGCCATGAGCGCCACTGCCGCCGAGGAAGGAGCGGCTGAGGGGGGCGCTCCCGCCTCTCTCCCGCTCTCCTCTGTCCCCTCAGCCGGCGGGTGGGCGGCGGCGCTCCCTGAGGAGGGCGGCGAAGGCGAGCCCGAGCCGAGGGCGGATAGCGAGGCGCGGCGCTTCACCCTCTGCCTGGCCCCTGAGACGGGGGAGGAGGTACGTCAGGCGGCCTCTGGGCGGGGGATGCTGGTCGTGGCCTCAGCGCCGCCTGAGGCTGCGGTCCTGCGTGCGCCTCCCGGGCGAGCTCCGTCAGTGGCGGTGACGGCGCCAGCAGGAGATGCGCGCGCGCGCACTCCGGCTTCGCTCCTGTGCAGTGGCGTCGCTGGGGGAGCATCTGCTACCCGGAGTCACGGGAGATCTTGCAGCCACGACCGAGCCCGATTTAATTAACACAGTGGCCGGTCCTTTGAGCAGAGGTGTGTTTTGGGGTGCGTGTGATATTTTTTTTCCAACATTTCTTGATGTAAAATAGAAAATTGCGGCGTTACCTGTTTTTATTCTACATTCTCATTCAAAGTTCTCGTTTTTATTAATTTTAAATGCTTTCAAAGTGTACTAGGTAGATGGTATAGTGTCAGCAGAGACTGCCACAGTATTATTTCTAATTAGAAAAAGTAATCTATTTTAATTCCTGGAAAATACCTTAGACACCAAAATGCTGTGTTTTGTATTTTTGTTCAAATCTTTTGACCCACAAAAGGTGGTGTTCTGTATTTTTGATGTGGTATTTAACTGAGTATCTACTCAGAAGTACAGCCCATTATAGTCAATGGGGCTTACTCCCCGGTAAGTGAGGATAGGATTGCAGCCTAAGTAAATAAAAAGTCTTCTGGTTAATTGGCCATAAAGTTTGATAGAATACAGATAATCTGATGCTGTTTGTTTAATTGCATCCTTCATGAACTTACCTTACCAGTGATATATATGATGGTATTATTTATACTTACCAAGGTTTTCAGAGTTTTGGTCACTAGTGTCAAGCTCAGCTTGTTGCTCCACCACAAAGCTTGTTGCCCATTTGCACTCCCTTAGCTATGCCACTGCTCCTATACACTCTTACCTGAGAGTAGGCCCCATTGAGGACAATGGGACTTGCTTGCTGCTGAGTAGACACGCATAGGTTTCCGCTGTTCAGTTATGCCTGTGGAGAAGAGGGGTGGAGGTTGGGGGTTTTGAGGGGTTGTGTCTGCGTGTATAGTATTTTGTATGCATTGTTGGGGGAGGGGTCACAACAATGCATGTGTGAATGCCTAAGGATACTATATGAGGATGATCCCTATGAACTTCCAGCCCTTCGCTTGAGTCGGACATGTAAATGGAGGTTGTGAAACACTGGTAGGTTTCCTTCATGAAACTTTAAAAAACAAAACATTTTCTCTAGCAAGGTCCCATGCTGAGTTCAGTGGAGCTTCCTGGTAAGTGAGTATAGGATTGCCTTAGCCTGTTTGAAATTTCTAACCCCCATTTCCCAACTCAGTAGCAATTCAAACTGTTAAGGCAGCTGTTCAGGGGAAAAAAAAGATAAATCCTGTTAAAAATGCTATAAGACAACATGAGTGTCAACAATCGGGGGATGTAATTTAATTAAAACACCCTCCAGCTTACAACTTCCATATGCATAACAATTTCCCTTTCTGCAAAAATTAAAGAACAACAAATCTTCAGACATCTGTTAAGGTTATTGGAATAAGATTCATGTGCCCAACAATGCAAAAGAGGAAGAGAAAAACACAGAAAGAAGTGGTTAGTGCAAGTGTCATCCAGGTCAATAGCTAAAGCACCCCAACTCGCTCTTCCCCAGTAATAGTGTCTCTTGTCAAGTCATTGTATGTGTGTGTGGAACCAAATATCAGTGTAGAATTTGCACCAATGGCAGCTTCCCCCCCCTCCCCGGTGCAAATATTAGCTGGGGGAAGCAAAAAGTTACGAAGGAAAACCCCCCACTACCAGGCCCTGCCTCAACTCCAATCCAGATTGTGACTGTGACAAACTGTGACTGTGCTAATATAAAGCAAGCAAACAAAAAACTGAAAGAGTGAACAAGTTGAAAGTCATATTTGCTTAAGTTTGTATCTTCATCCCCAGTTGGTGGAGCCATGGCTGGGCTGCATTGATGTTGCTGAGATGCAATTACTGAGACAGTAATTTAAAAGGTAGCGTTGCTTTTCTAGAGATAAAAACATTCTTGCAAAGACATTTTATATAGTGTTTTTTTTTGTTATAACATTTCAGTATCAATTCTTCTAATTATAATATAATTGGTTTTAGGTTATCAGCAATGTTCCAACCACTTAAACCAGAGAAGTTACACAGGAATTGTGTAATTTATGGGACTACTTTATCATTGATCCAAATGTAACTTGTGTTTGAGTTAAAACATAGTGTGGTGTTCATGCAATATCGCCATGTGCTTCCATCTGGCTGGATGAATGAGACCCTGCTGTCTATAGAAACTTGTTTGTAAATCCTGGTCTGGTCTAGTCATGTATACAATTATTTAATTATAGAGATTTATATCTCACCTTTCCCATGTCAGAGCAAAAGTCCAAGGTGGCTGAAATGAGCTTTGGGAGCTTTGATTTTAAGTGCAAAAGGTGTCACTCAGATCAGGAGAGCTGAATCCTTTCCCCTCCTGCAGTTTCTCCCTGCTTACTATACAGAGGTATGTATACCTTTTGTATACATACACTGTGTGATAGTAGGCTGCTCCTGAGTACTAATCGAACCTTGTTGATCTGGCCTTTGAGAAGCTCCTTCAAGACTTCAGCAGTTTCACCCCAACATATGTGGAGTCTGATGTTTTGATTTGTCAATACTTGTCTAATGCCAACTTTTTGATTTCTTATTTTTTTAATAGCTTGATTGATTGTTTTTAAACCATTGTTAGCAGATTGCTTTTAAAAAAATAATAATCTGAGCCTGGACCAGTTCATTGTCCAGGTTTACTTTCTGGACATGATTGTCACAGCACTCTTGTGGTGTGATTGACAGGTATTGCATCCAATGAGAGTACTGCATTTTGGGAAGTGTGGGATTAGCAACCCCTGGCCCTGCCCATGGAGTTAATACGGACGGATTGACGCCAGGGGGCGGGCTTAGCGGCCATGTTGTCTGACTCAAAACATTGCTCATTCCCATAGAGTTATTATACATAGAGAGGGCATGACATCACAAACTTGAAGCTTCCGGGTATAACCCCGCCCCTTTTCCCCCCTTTCCCATCCCTCCTCCCTCCTCCCAGCGTCCAATCAGTGAGCGCCTTGTGATTGGGCCACGCCCCCTTCCTTCCCTCAGTCCCCTTCACAGCCGCTGGTATGTTCAGTAATATAATTCTGCGGAATTAAACCTTGGAATTGCATATTAACTCATAATATGGTTACCACTGATGTTTCTCCACGATCACACGTTGTTATTTTGGTAAGTTTTTGCTTCAGGAGTAAACGATTCAGCCCGAAACATCATGCGAAAACCCATTGGAAATCATTGGAATCAGCATTGTTGTGGGTATATTTATGTCACAGCTAATCCCGCCCCCTGGATTCACTCGCTGGCCTATCTAGTTAATGGGATGGCCACCCTTTGCTCATTCCAAGCATTTCAGATTGGTTTGCTCGTAATGTTTAGGACTGAATCGTTTACTCCTGAAGTAAAAACTGAAAATAACAACGTGTGATCGTGGAGAAACATCATTGGTAACCTAATTATGATTCAATATGCAATTCCAAGGTTTAATTCCGTGTAATTATGTTACTGAACACACCGGACGAAATGCCACTTGCTGCCTATTTAAACTCGGATTGCACTGTTTTCACAGACTCATTTTTTGAATTCTACACAAGCAGGAATAAAGTGTGAACGGGAAGGAAAGAAAAAAAGGGGAGGGTGGGCAGAAATTAGATAAATATGTAGGAAAATTACATTAAAATCTCTCAATGTATAACACAAGTAGTTGTCAATATGAGAGTAATTCTTTTTTACTTCTAGGCTATTAAGAGTATTTTTTTAAACTTCTACACTCACCCCCCCATAAAATAAATTCTGTTAATGTTCAGAATTTCAAAAAATATTACATATTTTTATTTTTATTTTTATTTTATTTCTTCATATCTACTTCAGTTTGTGCAGGGCTGCTTACTTTATGAAGTAATATTTTTTTTATTTCTTCATATCTACTTCAGTTTGTGAAGGGCTGCTTACTTTATGAAGTAATATTTTTCTGTAGCAACGAATCACAATGATTTTAAGTACCTGTGCAAAGTAATCCCATTTTTCTGACAGCGATTCGCACACCCGTATGTTGAAATTAACTTTTACACACGTGCAGGGAGATTTTTATTCGTGGATCCGCGGCGACCCTCCTTCTTCGTGGCATGATCTGAGTCAGCCATATTGTGTGACCCGGAAGCATCAAGTCAGTGACGTCATGGCTTCTCCAGTGATTAAAGCTCCTTGGGGATTAGTCAGCACCAGTTTCCTGAATTGTCTTTAATGTTGGCTGTGTTCTCTTTTTAGCTTTCCAGCACGCTCAGATCACATTCTTTTTTTTAGATTTTAGCCATGGAGTTATTATTTACATGGAGGAGCCATGACGTCACAGACTTGAAGCCATGGGTATAATCTCAGATCATTGCCGCGAAGGAGGATTGCCGCTGTGGCGTCACGAATAAAAATCTCCCTGCCCGTGTGGTAAAGTTAATCTCAACGTCTTTAATCATGCCTGCGTGTTCTGCATACGGGTGCGCGAATCGCTGGACGAAAAATGGGATTACTTTGCACAGGTACTTAAAATCATTGTGATTCGTTGCTACAGAAAAATATTACTTCATAAAGTATGCAGCCCTTCACAAACTGAAGTAGATATGAAGAAATAATAATAAAAAAATCCCCCCTCCTTTTTTCCCCCTTCCCGTTTACACATTTTTTTTCCGCCTTCCATTTTCTACGGTAATATTTTTGAAATTCCAAACATTAACAGAATTTGTTTTATGGGGGGGGGGTGAGTGTAGAAGTTTAAAAAAATACACTTAATAGCCTAGAAGTGAAAAAGAACTACTCTCCTATTGACAACTACTTGTGTTATACATTGAGAGATTTTAATGTAATTTTCCTACATATTGATCTGATTTTTGCCCACCCTCCCCCTTTTTTTCTTTCCTTCCCGTTCACACTTTATTTTTGGTTGTGTAGATTTCAAAAAATAAGTCTGTCAAAGCAGTGCAATCCGAGTTTAAATAGACAGCAAGCGGCATTTCGTCCGGTGTGTTCAGTAATATAATTCTGCGGAATTAAACCTTGGAATTGCATATTGAATCATAATTAGGTTACCAATGATGTTTCTCCACGATCACACGTTGTTATTTTCGTAAGTTTTTACTTCAGGAGTAAACAAATAAGTCCTAAACATCATGCGAAAACCCATTTGAAATGCTTGGAATCAGCATTGTTTTGGGTATATTTACGTCACCACTAACCCCGCCCACTAGCTTCACTGTCTGCCCATTCAGATAACAAGCAGGGCCGGGGGTTGATTTTAGCACAAACCCCATGCTGGAACTTTTAGCAGCAAGCTTGGAGCTAGAAAAGATAGTGGCCACCATGTAGCATCACTTCTGCCTGTTTTTTCTATTGAAACAAATGCAGGACCCTGTGAAAAACATGGTGGCCTCCATAGCGTATGGACTTTATGGCAACAACATGGCAAACTCCATATGATTGATCTCAATGAAGGGAAATGAGAGGGTGACATTTTGTTTTTAAATTAACCGCTCTAGTAGCATATTGGAAACATCACTTCCGGCAATTCTCCTAGCTGAAAATAGAACACAGCCAATCTTTCCCATCATGCTGTTTCACACTTTCTGTTAAGGTATCTCCCATGTTATGGGAAGTATTACTTAATGTACAGTATATTTACATGCTTTCTGCTCCTGTTTGGATCACCTCACCTGTAGGGTCTACAACTTAGAGTTGTAATACATGTTTGTTCTGTTTGGGCTTTGCTTGGAGGTGTCACATCTATTGTCTCTTAAATTTCATGGCATTTTGGTCTCAAGAAGACACAAACATTTTGTATCTTTTTACTTTGTGTGTATTTGACAACTGCGGGCAACACTGTGCATTCAGAGTCATGTGGCCTCTAGCTCACAAACGCTTATACCACAACAAATCTTAAGATACCCCAAGACTGCTGTGTGTGTTGTTTCTATAGTGTAGCAATACTTGACTCGCTATAAATTTTCCTTTTCTGTTGCTATAGCAGATATAGCCTAATGCATATTTTTTCTACATTATTTGAGAGACCTTGATAATCAATCAATCAATCAATCAATCAATCAATAGTATTTATATACCACTTTTCAACACAAAGTTCACAATGGTTTACGGGCAAATAGTAATAATAAAGTTAAATGGCTCCCTGCCCCAAAAGGGCTCACAATCTAAAAAAATGCAGAATACCATTAGCAACAGCCACTAGAAAAGATACTGTGCTTACAGATTAATCTTCTCATTAATTAACCTCATTAAATGACCACTTGCTGAGGTTTGAAAATGACTTTTTAAAAGCATGGTTTGACAAATATGACTTCTTAGTATCAACAGGAGAAAGATGATTACATATATAGCTAGGGGCTCTGTCTGCTCTTCCTGTTTTTGTGATTTGTGGCAGTGCCAGATCAGCCTAGGCTGAGAACAGGATGTAAGCTTTTCTGAGCCCATGCTGTTGTTGTCTTATTGTGTTTTTTAAAGAGCCAGTACCATGTAAAGTATGAGGTGCTGCTTTTGTGACTTGACATGGACATGTGAATTAAGTAAGGTTTTGTACAGCAACTAATACAAAATAACTTGTACTGTATTTTCATGAACATATATAGTGACTTTATCCAGAGCATGCCATACTCTAGGGCTAAGGACAAGCTTGCATAATCTAAATTAACTTGGCCCAGCTGTGGCCTGAACCTTTTTTGGCTTGACCATTTTCCTTGGTTTTAGACAGTTTGTAATTAAAGTGATTAGGCAGGCTTATTTGTCATAAAATGGTCTGTATTGTGCTTGGCCTAGCTTTAACCCAGTTGCTGTACTTGTAGCAATCTGTTGTCTACATGAATTCTACATAGCTGCTATATGAAATCAAGACCATTTAAATAAAGATTAATGATGATGATGATGATGATGATGCTTGGATTTATATGCCGCCTTCCTTAAGATCACTAGATTACTCTAATGACTGTAACTCAAGGCGGTTTACATAGGCAGACTTTTTATTCACAAACCCGAAGGTTTTTTACAATTTTACAGAAATGTTCTATCTTACAAGAACAACGCTCATACAGATCTTTCTTTCTGGATTTAGTCTTCTTTCTTAACTGCCCGTCTGTCTTCTGCTGGCTGATAAGAGGCTTCCCTGCTCCCACCAGAGATGCAGCTGACCAGCACACTCCCCCTCTCACGAGGCAGCTGGAACTCAGCTTTTAATCAGCCGCAGTTTGCAAGGTCTGCCGCTCACAGAGACTTCCGGTAGTCCCGAGCTGGCGACCTTCGGATGTTATCTTCGGACAAACGGAGGCATTAACCCTCTCGACTAAATCTTCTGCCCAGTTTAATTTGATAATGATCCAGTTTAGGAGAAAGAAGATGAAGGTATTGATACTTGGCAGTGGAAAAACTGCAGCACCTGGGTCTTGACATCATTATTTATTTATTTATTTATTTATTTATTTATTTATTTATTTATTTATTATTTGAAGACTTTATACCCTGCCTTTCCCATGCCGAAGCAAATGCCCAAGGCAGCTTACATGAGCAGGCTAGTCTAAACCATCATTTTTTTCCAATGGGTTTTTTTTTTTTTTACAAATATACAGTATTCTTGTGATCTGCCAATCCTCAGTCCCAGATGTAGCCTTCACAGTGTGGTTCTCTCCTTTGGCCGCATGCCATCAAGCCTCGGCAGGCAATCGCAAGTCAAGCCTGGACAGGTCCTCAAGGTCATTACATCACTTCCAGGTTCTCTTTTATTGAAAACTGTCACTTCTGGGTTCTTTTCTCCTAAGGAGATGCTGGTGGTAGCAGCCTTGCAATCCAGCTGCCATTCTCTGGATTGTTGTGTTTTGGCATGCTCACAGTCTGTCTGGCTGCCTCCCTTCCTCCACCTCTTGAGGCTCAACAGAACCTTCCGTTGCTCAATTTTAAAAGAAACTGCTCAGTGGCACTTGGGGGATGTGCCCTTCCTGGAATACCACAGATAACTCACTGGTTGTGGAAAACCCAGGTTCACATTCTCAGTCAACTATAGGCAAGTCACTTAGTCTCATTAACCTGTGTGATGCTGAACTCCTTGGAGGAAGGGTGAGAGATATATGAATAAACAGATGTGATTAAAAAAAATGTAAATATGTATCTTGAACACCTTTAAATTGTAATTTAACTTACGGGAGTCTACAGATTTTTCTGAGTTCACAGTGATAATGATTTCCTCTGAACCTGGGACAGTTTCAATAACACCTGTGTAAAAAGGCTTTAAAGGATGGCCATCTCTGTAAAAGCAGTTTTGGCAAAGTCTTTTGCAAAGTGAGGGAAGGGAAATCCAACAGCACTTCAATTCTCCCCACTAGGAAGGGGGACACTTCGTTTTTACTGTATTCGCATGAAAACCGGAAGTGCACATCCTAGCACAAATCAGGGCTTTTCCTGGTTTCTGGGAGACCTGTGGAGGGGGCTGTGGGCCTTCCCTACCCTGCAGAAGCCCCTCTCCCCACCCACTCAAGTAAAGGGGACCCTAGGGGGCCCATGACCCCACAATCGCTGTAGTGCTGTGGGGACACCCAAAATTGGGCAACTCCCCTTAAGGGGGAATGGCCCTGTTTTGCTTCCCAATAGGTGGGTTGCGACCCATGACTTCTCATAGTAGTGGCGTATGAACAAGAGTGAGGTGGGGAGGATGAAAAATAAATTTCTTTGCTTGTCTGAGTGTGTACATGAATGGGTGGGAAGATGTGAGTGTGCCTGCTTTGAGGCAGGATCTTATTCCTGCTTGCTTGGAAGCCCCAAAGAGTGGCCAGCAGCTTCCTCCAGCACTAGTGAATCAGCCCTGTGCACATTGGTACAGAAAACAAACAGCATACGGATCCTGCTGCCACTGGGAAAAGCAGAAAGTTTATTGCCCTCAAAAGGGCAGACCCTCAGGGGAAAACTCCCAACCCCTTTTGCTGCGGGGATACATGTAGATGCAGTAAGTCTGCTGAAGGACGATTGGCAGCACTGGAGGAAGGACTTGCATAGCTTTCACCTTGAAGAAAGCCCTGGACTGCAGTGAACTTGTTGTTGCAAATCCTCTGCGAGTTGAAACTTGCAAATGTTACTTACGGATGTGTTTTCCCACAGAGTAGCTGCATCTTCAGTTTGGGCCTTAGACATTGCTCTTTTTCCTTCTTTAAAAGTAGTAGCCAAGTGAATTCTTACAGTTCTATTACTGTGGCCTTGGCCTTCAGAATGTGCTCATTATGCATTGCCAAACCTCTTCTATGTATGCACTGACTGAGCTCACAAATGTGCATCAGATCCATGCAGCAGATGGGGAGGGAACCTTGAGGTCAGTGTTGTGCCACAGCCCACATATGGTGATGCCGCATACAGTCTTTTGTGGTATGGTAGCTTCTTCTGACAAGTATTTCTTCTCACATGTTTGGTTTAGTAAGTGCTCTGGTATTTAACTGTCAGTATGGCTCTTACGTGAATATGCCTTGTGTCTTCAAATTGCTGGTAGTATGGTTTATCACTTACGCAGCTTGTGAACCACATTTTTATAAGCAGCAGCTCAGTACAGAGAATAAAGTGCTCAAATGGAAACATACTATGATACACTCTTACATGAAATGTGTCCCTTTGATAGCATGCTTCTGCTCAAAGTTACTGATGGATATATTGTGTACAATATTATTATTTGCCTAACTTTACAGTGGTGTTGTTTTTTAGTTAAATGTATGACCCAATCCTATCCAGTTTTTCAGCACGGGTGCAGCCACAACACAGCCCACAACATTTAAGGAAAAAAATGTTCCCATACCTTGAGGAGGCCCTTTTGACTGTTCCCCCACTTCAGGATGCAGCACACACCCCATTGGCATGGCTGCACTGACAAACTGGATGGGATTTGGCCCCAAGCCACTTTTCTAATAGAGATCAAGGCAATGTACAAAAAAATGCAAAATATTGGTAAAATACAGGGTGCAATCCTAACCAACTTTCCAGCACTGGGGTAAGGGCAATGTAGCTCCAAGGTGAGGGAACAAACATTCCCTTACATTGAGGAGGCCTCCGTGACTACCACTCCACTGCAGCATGCAGCACATGCCCCATCGGCACAGCTATCTCAGCGCTGGAAAATTAGTTAGGATTGCACCCACAATGTATGAAGTGCCTTGACTGTTTAAGACGCCTATTTTTTTAATCCTTTCTCAGACAGGACGGATGTTTAAAAGCCTTATGATAAAAAGACTGATATGGTATGGATCTGTGTAACAAAAAACATGTTTCCATAAGAACCAACCTTACTTTATGATTGGGCCTTGAGATTTTAACTATTGACTTTTTGTGGTGGTGTAAATCTTATATAGATCTTATTTCTTAATTTTAATCTAAGCATTATCAGATTTTGTACCTTTTTGATGAGAGATTTTCTTTACCTAAAATTAAAAGTGAAAGAAAATTTTAAAATACTTACTGTTTTTGATTTGGGCACAGTCCAAATACTTTGACTTTGTGTGTGGTTTAATTGTGTTTTTTCTACATGTTTCTTGCTTATAAGCTTGAATGCTTACAGTATGGCAGCCTTTTAAAGCAAGAAACACTTTGCTGGTAAGCTTTTAAAGACCAATGCATTCACGGGGTGCATGCAGGGGCCTCTATTAATGCAGCCTTGCCGTATCCACAGTTCTGTATCCATGGAGGGTCCACCTGTATTTCTTGCTGAGCAATCAGGCTACTTCCACTTCTGGCGAAATCATGGGCAGCCCAATCCTGAACTGCCCAGCACCCACAGATCCAGTGGTGCCAAAATGGCAACTGGGATACCACTGGAGGTCTCCTCAGAAGGGAGTGCTTGTTCCATGACCCTGGGGAGACCACAGCTGCAATAGGTTTCCTTGGCTCTGCGCTCGGCTCAGGAGGGGTTTCAGGATACTGTGACAGACGCTGCTGCCATCTCATCCCCCTACCAGGCCCGATTCTCCCCCCTGCCCAGTTCCAACCCTCTTCTGCCTCCTCCCTGCCACACATAGCCTTACTGCTGGTTGATGCTGCTGGAGCCATCCTCATGCTTGGCGCCGAGGCCCACTGCTGACTGGTGCTGGCCCAGTGCCGGCGTTCCCTCCTCCCGTGGTGCAGCAAACATGCTTTTCAGCACACGGTGACACTTAGAGCCAGCTTCAGGATTGGGCCCTGTCCTGATTCATCACAGACAGCATAGCATCTTTTTCCAGTGCATTTGGTATTGCCTGTCATGTGTCTTGTTTTGGATTGTGAACATTGGGACAGGGAACCATTTTTAATTTATTAATTTTGCTATGTAAATTGCTTTGTGAACTTTTTTTGTGGAAAAACAGTATAAAAATATTTTGTATATATGTATTTGAATAATCATTAAATTATTTTGCTGTTGTCCGCTACTGAACTATTAGTTCTGCCTACCTCTCTACCATTGTGTGACTGTGTTGTTTGGAAGGTTTTTGTACATGGGACTAAATGTGCAAGGTTAAAGGGTAGTGGGTGACTATGTCTATGTACTGTGGACGTTATGTACCTGCAGGATTTTTTTTCTACCTATAACAGTGATGACAGAAGGATCCAAAATGTTCCTATGCTGCATGGGTTCATGAAGCTAGCAAGCCTTTTGAGTGGTACCAAACTATTCAATTGGGATTTTAAAGAAATTATGTTGAATTCTGTGCAACTCAAAAGCTTGCTACCAATATTTCAGTTGGTCCAAGAAAAGGCATAAGAACAGGCATTTTGGATTTTGCTTATCTGTGATTCCACACTAACCATTGAGTCTGCGATTGCAGTCCTTCATTCTCTCACATTTCAGGCAGAATCTTAGGGCCCATGCTCATGATACTCAACGCTAGCTTTCATTAGTGCCCTGCAAAGAGAACAATACGTTGGGTTTAACAACTATCAAAAATTGTGTATCTGTGACCCCCTTGACTCTGATAGTTAATTCCCTGGTGAGAGAGGAAACTATTCCATCGTAGTAAGTCATTTACTGCACAAAACCTTTTAAGAAAGAAAAATTAATGACCGAACACCACACAGCAAGGGAAGAAATGCAAGTGATGAGGCAGCATTTTTTCAGAGCTTGTAACTCTAATGGCAAAATTGGAAAGTGCAGTATGCATACAAACTAGAATGCAGCATGATTCTCAATGCACAGGGAGAATGGGCCCTAAGATGACATTGTCAGCCAGTAACATTCCAGTGCTTTCTATATTGTCATCACCTGTATCTTTTTGCAGAACTGAACTGTTGCAGTTTTTCTTACTTACAATATACTTGCAGCACCAACCTGTCTAATGTGGATGCAGCTGCCAAAGCACTATAGAGGCTTCCCATGGCTGGTATGTCTTTAATTAGAAGGTTTCTCATGGTTGCTCCTGCTTCCAAAAGCTTGCTGAGGGCTGAGACAATACTGATGGATTGCCCCTTAATTAGACAATTTATGTACTTTAATTACTAGTTCCTTCTTAATTTTTTTCCTCTTTTCCTCTTTTAATAGTGCAATTTCATAATTTTGCAGTTAAAAATAAGAGAAAACCAGTAATTAAAGCCTAGTAACTGACTAACGGGGGCAATTCATCCATGATAACCTTCTGTGCTGATCACTAAGCAACTGCTAATCTGTGACCATTAAACATCAGTCTGAACAAAAAGGTTTTTATCAAATCATACTTATATTTCAGATTTATTCCTCTGGAATGTGAAAATATGTATGGTTGGAAGCTGTTGTTAAAAAATCTCTTGTGCTGCCCAATTTGTGCTTGTCATCTATAGGGACTGCAAGAAACTTTCTTCACTGCCCTTAGAAATTTTAACAGGCCATAGCCATATGTTGTCTCCAATGTATGTAGTGACCCAGCTCTGTTAGTGCTCAAAAGGTTAAGCCCAGCAGGTTGCAATCCTATATACACTTATCTGGAACTAACTGGAACTTACTTCTGAGTAGACATGTCTAGGATTGTGCTACAAAGGTCAGATTAAATGTAACGGCAATCACAGGGAGGCAGCTTGAAGTGCATTCCAGTGGTGACCACACAGTAAGTATAAAATTTAATGTTCCTGATGGTGTGCACACAAACGTTCTCAATTGCGTACAATATCTGCAGAGTGTCTGTGCTAAGGCTGCAGTCACTCATCATATAAACTCTGCATGTGATTGAGAATATGCAGCCTGTAACAAGTTCTTAAACATAATGGTTTCTATATAGAAGGCCAGAAGAGGGTAGTGCTCAGCAGCAGCCACCACTGGGGGAAGCAGAGAGGGGTATAACATTGAATGGCTGGAATGTTAGAGGAAGAAATGTCAGATGCATGAAACTGGACACACAGATCATTAAGCTCAGGAAGAACTTAGCACACAAGAAATCAGAATTTATGTAACAATTTTTTAAATTGAAATTATTTCCTGAAATACCTCAGGAAAGAAGTGAAATTATGAATGTTTGATCTTAGAGTCTCACAACGCAATCCTAAACTGGAGTTAGGCCAGCATAAACTAAGCCAGCAAAATTTGGCCAGCACAAGGGCCAGCATAAAGCCTGTTTGGACTACTCGGAGATAGGGAGGATGGCTCACGTGTGTGTGCTGGCCTCTGACTCCGAGAGTGGTCCAAACATACTTTAGGATTGCGCTCTCAAGCCGAATAGAATTAGTGCTTGAATGTCTTGCTTGTGCTAATACATCTGGCTCTAAGTTTCTTTGAGCCAGCATAACGTGTGCTGTTCAGATTGATTCCATATCAGTGGTGGGATTCAAATAAATTAACAACCGGTTATTTGTCCTCCTTTCTTTGTACTGCTTCTTACTACAGCGCTACTTTTTGTATATCAATAAATGAGCAACCGGTTCTGCAGAATAGGTGAGAACTGGCTGAATTCCACCACTGTTCCATATCCTGTGAACATCTCTGGCCCGGCGTGTTTGGTTCCACTTCTTGGATGCTGTCATCTTAATCAGATGGCTATCAACAAGGGGTGTTTGTGGAGCAACTTAGACAAAGCTAAGGACCAGATTTTGAGATGAGATCCGTTGGCTGGTATTCCCATGTGTGTTTTACATTCTCGCTCATGGACACCCTAGGACAGGGATGTCAAATTCATTTCATACAGTGGGCCAAATAGCATTCATGACTCCTGCTGAGGGCCGGAAGTGGCCATAAAGATGCACCTTGTTCTCGCGTAGGAACTAATTAGCTGCAAATGACAGAAAATATAATAAGAAAATTTGATCATATTTTTAAGATATGGGAGAGCCCAGTTACTATGTGGGGCTGCCCTTTCAGCAGTGTTCTTCTTTTGGGGCATTGCTTTGCAGCTCAGTAGCTGAGAGGTGCTCTGGCTTGGCAGAAATGGTTTTGCTAAAATGATGGCCTGTGATAATTTAGTTCTTCCAGCATCTCCTCTCTCCTCTCCCTTGGTCTGCCCCTTTCCCCATAGCATAGTTATTGGGCTTTGTTAGTTCTCAATAGATGAAGCCCAGCAATTTGACTAAGGTTTCAATCCTATATACACTTGCCAGGAACCTTGCCATCTGAGGGCTCCTTGAATCTTCTGGAGCCTTGGCGGATGTGTGGCTGAAAAGGGGGTGCTGGGAAAGCCTTGTTATAATGTGGCCCAGATAAAGAGCTTCACTAGCGGTATTTGGCCTGTGGGCCTTATGTTTGACATCCCTACTCTAGGAAATTCTTTTTTCCATTAATTCATCATGGAAAATTCATTGTGGAATTTCATTGTTGCTTTCTTGGACAAATCTCTTAGTTACCTGTATGGACAGGTGTTCCAGAAAACATTGGCTACATGTCATTCTCTCTCACTATTGTCATACAGTATGCTTTGGAATAGGACACATCATTTTTAAACTGTGCAGGACAGTCTTGGACTGTTGGCAGTCCTGGGTCCCTGGTTCTTCCACCTCTGAAATGTTTACATGAGGACTAAAAACAATGGATTATAGGCATGCCCTGGTATTCACTGATTAGGTATCCACAGATTCAGTTATCCACAGATACCTTGAATACTGGGACGCCTATTAAAAAGATAGGGTAACATTAAACAAATTTCCTTTTTTTAAACTTTGTTACAGCAAAACCTAATGTTTGATGTTCCCCTAATGTTAAAAATATGCCCCCAGTATCCCTGTATCCAGGAATCCACGGTGGGGTGGTGGTGTCAGAATGGAACCCCAGCACATACCAGGGCATGCCTATATTGTCCTTCCTTAAAACTAACAAATTTATTGTGACATGAACAGACTCGCACAAAACCCTATTCTAATATATTTAAACGTGTTTATTCCGAAGGTTGGTGCAGACATCCCATTCCTTTACTATGGTTAGAAATGACAGTTGACAGTAAATTTGTGTTGGTGAGCCATGATTAAGGAATAGTTCATATGCAATAAGTATGGGTTCCAGAGACAGGATGGGGGAGGGCAGAATGGGGAGTAGGACTGGCCTGGGAAGGGGGCAGGGATGGGATGGCAGAGCATCCTATCCCCCATTCCAGGCCTGCAAGCCCTACTTAGCTGATCCAAATAGCCCCATTGAGCAGGCTAGGCACTAAATGGGGTAAGGGAACAAATGTTCCCTTACCCCGAGGAGACCTCCAACTGCTCTAATCCAATGCTGGATATAGCATGGGCCTGGCAGTACTGCTGCACCAGCACTAAATAGACTGTCAACCAGTATTAGCTGGTTTGGAAACCATGGGCAACAATTAACCTGATTAGCAGCAACCATGATGAAAAGGTGTGTGTTTATCCACATAGCAACATAATCCCATTGACAGTTGTCAGTAAATTTATGTCAGACTTGGTTCACCATGATTATAGGCCAAATGCAGTATGTATAGGTTCAGTTAGTAATGTGTGGGGAAATGTCATTGAATTAGATGGTCTTGCCTTATTTTTGTGTTCACCAACTATCCTGATTGGGATAGGATATTAATCTAAATAAATAATACCGTAAGAAGACTTGGTGATGAGTTATAAAAGCTATCTTTATCAGGGCAATCTTTTCTCTTTGAATTAACCTTAGACTTTAAACAACTTCTTGAATATTTAAGGTGGTTGGGTATCTATCCTGGGACTGCTAAGCCATTAACATGTTGGAACAATCTCCTGAAAAGCAAATTTGACAACATTTGGCCATTCTATAAGAACAGAGTTTTCATGTGGGCAAAAAAGAGGACATGGAATCAGCATCAGCATGACCTCTTCCACAATGGTGCCAGTTTTTTTTCCATCTAAGCAAACTTCTTTGAAAAAAAAATAGGAAATTAAAGTTCAGTTCTATTTTGTATATGTTTCAGATTGTTCTCAACTATGGATTCATTCAAGTTCAGTAATTATTATAAAAGGAAGAAATGGATTCTTGTCATTAAATGGTTAGCATAATCAAATATGGTTTTCATGGAAAATAAAGCTTGTGCATGAACAATCGGTACACATTAGTCATTATTCAGACCTTTAAAAATATACAAAACCACAGGCATTTTCATCATAAGGCATGAAACCTGGAAAACTATATTTGAAAATCTAGCAACTTCCTTGGAAAAATCTTAGTTTTGTTCATCCATTTCTTTTTATTGAATAGCTAAGAACTATATCCAAGTCCTTCAGACAAAGAGCAATTAAAATAAAACATTTTTATTGGTTTATCAGAGTTTAATTTTGACAAGTGTTATTTAATCTTATTCACCTTAACCTTAAGTGTTGTTTAACCTCCCTCATTATTTCACTCTCTTTGTTTATAGGTGAAAAAAGTGGAAGAAAGTGTAGAAGAGATGTTAATAAGACGAGGAGTTCTGTGGCATGACTGATATGGTATGTACTTAGCTCAACTACTGTAGACCTCTGAGACTGTAACTGCTGTCTTTCCCTCTCAGTCCTGTGGAGGCCATCTTGTGAGTGATTTAGAAACCATGCAGCTCAAGCAAGGCAGCAGCCAGCCGTGAGAGGGAGTGAATGCGCGCACAGACGCACACACACATGCACATTCTCTCTTACTTCCTGAGGCAGCCATCTTGATAACTACTTTCCCTGAAATGGTTTTTATTACAGGGAACAGTGATGGTTGGGCCACAAGGTGGCACTATGGTGCACTAATATTTAAGGGCCTAGGCTAGTGCTCTCTGCTTGTACATTTCATGTGCTCCATACACAAACACACACACATACATGCATATCAAGAAATTTGGATATTCTTGTGATATTAACTTATAGCTGTTTAAGCACTGTACAAGGCTAATGTTAGTTTTCCCCCAGATCTATATGTTCCCTTTCTAGATTGCCAGAGATGATGGTCTAATGACATATAATTCATATCTGCCCAAAGGTCATTTGGGAAAATTTGCTTGCTAGTGATTTGGTATATTCTCTTTGAGTGATTATAAAACATAATTTTTCAGGAAGTTCCATGTGCTGTTGTCATGATTGGCTTCTTTCCAACTGGTGGTCAGGGATAAGGGATAAGAACTAGCATTGGTAAGAATGCAGTCCTCTGGATGTCAGAGCTGTAAACATGTTTCAAATAGCAGCAATATCAAGAACATAAGAAGAGCCCTGCTGGATCAGGCCAAAGGCCCATCTAGTCCAGCTTCCTGTATCTCACAGCGGCCCACCAGGTGCCCCAGGGAGGCACAAGACATAAGACACAAGAGAAGATTAATATAAATGGTATCCTTCATCGCTGCTATATATGAATATCTATACTTCAAAATATCTTTAAAATACTTTAAAATATTTAGCGGAATTGTGATACCTGTCTCATTTAGGTCCATTTTAATTGATACTACAAATGCATAACAAGTAAATTATGGCATGCATTAACTTGGTATAGAGGGGCAGTTCTTTAGTGTCGCTCTTCTTAAATGACATCAAATATTTTGGTATTGTGCATTGTGTGTTGAAACAGGAAGTTTGCGTTCTGATTGACTACTACACAAGCCAATGTTTAACGTTTTGGTAGTTCTGATTCTACTGTCTTTGTGATTTCTCTGTGACAGTTTCAACCAGTAATTTTAAAAACATCTTTATATAAATTTTACATTGGTAAAGCTGGAGAAAAATTGCACTGTGATTAAAAAACAATACAAAAACCTTTTCCATAGATGACAAATTGAAAATGAATCTATACTTTTTAAACTGGATGTTGTTTTTGCACTTTTTGCCATTGTTCTCAGTGTTTTTTCTGCAGCCATCAGGGATGGAGACTTGGGGTTTTTTTTTGTTTTGAAATGCAAGCTAATATTTTGGACTCTAAAGATTGCACTGGCTGCTGTCAGTGGGGCTTGTTGCTTGCTTCAGTATTACTTATTTATAATGTATCCTGTTATATTTGCATGGATGAAAATGGAAGGTGCTTCCGTGTGTGTGTGTTTTGCGAATTCTTGGCTCCCATACCATGTTTTGGTGCTCCAGAGAGTCCCCAACCTCAGGAATAGATTTTGGTCAGACTGCTGTCAGGAGGGCAGGGAAATTCACCTTGGGGAACTGGCTTCCCTGTGTGGCAGGATTAGAATACACCTCAGTGAAATATCAAGGTATGATTCTGCTGAGCAAGTTGGCTCAAAATGCAAGGATCAAAAGACTTACTGTGATCAGTTTTATTGTTTGCTTTTCAGTTTCAGGGTTGTTCATAGATAGACAGACTGACTTAGGGCCCAATCCTATCACTGGTTTACACGCTGCTGTTGCTGCTTTATCCTGAGTGGGGCGGAAGGCCAAGGAAGCAGCTAGAGGTCTCCTTTAAGGGAACTTTGATTCCCTTAACTCATGTAGAGTCCCTGCAGCCACCTACGGGTCTACTCAGAACCAGCTCCAAGGCTTGGAAGGAGGGATAGGATCCAGCGGCAGCTTCTGCTGATGTCCATGCCCCCACCCCAGGCCAGAAATGCCCGTCCTGCCCTCCTCCCACCCAGAAATGCCTCCCCACCGAGCACAGTTTACTTATTGCCCAGTGCTCCTTTTTGTCATCCTGCTAGAGTGGAGGCTCAGTAGCGACAGGTGCAAGCCTCCCTGATGACGCCTTCCCTCTCAGCCACTGCAGTGTGATGGCTGTTACTTGGGGAGTGCGTGTGCAAGGGGCCCTGCCTGGTTAGAGGATTGGGCTACCCATGTGTCACAGTGTGATCCAAACTCTTGCTTGAGCCAGTGCATCTTACTCCAGTGCCAGCCGGCACAGGCCAGCTCAGTTTAATATTGGGTTGTTAATCATGGCTAACTAAACTTAGGACTTTTCAGGCTTCTGTGGTGGCCTTGAGGGCATCTGCAGTAAGATCTCTTTTTGCTAGAGCCTCTTGGCTTTTGATAAGGGATATGATTCGGACATATGACGTTCCCTCCCCCGAAGCTAAGCAGGATCTCAAGCGTCTGTTGGCAGCGGCATCTTTCGCTTCTGATGCTACCGCAGATGCTATGCAATATTCTGCCAGGGCCATGGCAGCTGATGTGGCTTTTCAGCGTAGTGCGTGGCTTCGAAATTGGGACGTTGATCATGCTTCTCACAACACGGTGGTAGGAGTTCCCTTCAAGGGAAGGAAGCTTTTTGGAGACGCCCTTAAACCCATGCTTGTGGAGTCCAAGAACAAGAAAAAGGTTTTGCCAACATGGGGACGTCCGACCAATCAAGCTTCTAGACTGAGTCAGCGTTCCTTTCGTCCTTTTCACCAGCACTCTTTGGGATCTGCCTCAGCTAGTCAATCCACTCCCAGCAGGGCTTGGCAGGTCCGCAAGCCTGCCTTTAAGCATTGCTCCCAGAAACACTCTCAGGCTGGATCCAAGGGGCCTAAGCCTCAATGACGCCTCAAGTCTGACGCAGATTCCAGTGGGAGGCCGCCTGCAATTTTTGCAGACCAGTGGGATCTGACTACAATGGACAAGTGGGTCAGACACTGTCAGATTTGGCTACACTCTCAAATTCCGTGCTGTTCCTTGGGACAGGTTTATCAGAGTGCACAGACCCTGACTCAATGTAAAGCACTCCAAGACTCTGGCTGCCATCCTCCACCTGGTGCAGCTTGGAGCTATAGAAAGTGTCCCACTGGATCAGATCGGCTCGGGAGTGTATTCATACCTGTTTACGGTGCCAAAGAAGTCTGGAGACACCAGGGCCATTCTCGACCTGAAATGGCTGAACAGATGGATACGAAAGCAGAAAGTCAAGATGGAAACCTTGAAATCAATTCTGTTGGCCATCAGAAGGAGGGGCTTCCTGTGTCGCTGGATTTACAGGACGCGTATTTGCATGTTCCCGTTTGTCCAGTCCACAGAAGTTTCCTGAGGTTCTGCTACCAGGACCAGCAATTCCAATTCAAGGCTTTGCCGTTTGGGCTTTCATCTGCCCTGAGGGTGTTTACCAAGATCCTGATTGCCATCATAGCAGACCTCAGAACCAAAGGGGTGGCGGCTTACTCTTATTTGGACGACGTCTTGATCCGATCCAGAACAGCTGCAGAGAGTTGTCTTCATCTCAACCAGACTCTCCAATCCCTGGACCAGCATGGATTTCTTGTAAACAGGGAAAAGAATCATCTTGTTCCTACACAGACACTTACCCATCTGGGGGCCTGATAGACACTGTCTCGTTGTGGGTTTTCCTGTCGGAGGAGCGCAGGGTGAAGATACGAGCTTTGGCTCTTTCCGTTCTTCAGAACAGGACCCAGGACGTGCTAATTTTGGCACGGCTTCTGGGTGTGTTTTCATCATGTCACGAGATTGTTCCCTGGGCAAGGTATCGAGCCAGATCCCTACAACATCTTTTGCTGCCTTATCAGAATGTCATTGTCGCCAACTGTCACAAGATGATGAAGCTGAACTTAACATCCCTGCGAGGTCTCCGTTGGTGTCAGACGAGGACGCTCAGCGAGGGGTCTCCAATTCAGGTTCCCAGTCAGCTGACTATGTTCACAGATGCCAGCCTTTTCGGATGGGGGGCTCACCATCAGGGCCAGATTGTCCAGGGACGGTGGTCCCCAACTAAGGCACAAAGGAGTTAAGTATCAATTGGCTGGAGTTGAGAACAATCTACCTGGCTCTGCACACTTTCTTGAGTTCTCTAGAAGGATGGGACGTTTTGGTCTACACGGACAATATTAGTGCTCTCCAGTCAGCTCTCCGGTGGGCAGAGACCAACCTGGCTTCGATGTGAGCAGATCATGTCCTGGGGGTGGACGATGTAGTAGCAGATTGGCTCAGCAGACAGCAGCTGGACCAATCAGAATGGCAACTGCACCGAGAAGTATTCAACCTCCTTGTTCAGAGATTCGGGATGATGTCATTGGACCTCTTTGTCAGCCAGCTCAACCATCAGGTTCTGCCCAGGTTCTTCACAAGGGTTGTTGCAGAGACGCAGAGGGGTTAGAAGCTCTCAACATAGGCTGGCCAAGGGTTAGCATTTCCCCCGATCAAACTGCTTCAGAGGGTGCTTCTAAAGGTGCATTTGGAAAGGGCAGAGGTGTTGCTAGTGGCCCCTCACTGGCCCCGTCGCCCGTGGTTTTCAGACCTCGGAGAGCTGTCAGTATGTCCACCCTTTCGTCTGGCAGTACGGGACGATCTCCTACGCCAGGGTCCAGTGTTCCACCCCCGCCCAGAAATGTTGCAGTTGACTGCCTGGAGGTTGAGCGGCGCAGCCTCCAGGGATTAGGTTATTCTGACGCCGTGCTTAAGACATTGCTTTCTGATAGACGCCCTTCCACTAACAGGGTCTATTCTGTCACCCAGCGAGTGTTTGCAAGTTGGTGTGAGTCACACTGGGTTTGGCCCAACAGACTGAGGGTGAAGCACTTATTGGAGTTTCTCCAATCAGGATTGGATAAGGGTTACAGCACTGCTACCCTGAAGAGGCAGGTGTCAGCTATTGCCTCAGTTCTGGGATTCCCTAAAGGGAGGGCTCTCTCCTCTCACCCTCATGTACGAAAGTTTTTAAAGGGCGTAGCACTTATTAATCCCCCTTCTGTTCCAAGGGCACCTAACTGGGATCTTTCTCTGGTATTGAAGGTGTTGGCTAGGCCACCCTTTGAACCCATGGCTACCTGTTCTCTAACGCTTCTCACCCTCAAGACCGTTTTTCTGGTGGGAGTTACATCTGCGAGGAGGGTCTCTGAGATTGCAGCATTCTCAATGGCCAAAGAGCTTTGCAGAGTATTAGAGGACAGGTTGGTGTTACCAGGGTTTCTGCCCAAGGTCAATTCTATTTTCCATCGATCCGAAGAGGTAGTTTTACCATCATTTTGCCCGAATCCCTCTAATCACAGGGAGAGGGAGTGGCACAATTTGAACGTGAAGAGAGCAGTCAGTTTTTACCTTTCTCGTACTGCTGCTTTCAGGTGGTGTGAAAATTTGTTCGTTTCCTTTAAGGTTTCCCAACAAGGCACAAGGGTGACTCCTTCCACCATCTCTTGGTGGCTAAGGGAAGCGATAGCTGAGGCCTATTCAGCCAAGGGGGTTTCTCCACCACCGGGGATAGTAGCTCACTCTCTTAGAGGGGCAGCTACTACAGCTGCCTTTAAGGCATTCCCCTGGCTGGAGGCAGTGTGTAGGGCTGCTACTTGGAGTTCCTCTCACACTTTTATTTGGCACTATGAGGTTGATTCTTATGCTTTGCGGGACACCACCTTGTAGTGCTATTGATCTCAGCTTGGGAGGCAGAGCTCCAGCATGTGCTTTTAGTGTCTTCAAAAAAGCTCTCTTATCTGCCCTGAGTCTCTGTTTGTTGCTGTTGCACTGCGTCTGATTTCCCAATCTGGAAGTAATTTGTGACAATATTGCTAGTTACTTCCGGTGGTACTTCCAGTAGGTGAATCATGGCACGGCAAAGTGGCATGGTAAGGGACTGACCTTGAGAAACGCTGGCTAAGATACAGAATGTGTCTTTATGATAGGCAGACAATTCCAGTCCCTACTGGTTTCAGCCAGTTCTGTGGTAATTTTCCATTGCTTGAGTTCACCTCTCAGTGAAGCTTTATTCAAAAAGGAATCACAGGAAACAAAATGGAGTAACTTGTGTTGTACAAACATTTCTTACCTCATTAATACAACACCAGTGAAATTGTCAAAGGGGAAGCTTGGAATGACTCTTGGGGCCTTTTTGCACCTTACATTACTGTAGCTGAGGGGTTACATAGCTCAATTGCATAGCTGAAGGGTTCGTAGGAGTCACAGGACCCTCGGAAGCACACTGTGGGGGGGGGAAGTCCACGCTTGCTGGGGTTCTGCGCCCTTGTTGCCAAATGCACCCTCTCTGAATGTGACTGGAGCTGTGCTCTTGTTGTGTCTGGAGGGTGTTATGAGGGCCAGGGAGGTTACACACTGCCTTCCTGCCAATCAGAACGCCTCCAAATCGGCACTGTGGCCAAAAATTGAAAGTGCTGGTTTCAGCCTTGGGAGGCATTAAAAGGCCTTCGGAGGGCCAGGGAAATCACGCATGGCCTCTTCAGCCCTCAGAATGCCTCTGGAAGGATGAAAACTGGCGCTTGCCTATTTTTGACTTTCTGGAGGCATTCTGAGGGCAGGAAGGCTGTGTGTGTCCTTCCCAGCCCTCAGCACACCCTCCTGATGTGGCTGGAGCAGAGGTTCGGTTGCATTTGGAAGGGTAGGGGGTGGCCCTGGAAGGTGTGACCTGGGGTGGCATGCCTTTCTCAGCAAGGCAGTTTGGGGCAAGAAAAGGATCAGGACTTGGATAAATGAAATATTTTCCGCACTGGATGCTTGAGTGTTGAGGAAAATACAATGAAATAGTCTTGTAACGATTTTTTGTTCTGCATTCTGACAATGCCTACTTTAACCTTGCTGTGATATAGGACTAACCTTCAGTTTCGTTCAGTTGATTATAATCTTTCTTGTTTTGTCTACATCTGTAGATTGCATTACATATACTTACGTTAGCTTTTCGAACAGCCTTTTTATTTGAGTTTCTTCTTTCTGCTACTTTCAGTATTAACATGCAACTTTCACTCTTGTCTTTTGCAAATTCAGGGTCAGTTTCTAACCCTACTCAGTTTCTTTGTCCTCAAATTTGTAACTGTTATGTGGCAGAACCAACTGCATGTGTTTGAACAATATAAAATGGAGATGGTAATATATGTACATAACAGTGTTTTATGTCATGAAGGTTCTTTTTTGAGAAGTTTTGAAGGTAGTAATAAAGAGACTAAGGGCTCAATCCTGAGCCCTCCGGCGCTGGCTGTATGAGTATACTGTACTGCACTGCCCACACTGGTATCGCAAATATGCTGTAAGGGCTTGTTGTTGTTGTTGTTCAGTCGCTAAGTCGTGTCCGACTCTTCGCGACCCCATGGACCACAGCATGCCAGCCCTCCCTGTCCTCCACTAGCTTCCGGAGTGCAACCAATTTCATGTTCATCGTTTCGGTGACACTGTCTAATAATCTCATCCTCTGCCTCCCCCTTCTCCTTTTGCCTTCAGTCTTTCCCAGCATGAGGGTATTTTCTAAAGAGTCTTCTCTTCTCATGAGGTGGCCATAGTATTTGAGCTTCAGCTTCAGGATTTGTCTTTCCAGGGAGCAATCAGGCTTGACTTCCTGGAGGATTGACCGATTGGATCTCCTTGCAGTCCAGATACCGCCTGCATTTTTCCAGCACCATCCCTACACTCTCGAAGGCGGCTGTGACACTGGCGAGTAGTAAGTTTTACCACAGCCAGTGTTGCACTCCTTCCAGGCAGGACAGGAGGGCGTTCCTGGGTGGGAGAGAGGCAGGGCAGGGGTAGGACCAGCAACAACCTTCACCACTAGATCCAGATCTCCATGTCAGGCCACGCAACTGAACATAGAGCCTTCCATCTGCACTGGCGAAATAGCTGGTGCAGATATGAGGAGACCCATTGGTGGGCCTACGCAGGGGAAGGGGATGAATGTCCCCTTCCTTCAAGGAGTTTCCGGCAGCTGCCTGGCTGCTGCTGGATGCAGCGGTAGCCAGTTAGCTTAGGATCGGGCTGCCCAGGACGCTTATACATGATCTTATTACATGAGTGTAGGGAAACCAGTCGTGTGCATTCTCTTATGGAAGTCATGCTAGTATGTGATGTATGGTAGTTACGTGTGTCCAGGAGCTAAAGCGTGCAAGATAGCTTGTGGTTAGTACTTGGACCCAGTTGTTGCTATCGGAGCACCTGTTGCTGGCTGGGAGGCAATCCTAAACAGCTATGAATTTGCTGAAGGCAAGATACAGTATAAGGCTTTTGCTAGCTTGAGAAAGAGGCACCTTTTTAAATATCTGTCTTATAGAAACACAACAAGTTTCTTTAAAAAATACTGTAGGAGATGACAGCAATAGCCACTGGGAACTTTCCAATGGCTGTTGCTGGTGTCTTTTTTGCATTTCATTTGCCAGTAAACAGTCTTCTCATTTCTTTTGCTAGGCAGGTTGCTTTGAGAACTCTTTCCTTGAGAAGCAGTATATAAATATTTACAGTAGCAAGGATTATATAAGTAAACTAATAGCACTTCTGTTTCTGAATAATTGACTGAAAGATGCTCCAGTATTTTGTTGCAGTGCTTTCTGATCCAGCTTCTCTCCCCTCCCCCTTTTGTCTGTACAGATTAGAAGTGACACATCTCAACTCTTGGATGAAGCAGTCCCACTTATTAAAGCCAAGGTGCTGGAAATGAACAACATATATAACAAAGTGGATAAACTAGAGGTTTGTTTCATCAAATAATTTTTTTTGGTCTACAACAACAATGTTTTTCAAATTGTGGGTCGGAACTCACCGAGGTGGTCAGGAGCCAATTTCAGGTGGGTCACATAATGCAGCCATCGTTGAAAGTATGGGAAGATGGGACACTGGAAAGGGAGAGGGCTGTGTGGTTACTTTGCTTGTGTAAAGGTTATAAATAGCCTTCTTTTCTTTCTGATGCACTTTACTATTGGAAACTGGCTGAGATATAACCCAACTTATTGCTGCATTCTCAGAAAAGCAGCAGGCTCTGGCATCACAATGATGGCACTTCTGGCCATGACATCACTTCTAGTGGGTCCCAGACAAATTGTCATTCTAAAAAGTGAGTCCCAGCGCTCAAAGGTTTGAGAACCACTGGTCTAGAAGTCTCTGCATTTACAAGTGTTTCTTTTCTTTACACATGTGGAAGATTTGAAACAATATCCTATAAAGAGCAGAGCTCTTGATCAGGTGTAGTTATAATCTCTGATTGTGATGTAGCATAGTGGCCAACTGATTGAGCTGCAAATCAGAACTTCCCTGATTCATTTCTTGCCTCTGCCTCTCTGCTAATCGCGGCTCCCCAGCTGCAGTGGGGGTGAAAAACAGAGGTTTTATGCAAGCACTACATCAAGGTTTATTTATTTATCTGAAGAATTTATACCCCGCCTTTCCCATGCTGAAGGAAATGCCCAAGGTGGCTTACAGAGAACAACAAAATACAATGTAAACAAGTAAAACACATTGCAACAACATGGGGACACAGAGAATGTACAAGAATGAAGCTCGACCCAATTCTCCATATGCCTGTGCCAAGCCTTAGAGTTAAAGGAGATACCTGAAAGAGGGGAGATGAGGAGTCAGGGGCTCCGCCCAGTCAGGCTCAGCTGGATATCCTTTGCATTGAATGGTCTGCTCCTTCCAGGACCAGACCCCTCCCCAGGCCAGCTGCTCCGTGCTGAGCCTAAGAGTTAAAGATAGTCATGTAAAGCTCTTGTATGATTAGAGAGTGCTGTAAAACTGTTATGTTGTATTATTATTGTATTTTGATCAGGAATGCGAAAACTCCAAGCATCTGCTTCATGTCTTTCTAGAAATTTGGTACTCATGCCTAAAAAATGTGCAGCTGTTTTTGTGTACTCTGCAGGGCTGGCACTCCAGAATTTTTTTCTAGTCCTGAATTTATGTATTTAAAAGAGTTATATACTATCTTTTCTATGCTCAAGGTGGTCAACTTGATATTAAAAAGAATTAAATATTTTTTGATCCAATTCTGTAGAGCGCCTAGTCCTGTAAGTTGTCTAATAGCAGTGCAACTGTTGCACCACCATCGTGCATGTAACATGTTTACTGAAGCATGTTTACCTGGAAATAAGAGTAACAGCCGAAGCCTGCTGCTGCCAATGGGATGGACACACATAGTCGCAATCACACACAGTTGTCCAGGCCTAGGAGTGAGATGGGGGGATGTTAAAGGAGGCTGCTGTCTAACCCCACTCTTGGGCCTGAAAGCCCTACATGGGGCTACTTGGTTCTGCACCAGCGATTGAGTTGCATGGCTCCAAGTAGACCCATAGAGGCTGCTTGGGTTTGACATGGGATAAAGGAACACATGGTCTCTTACCTTAGGGAGGCTTCTGGCTGCCTCTCTGTCTGCATGGGATATGCAATGCAGTGGCAGCCATTTCGGTGCCAATTTCTTGCTCTGTGAGCAGCCCGGTTAGGATTGGACTGCATGTTCAGTAGGACTTACTTCCTGATGTGTATGTTTAGCATTGCATCCTAAATTTCATTCCATTTTTTTTCTTCCATTAGGCATTTGTGAAAATGGCTGGACACCACATTTCTTTCCTAGAAGAGCAAGTACTTCAAGCAGAGAAAGCTCATGCCATCTTTCCCTGCACTGTGCAGAAGCTGTTTGGGTCTGCAGCCGTCCCTTCATCTAAAAAAGTAAGTGTGGAAGTTCTTTGATGCATGGAAGATCATCAATTGGAAAATCTTTTTCAATTTGTCACTTTTTAAAAAAAGGCTTTTCTTTCATCAAAAGATGGCTGCATTTTGGAGATGGGTTAGGTAAAAGTATTTTGCTTAAAACTTACCCCATGCAGCATTGGCCGCCTGAGCTATCACGAAACCAGAAGTGGCCCTTTAAAACTAATTTTAGCTGTTTGGAGGCATGGGGAGCACTGGAGGGAGATCTGCAAGATCCCCTGACCTCCAGGGGGTTGGTACTGCATGGGATAAGTTTTAAACAAAACTCTTTTATCTCCAGCAGCAGCACTATCCTCCTGATCATCTTCCTGCCTTGCGTTACTGCCTTTGCCTCCCCCCCACCACTTAAGGGGCCCGATGTAGGGCTTCCCTGGTAGGGATGCCGCAGTGACCCATTTCAGGAACACCGGAGAAAGGGGGGCTATTCAAAATGACATTTTGAGGTTCATCATGCTTATTTAAGACATTTTAATCTTGCCTTTCATCTTAAAAATTCCTTGTTCACACAGCAGATAAAACAATATAATCTATTAAAAACAAAAGGAAGTTGGTAACTTCCTTGCCCTTTACAGCCTCTCTAACTGTGCTTGTTAGCCATACAGGCACCCTCATGGACCTATTCAAGCCCTTCTTTCTTTGCAGTATACACTTCCCTTGGGTCTCTATTACTATTGTTTTAAACAGCCTTCATGCACTCTGGAGAGATTGGACTCTTTTTACCTTCCCTTTCAACTTCTCTCTAACTAGTCTCCTCATTTGAGGCAAATCCACCCTTTGAAAGTCAAGGGTGTTTTTGTGTCAGATTTGTTTGGCACTCTTACCCCAACATGCATGGCGAAACAGATCTCAGCATGGTCATTGTTCCCCAACTGCTCAGTAACATTTACATCCCTAACCATGTCCTGAATACCTAACAGTATTAAATCCAGTCACTTGTTCTCTGGTGGGCTACATGACAAACTGATCTAAGGCAGTAACTAAGGCAGTATATCTGGCAATGCAGTTAGAAGCAAATGATATTTCCTACAAATAACTTGGAAAGATTTGGAGGAAGATAAACTTTTCATGATTCTTTTCCTCTTGGATTTTAAAACCATTTGTCTGCCAAGCAAAACACCTTCAGAATGTTAGAATCCTGTTTAATTTTCCTGAGTGCCAATAGGAAGTTCACTGCTGTAATATTGCTAGGATGCTGACTAGGGGCACATTCAGATGGCAACATGATATATTCTCAGTACAGTATCCTAAATTTCAAATGTAGAACATAGGCAAAGCAGGTCTCCAACATACAGGTGACTTCTTTCTGGCCATTTTCACACACAGGGTTGAAGTTTATTATTGCTTACATCAGAGGTTTTCTGAACCCAGGTCAGTGTTGGCAGGGGTGGGTGGGTGGGGGAAGGCAGCAACTCAGAAGGATCTTGCTGCAGGGGAAGAAGGGCAACTAGAATAATAACTGCATCAGAAATCTAAGCCAGTTGAATCTTAGTTTATATGGTTGCGGTGGTTTAAATGTCTCTAGCCTTTAGGCTGAAGTGGAACAGAATGATAAAAATAGTTTAAGCTACCATTTCTTAATAGGAACTAAATCTACAATTGGTTCTATTACTTATTCCTCCTCTCCTTTTGTATGCAGTAGCAAATACATTCTCACATGCCCCAGCTACCACATATCCTGCTCTTCCAAACCTGTATAGAAAAAGCACAGCATGGTTGTACTTTCTTTTCCTCCAGAGGCCAGCACTGCCTGCCATTTGGCCTGTGCTTGGGGCTGGAGAGAAGGTAGGGAAGACAGAGGGATGTCCTCTTTCTCACAACACCTCTGAGGAAGCCAAGATCAGCTTGTCCGTGCTGTGTAGGAGAGGCTGTGTTACTTGCAGGCAGCTTCTGCCTTCTGCTGCCGAAAGGGTGGGGTTGTGTTTTGCTGCTGGAGGAAGATGTTTGAGTCCCCCCCACCCCACAAGCAACAAGATTCAGCTGGCTGGTTTGTAGCATATTGTACTTATTATGTGCCTATATGTAAGTGGGAATGGTTTCTACATAGAACAGAGTTTGAACAGTACACCACATATGTATTGTAGTATGTACTGGGGCAGTCCTATCACCTGATTTGTCTTATTTTTCTTCCCTTTCTAGTTGCCACAATTTCTACTTTAATACAACCATTAGGCTTATAATGAAGCCTATAAAGCTTATAATACAGTACTCAAAAGTCCTCTGTAAAAGGACTTTATAGAATGCACTTTGTAGACAACTCTGAACAATATTACCCTAGGAGCTAATTGCAAAATAAATATCTGACAGGTGCTAAGCAAATTATTCCATGAAAATTGGCAGAATTCAATCTTTACTCAGTAATATTTATAAGAATTTACAAAGACCTGGTCATGATATCAAAAGAGAGGCTCTGATTCATGGTAGGTTCCAAGCATCTTTCACAGAGGGTTCTTCTACCATTTGGGACTTGAATCCTGTGCACAAATGAAGATGGTGTGCATTCAAAATTGTAAGATATCTGTTTTGATACCTGGTGGAAAAACTCCTAACAAAGAATTATCATTCTTAACAAAGAATGATAAATGGACTATAAATAAATTTCTTTTTTTAAAAAAAAGTATTTTTAGTTTATTTAATTGGTCAAAATAATAAAAATATAAACCATACATATGTAGTTTATAAGAATGAAGCAGTATATCATACTTTCATACTTTTCATACTTTCATTACTACCAAGTCAAAATATCAGAATAAACAAAATGTATCTGACAGCCTTTCTTATACTAACCAATTAATTCCCCTACTCATTATTTTAATTTATTCCCATTAATTCAATTCACCAAATCTGCATATCATTAAGGTATGTGTTGTATAAGCTCAGGTGAGTCCAGTAGCCACAGTTTCAGTCACAATGAAGGTAAAACTAATACAGTAGAAAGCAAGGAGCTGTTAACAAATTCGTTTAATACAGTTGCTTCTTTTCTGTTGACCAGGTACTATGCCTGCGACTGGGGCAAACTCTGCCTGTTTTCTCAGGTTTTAGTCATAATTCAAACATCTCATTTCTTGATTTGGAGAAATTCACTCTGGTAACTTTGATTCTATGTCAGCTTGTGCTGATGCTATGTAAGATTAACTTGTCCCTGAAATTCAGTATCTGTTAACAATCTCAATCTTCAGTTTCTAGTAAAGAAGGAAAAGAACTGGGACAGGCCTTGCTACCTAAAAATTTACCCTTCGTGCTGCTTGTGGATGGCTACTTCTATGTAAGGCTGCTTCCGGTGTAGAATAAAACCCTGTTCCAGATGTGGTTCTTTAATGCTAACTCTTTCCATTATACACAGTCATACCAGGAGTGTAAATTCATTTTCATTTTTAGGTAGTGATAACTTTAAAAATTTATTAAAAAATATATGGATATCAATTGTCAGGAGCATTACCATTGTTGAAGATGGTCAGTCTTATGAATTTTCAAAACTTGATATGAGAATAAAATGGACAAACTCCTTAATGTTGTTCTTATAACTTTATCATTAAGCTGGCAGCTGATTGCCTTAGCATTTATTGTGCTTCCTGACGCATTTGCTAGACTGCAACACGAACTCATTCGTCAGCATGGGAGAATGTCTTATGAAGTCCGTTGCCAGAATTGCCTTATGCTGCAATGAAATACATGAACTGTAGCTGCAACAAGGAGGTTACAGAGAAAGGAGGGCAGGAGTCTCCTGCCTTTCCTGTGTCCCTTTATAGCTGCTGCTGTTGGGACTGCAGTGTAACCGTGTTTACTGCAGCACTATTGACTAAGTGTCGGCATGGCATGGCATATGTTCCAGCCACGTACAGTACAGGGATACTTTACTTATGGGGAAGAAATTGCTTTCTTCATTTGAATCTGGTTACTTCAATGCAGCTATAGCCGTTGTTAAATAAATATGTCAATGGCTTACAGCTTGCATTTACCTTTTCAAGTGAACGGATTTGGTTCCTGTGCTTGAAGCCAACACTTGCTTTCCTGTGTTGAAAGCAACAGCAGTAACATTGATTGTCAAGTATTTGGGCTGATTTCTCTCTGTTAAGCAAAGCAACACTGAGCAAATCATGGTAAGATTGTGATTAAGGCTGACCCATGCTGCCTACCGTTCTTTTTTATCTGTGTCTGATAATTCATCAGCTAGTTAACATTTATATTCTTTAAGTCAAGCTGCCTGTTAAATGCAGGGTTTGATCCTGTGTGCTTGTTTTTTTTCCTAAGAAAAGTAAGTTGCTCGAGTGGAGAAGCAATCCAGATCGGGGCCATGGTGTCAGGCAAGAGGGATTATAATCCTTAGTTCACACCTCCATCCTGCTCTAGAGCATGGTGCGATTTATCTTAGAAAAACAAGTGTACGTGGTCCAAACTATGTGCATTATTTGGTCCTTAGTGCAACTAGCTTACTGTTTGTGATCTCCTTCACACTTCATTGTAAATGGTCACATTTCAAATTTGAACTATTTGAACCCCATCATTAACCCCATCATTTATAGTCAAGGGAAAGGGGCTGAGGCTCTTGCCAGTTTGATTGAGAGCATGAATGATCATGCCGGTGACATGATAAACATTTCTGAACTAAATGTATTGTTAAGATTGACGTTATCCAGGGTGTCCCAAAACGTGATGAAAAATATATGAATCAGAAAGAGATGGAGAATGATAAAAATGCTGTATTAAAATTGGCAAAGAATGACTCCATGTTGTCTGTGCCAACCACAGTAGGAATGAGCAATGTGGGTTTGGATATGTCACTGGTTTTAGCTTCCAATGAACCTTAGGTACTCATTGATGCAGGGCTGGCCTTAAGCCAATGTGACCAATGTCATCTCATTTCCATGGGCTATAAGTCAGTGAGGCAAGCAGAGCAGCTTTCCCTTGGGCCCTCCCACCGGCCCCTGCTTCCAAACTGCCCAAAATGGGCCTCCTGGAAGCAGTTGGCGATGACGTAATCATGTCACCACCAACTATTTTCAGGTGCCACACATGGCACCACAAGTGCTTTGCTTGGTGAGTGAGGGGCCCTGCAGGGTGGGTAGGACCCCCCGCAACAATGCCCCGCATTGGGCCCCACTGCTCCTAGAGCTGGCCCTGCATTGGTGTGTGTTGTCAAACAATTGGTGGGAAACTTGCAACTGTAGTGAAAATTAATTTACGTGAGTACAACACTGAGCTTTTTCTCTAAAATTATGATCAAATGAGAATTAGTTAAGCAAAGAAAGAAGGCATGTGGTCACTGGCTAGAAAGAACATCATGTAGCTTTACAAGTTTGCTATGATGTGACGCAAGGAAAGTACAGTATTCTTACATAAATGTGGATGACTGCATTCCCTTCCAAAGCACATTGGATCACATTCATATCGATTGTACAGCCCTTCCTCTAGCTAGAATTTCATTTCAGCCCTGCGTCATGTTCTGGCTTGTGGAGCTGATTGCTGCTTTCCTGTCTTGCCCTCCCCCAGCTTTATTCATGCCTCAAGTTAGGCCCCTCCTATGCTGTTTCCTCCAGTTCTGAGTGGTGTTGCCACTTTTAGTTTAGGCCAGATTATCCACGCTTTTGGACGCATCACTTGTTTGACACAGAATTTTATCAACTTTTCTCTAGTGCAACTGTGTATTTGTTGAGAACTCTGGTGGTAGCTTTTGTTTTAAGTATTTGTTTAAATGTTATGCCCTTATTTTCATTTTAGTTTTGAACTTACATTTTGAAAGTGGTTATTGCATGTATACAAAAAGTATGGTGGAAATTAGAAGACAATATGAATGTACAAAGGTAAAATTTGTACATTTGCCATATTCCTCTGACCCCTTCAGCAGAATGTTAGGTATGGTGTGTATTTTTAAAGCAAGGTTTGTGTGACAGGAGAAGAGGAATTTTGCAACTAATGAGTTCCATCAGTGTTGTTGTTTTTTTTTGGGGGGGGGGCGCATTGCTTGAAATAGTAGGTAAAGCTCTGGAATGCTGGCCGAGCCTATCCTAACCTGTTGCAAAATTCTATAAGGAGAAGCACCATTTCAAGCTGCATCATTCAGAAGAGTCTGAATTGCAGAATAGTCCGCTTGCAGAATAGAAGGTTGTTTTGAAGATGCGAAATTCTTTTTTTTTTTTTCCTGCCTAAAATACCAAGTGCAGCAAAGGGCCAAAAGATAGCAAAAAGAGAAACACCAGAAGGCAACTAAATTGTTTTTATTATTCCTCTTCCCTTTAATTCAGTGTCAAGCTGCTTCTTGGAACACTGCCAGAAATGCTTGACTGGAAGCGTTAAACCTGAGCTGGACTTTGTAATGCAAGTTGAGAGCATATCTAAAGTGTATCATACCTCCAACATTTAACATGCCAGCACCCTACTAGTTTTCATCCAGCTTTGATTGTAGTTGGGCAACTGTTCAGTAAAAGAGTATGCTAACTACATGCAGATAAAATACGCTGATTCACTTCATCTCTCATGATATGTTTGGAGGGTGGCTTTCACCTCCAAACATCACTTGGATACCCTCCAGATCAACATCTGCTAATTGCAAATGGCTGCCTCGAAAGCTTGGTGAATCTTTTTCCATTGAGTTCAGCCCAAGCTTGCATACTTGGCTCTTAGTGTGATGGGTGTGGGTGATTGATTAGACAAATAGAATTATTTTATTTAGTGGCAATAACTTCCATTTACAGCCCTGAGGCCGATGACATGTTATACCCTGATGCAGCACAATAGTCATTCAAAACCCATTGAACTGGATTCTGTTGATCTTCAGTCAATAATTGGACACAACTCCCACAAATTAGAACTGGATCAGAACCACTGTATTTCAGATCTAAGGAAGTCAGATGTTTGATAGAATGCTAGCAAGAAGTATGCTTGAGGCATATAATTTATTTATTTTATGTATTTTATTTGAAGAATTTGTATCCCGCCTTTACCATGCTGAAGCAAATCCCCAAGGCAGCTTATCTGGGCAGGCAACCACCATTTTTCAGTGGGGTTTTTACAAATATACTGTTATTTACCAAATCCTCAGTCCCAGATGTAACCTTCACAGTGTGGTTCTCTGGCCGCATACCATCAAACTTTGCCGGGCAATCATAAGTCAAGCCTCAAGGTCATACTTCATTCTTTTTCTATCAGGTCTTCTCAGACACTCCTCCGCTTTTGTACAAGTTCAGTTAATCAGTGATACATTTTTGTATCACACAATGGAGTGATACATTTTTCTTAATTTACTCATAGGCATTCTATACTAAATCACTGATTTTTGCTGTGATTTTCACAAGTCTACAATCATGGCAAATGAATTCTTATAAATCCAATAGCTAATCTAAAAAATTATTTCTCACAGACAGCCTAATCTGATCCAACTCTGGTGCAGTGGGGCCACAGGGCTCATTCTGTATCCAGCTGAGCACCCCAGCCTGCTCATTAGGGCTACTCAGATCTACACCAGCTGTTGAGCTGTTGTAGAACCTAGTACTCCCTTCTAGGGCTTTCAGGCTCAGGACGGGGCTTAAGATGTAGCAAAAGCCTGCTCTTCTATCCCCGAGGCCTCCCTGCGTCTGGAGGTCCTTTCACTGCCTGATCATAGGTTTGGACAATGTAATAATTCAATGTTGCAATGACTTCATTCCTAAGATCGCAGTTTATTATACAGGGTGCACAGTACCATGAGGTGCTATTTTAAGGGGAAGAAAAATCAGCTGACACTTTTTTTTTGCCCTCAAGGTGGTGGTTCACGGCTTTGTGTGTTAAAGGTTTTGAGTAACTCTGATTAAACATTGTACCCCCATTGTTCTCTAATCAGGAGGTAGTGGGGATAGGGAATGCACTGAATGGTATTGGGGTGCACAGCTCTGGGCAGGCATTAGTAAGTAAGATAATGAGGATATTTCTTCCCTTCGTAAGGGCAGAGAGAAAATGAATGTTTGGGGAGTTAATTGGAATTGGGTGGACAATTAATTCAACAGTGGCATTATTTTCTGGTGTTGATTAGTAGGGCTCAAGTCCTGTTTCTATCTTGTTTCCAAGTCCAAAGTAGACAAGATCCATAATTGGTTTTTCCATCTCTTTTGGCAAAAAGCAGTACCTGGCGAGAGCCCCCAGTTTGGATCAGGACTGCAACACCAGGAGGGGAGTTTAAACCCTTCCCTGCATTGTATTCTCCCTGACAATCGCCTCTCTGAAACATTTACTGCCCTTCAGGAAAACTTGCATGTCCTCAATTTTTGATTTGCAGAAGAGTTCTGCCTTTGAACATGGAGGTTTCATTCATTCCTTGAATGTGGGGCTTTCGTGGCTGATAGGAGGGGCTTCCATTGCTAATGCTGGGGTGGAGCCAGCAGGAGGACCTTTGGGTACAGCCAAGGAAAATTGTAATGTG
>JAJKFI010000013.1:4748769-4853253 GCA_029204185.1 Lerista edwardsae
AATGGCTGGGCAGGCTGGGTGGGACTTGTAGAATCCCCCCTTCTTGGATGTACCAGCTGCCCCTGCCTAGGATTATAAACATCTGGAATCAGTTATTAGCCAGGGTGATTGAAGTAGTGGAAAAACTACTGCATCAGTTTCCTCTTTCTCTCCTCCCCCACTCCCTCCCTGAGGCAAGGATTTTCGTGTTGTGGCATAAAGGTAGGAAGGTAAGTATGAAAGGGGACAGCATTTATTCAGAAGGCCCTGTTCTACTTTCTTAAAAAGTTTGTTGTGGCAGTTGGAACCCAAAAATAACATTTGAAGACAGCTACAGTACATTTTGACTTCTGTTCTTTTAATTTGGTTCACTATTGTTGTTGTGGTTGCAAAAGGTTATGCTGATTTTTCCTGTGGCTAAGAATTCCATTCTGAAAATTATGCCACTACTGATGAAACTTGGAAAGAAACAAAGTTTTGATTATGTAATTTATGACTGCCGTTTTCATACTGTTTCATTTCAGCAAAAGCAATGGTGAATAGAAATAATTGAATAAAGGCTCTTGTGTGCTCAAAGTGTCCATCCATAAAAGAGGTGCCTGTCAGATCTCTGCAAGATATACTGCTCTAGATTTACATGCTTCGCATCAGCCTCTTATTGGGGGTGGCGTTACATAATTCTGCTGACCGTGCAGTGCAGACTCCCAAAGGAGGGATGCAGCAGAATTACCCATAGTCAGAGATGGTTGCCTTTGGCATCTCTGTGTGAGTCATGTAAAAACACGAGGGGAGCGTAAATACAAGTGGTTAATTGTTATCTTCCATTTTAATTCAGAAAAAAGGGTGTCTTGGCTCTTGAGTTTGAGAAAATATTAATCTATGGCATTCCCAAAGGAGGAGTGTGAAACTACATGGAAAAGAGCCTTTGAGAAGCTGGCCTCATTCTGTGCACTTAAGTGTTCCAATCCTATACACCAGTGGTTCCCAAAGTCCTACTTGGATGGGACACTGGTAAGTGTTGATGGAGGCGGGGAGTGGGGCAGGGGGAATGGCCCAGTAAATGTTCCCAGTGATCAATTGCGACCCACATTTTGGGAACTGCTGCTATACACACTTGCCTGGGAGAAGGTCCTTTGAATTCAGTAGAAGTTACTGCTGAGTAGATATACCTAGGTTTGTGCTGTAAGCTTGCAATCCTAAACACACTTACTAGGGAGTGAGTTCCACTGAACATGGTGAAACTTACTCTTGAGTAAACGTGTAGGTTTGCATTGTAAATAACTTCTAAGAGTTTTGTTATCTCTTTTATTTCTGTTGAAAAAGTAAGACTTTTGATTATTAATTCTCATGGTTATTAAGTTTGACATAATATAAATTGATACAGGTGGGGCCTTTTTATCCGCGAGGGTTCAGTTCCTGAAACCCTCATAGATTTTTAAAAAATTAGCGGGTAATTAATCCAGCGGATTTCTCCCACCCACCCTCTGAACCCGACCAAACATGGAGCAGTGCTTCAGTTGGGTCTGGAAAGCTTTTTGAGACCCACCGGGCCACACACGTCCACCTGCAGCCTCGGTGGGCCTCAAAATGGCCGTTTCAGCCTAAAATACAGCTTCTGGGTTTTTTTTTGCAAAACCAGAATTTGTGTCTTTAATACCTTATGAGGTCTGGGAAAGCCCTGGAGGGCTTCCTCATGCATTAAAGACACAACTTCCAGTTTTGCCGAAAAGCCAAAAGTTGCGTTTTGCATCCAAATTGGCCATTCTGAGGCCCGCTAAGGCTGCATGCAGAGCACAGCTCTGGACATCCTTGGAGGCTTCAGGTTGAGCCAAATCCACAGATTAAAAATCTGCAGATAATTAGGCTCAACTTTTGTTTGGCAGTTGGTAATTCTGTTCCCTTAAAAGTTTGTGTGTATCTTTTTCATTACTAGTTAAACATCTTTGTATTTGAATTGTTAACAGTTGTTTAAAGTGTATTAAAATCAGTACAATGTTGGTTTTGCAAAAAATGGTAATAAGACCTTATCAGAAGATTGTTACATAATATTTCTGGGAATGAGAGGACTTCCTTACTTTTTTCCTTACTTAGAACTTCAATCTTCTGTCTAATGGGCTAGACTTTCATCACAATACAGTAAAGAAGCCAGATTGCTGAATGATATCTGATCCCAGCAAACCAAAGTATTGATAGAGGAACAGACCCAGGAAAAACTAGATGGAAGGGGCATGAGAACAATCCTAAAGTCAGTGTAGATATCTGAGAAGCAAGTACTATACTATGGTTGTAACACTTCAGAAGGTAGATATTTAGACTTGAGACCTACTGTAATACTCATAAGAAATGGCCCCTTGTTGTCTGGATTCTACTGAGTGTACTGTTAGTATCTAAATTCACAATTTAAAACTAGCAAAACTTCACTAAATGCTATCTGATCAACATATTCTCAGAAACCTGTTTAGCAGCAGTTGGCCAAAGGAAATGAATTCATTGATAAAGAATGTATTTTATCTGTGCACCCTTCTCTAAGGGGCCAGTTGTTGCCTTCCTGCTTATGGGCTTTAGAACGAGATCAGCCAGCTAATGGCATATGGAAGACCCTGCACGCTGCTCATTCAGATTAGGAAGCCAGCAGTCTTGAAGGGGAGCACTAAGGGTATAATTAGTTAGGTCTGACTAAACCAAGATTCAGCAACCTGATACTTTCCACAGCAGAGCCCAGTCTTCTGTAAAAAGGCTGGGTCTTCCATGGTTTTTTTTCCCAGAGGGCTGTTTTTTTTTTGGTTTGAAGAAAAAGAACTTTCTCTGATAACGGGAGCAGAAACCTTTGCAGAAAAGTTTCCAGCCTCTTAGTGAGGGTGGGGAATGTTGTGTCTGCTGGCTGGGGAGGATTATGGCCATTTTCTGTAGGCTGCTAGCAGCGTTGCCTGTGCTGTAATGGTGGTTGTGGCAAAGGTGCTGTTCGTCACTGTGGCCTGTAGGAGTCATAACATTTGGCGGTTCTGTCCTTTGCCTCCAGCTCTCGCGCCAGAGCCAGCCCCTCCCCCAGCTCTCTCCACAGAGCTTTTCCCTGAGGCAACTGTCTTGCTGTGTCTGGACTATGAAATATGCACAGGCACTTTTTCCTTCTCTCTCCCTCTGAAGGATTTTTCCTGTGTTGTACTTGCACAGCAAGCTTGGTTTCTGTTTTTCCAGTGATGTGTACTTACCTCACTTGTCTTGCTCATCTTTCTCTCTCACACACGCACTCACACACAAGCTAGAAGTGTTTGTGTTAGTTTCCTTTTTTCCTATGGAATGAATGCAAAACTCATTGTCACACATACATACAAAATGCAGTCACTGCATTTTATTCCACGGATTTTTTTTTCTTTTTTGCTTTCCCACATATTGCCATTGGGTATTTAGGAGACTTACCTGCCAAAGTGAATATGCAGTTTTTGTCAAACAAATCTGAAATGTTTGCTGCCTCTGTCTTGTGGTGTTGCAGCACTGAAGAACACAGGAAGCAGTTTAAATTAATACAGATCTGAATCGTTGTATCATAAAGGTAAAGGTTTCCCCACGACCGAATGGTCTAGTCGTGACCAACTGTAGGGGGCGGTGCTCATCTCCGTTTCTAAGCCTGTAGAGCTGGCGTTTTGTCCGAGGGCAAGCTTCCGTGGTCATGTGGCTGGCATGACTCTGTGCCGTAGTGCATGGAACGCCGTTACCTTCCCACCGAAGTGGTCCCTATTTATCTCCTTGCATTTAGGTGCTTTTGAACTGCTAGGTTGGCAGGAGCTGGGACAAGCAACGGGAGCTCACTCCGTCACGCAGTCTTGAACTCCCATCCTTCTGGTCGGAAAGCCCAGCAGCAGCGGTTTAACCCGCCGCGCCACCACGTCCTACAATGTTGTGCATAAATAGACAAAAGATTGTGCATAGAAGCTGCCCCCCCCATTCTGATAATATTTGCAGACCTGCTGCCTGTTTGGGAAAGTACATATGCCATTTTTTGCTTCAAATGAAATTGTAAATATTTATAGCATTCCAAATTGGAATTTAAAAAATTATATAGAGCAGCTATGCATGGCTTCTTGTACCCAAAGTTGACGTAAATCTTGCAGTGATTGGCAAATGCTATTAAATGCTATTATCATAACAATCGTAATGATATCCATAGGCCTAAAGTAGGGGTCTCCAGACTTTTCAGTATGAGGGCCACATCAGGCATTTTACAGATTTTCACAGAGCAAAAATAACCAGTTTTATAAATGAATGAATGAAATTTAAATGAATGAATAAGTTGGCTTTGGATCTTTTTTGTAAGCAGTATGATATGATTCAGAACAAAATTGACAAAGGAACAATGCCATGCTTAAACTGAGAAATGATATATAATGAGCAAGAATGTCAACTACTTTAAGTTTCTGCAAGCTGGATTTGGCCCCCAGGCCGTGGTTTGGAGACCCCTGTTTCAAAGGTTAAAATCAACACCTTGAATTGAGCACAAAAACCATTACAGATTATACAAAATAGTAGGCACGTGCTTCCAAGAACCCGTTACATTCTGGACTACCTGTAGCTTCCAAATGCTTTTCTAGGATAACTCCATATAGAGCAGGGGTCTCCAAACCCTGGCCCAGGGGCCAGATACAGGCCTCAAGAGAGCCTCTTTGTGTCCCACAGCAAGCCTCTGGTCCCCTATGAGACTCTGGCCCTCCTGACCTTTCTGACATGGGCTGTACCCTCCAACTGTGCTCTGGTTTGTTCGGAAGGCCAGGGAGGCAGCGTGCAGCTTCCCTGGCCCTCAGAATGCCTCCAAAAGGCCCAAAATAGTCACTTCCTGGTTCTCCCAAAAACCCAAAAATGATGTTTTTAGGCCCTTGATAGCCCTAGATGGCTTTTTGAGGTTAGGGAGGCCTTCCCAGCCCTCAGAACATGCTCTGGGGGTTTCCTTTCATGTGAGCTGCTGATTCTGATATTTTTACTCCAGCATATTTAAGTAAGCTGCTTGTGGGGTGGGGGAATGGGAGTCAATTGAAGTGTGTGCTGTATTTCTGTGGTGTGGATTGGTGCTTGGAGGAATTCTAGAACTTTGATCCCATTCTTTCATCTAAGTTCTGTCTCTAATGTATTTATTTAAGGTTTTTATTTAAATTTATTTATTTATTTTGGCCCTCGACACGTTGCCAGATATTTGATCCTGCCCTCTGCCTAAAAAGTTTGGAGATCCCTGCTTTAAAACCTTAAATTGATCAGTTCCATGAGAGACTATCTACCTATTTGAATCTGCCTACCCCTGAAATTCATCATTGAATGAAAGCTGATCTCCAATTTCCCTAGCCATTGTAGGCTTGATTTGAGGATGACACAGGAGCCTTTTCTGTTGTAGACCCAAGGTTATGGAACCCCCTTGTCCTTGGAAATCTCTCTGACCAGGACTTTAGGGTTCTGCCAAGTATTTTAGTTGTATTGATTATCTCTGCTTAGTGTTTTCCCTTCTGCTCCGTATCTCTTAATCACAATGTCTGCTAGGTCTTCTCAGAAGCTTTATTGAACTTGGATGGGTGGGGAAGTGCAGAAGTCAGTGCATTCAATGTAATACTGGCTGCAAATATTTGCAAGGCTTGGCACAAATCTTGTGTAATTAAATTTGGCTTGTGATCAGTAAAATAATAAATAGGCTAGGGTGCCTGTTCGAAACATACATTCTTTCCTAACTACCATTAACCTGATCTCCAATATTCCTTCTCTCTTGTAGTTCTCGTATACTTTCAAATGATAATTTCTAAACTTTTGGATACTGACTAAAGTACATGCCTGTTGGTCTAGCTCAGGGGTCTCCAAACTACAGCTGAGGGCCAAATCCGGCCCACCATAAGATTTTATCCTGCCCGCAGCAACTTTGACACTTTTACTCATTATATATAATATTTCTCATTCAGATGGCATTGTTTCTTTGTGTCCCATTTCTCTTTTGTTCTGAATCATATCATGCTGATTACAAAAAAAGATCCAAGTAAAACATATTCAATCCTTTAAATTTCATTCATTCATTCATTCATTCATTCATTCATTTATAAAAACTGATAATTTTTTTTTGGCTTGCGAATATCTGTAAAATACACAATGTGGCTTTTTATTGAAAAGTCTGGAGACCCCTGATCTAGCTGAAGCTACTCATATTTTGGGGAAGAATTAATCTGTGTTCCAACTCCTTAAACCTCTTAAAGAGAGAGATCTAAAAATGTGGACATCTTCATGTGCTTCAAGTGATGTTCCATTAGTCTAGTAAATTTTTTTATTGTAAAAGAAATAAAGCAAACCCATTGCTTTAAAAAAAGCACAAAACTTCTTTTGTCTTCAAGACAGAATTCGGCCAGTGCAGGAGCCAGTGCCGTGCAGCTTAGCCGTCCCCCGCTCTAGCACAACTGTGTCTTATGGCAGTTTCACAACAGTGTTAGGCTGACGCAGCACACATGCGTCAGCCCAAGGGCGCTCTTGGATTGCAGCCACAATGTCTTTTGGCCCAATCCTGTCCAGGCATTATGTGAGCTGATCTTGTGATCTACTTGTATAAGGCCCGGACTAGTGGCTGTTGCCAGTGCAAAGCCCCAGAGGCTGTGTACGGATGTACCGGCCTGCAAAACCTGTACCGTCAGTAAATTAGTGACAGGGGCATATTGGGGCAGGAGCAGGCATGGCTGCGATTAGAAAGGGGTTGGCTCTCTGCAGGTTGACTCTCAGCCACGCAAACTGGATCTCATCCACTGTTTCCTGCCCACTGCTGCCCTGAGAGAGTGATGGCCAAATCCTATCCAATTTTCCAGCCCTGATGTAGCTTTCCCAATGGGGTATGTGCTACATTTTGTGGTGGAGGGGGAGTCAGGGAGGCCTCCTCAAGGTAAAGGAACATTTGCTTACCTTGGAACTGCATTGTAGCTGCATCAGCACCAGAAACTTAGATAGGATTGGGCCCAAAGTCAGCTGGCATAGATCTGAGGAGACCCACTGGATCCTAGGCAGCTTGTAGGGAAGGCAGCTTGTCTTAGGCAGCTAAGGCAGCTTGTAGGGAAGGCAGCTTGTCTTAGGCAGCTAAGGCAGCTTGTCCTTTTCTGAGCTGTCTGGTCTTGGCAACCCATAACACACAGCACAGGCTACAGTGGTATCTTTGCATGCTCTGGGCCAGTAGGGGATAGGATTATGCTGACAAGGTAAGGAGATCTAGCAAGTTCATTCATGTTTTAATATATATTACCCTGAAGAATGGACAGTGAATTAATATATAGAGACTTCATTCTGAAAGAAACCGTACAGAATGAGACAATGCCAGGTCAGCAGGCAGTACTTTTGAAAATGATGCTTCTGTAATTACAGGTTGATTATCCTTTATCCAGACCGCTTGGGACGGGAAGTTTTCTGGATTTTGGAATAATTGCGTAAATATAATGAGAAATGTTTCCTCTTGCTCTTTTCACTGTTACCTATTTGTGTGTCTCCTGGCCTCTTCGATATATCTCAACAATGGCACACACCACAGAGCAGAGAATAGAACTTACAGCCTGAAAGTGGGAATGAACACAAGACCATCTTTTTACAGAAAGTTTTTTAAAAGTCTTAGATAAAGATGTCTGGATTTTGGATGGCCAGAAAAGGGATCTGTACTGTACTGTTACCTGTACTGTGGTGTTAAAGTCACCTTAACTTAGAAGGCTGCGTTGGAGGGTTTTACCCTGCAATGTATCTCTGCCAGTGCCTTGGATCCTCTTCATATTTTGAGGGGGCACATCCCGTCTAGAAACAGAGAGAAATTAGTTAATTACATCTTTTGCTGGGCAATTCTGAATTTCTTACATCAGTTGTGTCCAACAAAGTGTTTATGTAGTTCTAAAATGTTAGTATTTGATACAGATATTTATATTTATGTGATTGTCTTGGGAGCTTGGATGTACAGCAAGTTGGATAATAGATTTGAAAGTGTGTGTGCATGCACATGAGCGCCCATTTATGTATGCATGCACAGCAGCCACTTTGCTATATTATTTTCTTACCCATATGATTAGAAAATAGTTATTCTCCAGTGTCTTTAGCTTAATTGTGGCTCTGTCTTTTAATCTGGACAGAATGGCTACTGCATTTTTTTAAAGCAAGCTCATCATGATATATGTATTGTTAACCAAGAACAAAAACATACATTGTTAAGATTATTTATATACCGCTTTTCAACAAAAAAGTTTGCAAAGTGATTTAAGACAAAATCAAATAAATGGCTCCCTGTCCCAAAAGGGCTCACAATCTAAAAAGATGCAGAACACCAGCAAACAGCCGCTAGAAAATACACGGTGCTGGGGTGAAGAGGGACTCCCACCCTCCTAAATATAAGAGGAGCACCACTTGAAAGACTGCCTCTTTACTCATTTAGCAGGGTTATGTATAAAGCAAACAATATAAATATATATGAATACAAAAATGTATATTGTTTAAACCAAACTCCAGCTAAAGGCAAAAGTTAAACTTAAATGAAAGCTGTTAAGTATTAATGCCTTTTTTTTTTTTGCGAAGTTTTAAGAAATTCCCTGTCTGTTGCCACAAAGCCATGGTAAATTTACACTTTGTGTAAATAAGTGATCTATTTCACATGGCTGGACAGAAATAGGCTGTCATTGGTAAATGAATATTCCTGTTTTGTTTTTTAAACTAGTTAAATCTACAAACCAAACCATAGATTTGGTTTCTGTAATTTTGCCTCCAGTTCATCTCTGGTTGCTGTTAAAACTTACTTCACTGTCCCTACCCAGATGCTCCTATCCTTCAAAATACGTTGTTAAATAGCTTCTGCTCAGACTCTTGTGTGCCACCAATTCAACAAAGAGGGTATGTACATGCTGTGTCTGCGTGTCCTCCCGTAGCCAGCAGGAGCAAAGGAGCTTTCCTGGCCTGCACGGAAAATTCTAGCTCTTTGCAGTTGCTGTGGCTAACGGTTGCTATTACACAGAGCGCTTCAGTGTAGTTTACCCAGCAGAGCTCAGCCTGCAGGAGTCGCCATGATGACTGCAGTTTCCCTCCTGGCTGCCCATCCCCCCACCCATACTGCAGTGCCAGTTCTATGGTGAGTGAGTGAGAGAGAGAGAGAGAGAGAGAGTGTTTTTCACATAGTCACACACAGACTATTTTTATTCCCTCTGAGCTGGCAAAGCTGTGCCATGTTGAATGTGAACTTTTCAGGATCTGTTCACTAATATTGCATCTTTTAACTGATCTTTTGCAGCTGTTTAGCCCTTCAATTGCCAAACCAGTCTCTATTATTCAGGGGTCTTGTTTGTAAATCAGGATGATTTTGAAGCCACGCCACTGCCCCCATCTGTATCTTGTGTGTCCCCCTTTTTTGTGGATAGTTTATTTGCAGAGGTTCCTCAATTTCATTGTGAATTAGCACATATGCTTTCGGATTTGAAGCTAGCACTTCTCCCTGGGCCTGGTTCCAGGAGGTACTGGGTAGCGTATTAATCTTCTAACTACAAGAAGATCTGGATGCTAGCCTCTCTGGACTCAGTTTCCCTGTGTTTGTAAAACGTGGAGAACATTGGCTTGCCTCCTGGTGCTGCTATGGAGACTTCTCATTAATCGAGTGCCCTCTGGCATCAGTTTTGAAACTGCAGTGCTGCAGCTGTCTGCCATTGTTGATACCACAGATACAACAGTGGGTCGAAGAATAACCCATCACTTGGGAACCATGCTGCGGATGGAACGTATTGAAGCACTTTTAATTTGGATTGCAACAGCTACACTCATCTTTTGGGGGAGGAGGGTTGTTTCCCTTCCGCACGTATGTTTCTTGTTCAGAGCTAAAGCTATGTAGAGACAAGAATGAGCCACCCTTAAAGAAAGCCTAGAATGCCTGGGAAACTCAGGTGTCGCAAATAGCTGATAGAAAATGAGCAAGGACCCTTATTTCACAGACATGTTCCTTCTGGCAACATCATGTGGAAAAGCCTAGCAAAGTCTGTAACTGAAAAGAAGACAAAGTAGCATGAGACACCCCCAAGCCTGTGAGAGAATACTGGTAATAATGCCAACTCACAATGCAAGAACTGTCTGGTAACCAATTCATTGCCCATGTTAGGTTCAGGGCTATTTCTATTCTGCTAGTGATTTTGCAGCACAGGTGCAGATGCTAACATTGGGTGCCTTATGTGACTTTATGAAGATCTCAGTTAGGCCTTGTGGCTGATAGCTTGGGAAGAACCATGGGAAGTGCTTCGAGAAAGCTTTATCATCAGAATGGAGGTGAGCAGAGTTTGGTGCAATCCATCTTTCTCTGAAGGCACTCTCACTTCTTGTACTTCCAGTCAACATGCAGTTACCTTCTGCTATTTATTCCCCTGCCTCCAGGGCAAAGGTAATACTCCCTTCTCTGGTTGGTCTTCCAGGGGCTGCACTGAAAAAAATTAATGCAGGACATGTGCTCCCAAATTCACATTTTCTGAAGTAACATGGGTGGGGGCATTTGTTTTTGGAGTATTGGAAGATAGGCATGTTTTGCTTCTCAACCCTGCCAGTTCCTTGCAAATTCCTCCTTTTCCCTCAAAACCCCCCTCCCTGTTTTCCCTGCAGGTCATCTGGTCTTGAAGGCTGCTTGGGAGAAAAAAGGGCTGAAAGCATTTTGGGGTGGGAAATGAATGGCCGCATTCATGGATAATGAGGTAAAATATCCAGTCCCCAGGCCTTAGGTATTAGTTACTGCCTCTTGCTCCAGCCTGCTGTGCTTTAAAGAATTTGCAGCAGCCATGGGAGAAATAGCCACCCTGCATTGTCAGATTCCTTATACGGTAGTTTTATGTGATAGAAACTCTTAATGCATTAAGATCTCCTTTGCAGGAGTAAATTGTGGGATGCTTCTTCTGAACATCAATTATAACATGGGAAACATCTTTCAGCAGTGGCTGTTTCCCTCGATTCTGATCAATGTTCAAGTATTAAAACAAACATAGGAAGAGATGCACAGAGCAACAGGTATTTCGTCTGCCGTAATGGAAAGCTGGTGTAGCTGTTGCTGATTCTGAACAAATTTCCTCTTGCAATGCTAACAGATGGGAGCGGGGGGGGGGGGTTGGTTGGTTGGTACCTATGAACATATAGGTGGTGCAACCCATTTCTTCCCATTAAATGGGTTTTCCAACATTTGCAGGTCTCCCACATTCCAGGTGTTTGCTTCCTTTGCTATCCCCAAGCTTGTGTGACATGTTGGTCTTTGCTGACTGTGTCCATAGTTTCCCCTCCATCCTGTCAGAATATCCTTTTATTCTTAGCTGCCTTTAGGTTCTTGGTCTGCCCTTAGTTTGTGCGTTTGAAGGGGGAGATAGCAGATAGGTAGGAACTTATTGTTCTAGCTCTCTCCACCATGCTTTTCACACTCTCGACCACCATATAGCTGTAATTTCAGAAGAAGAATCCCAGTGTTTGTGTTAGTGCTGACACTGGCTCACTGTGTGATTGAATCTAGCCATTTAACCTTTGTCCCTCCATTTTCTCTGCTGCTAGGGCAGAGCAGTAGTGCTTACCTGCTTTTCAGAGATGTTTCCTGGTATAATTAGAAAAAAATGGCCGCTGTTGCTGCTCTCCAAAGCTTTTGAAGGACCCTATATCTCAAGAGCCTATTTGGAGCAGAGAAATGAAAGGATTGTAAAAGTGCAAGCTGTAAGCAAGGAATGGGTGTGGCCTTCACATTGGTGTGCTTAGGTTCAGTATATATGCTAGGTCTGGGAATGTATGTCTCACTGTTCTAGGACCTTTATAAAACGGGTAAATGACTTTAGGAAGAATTTGTGTGCTGGTGGTGCATTTGTGAAAATATATGTAAGCATTTCTAATGCATCCAGCTTCTAGAAATAATTTCCTGCAACTGACACAAGAAAAACATTTCAAAATGTTTTTTAAACATCCAGTTTAAATTATATCTACAGTATAACCACAAATTGTTTTGGTTTTTTTTTTAAAGCTAAAACTCTGGAAGAAAATAGTGCAAATGTCAATGTTTCACTAAAAAATCCCAAACTTTTCCTGTTCTTCATTTTAAGTTTTGTATAACTCTTCACTTAGCAATGAATACCATTTAATTAGAACATCCGCAGAGTTGGATTCTGGAGGGCCTTTCTTAGGAGAGGGTTTCGTTCCCAAGAATTACTCATTCGTGACTTTCCTGCCTATACTGCATGCAATGTTGGAAGATTTCCCCAGCCAGAGGAAAGGTAACACTTTCTGAAGTAGGCATTTTCGTAGTTTTCACGTAGCCACATGGCATGGAGTTCTGCAGGTGTGCAAAGGCAGCCTCAGGAGCTTCAGTCTAGACCAGTGATGGCGAACCTTTTGGGCTCAGCCTGTCAAAGCTTCAGAAAATGCTTAACTTGAGTCTGCTGGTGTGTCAACCCCTGCTCCCAAACAAAGAGAAAATTCTTTATAATCATTCATTTAAAGAAGAAAGAGAGTCCAGTCATGTGTCCAATCCTCCCCTTCCTTTATGTATTACATAAAGAAACTTCAAATGATTACAAAAATGAAAAATGAGTTAAATAAACTCAGTTTTTGTCCGGTGTTGGTGCACGCTGATATGTCACCCCAAGCGTTGTGGTGTGTCACAGGTTCGCCATCTCTGGTCTAGACCTCTGCATGCATTCTGCCCATGCCTAGATTGGGGAGACTCCTACACGCTGTGTGCTTCAAGGGCAGAAAGGATGCCTGATTTCTCAGTTCCTTGGCAACTGCCTCCTTAGCAGTAACATGAGAGGATTGCTTCTGGCTTGCTGACTTATCCCTCATTGTTCAAAAGGAAAACTTCGGCTTTCAATCTCATTTTATCTTAGTTTTAGTGTTCATTAGTTCTTTTAAAAACAATGAAGGATCTTTGCTAGGGGATTTAACCTGCCCCATTACTGAGAGCACAATCCGGCGGGTACTCGGCTGCCACAGTTCCTTTGTGCCAGCATCTGAATGTCGCAAACATGCCATAAGTTCATTTGTGCCATTTTTTTTGATGTGCACGGACCTTGCCGAGCTGGTGCTTGGGGCTGGGGGCCCAAAGGTAAGGCTAGCCTTGCAAGGCTAGCACAGGGACTGCGGCAGGGGGTGGAGGGGGCAGAGGCCAGGTGGACCTGACCCTAATCTCTGTTCCTCCCCTGGATGGCCCTGATTTGGCCACTTGGAGTTGTGCCACCGATTTTGGGGGCACAGCTCCTAGTAGCCCTATTATATTGGGGCTGTTGTGTGTTGCGTGGAGGAAGGGGAATTTTGCCCCTTTCCCTGGGTAGCATGGCAGCAGCTTTGAGCCCTGAGCTGGATTTGGGGCAGGCACGTTGGCCTGCCTCTTCCAGCTCAGAGTGTGGATTGCGCTGTCTTAGGCATAACTCCTGCCCCTTTTAGCTTGGACCTACGTCATAGACATTTGTGCCTGTTCTTGTAACGGACCAGAAAGAATGATTGCCCAAGAACCCTATTATGGGAGTCTCTGGGCAGCCTGCTGGCCAAAGGGAGTTCCACCACTCCAGACTTCAAGCTTCACTTGCTTTTCTGTAATCAACATTGCTACTTGTCTCACAGCTAATAACCAAGACCACTAAGATAAAGATGAATCTGTTTTTCCATCAATGGATTTCATCCAGGAAGCTCAGATATGGACTCTTCTGAGTTGAAGCTGCCCGAACAACGTTCACCTCTACAGCAGTTCTGTCGTTTCACATCCCTGCATGAGGAATAAGGCTTTGAACTGGGCACATGAGGTTTTGACTTATTGCTTAAAGAGTTGCTTCACTGACCCCTCCAAATAGGAATTCCAGTTCTCAGATTCATGTGGGAAGCCTGAGGTGCGGTCGTAAGTCTGCCTAAGCAGGCTCCAGCCACAGAATTCACATAAATTCACATAACTGCAGGAAATACAAGCTTCTGGACTAGGTGTCAGCCTTTCTATATCAGGACCATTTAAATGAGTTTCCAGGGGTGACACCACCCCTGGAATTTACAGCGGGGCTGCATGGTGCCCACGCAGAGCCGTAGAGGGCAGCTTCAGAGATCTTGGCAATGACATCCACATCATGGCTGAGTTCTGGAGCATCACGAGGGGAGCTGTGAGATGCTCTGAGTCCAGCTGCACAGCTTAGAGGGAATGCTGCAACCACCTGACATTGCTGTGGCTGCCAGATCATGCTGGGCTGGGGGGGTGGGAAGCCCCATACCATTGAATTCCCTTGCGCAGTTTAGTTCTTGCTCGTAAAAACTGGATTTCCAGTTTTATGTAAAGGGACTGTTCTTGTGGCCAAAACCATTAGCCTGGCAGTTCCGAAAACTGCTGGCATGTTGTGCAAGTGGCAGATTATCTCACCTCCTCAAGTGAGCAAGAGGCAGATCAGTGCAACTGGCATTTGCTGCACACTGGAGGGGGTGGAAGGGTCAAAGGCATTGCAAGACCTTCTTGATGGCAAAGCTGGCACAGCAGGCTTCTGGAGCAAGCCTCTCCTGGTGCCGATAGCCTTGGAGGCTGTGGCAGTGACTTTTGGCTCAGACTGGGCCCAGCCAAGCTCTTGCTGCTGCACCCAGAACTTGGCTGTGGCAACAAAGTGTGGGAGACGGGCCAGTAGGCGTGGGATGGGGTTCACTAGGGGTGAGTCAGGAGGTACTAGCCAGGAACCTTTGAGCTGGAGGGGGAGGAAGGGACTGAGCCAGGGTAAGGGCTGTTTGTGTTTAAACCAGACACACTGGCCAATGAGGCAGCGCAGATGAGGGGAGGTACAGGGCAGAGCAGAATAGCTTATGAGTGATCTAAGATGGTTCAGCAGAGACACCCTGATAACACTGTGTTGTCCAAGGCAGATCTGCTTCTCAGTCTTACTTATGATGATAGAAGGGCAAATACCACTACCTGCTTTTCAGCCACATCCGTCATCACATAGGCAAGATGAATTATTATGCCACCTTGGCTCTGAATCTGATGTGACATGGAGGGATCTAACACGGTTGACATTGATGGACCTAAAGGAACTTCTGAGCTCATTTACAAATGCCTTAAAGACGTAGAAGTTGCTCAGCAAAGTGGCATCATTCTGCACCTGTGCAGCTTCCAACAGCTTCTGGCCATAGACTGCTTCACATCTTAGATCGGTGGTTCTCAAACGTTTTAGCACCAGTACCTACTTTTTGGAATGACAATCTGTCCAGGACCTGCCAGAAGTGATGTCATGGCCAGAAGTGCAGTCATTGTGAAGCCAGAGCCTGCTGCTTTCCCGAGAATGCAGCAATAAGATGGGTTTTTTCTCAGCCATTTTCCTATAGCAAAGTGAATCAAAAAGAAAAATGCCTATTTACAACCTTGACACAAGCAACTCCTCCCCCTTTCCAGCATCCCATATTTTCAATATTGCTACTCTAGGTGCTTTGTGACCTGAAATTGGCTTGCGACCACTGGTTTAGGTCCCAATCCACAGTTTAGGAACCACTGTCTTAGATAAATGTTTCTTGAACTGTGGGTTGGGGCCCACTAGGTGGGTCATGAGCCAATTTTAGGGGGGCTGCATAGCACCCAAGGCGGCCATCATTGAAAATACAGGAAGAAGGGACCCTGGAAAGGTGGAGGTTACTTGCTTGTGTCAATATCGAAAATAGGCTTTTTCCCATTTTGATTTACTATTTGCTATTGGAAAACGGCTGAGAAATAACCCAACTTCTTGCTGCATTCTCAGGAAAGCTGCAGGCTCTGGCAGCACAATTACAGCGCTCTTAGCAGCACCTGGTGTTAAAAAAGATTGAGAACCACTGTCTTGGATTACAGCTTTCACCTTAAGTCTGTAGGCTCATCTTTTCCCACTAGTTCACTTTACTGCCATCTCTGCCTTGAACACAGCAAACAAACCAAAAACAAAACACCCTTCTGACACAGTTTTCAGAAGGTTCTTGAATGGTATAGTGAATCAGTATCCACCTCTTAAACCTAGCCCAGTGGAAGCTCCTGCAACAGCCGTGGGGGCACCCCCCAGGACACTCTTTCCCCGCCCCCCCCAACAGGTATTCCCCCATGATGCCTGGGCACCTAACAGACTGACATGTGTCTTTCATATCGCAACCTACAGCTAAAAAAGGACTCATACCTGTCTGCTGCCTGGTTAGCTGTGCAGGCTGGGGAGAGTTATTAAGGGGGAGGCTTATTAAGGTGGTAGCAATGGGCTTCCTGCAGCCCTGCTATGTAATAATCGTCTGGTGCAGTGAGGGAGAGGATGTTTATAAAATGGCACTGGAGAAAGATGAGCCACTGTTGATTTCCTGTAGTCACTTGGTAAGCATCCCCACAAGCTTTAGCTTACAGGACTGCAGTGGACCATCGCTGCCTTTCCCACTGGATTCAGGTCTGTGCCCAGCACTCATGGTGCCACCCAATCATTGTACACCCTTGCATTATATTTGGAAGCAGATAACCAGATCAGCTGCTGAACTTGCACTAGCCGTCTCATCTTAGACATTCACATCATACGCCTGTGAAGTTGGATCCTCTTGCTTCGGGTAAGAGAAACTGGGCCTTTTTCAGCCTGATATACCTAACAGCAGGAATCTAATGTTTAGTTAGGATTGATTGATTTTCTCACATTGCCCAGTGGGATTTTTTTTGAGTAATGTGTGCAACAGGCTGAAGCGTCCTCTTTCTGCCCGTGTAGGACAAACCTGTGCATAAGTACTAGGTAGCAAGTCAGCCAGTTGCAAGCCTTGCACCATATCAAGGCTGTGAGGTGCAGCAGCTTTTGTTGCCAAATAACAGCACACCTGTCTTGCTCTATGTTAAACAACTGTTGACCAAACTAAGCAGAAACACTTTCTACATCTTCACCTGCCATCTTCAGCTTGGAGAATTTGTAACTGCTTCATAAGCTGGCACCTGTGATATGGGCTTGCTAAGGAAAGGAGGTAACGATTCTGCTCCCAAATATGATGACACCAAGGCTGGGATTGATTTGAAGCTGTGATGAGCCTGCTCTCCCCACCTCTTTAATAAGAATAAAAAGCAATAAGGATTTATGGACCAGTTCCTTCACCCGCAGCAAAATTACCACTATATTTCATCTGTAGACAGATCTCTGCACGCACTGAAAAAAATAGCCCTAACTTTACTTACATAGTGATTCTGAGAATTAAGGTTTAGCCTTGCTTGGCTCACCTGCTTAAGCCTGTTACTGCTACAAGGAGCAGTGTTGTTGATCCCAGAGAGTGTACTAGTTGGCTGTGTTTGTTGTAAGGGGTTAGTGAGGATTGCCTTTTGGTCTCATTCAGTGCTGCCCCTTCTTTGAGGCCAGCACTGTAAACAAGGAGATGCCTTGGAAGAAACATTTCAAGGCAGCTGCTGAAAAGTTGCATGGCAGACTTTGCTCGGAGTAGGCAGGGTGACACCATCAAAACTTTTACTGGGCTCTGTGCCTGCAGTCTAACACTGTAAACCACACTCAGCGGATGAAGAGACTAATTTTAATAACAAAAACATTTGTACAAACATTTAAATTTGCCCAGATGAGTATTCATAACTTTTAAAAGAAGCAGTTTAAAATTCTAAAGCCCTTATTGGAAAAGAGCACTAACCATTTTTTCTGCACTCTCTTCCTCAATTCCTGCCTTTATCACAGCTACAAACTTCTTGAGTAGCAGGGGATGGGGGAGAGAAGAGCCATTTCCCTGTCAACATAGTAGAACTTTAAGGGCAAAGTTAGAGTTCCGCATTCCACCCAGACATCAATAACTATGGAGCTCCTAGCATGATGGGCAAGAGGCACTTTTCACGTGGTGTTCCTCTTACATTTAGTAGGGGGAGAATAATTGTCCCTCTTCACCCCAGCACAGCATATTTTCTAGTGGCTGTTGCTGGTGGTGTTTTGCATATTTTTAGATTGTGAGCCCTTTGGGACAGGGAGCCATTTATTATTACTATTTGCCTGTAAACCGCTTTGTGAACTTTGTGCTGAAAAGCGTACATAAATACTGATTGATCGATGTATCTAGAAGGCATTATTTTATTTAAATGATGAATATTCTCACTGTTGTACCTGTCTAGATTTGCCAGCAGGAGCCTTCAGTAACGGGGGCTGATGGGAACGGTTAAGTGAAAGGCCCTAGCTAGCAAATTGTATTTCACAAACCCCTATTGGTACCACTACTTAGAGGAGACTACTTCCTATACAAGCAAAATATAGATCTAGATCAGTGTTTTCCAAATTGTGGCTTGGGATCCACCAGTGGGTTGCAAGCTGATTTTTGATGCGTTGTGAAGTGTTTGAAATACTTTTAAAAAATTTTGCAAGCACCCTTGCCCATTTTGTAGAAGAAAACAGTTAATCTTCATTCCACCAAATTAAACACATTTTCACATTCTTGTCTCACCTGGAAGTCTCTAACTGCACATGCTGCTCTCCAGTTCAGCCTTTGGAGTACCCTCCTTCGAATGACTATAAAGGTTTGGGGGAACAAGGAGTTTTTAGGGACTTCATTTCCCGTCTAGCAAATACCCCCACACACTACATAAATAGCCTTGGAAGCACAGGATCCTAGTTACCCATCGTTTATTATTAGTCAGCTATTGCTTTCTAGAGCCTCTTCTTTGGTCTAGTGCAGCAGTTCTCAAACTGCTCAGGAGTTTGAGAACCGAGGTACATGCTTGTAGGACAGGGGGAAGGCAGTGACACAAACTCCAGGATCCCACCACTGCCAGGGCAGATCGTGGAGTTTTGGACTTACCTGCAGCCAGCACTAGCCTCCAGTGTGTGTGGGCAGCTGTGGAAACCAAGTGGTTTCCAATTGCATTTTTACATGGAAGCTTGTGGGGAGGGCTGAGGAGGGCTCTGTAGGGAACCTCACATACCCTGGAGGCTGCCAATGGCTACAGGTAAGTCCAAAAAACTCCTATCAGCTCCAGCAGCGACACAATTCAGGATTGCATCACTGCCTTCCCCGCCCCTTAAGGGGCCAAAAGCAGGGCTTCTCAGGCTCCGGCATTGCAACGCCCCAGTTTGAGAACTTTTGATCTCGTGGATAGTGATAAATGGTCATTTTAAAAAGTGGGTTCTGCTAAAAAGTTTGGAAAGCACTGGCCTAAATGTTTGAAACCAGTACTTCTCAAACCTTTTAGAGCAAGACTCACTTTTTGGAATGTCACTCATATCGGGACCCACCAGAAGTGATATCATAGAAGTGACATCACAAAGCAGGAAGTTCATCATCCACCAAAACTTCACCTATAGGCTTATGGGTTCTGAGCTGTCTGTGACAGTTCAATAGAGAGATCTTGGGGTACTGGTGGACAATTCAATGAAGGTATCAACCCAGTGTGTGGCAGCAATTAGGAAGGCCAATTCCATGCTTGGGGTAATTAAAAAAGGGGTTGAGAATAAAACAGCCAATATTATCATGCCATTGTACAAATCGATGGTAAGGCCACACCTGGAATATTGTGTGCAGTTCTGGTCGCCGCACCTCAAAAAGGACATAGTGGAGCTGGAAAAGGTGCAGAAGAGAGCAACTAAAATGATTACGGGGCTGGGGTACCTCCCTAATGAAGAAAGGCTGCAGCGTTTGGGGCTCTTCAGTCTAGAAAAAAGGCGCCTGAGGGGGGACATGACTGAGACATACAAAATAATGCACGGAAGGGATAGAGTCGATAGAGGGATGTTGTTTTCCCTCTCTCAAAACACCAGAACCAGGGGGCATCCGCTAAAATTTAGGGTTGGGAGAGTTGGGAACTCTTTGCCACAGGAGGTAGTGATGGATTTCTGGAGGAAAGGTCCTTTGTGGGCTATAGGCAATGATGGATTGTGCAACCTCCTTACATTAGTAGTAGGCTACTTCAGAGTACCGGGTGCAAGGGAATGGCAACAGGATGCAAGCATCTTGTTGTCTCATGCCTCCCTGGGGCACCTGGTGGGGCCGCTGTGTGATACAGGAAGCTGGACCAGATGGGCCTTTGGCCTGATCCAGCAGGGCTCTTCTTACGTTCTTATGAAGTGCCATCACTGTGATGTAATCAAGTGACATTCCTGGAATGCAAACTGGACTTCCTGGACTATAGCAATTGCACAGCCATGAAACATCCCTGACAATGCAAGATTAGGACAAAATATGATGTAAAAGCACTAAACTAAAAACAAAATTTTAAAAAGAGTCTCCTGAAAATTCAAACTGTTAACACTCACAAAGCGAATCAAGCAAGAGGCTGGCCTGCAGCTTCTAAGATGGCTGCTCCCAGCTTTCCGAGACCCACCTAACATCAGGTCCAGACCTACCAAGTGGGTCCTGACCAACAGTCTGAGAAGCACTGCTTTAAACAATACCAATGCAAGAATGCTGCAGGAATCAAGTTCGCTTGCTCTGTCCTCTTACACAGCAGCCAGCTGAATGCAATGTCCACCTCCTGCTCCACACATGCCAGATATTCTATGTGCACTTTGAATCAATTCACTTTGAAAATAGCCATCAAGGAAAGCTGCAGGTGAGTTTCTGCCAACACCAAGTCTGCAGGAAGTTTTGTATCATGCAGTAACTACTTCTTCAATTGACAGGATTAATTACCTTAAGATGATTGATTCCTTACATTTCAAAAAATGTGAAATCACTGCCGGAGAAGCAGGGAGGCCACTTCGGGCTGATTTCCTGATAGCAGACTCTTTCAGAGCTAGCCTTATACAGAAATCTCATATACGTTGTCTGGACCTTTTAGCTAAAACTGGTTCCCAGCCATTTGTGTACTGGGACCTCCTTTTTCGGTATGATGGCCTGTTAGGACCAGTCTAAGACGTAGGACCATGTATGAGCTTTAATTGTATGAGACAATGTACAAGCTTTAATTGTACAATAAATTTTGCCCCATCCATCAATTTACCATAGGGGTTGACTACAGTAAAGGACTTGGGATTCTTTAAGGACCTGATACTGCGCAGATTATTTCTAAGTACTGTCTCACTCATCAAGCTAAACTTTGGACTTTGCTTTCAATTTGTCCAAAAAAGTTAACAGGCAGTTGTCCTAGTGTAACAACCTTCTTTCTGCTAACCAGGGGTCTCCAGACTTTTCAGTACAAGGGCCACATCAAGCATTTTACAGAGTTTTGCAGGCCGAAAAAAATCAGTCTGTAAGAATGCAATTTACATGAATGAGTAAGTTTTATTTGGATATTTTTTGTAATCCACATAATTCAGAACAAAAGAGAAATGTGACCTTTACAAAGAAACAATGCCATGCTTAAACTGTGAAATAATATATGAGTAAAAATGTCAAATGTTTTAAGTTGCTGAGGACGGGATACAATATTGTGGGCCAGATTTGGCCCCCAGGCTGTAGTTTGGAGACCCCTGGCTTACAGTAATAATTTTTGATCTTTCAAGCTGGTAATTGAAACTCTAAGCTCTAAATTGTTTTGCATTTGATTGCATGTGATTGAATATTCAACAGTACAAAATTTACTGATGGATACTAAAAAAACCAATCATGTTGATGGCTTATATCATGTATTTCTTTAATTGCATCGAATTGCTATTAATTGAAATGGTCTTAACTCTCACAAGTTACCTCCTGAAGAATTAACTGCTTTTCTTCTATTACAGAAATGCACCCCATCTCCAAAACACATGTACAACCTGCCAGAACTCTATAGAACTGAAGACTATTTCCTATCAAGTAATAGGTAGCAGCCATAATCACCACTGCTAACTGGAAACATCCTCATTACATGGCAAAAACAAGATGTTAGCTCAAATAGCAGCATTTCTGCCTTGTTCTGACTTTGAAATCTTTCTGCCAGTTGGTAAAAACTAAGCATAAAAGGTATCCTGCACACATGCTCAAAAATGATTCTATATTGTATCCTAAGTTTAGTCAGTCATCTCCTTAGTCATTATTATCTAAACTTAGGATAAAAAGCCCTAAATTTTGCTGTCAATGGTCCCATGCAACCAAGAAAAATGTCATTAGCTCTATCTTTACAGTTTCTGTTTCAGACATGTTTATATAAAGGCACTTTTCCCAGTGGTGTTCCTCTTATATTTAGCAGGGGGAGAGTAACTGTCCCTCTTCACCCCTGTGCAGTCTTTCTAGTGGCTGTTGCTGGCGGTCTGCCTTTTTTTAGATTGTGAGCCCTTTTGGGACAGGGAGCCATTTAACTTTATTATTACTATTTGCCTGTAAACCGCTTTGTGAACTTCGTGTTGAAAAGCGGTATATAAGTACCTGTTGATTGATTGATTGATAAAGACATAACTAAAGAGATGGCACATTTAAGATGTCAAGATTTCATTAGCCTTGCCTACCTTACATATAGCATTGATTGAACTGAAGCAGCTTTTCCACTCTAGAGACAAGTACTATGATCTATCATTCATACTAGGAATGCTTCAGTGCAGAAATAAAATCCTATTTTGAAAATAGCCTACAAAGTGCCAATACTGGAATTCAAATGAAGAGAGGCCGAATTGTTTTCCCTATCAACCAGTGCGGATATGCAGAAATGTGTAATGCCACTTGAATGGAACAAATAAAAGTATTGGAAAAACACGTTTGGTGGATTGCTGATGCAGAGGCCCTCTAAATACATTAAAATAGATAATTCACAGCACAATCCTATGCATGTCTACTCAGAAGTCCCATTGTGTTCAATGGGGCTTATTCCCAGGAAAGTGTGTATAGGATTGCAACCTCATTCAAGGGAAGTTTACCATGTCACCCACAAGCACACTGTTCAAGGGACATAGAGGCTCTGCTACAAATCTTATCAGAGAGAGAGAGAGCATATAAACTACGTTATGCCCCCTGGTGCTTAACACCTTCCATATACGAATGGATTGATACTTCCAGCTCCCCTTGGGGAACTTATTTATGTCAGTAAAGGTGGCTGATGAGTATATGCATTCCTTTGTTCACATGGATCTGCAACCTTCATTGAAGTGAACAGAGTAGCTTTTGTGTGCATTAATTCCACGTGTACCTAGAAAACAAAATAGGTTGTGGTCTCACTGTAGATGCTGGGAGATATCTTGGGACCCATTTCAAATCATTTCACATCTTCCAGTTGGTTTCACTCACAGCAGCAGCAGATGGACAAGTGGAACTGTTAGACACACAATAGTGCAGATGTTGACAGTTACTGGTAAACCACTGGATTTACAGGGTTAGATTGTTTCCATGAGTGAACCTACCAGTATTGAGGACTTTGTCAAAAATACATATCAGCTAACTGCACTGATAGCAGTATTTTGAATGCTACTTTTCATAAATGCATTTTAATAGAATGAAAGCAAAGATTCTCTGTATTCCAAGGTTCCCCAGATTTGTCTTCTAGGGCCACCATGTTTACATCCGAGAGAGGAATAGCCATGAACCTTGTGTTCTGTCAGAGGAATCAACACAGCATACTATGAATGCACAGCCCCTCCCACCCTTTTCCTCTTTGGTGCTGCATTACATACTTTCAAAGGTTTATATACTGCAGAGAGGAGGCAGCAAGTAATGATGGTGCAAAGCAAAAGTGGAACTGCACAGAACAGCAGCATGCCCTCCTTCAAATTCCATCTAAAGGCTAGAAAAGTATCTGAAGCAGCACTTGCTCCAAACTGCTCATTTGAACATGGAAAAAGCTGGCACATCAAGGAAACAGGTAGACAGAAGGGTTAATCTTTTATAGCCTCTCAATAAAAATCAGATTTAAGGTGTCAACACAAACAATATTTGCATTATCAAAGAACACAGTGCAAGCCAAGCCAAAACACTTTTCTGTTAAGGGCAGACCGAGATTATGAGAATTGGATTTGAGTGATTTATGAACGATCAGAAGCAGCCTTCTAAACTGAAATTTGGCCAGCTTCTCCAACAACTGCTTGCACTTGAAAATCGGTATCAAAAAGCTTTCAAATTTAAACACATAAAACACTTACCTTCTTTGCAAAACGAACTAAAATACACAATAGCAGCAAGACTGTGTTAAGGAGTTTCACCTAGAGATTCCCATAATTCGCTATTGCCCTAGAATGCATTTGCCCATATTTTTCTTTCCCAGCGCAGAATGAACGCCCTTCTTTGATTTGAGCATCTCTCAAAATAGTGAAACAAAATTAGAAACGTTTCCACACAAGTGAGGTCTAAGGATAAAAGAAACTCTTTACATTCTTCAATAACTGGCCAAACAATGTGACACATGAGAAGAACAGTCTTTCCACAAAGTTAGAATGAGATACAGGGTTATTTTTCTCCCACCTAACTGTATTACCAGGAAACCTGGTTACTAAACACATAAATCAGTATTACTCTTCCAAATCATAATAAATTATCTCTAATGGCATTTTCCCCCTGAACAATTTCTGGCAAATGTGAGAACTGCACTAGGAATACAAGGTGCTCCTTCAACACGCTAGGTTATCAAATGCTCAATAGCCTTGTTTTCATGCTGCTTATCGATCATGCCAAATCTACATCTGAAACATGACTTCTGTGAGGCTATCTAGTTGTATCGATATGACACTATAGTTACAACTCATTGCATAAGATTAATTTGCTGGAAATAGCAAGTCTTAAGTGTTGTCTATGCATATTAAGTGAAAACATTCCGAAAGCATGATCTGGCCCAAAATCATTTGGTACATTAAATAAAGAATTAATTGTACTTTTCAATCTAGTTAATTTGAGTAGGCAAGTTTAAGAACATGCTTCGCTTCTTCACACAAGGGACTGGGACTGAAAAGTGCTCAGCTTTCAGTGGAGTGTGCCTCAAATTTGCACATCAGTTAACTTGTACAGTCTCACATTTTTTCATTTGCCTATTTGCTTGGTTTACTAGGTTTCAATTTCCATACAGGCAGCTTATTTTGATAAATATGAATGCTGCTTCAGAAGAACGTCTCATTTGCTCACCACAAGCATCCAAAACCACCCAGTTTGTTCTTTCAATAAAAACCAGCATACTGTACATTTTGAGAAACGGATATAGACCTTGTAATAAAGCAAATTTTTACATTAAGCACAATACAGCAATTTATTTAGATGCTTAAATGAATACAAAGGGGAAATAAAGATCACAAAATTATCCATACTACAACAATGTGTCATATATTAGATGGTATAAATGAATACAACACCATGTTGGTGTTAACTAAAGATAAAACTAAATATCCGAAAATGCAGCACTCATTTCCGTATGCTGCTTTAACACAGTACACTTTTATACAGATCTAAAAGGTGTCAAAATTAGTAGCTGCAAACGTCTTTCTTGCATGTGATTTAGCTTAAAAGATTTCAGAAAATGGCTCTGAAATACATAGTCATCAGTTGTAATGTCAAGGATATTCAAGAACAAGAAAATTCTATAATACAATAGAGTCCAGATATACTTTATGTTGCTGGGCTCTGTTTTGAGATTGTACAAGGTTATGTGCAAAAACTAAGTCTGTCAAAAGTCATACTATAGCAGTTTCAAGCTTTTTGCTAGGTAAACTAGATACAGCATTTATTACACAGCAGGGCAACACTAAAAAAAAAAGAACCAAATCTATGATGGGTACACAAGAACAATAGCATAAGCATCACTTGAATAGGTCTAAAAGACTGTACAAATATACATTTCAACTATTCAGAATGATACATGAAAAAACAATTTTCCCAGAGTCTACTATACACATTGAACTGGTAGCTCATATGTTGGCCCTATAACTACCATGTGGAAAAGGGTAATGTTTAAAAAGACAAACAGCTGAACATATACAGAGTGAAATAAGTGTTGAAAATGCTGATAAAATAAACCTTTGCTTTTCTTCAGTGAGAAACTGGGAGCCACCAGCAAATCCGTTTTCACATTGTTACTGTGCTCATCAGAGCAGATGTTCTCAAGCAAGATTCGCCAACAGCATTTGAAATAAGAATTGGAATTTGTGTGGCCACCTCAGACACCAGCCAGAAGACCTTGCTCTCAAAAGGCAGTACCAGTTACAATGAACTCGAGCAGTCATTCTGAAATGAAAGTGTTTAGTCAGTTGTCAAGTGAAGGATACTGAGGCTACAGAGTTGAACAGCTTATGCTTGCTGGCTACTCAGCTCTACCCCAGTTAAGCTGCTATGCATTGATTCTGTAACCCCATCAGTCACACTGTCGAACTGATCTCCATCCTCACTGTCAATTGTGCTATTCTGCCACTCCATTTGCTGACTTGACAAGGTTTCTCCAATTTCTGTTGCATTTTTCCACTGTGACTGGTCCTTAGACCAAAACTCATCTACTTTTCCATAGGAACTATTCTTCCACTTTGACTGTTCTTCATCACTCTCAGAAGCAACACCTTTACTTTCTACAACTGGTTTACTATTAGTAGCATCTTCACTTTGGGATGATTCATCTGTCCAAGTTTCTGGTTTCACTTCAGACGTATTATCTTCAAAGTCAGATGCTTGCTGAGACCCAGGTCCACTTTCAGATGGTGATGCTTCGTCTTTCCATTCAATTACATCTCCTTGGTCGCCTTCACTGTCTGAGCCATCAGCTACCAGCAGCTTTGCTGGTTCTTCTGCAGGGCAAGTCTCTTTGTATGTTGGGTCTCTTTTTTGGTCTGTTTTTTGTGGGGACTCCTGGTTGGCTTCTTCAGGTGTCTCCTTGGATATGCTTTCGTCTGGGATCTCATTTAAGCTATTAACAGGGGTTTTATGACCAGAGTTAGAATCTGCAAACGGACTATTGCTTTCATTGAAATCCTCTTCTATGTTCTCAAAACTGTCTGAGGAACTTTCATTATCTTTATCCAGGTTAATTTTTTTATCAACCGTTTTGCTAGCATTGACTCTAGAATTCTCTTCATCATGGTTTTCAAACAACCACTCTGCATCAAAATCCATCTCATGTTTAACCTTGTTTAATTCTTTCATGTTGAATCCTAGCAAGACACCCAGCTTATATTTTTCACAATCTCGAACACATTTCTTCCTTTTGTTGCTAAAGTGTGACGCAATGTCAGATTTCCATAGCCAAAGACTAGCGGCTAGTTTTTCAATTTCCCTCCGACTGGGATATGGTTGCTTATTGAAATACTTTGTGAGAAATGTTTTTCTGGCTTCGTAAGAATCATCTTCATGACCTTTTGGATCCAAAGCCAGAACTACAGGTTCTTCAGGTTTCTCCTCAAAGACAGAAGGGGAGTCATCGTCATCCAGTTTTCTTTTCTTCAGCAGAGAGAATTCCATGTGTTCGTAAGTACGTTTGACAGGTCCTGCCCCTGGAGACTGATTTAGCCGAGAAGGAACATTAGATTTGTCTTGACCATTTTGAGTCTTCCCCACCCCCCCTACAGTGGACAAGATGCAGTGTTATAGTTGAGGCGGTCATGTTACTGGTGTACACACCAAGGCAATGAATACATTTATATGTGAGCTTTTTCTCTACTGGATGAACTGTTTGAATAACCTGATGCCTCTCCCTTAAGTGATGTGCCAATGCATCCGAGATGGGTCCTTTCAGGATTGAAAAGCACAAAGGGCAGAGTGTTTTCCCCACATCCTTTTTGTAGGGAACGGCTGCTTGAGGAGAACTTTTTACAGGTACATCTGCCTTCTCCTGAATTTTTGGCTGTGGTTTCGGAGGAACCGGAGGGGTATTTTGAGCATGGTAAGCTACAGATTCAGCAGGGGCATCTCTCAAGTTGTATGTAGTTACGAGCAAATGTATGTTGGTGTGACTACCCTGCTGCAACGTCAAATCAAATGTTAAAGTGGAATCAGTTTTAGGTCCCATTTCTTCATCAACATGAACCATTCGCATATGAGCAGCCATCTTTTCAACATCGTTGAAAGTTGAGCGGCAATAAGGACAAGACAGACCATGGATTAACATATGATTAAGTAAGGTGTCAGTAGGCAAGTAGCGATTACAGTATAGACATTTGCTAGTGAAATTATGTATTTTCATTATATAGTTAGCTACTGCAGGCACCTTTTCAGCCTTGTGCTCTTTCTCAAAATGAACACTGTACACATTTTCTGGAAACAGCTCATTACAGATTGTACAAATTTTCCATTTCTGAGTTGATGATGTATTGACAGGAGAGGCACCTGCAGCAGCAGCTCCAAGCGGTTTGGGTGCAGACTGGCCTAATACTCTGGATGCTGCTTGAGATTGAGCTAACGACGTTGATTTCAATGATCCTGATGAAAGTGAAGATGAGTTGGCAGATTGAAGAGAGTACCTTGCTGAAACCTGTGATCTTGGTTCTGCTCCAAGGGGGTATGGTCTCCCATTTCCACTTGCGGAAAACTGCTTCATTGATTGGGACTGCTGGGATAAAGAAACTGGGGAGCTACCAGTTAAGCTTAACCTTCCTCCTGTGTGACTAACGTAACTTGGCGGTACCGATTTCACCCCATAGTTGTTTTGCTGTAAGTGAACGTTGGACATCATATTCACTCCTCCAGAATTTAACGTAGGCTTTGGTATATTCAATCGATTCATCATTTGCTGTGATGGAAGAGACCGGACATTTCCAGGTGACAGGGGACCCAACCTCTGAGGAAGTCCCATAGGCTTCTTATCCTGTGGTTTTGGAGCAATTAGCATCAAAGGTTTGGATCGTGGGACCACCACATTAGTGTGCCCTATCATTGCTGTTACCTGATATCCTATACGCTCATGGTCTTCAATAACATGCTGTACTAAAGCTTCATATGACTTCGGCATAAAAAGGCATCGTTTGCAGTGAATCATACCCTCCTCTCGGGTACTGGAACTTAGGGATACTGCCCCATTGAGTGACTTTTCGCTTGCCTTTGCTATATAAGGTGCAGCAACATGCTGAAAATGTTCCCTGTAAATGTGCTTTCTAACTATTTCATAGAGAGGATCTCGGTAAGTGCACTTCTTACAGTAATAAACAGCTTGTTCTACACTGTCAGCCTGCTTAGGTTTAAGGCTATCATGCTTGTTTTTATCTTTAAAAGTGCTGATGCCTCCACTTGGTGTATTGGCATTTGGAGCATGAAATATTTTAATGTGCGTTTCCAAAGTTTTTTTGTCTGCATTGAAAGTACAGTATGGACAATTAAGAAGGATCCTGTTTTCAAAGTCTTCACTATGAACATTCCGGAAGTGACTTTTGTAGGCTGAAAAGAACTTCGAGGAAAATGGGCATGCACTGCAGCAAAAGGGTTTTGTCCGATAGTCCTTAAAAGCAAAAACAAAAAAGAAATTAAGTATCACAAAGATTCCATGCAACAGACTAATGTTTTCTAAGTATCTTGACTCAATGAATCACAGTTCGATAAATCTGAGGTTATCAATCATGTACTGTATGGGGGGGGGGGGCTGGCAAATTTAGGTAAGGAAAATTGATAGTTCTGTTAGAAAAGCGATTACTCAGGAAGTTCCTTCATGCTATCACTAGCTTCCTAGAGGTGAACTTATTGGTTGTAATGTTTCATGACATTGTGGCACCAGGACATTTCACAGGAAAGTATTTTCAAATACAGTTAGGCCCGCTTAGGGGGGCCTGGATGAAATAACATCCATGGTTGCTGACCTCCCCGCACCTGCCCAGGGAAGCCCACCTGTTTTCCTCCAGTCATGTCCGGAGTTGTGCTCTGGTTGTGTCCAGAGGGTATTCTGAGGGCTGGGGAAGCAGTGCACTGCCGTATGCTACCTCCACCAGCCCTCTCAATATCCTTTCCAAATGCAACTGGAGCACGGTTTTGGTTGTATTCATAGAGGGACTCAAATCTGTGGATTTACACATCTGTGGATGTTTACATGCATGGGGGTTCTGGGAACGGAACCCCCACGGATGATAAGGGCCTACTGTATTTCAATTCTCAGTTTGCACTCATGCCATTAGAAGTTAATGTTCTAGCAGACCCCAGCCAGCGGCAATTAGTTGCCAACTCAATGGGCTTAAACCAGCATTTCTCAAACAGTGGTACTTGTGGTGTCCAGTGGTACAAGCGGGACCCCTATTTTTTGTTTTAAAGAATTTATATCCCACCTTTCCCCCTAGCTGAAGCAAATTTCTCAGTGGCTTACATGGGCAGGCTAGTCTAAACCCCATTTTTCAATGTGTGTGTTTTCAAATATTCTGTAATTCACAATATTCTGTAGTTCATCGAGTCTTCAATCTCAGATGTAGCCTTTATAGTGTGGTTCTCATGTGGCTGCCTTCAACAGGCAACTGTAAGTCAAGAATCCCACCGCCTGGCAGTGAGACCATCAATGCAATGGGACAAGCAGCAGTAGGAAGCTTGATGGGCAGAGCTCCAGTAAGCGTTTTTCATGCATACAAAAAAGCCTTCCCATCCACGCTGAGCCTCTTACCGGTGTTGGCTGCATTGCATCTGGCCTCCCAATCTGGAAGTAACTGGCAATTACATCATCACCAGTTACTTCCAGTGGTACTTCCAATAGGTGGACCATGTGAAGTGGTTTGGTGGGCGACAAGCATTGAGAAATGCTGGCTTAAAGATATGATATACAACACAGGGTGCAATGGCTTCATACAAATATTAAATTCCACAGAGCAGACTTACCTCTTACCCTCAAGTTTAAGTTACACATATATGTACATGTTAAGCTCAGATTTGCAAAAAGCAGAAGTGACTGCCTCTTCCTTCACTTCAGCATCTCTCAAAATGTATCATGGACAGGCTAACATATTTGGTATGTGAGCAATGACCCATTCCTCAATCCTTAGGAATCAAATTGTCAGGACATGCTTGTTTCACTGCTACAGCTGAAATGCACATTAATACAATTCTGCTATGTCCTCAAAGTTACAGCTACACTTCACAATAATTTTGAGATTAAATATGAAATACGAGTTACAAATTTTATTTGTAGCTGTGAAATTTGAGCCAAGGTCAACAAGTTCTAAAGGTCTAGGAAAACAGTTCTTTCTCCATCATACTGCACTTATACCATAAATTGTATTTTGCTAACATAAATTCACCCCATTTGCTGGTTTTTGAAAACAAGAGAAAAGTCAAGTCCTAATTATCCACATTGGCATGATGAACTTTATCAAATAATACATATTCCTTATTTCTAATTTTTTGTGGCATTCGAAAGAAAATGTAACAAGACACGGATTTATCCAAATAAGCCAAGTTCCTAATCATGATCAATACCAAACTGTGTAAGAATTTTTTTCTCTCAAATCTGTATGACACTCAACATTTAATGGTGCAATCTGATTATTGCTTTTTAGAATTTTCTCGTCTTCAATTACACCACCAGAGGCTGGTCCAGTTAATTTATACATCATTATCAAACTATGATTTGTGCCTTCCACAGTTTGAGTTTCAAAATGTACAACAGACAAACCATGGTTTGGAGCTGTGTGTCTGCTTTAGATTTCTGTCCTCTCAACATTGCATGTTCACTCCTGTTGTCACGAGGCAGCCGTTTCTGAAGTTGGAAAAATGACCGTAACTAATGGTTTGCCGATTCTGATGTCATGCCAAACTGTAGTTCACACAAGTCAGAATTTGCAAGCCCACTTCTGATGTGCTCACAATTCACAAAGTCTGTTGATTCATGCATCAGAACACCATATTTAAGCGTCCTTTAACAGGACTGAGTGAGATATCTTCAGAGCACCATAGCCTTATCTATATCATATACTTATATCCAAGTGTCCTGGGTTTCCTCATAAATGTACAAGAATAAGGATGTGTAAAAGCTATACTGTCCTGTTAAAAGAGGCTAAAAAATGACCGTTTCAGGCTTCACAACCCACCTCATCATCCATGATGGGCTTGCAGCTGGGCCACCAGGCATTATAGGTGCAACATGGACATCATGGGGTGCAACCTGCATTGTGCCATGCCATGTGGTGCAGTCTCAAAGAGTGGGTTGCAACCTGATTTTTGGTTGGTTGCAGGCCTGCTGCAATGAGGAAGCTGCAAAGCAGCCTGGGGTGCGATGTAATGCTAACCATGATGCAGGCTGTGTGCCAGGGCATCCAGGAAGTGACTTCAGCATTGTGCACCATGATGCCTACCAGCTTCCTGGTTACAAATTCAGGTTGTGACCTACAGTTTAAGAAACACTGCTCTAACATTAAGGCTGCAATCTTATGTATGTGATCCAAGAATAAACCCCATCATTAGGATCATCCGTACATAGGAACATAAGAAGTGTCACACTGGATCAGGCCACAGGCCCATCTAGTTCAGCTTCCTGTGTCTCACAGTGGCCCACCAGATGCCTCAGGGAGCACACAATACAACAAGATACTTGTATCTTGCTGCCACGCCCCTGCATCTGGCATTCTAAGGTAGCCTACTTCTAGAATAAGGAGGTTGCACCACCCATCATGGTCTCTAGCCTGCAATGGACCTTTCCTCCAGAAATCTGTCCAATCCTCTTTTAAAGCCTCCTTGGCCAGATACTACCTGCTGTGGCAAGGATTTCCACAGATTACCTGCTGGGTAAAGAAGTATTTCCTTTTATACTACTTCTCCCAACACTCCATTTTAATGGATGTCCCCTGGTTCTGGTATTGTGAGAGAAGAAAATCCCTCTGTCCACTCTATTCATCCCACGCATAATTTTGTAGGTCTCAACCATGCCCCCCCCCAGACTCCTTTTCATTAAATCATTAGGATTTACTTCAGAGTGAACAGATGGTGGGATAGTAAATCAGTTAACATTAATGGTAAATATTCAAGTCTCAGGGAAGGAACATTTATGCAACATTACTACTACGAACCTGATTTTTTGTAAGTGAAGGGTCCCATAATCCAACATCTTCCCATGTAGTGTTTTTCAGATAGAAGTCATTAGGTTCAAACTGTTTAAAATCCTACAGAAAATAGAAAGAATTGGCAGTCATAAACTCACACTATACTCCAATTCCTTTCTGGGCTCTTAAAAGTTTGTGAAGCATCCTAGAGCAACAAAAAATTACAAATTGAAGAGCTCACTAGCAGACAGGACCCCATGAATAGAAAACTACACTGATTTTTAGTAGGATGCAATCAGTTAGGCACTCCACTGGAATAAGGGCTTAAAAGTAATATGCAAAACTCTCTACTTCAGAGTTCAGAATCAATGGGAAGGGGGGTTCTGTGCTACCTTGACCACTTCCCCAGGGCCCCAAGCCTTCTGCCCTGTAACCAGAGCATGGCAAGCCAAACATACATGTAAAAGGTTCTCCACCTCTTGCTATATCCTGTCAACACCAAAGTGTCAAGGCGGTATATCTTTGCTGCCATGGTAACTGCACTGCTTCCTGTCCTTGCCAGACATGCTGATCCAAGGCATATCAAACCTTCTGGCCTGTATTATATGGCCTCACCATGAGATGAAGCATCACAGGATGTGATGGAGCAGCTCTGCAAAAGGTTTTTTCCTTATTTTTTGCTCCACAGAACCACTTTAATTTTTACAAGCCTGAATCAAGAAAACCTTGAATTAGATATCACAATAATTTCTTAATCAGTTTGTTGCACATTTGTTGTGAAAAAGGCAAACCCTTCTAATTAAACTAACCTCAAACTCTGGCATAAACATAATCTAGTATTGTACCTTCCCCCCCCAGGCAAGCAGGCACCCCCTCCAAGGCCAGGGATGGCCGCGGGGCGAGCAGAACGAAAGCGGAAGTGCACGGACGGGCTGCCAATCAAACGGTAGTCCCGCCTAAGTCCCACCCTCCGTTCCCCCAAGTTGTTTGTAGATCCCATTGCTGCATATACAGTCTAAATGAAAAGTCTTATGAATATCTAAAATTAAATTATAAATAATTTATAAATAAAATTATGTATTTCATAATCACATCTTTCTGTGTCATTCACCAATTTATCCAGGCCAATGCCTTTCCCTTGCTAATGTGCAGCTTGGATTCTCCATGCAGAAGTCAATTTGGCAAAAATTCTTCTCCCATGGTGCAAACTTGGTCCCAACCCATCCATGTCTTTCTGTGAAGTGTTCATCCTATTGTACACAGTATGACTAGCAGAAGAGGATGCATTTACCAAGTCCATCACAATGGGAAGAGAATCATTTGGTGAGATATGTATGAACAATCTCACAAATATAAGTCATCTCCTCAAATGCAAGTCACTGACCTTCAAATTTTATGAAGGAGTTTGGGGGGGGGGGGAAATGAGATCAGGCAAGACCCAAACAATTCTGTTCTAGCGCTAATTCAATTTGGTTCACCTGAAGTCCCCGCATTTCCGCTAAAAAAAATCCCTAAAATAAAACCATCTGACTCAACTGCAAACCGAAAGCTCAGTTAAAAAAAAAATCATACTTACTTCTATATGCTCTTTACAGTATTCCAACCCAATATCACTTAATATCTTTTTCACAGTTTTCCGGGCTTTTCTTAAACTGCCAAGGTTGTTGACAGGAAGTTGGAACATAGTTTCTACTGGGAGAAAAAGAGAAAATAAAATTACTAACAACGAATAGGGAAGCCACTGAAAACGTTGTGTCTCAAAGTTCTTTGCTTAGTAACTGGTGAAGTCTGTCATTCAATTTACTGTTTTCATTTGGATCTCTCATTTATTTCTCAAACTAAGCAACTTTAAAATGGAAAGAAACTAGGTTTTTCAGCCTGTTGTGTTTTTAAAAGGTTAATCAGGCAACAGAAACAAAAATAGGGAATGCTGCCGCCTGTTGAGGTCTGCAAGCACATCAATCCTTGCAGTAAATTCATTGGATTTACATACCCTTATAATGTGATACAGTACTCATGAAAAGACTGTACCACTTCAAGTTCCACCTGTAAAGACAACTAGAAAACATGAATATGTAAGAAAACCTAATCAAGCACCAACTGGGTAAGGTTTTCAATTAAAATGATTGCAAATTCACATTGAACGCATTTATGTAAAAACAAATACACTGAAATTACTTTTTTTTAAAAGTTTATTAAACATTTTTAGTAACACCACAAAAGCCTCAAAAATACTTATCCTTGCTGATATCCCACTGCCTTCCTATAACCCAAAGGTCATTCTCCCAATTAAATCTACTGCGTTGGCTTGTTACAGGGTTTCAATTACTTGCATTCTGATAATATCACCAACTAAAACATTGTCTTAATGTTAAATGTAGCCATCATGCCTCAGTTGCATCTACAGTTCCAGGCACATACTTTCATGTGGCAGAAGTAATCATCATCCCACATGCACATTCTGAAAAGTGGCTCTGGCCCTCTCTCACATGTTCTGCACAAAGATTCCCCCTTACTGCTCTAATATATCATGCAAAAGCTGAGCCAGAGGAAAGAGAAACCACCCTTCCTTTTCCTTCACAAACTATTGGGGGATGGAAAGCAAGACTGTCTCTGTATGGTGGGGCAAATGTGGAAGCAGTAGCCAGACCAGATGCTTTTGCTCTATGTATATGTGCTCCTGTTTGGTTTCCAATTAAATAGCTTCTGTATTATTTGGGTGCCAAGACATGTGCAACACAAAGAGAGAATGTAAAATATATCTTTATGGGAAGCCAAAACTAGCTGAACAACAAAAGTTTTTCTTGTGGAGCAGAATCATTGTAATGTCTAAGTTACTGCATTAGAAACTGAACCTGTGCAACAGAAATCTTCCCATCCATAAGAACCACCCCACTGGATGAGGCCAAAGGCTCATCCAGTCCAGCTTCTTGTATCTCACAGCAGCCCCCCCAGGAGTACACAAAAAGATGCCTGCATCCTTCCTCTAGGATGCACAAACTCTGTGTTGTTCTCCAAAGGTTGAAGAATGCTTATAAATTACACTATTGGGAAAATGGGTTGGCAGAGAAACCAAAACTTCCGTTATGGAGGGAAACAATGTGTTCACTAGTCTCTATAGTGTTGGAAACAAGAGATTCCTGCTGAACTCTGCTATGGCACACCAGATGAGTGCAAAGAGAAAAATGGTGTTATTCCAATTGGGAAGAACTGCTAGATGGCAATTGGAAAATCACAGAACTGAAAGTTAGAACAGAAATTATCCCTTATCAGGACATCCAAAGTCCAGACTATTCTGAAATCCAGACATCTGTGTCCAAGACTTTTAAAAGAATTTCTACAGAAAGAAGGTCTTGTTCTCATTCCCACACACATATTCTAGAATATGTAGAAGCATCTGTCCTGCAAGTAGAGATTTTCTTTCTGGTAAGATAGAATTACAGCCTAGAGGCCCAATTCTATCCCGCTCTGATGCAGCTCTACCAATGGGGTGCTGCATTTGAAGTGGGAGGGGGAGTCACAGAGGCCTCTGTCAAGATAAGGGAACATTTCTCCTTTGCCTAGGGGCTGCAGTGCGGCTGCATCTGTGCTGGAAAATTTGATAGGATTGGGCCCTAAGTCTTCCTGAACACAATGGACTTCTGAGTAAATAAATAACTTTTCAAACACTTGTACCTATGAGTTCTTTTCAGGTCAGGCATAAAGAGGGACAGGCCGCTCTTCTTCAGTTACAAAGGAACCATATATCCTCAGAAGAACTTTTAGTATGCTTCCACTGACTAACAGAAATCAATCACTGGCTTCCAAATCAAGATACAAATTGTGGATCCCTGTCCAGATACATGGCTACTGCTGAAGCTGAAAGAAAGCTTTCTTCAGACACACAGGATGCAGATAGGAGCTGTAATAGTCTTCAGGGTCCTTATTCCTATATGCGAAACAGAATATTTGACCAATTATCAATAACCATAATGGACAGTTTACCATAATAAACTGTTTACCACTTACCAGTTTGGTGACTACAAACATGCAAAGTTTGTAGTATTTAAGGGTGTGAATTTCAAGTTTATACCAAAGCTTCCCTCTACTGACCACAATTAAAATTAAACAAGTACAAGTGAAGATACTACACTTGATCTTAGCCAAATGTCCCAGAAGCAAAAACTTGCCAGTTTAGGAAATCCATACCCTCAAAAACATGTACTCTAGGTAGAAGTTATAAACTTAAACAATTGCTCATAACCCTTTCTTTGCCAATATAAAAAACGCAAGCATTTGAACAAAGATCCCCAAACTTTCACTCAGTTTTGCTCTTACGGTGAGATGAATGAGGGAATGGAATGTCCTAACTGTAAGAGCTGTCCAGCACTACTGTAGAACAGTCTGCTTCACGCAGTTGCAGCCTCTCCCTCACCGGACACTTTTTTCAGTAGAGGCTGGATGGCCATCTTTCAGGGTGTAGTTGCCTGCACTAAGCTGTGGGTTAGACTAGATGGCCTCCAAAAAAACTTTCCAATTTAATATTCTATGATTAATGATGCACTATTATATAGTAAAACAGCCAATACAAGAAGCATCTCTTAACACATTATCATTTGATTACAATATATTATACAGTTAATTCATCACATATCTAGAATAACATCCATGAAATAATCTCCCAGCAAATACAGGCACGGGCCCCATATTCAGTATCCATGGATTCAGTTATCCACGGATCTACCCCTTCACACACCTATTAGCCAGAGGCGTTTCTACAGGGATGGCAAAGCTCTAAGTTTTGCAAGAAGCCTTACCCTGTCATGTAAATCCCTCCTCTCCCTTGCTGCTGTAGCCAGTAAGCAACGCCAAGATGTTGCTGTTCCCTGTGAGGATTGGCTAAAACGGTGCAGGAGAGGAGTGATTTCCACTGCAAGGTAAGGCTTCTTGCAAAACATAGAGCTTTGCCATCCCTGTAGAAAAGCCACTGCTATTAGCATTAATTAACTTCCAGTTAATTTCCTCCTAAAACGATTTTCTGCTTCCTGTTAGGCTTGATCTAGTTTTTTCAAACATTCAGGCTGCCAACAGCTTGCCTGTGCACTGCTGTAAGTCGGAATGCTTATAGCAATGGTTCCCAAATTGTGGGTCAAAATCCACCAGTAGGTCACGACCCATTTTTGGTGGGTCACGAAACTGACAAGCCGATAGCTGACAAGGAAAATTTATTGAGCCCTACGGAAACAGAAACGGAGCAGCATGTGATGTTTGCTCTTGAGTAGGCAACTGTGCCTTTCCTCTTATAGAAGGCCAAGTGAGGAGAAATGCAAGGCCACCACAACAGTTTCAATCTGATGAACGCAGAGATCATGAACACTCGAAAAGACTGCCCCCCCAACTGTAGTGAAAAAAGGATAAACACAGAGACTTGAGCATCTGGTAAAGTGAAACAGTTCTTTAGTCCCACAAAACTAGGCGAGTCCTGATAGAATGTTATTTTAAAAAACGGGTCTCAGTGCTAAAAAGTGTGGGACCACTGCCTTAGAGTAACCGGGGGAAAAATTGCCCCACTAAGGCTTTCAACACCTTTAATGGGTGCATTGGATGTGTGTGCAGGGACCAGGTTTCCTGCAAGTTCTATACAATGGAATGGATCCCACGTGGATACTGTATTCCACACTCAAAAAAGATCAGTAATTTTATACAACATGCAGATGAATTAGTGGATGCAGATGAATTAATCACAGAAATGAAAACCTGCCTGTCCTGTGCATGTGGGCACATTAATAAATAAGCCATTTCTAAATACAGGTTGATTACCCCTGTATCCAGAATTCCAAAATCTGGAATGCTCTGAAATCTGGAAGTATTCAGCACATGGACATTTCAAAAAATGTTTTCTACCATTTCGCATGCACGTGGGAGTCAACTGGTATAGCGCAATACAACCTGGAGTACTACCCAGCTGAAATCCAGACATTTTTAGCATGCACAGAAGGAGCGCAGAGCTAAGTATGCTCAATAAGTGAGCTCACAGGAAGTCACAAGAAGTGACTCAAGAAGCTCAGGAGGCCTAGAAGGGGTGATGGGAAAGGGTGAGCTGGGACCCACCCAAACTGGACAGCACACTGCAGAAGGCACCAAAAGCAGGTCCATTCTTGGCCTTCAAGAAGCAGGTTGCCCCCCCCCAATACTAATCTCATTATGTACAAATTATGAAATCCAAAACATTCCAAAATGCAGAACACTTCCAGTCCCCAGTGACCCAGATAAGAGATAAAAAAGGTAAAGGTTTCCCCATGACCAAATGGTCTAGTCATGACCGACTGTAGGGGGCGGTGCTCATCTCCGTTTCTAAGCCAAAGAGACAAGCTTGTTTGTCCTAGGACAAGCTTCCGTGGTCATGTGACTGGCATGACTATATGACAAGGCCCATGGAACGCCGTTAAACTTCCCACTGAAGTGGTACCTATTTATCTACTCACATTTTTACATCCTTTCGACCTGGTAGGTTGGCAGCAGCTGGGACAAGCTACAGGAGCTCACTCCATCACATGGTCTCAAACTGCCAACCTTCCGGTCAACAAGTTCAGCAACAACGGTTTAACCCGCAGCGCTACCACGTCTCTGATAAGAGATACCTAACCTGTATTGCATTTTCATGTTATGCTAATAGCTGCTGACTCAAGATTCTACCTACAAGCAAGTAGCAGGCATCCAGTGGCAGGCGGCAAACATTAAGTCAGCCACTTTCAACCACTGTGCCGCAGCACATTAGTGTGCCGTGAATGGTCCCTAGGTGTGCTGCGGGAATTTGTGAGAAGATAATTTATTAGTAGGGCCATTGGGGGATGTGTGCTCTGTCAATAAATCGATGGTGTGCCTTAACCATTTTAGTGTGCTGTGAGATGCAAAAGATTGAAAATCACTGCACTAAGCCAACTGTACCAACAGGATTCAAGTCAAGAGTGCCTCCTCAAGCCAGTTTAATTTGCAGTAGTACTGTATGTATAACTTTATCCCCCTTGCTATTAAGATGGTCTCTCTTATCAGAGAACTTAATGGAGTACACTGCATGCTTGCAAGTAGGAGCAGAGTTCTTTTCAAACTCCTACTTGCAGCTGTTAGTCTCTATAAAGCAACCTCATGGAGGGGCAGGTGGCAAAGGAAAGGAATTTCTGAAATCTAAAAGTTTCTGTCAAACAATAATATGTCACACATGACAGTAAGTAAACACTATCAAAATACTGAAGATTTAGTCTGTGCACAAATAAATGAAGCGTGACTCAATTTGGACTTCAAGATGCACAACGTGACACATTTCTTATTGTACTACAACAAAACTAATTTGAGACTAACTGTGCCATTTTTAAAATTACAACTCTCAACTAGTCATGGAACACACAAGGTTGCATAAGGAATAAACTAAGCAGTTTTCCCACTTACAGAAAGTGTCTAACCAATTTTCAGCAATTCTCCTCCTCTGCTTGCAGACCCTCCCCACACCCCATCCCTTGTGAAAAATTTTTTGACACTTGTGAGAGGTTATGGGGAGGACACAGGGGCTGCTCAGTAATGGAGGGGGTAGAAAAACCCTACTGCCTGAGTGAACTTGCACAACTCTGGTTACAAGACAATGGGCGTATCATATTACTACAGCTGAGGTATAGTAGCCATGTCAGGAGATTAACACCACAAATAGTTGTTTTATTAGACTGGTTTCCAAAAGAATCAACAAAACCACAGGGGAATGTTCTTCACATGCCCTTAAGCATAAGTCATACATTTTGTAATTTAAAAAAATATGAACAGCAGTGGCCTGCATGGTACAGAGCAGAATACTATGACAACAATGCAACACAAATGCATCATTAGTATTAAGGGCATCTCAAAAAAATCACTACCAAGTTATTTCAACAGTTCTAGACAATCACAATAAGAACGCCACATAGAGGCACTATCTGAAGAACTCACAGGGCTGCATCCAAAGTGCTTTGTCTGTTCACAGAAGCAACTATTTGTTGCATGGCATAATTTTCACCCATCTTCCCTTCTCTCTTTTTTAGACATCTTTAGCTTGACACCTAAAGAATATCCGAAGTTCCCAGGAGATGTCATTAATACAAGTGTTTGTTTCCGGAGAGTAAGACAGTATTACAGCCCCAGTCAACACAATGGGCTTATTTCTGAATAAAGTAAGTAACAGTCTTTGGATATTTAGGCAATCTAAAAACCAAGGTTTTTCCAGACCCATCATTGTCTAAAGCTGCTGACTCCAATGAAATACAAGAGTAAGTACCAGACTACGTAAATCCTAAACTATAATTCTGCACACAACCTTGTTCTTCCAATGAAGAGATAATCTCCCAGGTTCCTTATATAGGACCAAGAATCTGGAACCCTTCCTCATAATAACAGAAACAAGAACCTGTATAACTTATACACAAGGAAGGGAAATGTACTGGATTCTCCCTGCCCTTGCTGAGCCTGTGTATTCTCCTTCACTCCACGTGTGTATACCAGGTCAGTGCACAGACTGAGCCAACCTGCAACTACTGAAAACAGGAATTCACAGGTGAGTCTAAATTTTTGCATTTTCTGGTACAGTAGTTCTCAAACTTTTTAGACTCGGACCCACTTTTTAAAATGACACTCGTATTGGGACCTACCAGAAGTGATGTCATTAACATGAAAGTGATGTCCTAGCCAGAAGTGCCATCATCAAGCAGGAAGTGCTGTCAATGTGACATAATCAAATGACACTCCTAGAATGCAAACTGACATTCTTGTACTGAAGCAAATGCACAACCATGAAACATCTTGACAGAAAGCAAAATTAGGACAAAATATTATGTAACTAAAAACAAAATTTTAAAAAACTCACTTGAAAATTCAAACTTAACACTCACAAAAGGAATATAGCAAGAGTAAGGCCTTCAGTTTCCAAGATGGCTGCTCCCAGCTTTCCGTGACCCACCTGACATCAGGTCCCGACCCTGTTTGAATAACACTGCTCTAGTGGTTTCAGGGTGGCTCAGTTGAGCATCTTGATTTCAAGATGCTTCCCCAAGGGTCCCTCCCTAAGGGTAGGAAGTACACAGTTATCCCCAGTGCCTCTTCTTATAACATCTGCCTACTATCCACTGAAGCACTATTATCTATTTAGTGATCGTGTGAACTGAACTCCAGGTTGGAGCATATGGTCTCAAGAGAAAGGCTGCCTGCAGCCAGCCAAGGCTACTACTATTCCCCCTCCAAGTGTGGCAAAATCCCTGAAGGGGCCACTTTACCCAGGGCCTGATAGGCTGCCATTATGCTTTCCCTGATCCACTGGGATACAGTGGTAGGCGAGACCTTAGACCCCATCTGAAGACATGAACACCCTCTAAAACCCTCAAGAAGTCTGGGAGAGATAGAAACTAAGTGCCCAGCAAACACACAGGATGTACCTGTCCCACTCCCTAGGGTGTACAGAATTGGGACAAAAGGAGGGGAGGACAATGTCTTCTAACCTGTGTAACATGGAGTTGACCTTCAGGATGAAAGTGGAGTCAGTTCACCTCTGAGGTCAACCAGACGCCCTGGGCTGCTCTCCACCGCTGAAGCCTGGCTTCCAAGAAGATCAGGATCTGATATTGCCCTAACACCCTTGTTCTTCTTGGGAATGATGAAGCAGCAGAAGTATACTGTGGAGTCAGTCTGGCACCAAGGGACAGGCTCTGCTCTACAGCAGTTGATCAATCACTCCAAAGAAAGAGTCTCACTCCCACACTTCACAGGAGTTCACAAACCTAGTAACTCCAGAAACTACTTTCCCAGAATATTAAGAACCCATTGGTCCAATGATAATGCCACCTAGGCTGCAATCCTATCCACACTTACCTAGGAGTAAGCCCTATTGACTATAATGGGATTTCTGTGTAGACATGCATAGGATTGGATGCCTAGTTGCCTGCAAAGGCCTGTAGGCACACTCCTATCATTGGGAGAAGGCTTACAATGTCATGCTACCTGTTTGGACCCTCTTGCCGATCACAGGTGTTGGGCCGCCACTGAAGAATGATTTGAGAGGCTGGCTTCTGGGCTTGAAAATTTCTTGCCTAGTACATCTGGGTCTGTCTTTGGAATTGCAAAAGGGAACAATGCATCTTTGAATGCACTAAATGTAGGTCTCCCCTTCTTATAACTGATCTCCACCAGGATAAAGGCCAAGGAGTCACTGAATAGCTTCCCAAGAAAAGGACATCCACCAGGCACACTTGGGATATTGAATTTGCATCTTCTGTTTGCTTGTATGACTTGTAAAATTATGAAAGATGTTAAGGTGACAAATTACTTTCTGCCTCTCAATGACTAGAGCTTAGATACATAAAAGGCAAAGATAGTGTGCTGACCTAGCTAAAACAACTGTGAGACCTAGCGAGACAACTCTTGACACATCAATATTCTGGGCTGACTCCACATAGAAGTACACCAGTCTATTTGATAAAGACAGTTTATGCACAAAATGCAGCTTAAGTAATCCAGGGATCATAGAACGAGTGTTCCAATTTCTTAGAGAGCTAGAATATTACAATATCCTAGACTGCCAATCTCTGTAACGTGCAAAGCACATATCTGAATACAAACCATTCTTAGGAAAAAATAAACTAAAAAGAAGGCATACTCCTTGTTGCTAATGAAGACAATAAACTCCTAAAGCTTTTAGTCCTGCAACTTAGAAGTTCCTCTTCTGCTACAGTTGCTGAATCTTATGATTTCTGATAGGAAGTACCCATTAGTGCTTGCTATGGTGAATCAGAATGAGACACTTGTCTGCTACCAACAAAGATCAAATACTGTATCTGACATGTTGAGAAAGGAGGATGTCATCAATAACTGGTGGAAAACACCTAGACACAAAACCTATTACATTCAAAGAAAAACTGATCAAATTAGAACTCCATGTTTTAACAAGCTATATACTGAAGCTGTTTTCCCCATTCAGTCAAGAGGTATTGGGGGAACCCAAGTGAGAAAAATTACCAGTGCCAATTAATACCAAGAAGTCAGATTGGGGAAGGGGATAATATGCACATATGTTCAGTGATAAAGATCAAGCGGATGAACCAAAGCTTTCTACTGCTCATGCTCCCTAAGTGTACGTCACTTTCTGATTTTCAATGCAATGCTATCTGGCTGTTTATCTCAAAGCAATTTTCACCCAAATATCTTAACGTGCTGCACAAATTCATTTTGGGTGTAACCTGGTTCTTTATGAAGTTCACCAGTAAATTGTATGCTCAACACCCTTTTAGCGACATTGTTAATTTCCATGCATTTAGTAATTCCTTTGAAGCTGCCACTGTAGAAGATGGTAAAGCTTTCATTAAAAAAATGAACTAGGTGCACAGAAGTCTGAAGTAGAGTACCTTCTTTAATGCAAGGATCCATTCCTCGAAAGTTGGAAGCACCATAGAAGATGGTACTGGGAGAAATGGGAACTGAGTAGTCCATTGTTACCCAGAATGCATTGCTCCAATTGGCTATGACTGCCAACCAACTCAGGATGAACAGCAGCATAGCAAACCAGCATTACAAGTAGCAGTATTATTGAAGACATTACTGCAAATTGAAATACAAATTATCAAATCCCTTCTTAAAACCCACCTTTTCTATGAAGCCTTTGGCACCAACCCCTAGCCCCCATTGCCTACTATATGTTTTCAGTACATGCAACAAAAAACATTGCATATGCTTCAATATAAAAATTGTAAGCCCTTTGGGACACAGACCTGACTTTTAACTCCATGTAAAATATCATGTACATTGATGGTGCTGTACCTCTAATTTTTCTTCAATATGCAGCATTGATTATACTCTAGCTCCAATTTGTGAGTTGCAAATTCTGCATATACTACAGAATATACTATTTGACCGACTACAGTAAGGTCAAAGTAGGGTATATTACTAAAGCATATCATCCCTTTCATATTACCAGGATACTTAGAATTTGGCTATAAGATATGCTGACCATTTCAGTCTTCCAGAATTTTTTTATACTTAAAGGCATTTGTTCCTGCTGAGTAAGTCCTCCAATACAATAGGCTTATTTCGGAGTAAAATAAACATCTCTATATAGCATCCATACCTAAAAGCTAGTCAGATTCTTACACTGAGGAAACTACAGGTGAGCCCGCGATATCAGCAGATTCAGTATGGGTTCTGAATTGGTGGGGGGAAGATTCTACCTGGACCCGCCAAACCTGACCAGAGCTAGGATCCGGTTGGGTGCGGAAAGTTTTCTGAGGCCCACAGGGGCCACATGTGATTGCCCGCAGCCTCAAATGTCCATTATGGGCAAAATACTTCCCGTTTTCACCTGCTTGCTTGTTTGGTTTTTTTGCCCTGAACAGGTATTTCTAAGGCCCGGTTGTGTGCGTGCGGCCTCTGAACATTTTCCAGACCTAACTAGGACTCAGCTCTGGTTGGGTTCAGCAGATTAGAGGACCTGAAACCTGCAAATTTAATTATCCACGAGCTTCATTTGCAGGGGTTCCTGGAACAGAACCCCTGCAGATGAGGACCTGCTTACTGAAATTGTGCCATTTTACCCATATATAACAGGTCCTTGGTGAAGGATATGTAACCCCATGTAGACAAAGAAAAGATTCCTATAATTGAAGTCAAAGACATTCTTCATCTACACTTCTGGTATCTTAAAAAGAGACAGTGATTAATAATTTAGCTATAAAATTCCACCAAGAAATGTTCTGAAGCTTAACTGGCCCATTATATACATGGGGCACAATCCTTCTGTGTCAAGACATTCCCATTGAGCATAACTGGGCCTTACTCCCTACCAATCATGCAAATAGCTCTCCTATTGCTAATAACCTGGTATGATGTCTGGATGGGTGTTGGGAAAAGGCTCTGTTATGTCCAAAGGGACACATATAGAAAAGAATCATACCACCGGATTGATACCATTCCATACATTAACAACAGGGGTTCACAAATGTTGACTTACCTGAGTAGTCAGGTCAAAAATATGCGATTGCCAGGGTCCTGCCCCTCAGCACAATCATATGCATGACTACTCAGAAGTAAGTCCCTCTGTGTTGAATGGAACTTACTCCCAGGTAAGTGTACATAAGACTGCAGCCTGAGCTCAGGACAATCTCCTACTCCCCTCCTGTTCCAAGTTCCAGTTCTTGGGGAGCTTTGGCCATCCAGCACCAGAAAGGTCAGTCCTCCAAAGCTCAGCAGGGAGGATCCCACCTCCTCCCCAGTTCCAACCTAGAGAGAGAAAGACACTCACTTTCACAATGGCAAACAAATGTATAATCCTGATCAACACCTAACTGATATGCTCACAACTTGATTCAATATATATATATATTTTTTATATAAGATTTCTGCTATAAAATGAAATTCTTGTACCATTTTCACACACAATGCTAGGTATAACCAATGGTTTATGAAGTAAATATAAATGATGTGCCAAATTAAAAGTACAGAACATGAAAGTTTGAAAATAAAAACCCTCCCCAACCTGAGCTACACACTGTATTTTTGGTAAGAGGCTGCTAACTTGAACAGATTTTATGGTGAAGAAGCATCTAGGCCAGTAGTATTCAAACATTTTAGATTGGGACCCACTTTTTAGAATGGCAGTCTTGTTGGGACCCACCAGAAGTGAGTCATTAACCTGGGTTGTGGCAGGAAGTGACATAATCAAGGAGGAAGTCATAGTAACATAATAAAATGACACTCCTGAAAAGTAAATTGGCATTCTTGGACTGTAGTAATTGTACAACCATGAAACATCCCTGACAGAAAGCAAGACGAGGACAAAATATTATCTACAAGAACTGAACTAAAAACAATTTTTTTAAAAAACCCTCACTTGAAACTTCAAACTGTTAACACTCACAAAAGGAACAGAACAGAGTAAGGCCTGCAGTTTCCAAGATGGCTGCTCCCAGCTTTCCACGACCCACTTGACATCAGGTCATGACCCATCAAGTGGTCAAACAGTTTGAATAATACCGATCTAGGCCATTCAGCAAACAATGTTTTAACCACAAATCTTAAGTTCCCATTCAGTTCATATGGGAAACTTCATTCTGTAAATCAGTGGTTCCCAAACTGTTAGCAGTGGCTCCCCAAGAGCCATGGAAACCTGCCATCCTATACAATATATAGGATTGTAGCCCTAATGGGGAGCAATGACCATTGGCCCAGTAGATCAAGGGAACTTCCAGTTGAAAACATTTGGGAAACACTGCTGCAAACAATCAGGTTCCACTAGTTTTCATAGCCATTTGTTTTCCAAAGCAAAGTACATGAATTAATGTCTTCACCGAGAAAAAGCAAAGCTCAAACGGCCTACATTACAGTAGATCACTAGGTTTACAGGAAAGTATGATAAGCATATAAAAAATAGACACAAGTACTACATGATTAGCAAGGGAATACTACAAGGCACACACAGTAGGTTTGTTAGTAAAAAAAACAGGAGATCAACTGCTAGACTGAATAAGGCAAATGTACAAGAAGTTTGTGAATACAGTGAACACTGGAAAGTAGCATGAATGAGGTACATGGCTGTGGGTGAGATAAAGTGGTATGCAAGCAACTGAATGTGAATGAATAGTGTACATGAGTCAACACCAAGTAGATACACATCGACAGTTTTTTTTTGTTTTTGTTTTTACAGAGCTTCCCTTTTATTTAGAGGAGAAATGGAAACTGATAATCCAAAATCACAAGTTATTTGTGCTTTAAGGGGGGGGGGGCTGGACCTGATTACTAGTAAGCAGTCTACACTACCATAGAAGACTTCTAGTGATAATACGTGAGGAGTAAGCCATTTATCAAGTTTTAGTGTTAATGTGCTTATTGACTCTGACTCTGTTGGACTGCTGCCTCAAATGCACCGCTTTGGATGGTTGCCCATTCGTTTCCGGGCCCAATTCAAGGTGCTGGTATTGGCCTTTAAAGCCCTTTGCAGTTTGGGCCCAGGTTATCCAAAAGATGGCCTTCTCCCATACATTCCGGCCCACTCTCTAAGGTCATCTGAGAGGGCTATCCTTCAAGTGCCACCTTTATCCCAAGTTAGAGAGATGGCAACTAGAGAGTAAGCATTCTCTGTAGAATTCCCTTTCCAAGGGAATTAAGAACCTCCCGCTTCCTGATGGCCTTTTGATGGGATCTCAAAGTATTTTTGTTCTGTCTAACGAACGAACAAACGAACGAGAGAGAGAGATATTTTTTTATAAGTTGCAGGCATTTTGCCTTTATTATTACACTGAATATACATTCCATAGTAGAATAACAAGACAAACGTCTTGGCCTGTAAAAATAAATCAATGTCAGCAAAAACATTGCCAAAATAATATGACAAGTTATTTGCATAGTAATGATTTGGAGCTTTCAGGAGATACTAAAAACTACCTAAATAGCCAAAAGTTAAAAAAATAAATAGCAGCAACTAGACCACAGCCAAACTCATTCAATCAAAGATAGTTTGACTGAGGCTACCTATAATCTTATAGTTTACCAGGCTCAGTTTACTGCATAGTATGGTGAGTAAAGTTATTTGGGCCCTATCTCTCTTAATAAACTTGTCAATCATATTATAGTGAGAAAAAACTGTAAAAGAAGGAAATTTTTAATGGAAGTATTTCACAGGCTGCTGTAGTTCACCCAATATTAAAATCAGGAGCCAAGTATATTGTATTTCATGCATATAGTCTCCAAGAAATTCCTTTGTAAGAGTACAAGTGTCTTCAGGTCACACAGGAGAGGGAATACAAAATTTCTGCTTATTCCCATGTTGCGTCCCCTTAGGGAGGGTGATACAAGAGGCTGCAACAAAGGTGGGAGCCCTACAGCAAGTTGAACCCCACTCAGAGTTCGCAGGATCTAAATGAAAAGAAAAGAAGACTCATTTAAACATGCCAATAGTTAACGGAATCAAACTGAAAAACAAAGTCAGGGTGGCTCATGCTTTAGCCTTCACAAGAGTGAATATTAACAATTACATCAAGGTTGTTGTGTTATATTATATTTCTCATATAAATGATTTGCCTTGTACAGAATCCATATATTACTGAGGAATAAAAACAAATGTTCAGTCTATATGATGAAAACTACACTTCAGAATGCTTTAGCTTTTTACCCCAATGTAATGCAATACTTTTTGCCAACACAAGTGACAGCTGGTACTTACAATTTCAAACCAAGCAGCCTGAGAACTACTTTGCCTTAATAGTGGAATTGCACATATCTGAATATCTTAAATATGATAAAATAAGCACTTTTGTTCCAGTGTGTTCATCATAGAAATTACCTGGTAGTACTGACAAGGCTAAAATAGTAAAAGCTTGCAGAACGACAACTCAGGACTCACAGTGGCATCAGTCATATTTGGAAGTGACAAGAGCCCCAACCCGAACTCCTTCCCCTGGGATGCTTGGCTGGTCCCAACTCTCAATTTTCAACTGGATAGTTAAACACCTTGCTGTTCCATCAGGTCTCATATCGATCTGTTTTGCAATCTGTCATTTGGTTTACTGCAGTCGTCTTTATTGATTTTCACATTTGTACTGATTTTTATATACTGTTGTGAATCACCCTCGGTAGTCCCTTTTTGGGACCAGAGGACATCATATAAATTACTTTAAATAAAAAATATAAACAAGGCCATCCAAGTCCAACTTCCTGCTGCAAAAAAGACCCAGCTACCCAACAGCCTCTCAGATATAAATTTATACAAACTAGAACAGAAGACTACCACAACCCCCCAAAAACAAATAAAGTATGAGACTGGGGACCCACCATCAATCCCGCTGCCTTCCCAGACCCTATCCATCCCTATCACCTTCCACCCATTTTCCCCTACCTCTTTTATCTTCACAACAACCCTGTGAGGTAGCAGCCTCAGCAGGGCTGGCCTTAGAAGTTGCAGGACAAAATAGTAAGAGGCTTTGCAGATTTAGATCAAGAACTCAGTTTTGATAAAAACAGAACCATAACTGGATTGGATTCAAGACCTCTTGCACAGACTTTGAAAGTTTGCGGTTTCCCCCAAATGAGGCTTCGTGACATCACTGGGGTCCCAACCCACATACTGAAGAACACTGAACTAGAACATGGCCCACAAACTACACTGCAAAAGGTCTCCTGAGGAACACCAGGTTCTAGTTTTGATTTGATCAGCAACCAGCGTGGATAAAAATTGATGATTAAAAAACAATTAAAAAATCAGATTTTTTATTTTTATCAAATTTATTTTAATAAAACACTTTTTGAGTAAAAATCTATCGAAAGATAGTTTTCTATTTAAGATACATTAATAATTTAGTTTATTCAGCATGAAATGGAGCTTACTTATATAGCATGAGGCTGTATATTCTGTAATATTTAACTTTTTTGGTAAACTCATTCAATGAATCCAAGCCCTGCAAGCTGAGAGAACATGCACTGCATTGATGCATTCACACAATTTCACAGTAACCATGAGATAAATCATAAAACAAAACATGTTTAAGCAAATATAAGAATATGTAATATGTTATTGTTTTAATTAAAGAATTTGAGTAGTTCTCCAACTATGTGTGATTAACCTATTAACCTAAAATCGGTTCCAATATCGTCGTTTTACTAACCTGACAGCTTATAATTCTAAACAGGAAACCTTCATTTTATAATACTAAAGATTCTAACTACCAGCAAAAATGAGTTCTTACATTTAAAGAGCACCACTGTCATTTCAGATCCATCATGGCAGCGCCTGTTAGCGGGCATCCACTCACCTGCTGCCCACCAGTCCCTCACCTTGTTGTGTTACTGCTACATCACCAGCTGTCCCATTAAAGTGAATGGGACTGTCAGTGAGTCAACAGTGGGTCAGAGGAGGAGCCGCTGCGGGACAGAGATGACAGTTGATCTTTAAAAATTATGATTTAAATCAAGCCTTTTAACTAGTGATTTAAATCATGATTTAAATCAAATCCACCCTGTCAGCAACTCAACTCAAAATTGGGGTTCCCAAGGAAGACATCAGTATTAAAACCCACAGAATATACATTAACTTAAAAATGGCAAATTGAAACAGTATCACTATCTTAGTAAGACCAATGCAAGACAAACTAACCATATCACATTTGAAGCTTTAAGGTTTACTTTATCTTTTTTAAAATCTTAGCCTATCTATAGGAGCCAAGATTTTTAATTCATTGAACTTCAAGTGATAATGAATTCTATAACTACATGATGGCAACACAAAATGACTATCCTCATCAATACAGCCAGACTATTAAAGGCAAAGCCCATATCACTGATCCCACCTTCTTTGATGATGACCAATGTGAGCCTTATGAGACAGAGAACCAGCCTTTCACTTATTTTGCTAGTTAATCAGCTTTGTGAACCTTTTTGGAAAGCAATGTACAATGATTCTTAACTAAGTACCACGGCCACCAGTACTGAGATTTCACGGAACTGGTTCATCCATCAGTGGCCATGGGACCTTCAGCGAGTGCCCAAACTGGCTGAATGTAAATATAGCCTCCAAAGGAGGTGGTACGCACAGCAGGGATCAATTATTGAACCACAGTGATAAGGAAGGTATAAAAGTGAGTCAAGCAAGTGAGCTTGGCCTCCAAGTGCCAGAGAAGACAAAAACAAAACAAAACAGAGAAGATGCACCCACAAACTTAAAGTACAGAGTGCTCTAAAAGGTCAGAACAGTCTGAGTTGGGACTTATTCAGGGTAAACTATTACAGGTTGGGAATCCCTAACTTGAAATCCAAAATACCTCCAAATCCGTAGACATTTCTGAGCACTGACATGCTGTCACAGGTTTTGGGGCACAAAACATCATGGCTGGGGGGAGAACATACTGTATCAGGACGCCTGCCCTGGAGTCTCTTCAGAGCAGTGAGATCAGTGCAGCCGGATGATCACTGTGCCAGATGAGGGCAGACCAGTTGCAAAATCAATGCAGCTGCTGATTAGCGGCTGTGCTGATCTCACAACTGGTCTGTGCTCATCCAGCATGGTGGCTGCTGTGCTGATCAGCCTTATCCACTTCTTGCCTTCATTTGCAGGCACCTCATTCACACCTCCACTTATAGACACCCTCTGATTTCCCCTTCAGCGATGCACATGGTCCTTGGCGTGTGCAAGAAGGAAAGTGTGGTCATGGGACTCCTTCAGCCTGTATATAGGTACAGTACAATAACTAAACACATCAGCTCTATACTAACAAGAATGGTAAAAAAAAAATGAACTGCTCTCTGATGGAAAAGAAACCCTTGCCAAAGATCATCTTCTCAGTCTCTGATCTATCAGTTTGTTCAGTTCAGAAGATCAGTCAGGAGGTGTGGACTGATGACTAAGCTGTTGGTACTGCATGAAGCTAAGCAGGAGAATCTGTGATCTATTTTGGGATGGGAGACAGAATGCCAGGCTGTGACAAGCTGCAGGACCTGTTGTGGCAGAATGGGGTCACTGTGGAGCTGATGAGCCAGTGCGGGAATGTTATGAGAAGGCCAGCCGGCAAAAGAACGCAGTCCAACCTTGAGAACCTGTCCAGTCTGTACTTATGATCATCTATTGAAGCTTGCTGTCACATGGCCAGAGGAGAGAACCACACTGTGAAGGCAACATCTGGGACGAGGATTCAGAGAATCACAGAATACTGTATACTTGTGGGGGGGAAAACCATTGAAAAATGGAAGTTTAGACTAGCCTACCCATGTAAGCCGCCTTGGGCATTTGCTTCAGCATGGGAAATTCCAAATTCTTCAAAAATAAAATAAATAAATCACAATCTAGTACATGGTCAAATGATACAATATGAAAACAACTTTATCTGACCCAAATCTTCTACTAATTTGGGGGATACTGGGTGCCCCCCAACCACAAGTTTTCATTATCATATAAAGAGGGAAAGTTTCTCTCTATTCACTTTCTCCACATCATCTCCCTTTGAATTCATGTGTCCTATGAAAACAATAGGACTTCTAAACTTCAGCATACTTTCCAATAGAATTAAGTTGTGGACAATTATTTCTGGGAGTCCTATACATATTCACAGGTGAAAAATCTGGCTCAGAGCAAGAAAGTACGCCAGTTTAAACTAATACAATTAATTGAAGTAACTGTATTTTCATGAGGGAGAAACAGCGTATAGTTCCTGCTGATAGACAACTAATGGAGACTGTGGGTGTCAGAAGAATACTGAATTGCTGACATTGCGGGCTAGTTAAGAACAGTTTATCACAAGAGGTGCTCCCTTTACACTATTTCCTGTGTTTATCTGAACGCAAATGTTGTAAACCTCCCATGAAAAAGCAACACAGAAAAAGAAGCTCTTAAATACAAAGAGTAAAAGGGTCAACCCAGTCAGTCTCTCAGCACAGTCCACTCAAGGAAGCAGTGAACAAACAGTTTCTGCACAGCAGCTGATATCATTAAAATACAAGTCTTGGGGAACCCCTAACCAGTGTCACTACACAGAAGTGACTAAGATAACACTTCCAAACATATACTGAAATCATAACCTATTTAATGACACTAAAACGTATAGCATTTCAACAAGAGCAAAAAAAGCAAGTTAACAGTACTCTTAAACAATAACCAGGCACAGGTCATGCCCATTATCCACTGATTCTGTATCCACTGATTTGATTAATCACTGATCCTGGGGTCCACTTTTAAATGCCTTACAACAAGGAAAGAACCACCAAAATCTCATTTCCTACCTTCATGCTGTTAAACTGCACCAGTTGCAAGCTTCTTGGGGTTAAAGATAGCTTTAAAGACCCACTTCCAGGTTTCTTGGTCTTTCATGGTTACCCCAGAATGGGTGGGAAGTGAGTCTTTAAAGCTATTTTTCCACTGCATTTGGTATCCACTGGACTATACATGACCTGGAGACAGGCAAAAGCAGTGAGGTGGCCACGTTTGTGTATGACAACATTTTTCCAGTTGATGATAACCAGAAGGGATTGTGAAGAGCTCCAGAAGGATCTCTCCAAGTTGGGGAATGGGCACCAAAATGGCAGATGCATTTCAAAGTAGACAAGTGTAAAGTGATGCACATTGGGGCAAAAAATCAAAATTTCACCTATAGGCTAATGGGTTCTGAGCTGTCTGTGATAGCTCAGGAGAGAGATCTTGGGGTGTTGGTGGACAACTCGATGAAGGTATTGACCCAGTGTGCGGCTGCAATTAAGAAGGCCAATTCTATGCTTGGGGTAATTAAAATAGGGGTTGAGAATAAAACAGCCAATATTATTATGCCACTGTACAAATCGATGGTAAAGCCATATCTAGAGTATTGTGTATAGTTCTGGTCCCCACATCTCAAAAAGGACATAGTGGAGCTGGAAAAGGTGCAGAAGAGAGCAACGAAAATGATTATGGGGCTGGGGCACTTCCCTTATGAAGAAAGACTGCAACATTTGGGGCTCTTCAGTCTGGAAAAAAGGCACCTGAAGGGGGACGTGATTGAAACACAAAATTATGCATGGGAGGGATAGAATTGACAGATGTTCTTTTTCTTCTGTCACAATACCAGAACCAGGGGACAGCCACTGAAATTGAGTGTTGGGAGAGTTAAAACAGATAAAAGAAAATACTTTTTTACCCAGTGGGTAATTAAACTATAGGGGCATGGTGGCGCTGCAGGTTAAACAGCTGTTGCTGAACTTGTTGACCGGAAGGTTGGCAGTCCAAGACTACCCGATGGAGCTCCCGTTGCTTGTCCCAGCTCCTGCCAACCTAGCAGGTTGAAAGCATGTAAAAATGTGAGTAGATAAATAGGTACCACTTTGGTGGGAAGGTAACAGCGTTCTGTGCACCTTGGCGTATAGTCATGCCGGCCACATGACCACGGAAGCCTGTCCTAGGCCAAACACCGGCTCTTCGGCTTAGAAACGGAGATGAGTACCACCCCCTACAGTCAGTCATGACTAGACCATTCAGTCGTGGGGAAAACTTTACCTTTAATTAATTAAGCTATGGAACTCCTTGCCACAGGAGGTGGTAATGGCATCTGGCTTAGAAGCCTTTAAAAAGGGATTGGACAGAATTCTGGAGGAAAAGTCCATCGTGGGCTATAGGCCATGATGGGTGGTGCAACCTCCTTACGTTAATAGTAGGCTACTTCAGAATGCGAGGTGCAAGGGAGTGGCAACAGGATGCAAGCATCTTGTTGTGTACTCCCTGAGGCACCTGGTGGACCACTGTGAGATACAGGAAGCTGGACTAGATGGGCCTTTGGCTTGATCCAGCAGGGCTTTTCTTATGTTCTTATTTTGTTATACACACAGATGTAAACACAAATGCTTTTAAGAGCCCAATCCTATGCTTCCCCGCTAACCCACAGTGCCAAAAAGACTATGGCTATATCCTCTGGAACAAAGGAAGCAGCTGGAGGTCTCCTCAGGATAAGGAACATTGGTTCCTTCATCCTGTGTTGAGTCCTGGCAGCCCCAATGGGTCTACTTAGAGTAACCCCAACTATTTAGCTGGTGCAGAACCAAAAAACCCATGTTCGGTTTCCACAGGATTTGGCAGCAGCCTCTGCCATCATTCCTGATCCCCTCCAGAGCCTTATCTATGCTCCAGCCTGCCCCCCCAGCCCTGTTTCACCCCCTTCCCAGAACACCTTCTCATGGACACTCAACGCTGTGCACTCCTCTTCAGCATCCAGTGATAATACCACCTCTTCTACAGAACAACTTCATTACGAGACACTCAAACCACCTGAGCTTAAAACCTCTTGCTTACAGAAGATGACATCCAAAATTATTGATCAACTGATACATAAAAAAGTTTTCTTCTCTGGTTAGTTTCAGTCAGTCACATCACAGAGTGTTGAGATTTTTATTAGAAAGCTGAAAAATTATGTAAACTGTAAATACATTTGAAGGGCAACTGAGAGAAGAAACATTTACAGAAGCAGCCTAGATTTCAAATAAATAATGTTTTGCGTTACAAGCATAACCTATTGTACAAAAACATCATAAAAATTGTTCACTATTTTGTTAAGAGCACTAAACCTGGTATATAAAAAGGGTATCCTAAGCAGCCCATTAGGTAATACTAAACAGCTTAAAAATATCTTGTGGAAACCAAGTTCAATGCGATTACACTCGGGTAAGAATACTTATATTGGAATAAGGCCCATTGAGCCCATTAACCTTACTTCGAAAAGCATGCAGGAATGCCTCCCTATCTTTGAGCTTCATAGAATACCCATTGTACCCAACAAGTGCAGTGCTCTTATCGAAGTGCACAATTCTTTCATCCTGGCTTGGCTGCTGTACAACAATATTGACTTGTTTTTAATTATTCCTAGGTAATATGTACACTCCCCAAGAATGAAATGACAGCTGTCGCTCCATAATCAGAGGCATAGATTGTAGACACACCTTTTACAGGTATATCAGAAGTGATACAATGGTGACCTTTCTTTATCAAATGTTTATATAAGCACCTGTGAAAAGGACTCTTCCATATACCACACAGATTATAAAAGGTAGTACATCACCATTTTTTACATAGCCTAAGAAACCGCAAGTCCAGAAACAACCATCCATCTCCAGTGCATTACCCATTGCATTTTAAAGGATTTCTTTCACTAATCAGCACACATCATTGATGCATGTTCAAAAATAATAGTGCTTAGAGGTGTTTCGGATTTAAAAGAACATGTGGTGCAAAGTGTCCCAAAAATAATTCTCTATACAGAACTCTCGCCTCAGCAACTACTAGCACCTATTACACCAGAGCAGAGAAGAAGAAAAAATCCATATCCTGTTGAATAGAACAAATAAAAAATGAAATAGGGCAAGTCTTACAATTATTGCAAAAATTAAGTGGTAACGTCTACTAGCAGAAGGGGCACTAAAAGAAATAGCTACTAGGTAGAGACCTGGCACAGTAGCCAGACTACATTGGCAATGGTGCAAAATAATTTCAGCTGTTGAAACTCAAGTACTTAATGAGGTTTTTAAAAGATGCCCAAAATGTTTAATAATGCAAGTAAATGGGGGGGGGCTGTCACTCATGTTACACTATTTGTTCATTGTGGCCTAGGCAAAAATACATGGTACCTCCAAATAGGACAATTTCTCCATCACCAAAAATGTAGTACTGATACAGAGACAACAGGTACTTTCCCTCAAACCTGTGTTTATCTAGGAAAACTTCCATTAAAACACTGAACCCTCTCACTACACCCTTTTCATACAATGGCGTATCTTCAAATCACAGATTGTTATGACTATTGTACCTAAAAGTATACTTTTCCCACCAAACATGTTTAACCCTGTACAAATTTTGTTTTAATAGCTTTCTGGATTCTAACGCTTTTCAAGGGAAGAAGTGATAGAGTTTGCTAATAATTAACAAACAGGCATGTAAACAGCCTGTTTTACCTCACATTATGTTACCTCACATTAACAGATCCCAGATGGTGGCTCTCTTATATGATAGGATTGACAGTTTCAATCAATGAAAAGTCAACCTGATAGTATTTCCTAACGTTTTTAAATAACGACAGGTCGTAAGAAGAGTAAAACAGAAACCACAAAGTAAGTACTGTTGTATCAAAAAGTACAAGGCTTTTATCTCTTTGAAAGTCAGAGAAGTCTTATGTAACCTAAAGGAAACATTTATCTCGGTTGGAATACAATTATCCCAAGTTGCCGTAATGACATAACTAAGAACGTGCCCTTTCTGGAAGTTCCACTGAATCTATCTCAGCTACCTGTAACCCCACACTGCAACCTGCATCAGCTGCTCGTGCCAACTCAGAGATCCATTTTTACGCACATTCAATTTTATGAACACAAGTTTACATTTGCAGGAACAAACAGTGCTTGAATTGGCTTCTTCACTCATATAGGGATTGTTCATATATTGTTGTTCAAGTTTAATGAGGATCACTGAATTTACACAATCACCACCAGGGCTAAAAGAGACATGTTGATATTGAGTATATCAAGAACTGATCTAGAATCACAGACTTGGAAGGGACATACATCTAGTGAACCCCCTACCTGTAGCAGGAAACGTTCCTAGAGAATCTCCAGCAGGTACCTGTCGAGCCTCTGCTTGAAGACCTCTAGTGAGAGAGAATCCACCCCACTGCAAATCTGTTCCACTGTCAAACCACCCTTTACTGTCAGGAATTTCTTCCTGAATGATGATTACCTGATGATGTAAGCTGAGCAAACCAAGATTCTTCAGGAGATTTGCTTAAAAGTGTTTGCCCCAAAACTCTAGTTACAAGGTGCTACAGCATGATCTTGCCAGAATAGTTTAAAATAGGAAAATTTAACACATAGGCCATGATTCAGAGAACTTCTTGGTTTACTTCAGGAGCTTGTATTAGCCCAGCAGAATTGTTCTTTCCTCTTAACAGCTGATCTCCATGCCACTTCATAAACCACTTTTAAATCAACCCTCAGTTTCAAATTACCATGCTGCATGTATACATGTCACGAGAGAAAAGGAGACTACTATACACCTCCAAAAACCCTTTGAAGCCATGAAACTATTCAGTCCTTTGGATGCCTGTCATAAGAAAACCTGTCTTTTTTTTTTTTACAACTAATTGAATGATTTTCAAACTACAGAATACTTCCCATCCTTTCACCAGTCTACTTACCAATCACAAAGAATGACAGATGTCCAATACATGCAAAGGCCAAAATCTGACAGTAGGGCTTAGAGGTACAGTTACAATAGCTGACACAATGCAGCCTAGGTGAAACAGATGTTCACTACTACTAACAGGCAACAGGTAAAAGCAAAAAGATACACGGATGGCAGAGGATACTACACTAAAAGGAAAAAACATCTTAGAGCCATTCTGAAAAGATAAGTGTAACCTTAAATATCATCATCCTTCAAATACTGCCTGCCAAATCTTCAAATACATTTATTAGAATACGTACACTACACTTCCATCAATATTTCTTGGTGCTTATCCCATGACACAGCATGCTACCCACGACATATCTGTCAAAATAAAAATCCAATCACTTTTCAGAAATACTGCCATGATGAACCTATTTACCTGCTTGGGGGTGGCCTTTGGGGCTCAACACCAATAAAATTGATGTTGAATGTTCACATTGAGAATGGGGCAGGCACTACATCTAAACCAATCAAAACTTTCTATGTCTGGCTTTTGGGGAGGGAGGTGCTCGCTAGGGACCACCTTGACTTTTATGTTGCTTTATATTTTTAATGTACCAATCTGCTCTTTCACTACTACTGTTTTAACTTGTAAAATTGTTTTAATGGTCTTTAATGAATTTATCTTGTACACCACTAGGGTTTTTCTTCTTTAATGTGGAATAAAAATCCAATTAAAAAATGTGTGTCACAGAGAGAAAAGGAGATTGCTATACATTAATAAGCATCCAAAACTCCTTTGAAACTAGTGTTAAACTAAAAATAAACCTAGCTATATACAGGAAACAACCTGATCTACAACATGAAACTAACAACGTATCATTCTGCATTCTGGTTAAACGTATAAGAGACATTGGTGGCCGTTTTTAAGTAATTATTTCATCAGAAGTTCATTCCAATGGTTAGTTCTTCACTCTGAGATTTGTCCAGATGCAGACCACCATCCTGGTCACAAGCTGAAATTATTTTGCAACTCAGTATTATTATTAAGCAACAATTGTGTACCTTCACAAAGACGTTCAAGAACATCCTTACTAGCGGCAGATGCACTTCCTGCAGTCCTATCATTCAAAGAAAAATTCTCTCTTCCCCTTTAAAAAAAATCCTTTCACTCAGAGGATGCCGCTATGAATTAGTGTTTCAGAAAAGCTAAAATATCCACAGCAACAGCAGACAGAAATGCCCAAAGCATCTTGTAACTGTATAAATGAAGTTGCATTACTTTCATCGAATGTTGTCCACACTTTTTGAAAGACAAAAGAATAACCGGCCTTCTATTAATAAGAGTGTTCAGCAACTACCTAGTACAGTGATTCTCAAACCTTTTAACACTGTGACCCACTTTTTAGAATGACAATCTGTCAGGACCCAGCAGAAGTAATGTCATTAACCTGGAAGTGATATCATGGCTAGAAGTAATATCAAGCAGGAAAATGTTTTACAACCCTATACAACAAAATCAAGTCAAATCAAATAAGGGCATTTCAAGTTTATAAGTTTTAAAATGTATTTAAAATGAAGATCCATCCTAACCCTCCCAAGCCGTTTCTGATCTGTTTTTAAAAAGATTTCCCAAACATCCCAAAGGCTGCAATCCTACCAACACTTACCCAGGAGTAAGCCCCATTGACTAGCATTGTTAAAAGCATATATACAGTAGCATGTGTAAAGTACAGATCTGTGACATTTCCCCCAACGCAGGCATTTGCAATGTTCAAGTCTAATATATTAAAAATAAAATACATTGAAATTAATGGGAACCCACCTGAAATTAGCTTGTGACACACTTAGTGGGTCCCAGTTTGAGAAACACTGATTTAGTGAGTTGCTTAAGAAATTATGGAGTAGCAGTGCTATTCCTACGTAAGCTTTCAGTGACAAGCACTACCCTCACTGTACTGCAACATTGCTAGAGGACTTGTAAGTGATGATGCTTTTAAAGCAAATTCCAGCTATTGCCAGCACACTGATGTTCCAAGTGTGGGCCTGAACTTGTTTGTGTCTCTCAGCCTATTCTCTTCTAATTCATGGTTCAGGACTACTTTGCTAGGAAAGCTTTTGAATGGAAGCCTATGAAATAGGATTTGATACATACCTTCTCATAAGAAGCATACTAAAAAGATGCAACTTCCGCACGTTCTCCACTATCTAATACTCATGAAACCATCCTAATATAAAAGAACAAGGCAGGATGGAAGTTTCACTCAGCATGGACTGGGTTACAAACTTTTTGGAACACATGAAAAATCCTCTCTGCTTGGGCACTGGTGGAATATGTATAGCGTCAAGGATAATTTCACTTTTGAGTAAAAACAGCTTCAAGTTAGATACACTCACTGGGGCACTGCCTGACTGCCATATCAATAGGAAGAATAGGAAGGCAGCTAAGAAGACAGGAGCAAAGACTAGCCTTCCTTTTTTGGTCTAAAGTCTTCCCATCTGTTCTGCAGCTCAGCAAAGAAAGCCCTCTTGACTCACATACATTTCTCACTCCTGGTGAGTTCTGGAATTTTCCACTGGCAGTTAACACGCCATCTAGTGGGCATGCATTCTAACTTATAAAAAACAGAATTAACTATTTCCCTATGAGGTACTGAGCTACTGAATAGACTGCATATACCGTATATTACTTTTCAAGTAGCATTCATACTGAAATTTTGACTGTGTAAGTTACTGTAACTATGCATTTCCTAAATTATCTGAAATCTAATTAGTAACTGTTCATGGAAGAAGAATACAAAAGAGCAAACTTCTGCAAAAACATAGACAAAATGTAGACACCAAACAGCACATGTTCCATTCACATAAGCCATCCTGATCCTCCACAGGTACACTGGATAAATGTCATTTGTAAGGAAAAATGCCACCACTAGGATGCAAGCTGTCTACCTGCAATTATGCATATCACACACTGATCCCACAGACAACCAACAGTACTTAAAAAACTACAGCGGGGGAGGGGGGACGAAGTTTACGGACAGACTTTTCACTGTGTCCCTTCAGTTAAGCAGAAACCAGAGATTTCTCAGAAAACAAACCACCAAAGCTGATGGTCTCTTTGAATACCTGAGAGAGGGTGAGAAACAGATCTTGTACATTTTGGAAATGTATGTACGTGGAACTGCAAGGTTTAGAACCATAATACTGCAACTTGGAGTATTCCAACATGGTCACATGATTTGTCAGCTACAACTAAAGCCTGAACTGCTTACTGCAGCCTTAGCTATGAATTCACTGGTTGGTCTCAGCAAGCCATGTACAGCCTCAGATCTCCACCCCCATCCCTTCCTCTGTAAGGATAATACCAGCCTGGATACAGGATTGTTGTGAACGTGCTAATTTATATATATATCACTTTGACCACTCATGAGACATACTATTTAATAACTGATGGCACCCTCTAGCCAAACTTCAGCACCTTTAAGTCTCACTGATTAGAACAGAGAAGATCCAGGCACATGCTTACATGTCCCTTTTGAATCAATGGGACTTAGAAGTGTTTACTTGGCTCCTGTGATCTACTCAAAAGTAACAAAATAGTCACATAAAAACAATATACAAAAAATAGGTTGCCAAACATTGTGCTTTGAATTGTAGTATTGCCACTGTAATGCATTATTTATCCACAAACTTTTAAAAAGTCATGTAAGAGGGAAGATGCCTCAAGCTTGTAGGTAGACTTCTCATTTCCTCATTCATATCTTCCAACCATTGTTTACGGCAAACTTTAGCCTGTGAGTTCAAACATACAGGCAAACTTTAATGGTTTGCTGCAAATAAGAATCTGCAAACATGTGGGAGGGAATGAAGGAGGAGAGTAGAAAGATGCCTGGACCTCAAACCTCTTCAAGATTCATTGACAGAACAACTATCAAACCATGGCTTGGCGCTGCATCTGAACAGGCCAAGTATCAAGTCAAAGACCTGCATAGCACAGAATCTCACTTCAGTAGTACCCAGTCAGAAAACTTTGTAAACCCAAGAACAGAGCATGAAACCCATGTCCATTCTTTATTTAGCTCCAGATATACTGCTACTGCTCTTGGCAAAACTATTTAGCTAATACAGTAATTGTTGCTAGAGTTATTTTTTCCATTAACCTAACCATTTTGAACAGCCAACTATCAATTACCAACATTGCCAACAACTAAGAAAAGAATGCCCTGAGAAAGGAAAAAAACTGAGAAAAACAATTAAGAATAAATAATTGTAGGATCAATATACCAATTTCTAGCACACTAACACAACAATTGAGGAACACAAGATGTATGAACATAAAAACAAAAACAAAAAATGAGAATATTGAACCTCTCCATTATACAAATATTAGAAATTATTCTGACTAGGGGAAAAAATATAAAATTGGCCTAATCGGGAGATAACAACTGTGTCCTGGTTTTGAAGTTACTAGAACTGGTCACCAGTGCCAAATGCTGCAACTAAAAACTAGAAGAACCCTATACTAATGAAATTAATGCAGAAGATTAATGTAGTCTCCTCTGGCACAAGTTGAGACTGTTTTCTATAATAAAACACTCAAACAGGCATCACTGAAAACAAGTTATTGGGTTAGATGGTTTGAATCTGACAAAAGTGGTTTTGTGCCATTGCCCAAATGCGACAACAGTATTGAAACATTTGTGTTGGAATTACTACAATTATTTTGGATTTAAACAGTCTGGTTTTTTTAAGGAACAAGTTAAGATGGGCACAGATATAAGGGCAAAAAAAGGTTGAACAAGATAAAGACAAAGATTCCTTTGTACTAACTGACTGGTTTTAACTGTCTTCTGCTTCTCTCTCAAGATATAAGCAGAGTATAAATTTTCAGACTTCCAAGTGCACTGACTTGCAAATCTCAGTAACTTCAATGAGCTGTAATTAACTATGCCATAGTCTCATCTTCAAGTTACTCATTACCCATACCTGAATGATTTTTGAAGATAGTACAGTTGGCAGCTTGACCCAAGTGGTAAAAACATTCAGAGATGCGGAACCAAATACTTAATCATAGGAGTGTATTAAGAGGGCCAATTCCATGCTTGGGGTAATTGAAAAAGGAGTTGAGAATACAACAGCCAATATTATCATGCCATTGTACAAATCGATGGTTAGGCCACATCTGGAATAATGCGTACAGTTCTGGTTGTGGCACCTCAAAAAGGACATAGTGGAGCTGGAAAAGGTGCAGAAGAGAGTGACAAAAATGATTATGGGGCTGGGGCACTTCCCTTATGAAAAAAGACTGCAGTGTTTGGGGCTCTTCAGTCTGGAAAAAAGGTGCCTGAGGGGGGACATGATTGAGACACACAAAAGTATGCATGGAAGGAATAGCTGATAGAGGGATATTCTTTTCCCTCTCTCAAAACACCAGAACCAGGGGACATCCGCTAAAACTGAGGGTTGGGAGAGTTAAAACAGATAAAAGGAAATACTTTTTACCCGGCAGGTAGTTAATCTGTGGAACTCTTTGCCACAGGAGGTGGTGATGACATCTGGCCTAGATGCCTTTAAGAGGGGATTGGACAGATTTCTGGAAGAAAAGTCCATCGTGGAATATAGGCCATGATGGATTGTGCAACCTCCTTACATTAGTAGTAGGCTATTTCAGGGACGTGGTGGTGCAGTGGGTTAAACCGCTGTTGCTGGGCTTTCCAACCGGAAGGTTGCGAGTTCAAGACTGTACGACGGAAAGAGCTTCCGTTGCTTGTCCCAGCTCCTGCCAACCTAGCAGTTTGAAAGCCCCTAAATGCAAGTAGAGACCACTTCAGTGGGAAGGTAACGGCGTTCCGTGCGCTACGGCATAGAGTCATGCCGGCCACATGACCACGGAAGTTTGTCCTCGGACAAAACGCCGGCTCTACAGGCTTTGAAATGGAGATGAGCACCGCCCCCTACAGTCGGTCACGACTAGACCGTTCGGTCGTGGGGAAACCTTTACCTTTTTATTTCAGAGTACCGGGTGCAAGGGAGTGGCAACAGGATCCAAGCATCTTGTTGTCTCGTGCCTCCTGGTGGGCCGCTGTGAGATACAGGAAGCTGGACTAGATGGGCCTTTCACCTGATCCAGCAGGGCTCTTCTTATGTTCTTAATGTCACTTTTAAAAAACCCACACAATTCGAGCATATAAAGTATGATGCCAGTGGCTCACTGCAGAAAACTGGGTAACTTCATCCACTCAAAATAAAAAATTGTTTCAAAAATTCCAAACTGAGATTAAACAGTTCCAGGACTGGGGCTCCAGGACTTTACTTTTATAAATTGACAATCGGCTGTTATATTTCTTAAAACACATGGTTAAGGCACACCCACTCTGAACAGGTTGTTTTATTTTATCTTACAACACATTTAAGTTTCTGGAATATCCAAAATACCATGAAGGGAATGATCTGGCTAAGGAAACATTTACACCTTCTCTAACAAATGTGTCATAATACTATGAAACAATACAACTGTAGTATGCATTACAGCAGCCTGCAGTGCAAAAGCCTTGGTATGGTTATGCCACTCATCCACTGAGCTAGGGAGCTGTCAGCAGCATAGAAACAGAGGGGACAAGCAGAAGTGCACATCTATTTCCATCCACCAGGCACCTCCTTCTCTGCCACCCTTGAAGCAAACTGTGCACCCATGACACTGAATAGTTGCACTAAGCTATTTTGGCCTGCCAAGTAAATTAGAAAAGATCTTCATAACCTAATTCTCATTTTCCCACTTCTAGTGTTAATGCCCAATTACAATCTATTCCTCATGAAGTAAACACACAAATCTGTCTTCTGTTGAGACTGACTGGTGGTCCATCCAGCCTAGTAATGTACACTTCAACTTGCAGGATTGTTCAAAGATCTCAGGCAGTGTAATCTTCCAGCTCTGGTACTTAAATTCTTAATGAGCTGTGGTAGGGATTGAATCTGCAACCTTTCGTATGCAAGATATGTAGTCCACAACTGAGTTTTGCCCCTTCTCCATAGTAGAACAAGCCACCAATCCTTGCCTGAATTGGCAAATTCACGTTTTGCTCTTGCCTCAAATGTTTACTTCCCCTGTACCAATATGTGCCACAATTTCTCTCCCTTCTCCAATTTAAAGAACCAAGACAGAATTTACACTGTACCTTAAATGTCTATGAAACGTACTTCTTTTTTTGCAAACACAGTGAAGATATATTTGCATTTGCAGAAATACATGTATAATTCAAGATTTAGGATGATAATAGACAAAGTAGGGCTCACTGCCTCTCCTCCCATAACAACGAGCACTAAAGAGGACAGCCACATCTTCCGACCCCATTCCAGATGTTACAGAGTTCTTGCTCAATTTTTGAGAAAAAGAGTGCCCTTCACTTATACCTCCCACCCTTTTCCATTGATTGCTGAATTTTGTACCTGGGGTGACAGCTCTACAAGACAGTTCATCACACATGTATCTCTTATACTTACAGGTTCTAAATATTTACCTTTGATTCAGAAACAGCTCACTGATTGCTGCTCCAAGGCCGTTTCGCACAGGTGTGACTGATGGCCGGCCTCATGCCAAGGCTATTGTTCCCAGAGCAAAAGACTCCTTTTGCTGGTCTGGACTCCTGAGCCAGGCCTGACAGACTTGCTATAGCAAATATTGAGATCTCTATAACTACTGTGTAAGCCAGCGGTTCTCAAACGTTTTAGCACTGGGACCCACTTTTTAGAATGACAATCTGTCCAGAACCCACTGGATGTGATGTTATGGCTGGAAGTGCCATCACTGTGATGCCAGAGCCTGCTGCTTTCCTGAGAATGCAGCAATGAGTTATTTCTCATTTTCCAATAGCAAAGTAAATCAGAAACAAAAAAGCCTATTTACAAACTTAACACAGCCTTCCCCTTTCAATATTTTTAATATGGCTGCTCTAGGTGTTTCGTGAATGACCTGAAATTGACTTGCGACCCACAGTGCACATCCCACAGTTTGGGAACCACTGGTGTAAGCCTTACGTATTTCTTCATGATATCATCCATAATTCTCAGCAAAATTTAGTAGTTTTCTATGTCTTATTTCACAGTCCTATTCTACACACACAGACCCACATCAAAAGTATATTTTTGATAGCTTTTAATTCGTGGACAGATTTCAGATACCACAAACCTAGGCATATTTACTCAGAAGCAAGTTCCATAGAACTGAACAGGGCTTACTCCCAGGAAAGCACATATAGGATTGCAGTCCAGTAATTCTGTGCATATAACTCAGGACTTCTAAACCACTTCAACTTTATAGCATAATTCCACATTGAAAATTGTTTTCAAGACCTACTGAAATCATTTACAAAAGAATAAATCTTGATCCATTTCTGAAATACTGGAGTAGATCACTACATTCACAAAAATACTGCAATAAGCAAAGCTGTCAACTGTTAAATGATTTATCACAACCCAATACCTTCTAAATATTAAAAAGTCAAATAGAAATGAAAACGTTTCTCAAAATTAAAAAATCTGAGTACAAATATTTCATGGTACTCAAATTCCTTCAGAATCCTACAGGTTTTATGGATGCATAACACTTGATTTCTATGAAGTGCAAAGTATGTTAGTTGTGATAAAGTATACATCTTTACTAGTAAATATTATTGAAAGCACTGTTATGCTACATGGGAACCTCAACCAGTCATACTTGATAGCTATGCTTTTTTTTTTTATTTCTCTAGGATCTTCTGACTGTGCTGCAAGAAAAGTGCTGACTGTATATTAACCAATAACTTTCACTTACTATCAACACACTCTAGAATATATAACATTAGCAGGTCTTTTTGTCAGGATTTCAAACTCTCCAGATAAAATGAGCTTCCATCTTCCTCACTCTTCATTTTAGGAACTATGACTGAATCGTAAACAGAGTCTCTTCTGTCCAGGTGACAAAAGTGATGGTTGAAACCCTGGGATAAGAGAGGGTGTTAAGTGCTCTTATAACAACATCAAAAACTGGTGTCAGGGGGTTGGACATTTCCATATAAATGTAGGTAGTTCCTGAGTTTCTCTTTTATCTATTAGAGTAGCTTTATTTTCCCCAAGAACTCAAGCCTCTATCACAGTGGTTCCCAAAATGTGGGGTCAGAACCCACAAGTGGGTCGCAAGCCAATTTCAGGTGTGCTGCAAAGCACCTAGAGCCACCATATTGAAAATATGGGAAGATGGGATGCTGGAAGGGGGGAAGGCTGTATGGCTGCTTTGCTTGTGTCAATGTTGTAAAGTGGCTTCTTTCTTTCTGATTCACTTTGCTATTTGAAAATGGCTGAGAAATAACCCAACTTATTCCTGCATTTTCAGGAAAGCAGCAGGCTCTGGCATCACAATGATAGAACTTCAGGCCATGACATCACTTCCGGACAACTGTCATTTGAAAAAGTGGGTCCCAGTACTAAAAAGTTTAAGAACCGCTGCTCTATCATATAGTTGAATCACAATAAAAATCAGCAGAAATTAGCATCTACAGAAGAATCCCAAGCAAAATATAGCCTTTAAGAAAAGTCAGTGCCCATAGAAAAGCACTATGCCAAGGGTTTCTAACTATACTACCAGGAATTTCAGCATGCAAGAAACACCATGTGAGTAAATAAACAAGCATCCCAATGAGAAAGTTGATGCCCTACTCCTTTATTCATCCATTAGTTTTACGTACAAGCCTGGAGTCAAGTTCCATCCTCAAACCTTGAAGAGAGATGAGCATCCTCCCTGTACTATAGCTATCTCACAATCCTCAGTTTAAATTGCTTCCTTGATTTTTGGAAGCAAGTACTGTTTCAACTTCTAAACTAGCATCAGACAGCTTCAGTTGTGGAGGAAAGGCCAACCTACAAGAATGTTAGCCAAAGCTTCAGATAGACAAGATGCGTTGAGATGCCACAGATTTTGGTACCATGCTAATGCATTGCTTTTGGTCACCAGTCTCCAGGAAAACCGATGAAGTGGTCAGATTCTTTAAATCAATGCTCTCCTCACTAAACCTTTGCCTGTGCTGCTGTCAGCTCCTGAGAGCAACAGAGCCTGCAGTGATAGGCCCATTTTCCCAGGCCTATAGAAGGCGCTGTGTGGCAACTCCGTCTCTTGCATCTGGGGCCCTTCCCCCCCCCTCTCTGCAGCAGCCTTACCCAATGTAGAGAATGCGCCCCCTACTGACTTCCACGTTTATTTCTCTATTCCACCGACTTGGCTGCGGTGCATTTTGGGTGGGGGCTGGGTTTTTTTTTCCCCTTCGGTGGCCATAAACCCCAAACAACGGTAGTTTTAATAGGAAGCCCCACGCTGATTACGTTTCTAAGTAAAACTGAACTGGGCTTGAAAATAAAACCCCAAACATCTAAAACAAACAAAAAGAAAACCGGCAGGAAGGCATGTTAAAAGAAGGTGCAGCTTTTCCGGCGTGAGAAGGAGGCCGCCTTTTCCTCCTCTTTGTCTGATAAATAGGTTAGAAAAACTATTGCCCGGGATGGATGCCTGCAGCAAAAAAGACTTGCGTGGGTGGATGGGTGCCTGCTTGTTACTGTGGTTCAGCCACGAATCCCGCCTTTTCCAGCACACCCGACACCTCTAGCCTGGAAAAGGGAGGGAGATTGCAAGAGAGGAGTCTGGTCCCCATTCATTGTACCGCAGCCTGTTCTAAATTTCCAGCGCCAACTCTGCAGTCATGAGGGGGGCTTTCCTCGCTTCCTCCTCCCTCCCTTCCTTCACAAGCGCACACACACGCTGGAGGGAAAAAGAAGGAGCCCCGAGTATTCCGGAGAGGACGGATGCGTTCGCCATCCTCGCTCTCCCCTCCTCTTGCCCCCGCCTTCCCTCCTTTTCCACGATGCAGACCGTGCAATCACAGCCACATTCGAGGACGCAACATCCATGTGCCACCTCCCCGCAAGGAAAAGGTTGGCAAAGGGGGGAGAAAGAGGAGGGGGAAAGGTAGCGTTCAACCTGGGAGCAAAGGCAGGCGTGGGGGGAGGCGAGAGGAGCCGAGGCGAACCGGCGCGGAAGCAGGCTCTTGCGCCCTGCAACCTGGCCTCGGACGGGGCGAGGAAAAACGGACGCTGCTTGGTAAGCATGTGAGAGGATGGAGAGAAAGGCGAGCAGCAGCAGTTGCCGTCGCCGCCGCCGCCGGGCCCGGCTGCGCTAAAAGAGGAGAGAAAAAAGGGCGACGGGGGGAGGCAGAGCGCGAGGGCTGCGCTGGGCTCCCGCGCGCGCTCAGGCACTTACCTGGCTGGGTCTCGCGCTCCCTCCTCCTCCTCCTCCTCAGCGGCGGGCGCTCCCTCCCCCGGCGGCAGCGTCGGCGCGGCGGCTGCTGGCGGCTCCCGGCTGGAGGCTGCCCGGCGGAAGCGGGGCTGGGCGGGCGCGAGGAGCGGAGCCGGCGGCGCGGGGGAGACAAAGGGGGCTGGATGGCGGGCAGGCGGTGTGGGGGGCCGGGCTGTGAGGGAGGCAGGGCGGGGGCTCGGCCCGTGCAGGGCGGAGGGGGCGGCGTCGGCGGCTCCGCGGGGCTCTGTCACCGGGGCGAGGGTTGTCGAGCTCCGGGCCGCGGGGAAAGGGAGGGGGGGCTGCCTAGGCGCCCTGCAGACAATACAGCCGGGTCCCTCCTGCCCAGAACCTGCCCTGGCCAAGATGGCGGCCGAGAAAGAGCGGAAGTGACGCGGGGTTCTCATTAGCATATGGGACTCATTGTCCGGCCGGAGAGGAGGGGGACGCGCCCCCGGGAGAGTGGGGAGGAGGGGGGTGACTGAACCCCGACTCCAGGACTCGCTTCCCGTCGTCCCCCACTTCCCTCCTTCCGTGACAGGAAGCGGACCCTTTAAAAGGAGGTGGAGGGGAGCAGGTTACATAACCCCGTCAGAGTGGGGGGGATTCTCGCGAGAAAGACAGCCGGCGGCGGGATCTGCCCCGGCTCCGCTAGGAGGCGCCGCGCCCTGCGGCTGGGGCCAGAGAGAGGGACGCGGCACCGCCCGCTTATCCCTCCGCCGCCCCCAGCCGGCGCTACATCTTTCCCTGAGGGGAGGAGGAAGAGAAGGGGGTCACCACGCTGGGGAGGAGAAGCGCTTGGAGTGATCCTGTGCCCACGTGACCCGATAGTGAGCACTCCACGTGACCTGTGCTTCACCTGAGTAAGCATCATGACTCCTCGTGCCCTTAGGCTAGTGATCACACGCATTGCACGAGTGAGTGTGAACAGCAAAGCGTGGGTATTCCGTACTGCAAGGCTGGAGGGTGCTCAGAACGAGCCTTTTGCATTGGGCTCCACCAAGTGTACCACACACTTCCAGCATCACATAATCACATCTGCATCTGTACAGGAACAGCCACTCATTGGCACAGCAGTAGCACAGTACTATGAATTGATTCCTAGTAAGCTTATGAGGTTACCACAACATGGAACAGTTTAAGGGCACAATCCTAACCAACTTTCCAGCACCAATGCAACCACAATGCAACCCTGAGGTAAAGGATAAGTTCCCTTGCCTTAAGGAGACTACTGTTACTGCCCCCCGGCACTGCAAGATGCAGCTCACGCTCCATTGGCACAGCCGCATCAGTGTTGAAAAGTTTGGCAAGATTGGGCCCTGTGAGTGTTTATGATTGTTATGCCACAGCTAGTATAGTAGCATCATAAGAACATAAGAAGAGCCCTGCTGGATCAGGCCAAAGGCCCATCTAGTCCAGCTTCCTGTATCTCACAGCGGCCCACCAGGTGCCCCAGGGAGGCATGAAACAACAAGATCCTGTTGCATCCTGTTGCCACTCCCTTGCACCCGGTACCAGTAGCCCACCACCTTTGTAAGGAGGTTGCACAATCCATCATTGCCTATAGCCCACGATGGACCTTTCCTCCAGAAATCTGTCCAATCCCCTCTTAAAGGCATCAAGACCAGATGCCATCACCACCTCCTGTGGCAAGGAGTTCCACAGATTAACTACCCGGTGGGTAAAAAAGTACTTCCTTTTATCTGTTTTAACTCTCCCAACCCTCAGTTTTAGTGGATGCCCCCTGGTTCTGGTGTTTTGAGAGAGGGAAAAGAACATCCCCCTATCGACTTTATCCCTTCCATGCATAATTTTGTATGTCTCAATCATGTCCCCCCTCAGGCGCCTTTTTTCTAGACTGAAGAGCCCCAAACGCTGCAGTCTTTCTTCATAAGGGAGGTGCCCCAGCCCCGTAATCATTTTAGTTGCTCTCTTCTGCACCTTTTCCAACTCCACTATGTCCTTTTTGAGATGCGGCGACCAGAACTGGACACAGTATTCCAGGTGTGGCCTGACCATCGATTTGTACAATGGCATGATAATATTGGCTGTTTTATTCTCAACCCCTTTTTTAATGACCCCAAGCATGGAATTGGCCTTCTTAATTGCTGACGCACACTGGGTCGATACCTTCATTGAATTGTCCACCAGCACCCCGAGATCTCTCTCCTGAGTTGTCACAGACAGCTCAGAACCCATTAGCCTATAGGTAAAGTTTTGGTTTTTTGCCCCAACGTGCATCACTTTACATTTGTCTATGTTGTAACGCATCTGCCATTTGGCTGCCCATTCCCCCAACTTGGAGAGATCCTTCTGGAGCTCTTCACAATCCTTTCTGGTTTTTACCACCCGGAAAAGCATCAATACATAGCATGCCACTCACATGCTTTAGTAGGGTTTTTATTCAATTTTCAGGGATTATATTATGGGCTTACCCCAAATAATCACTTGGGTTAGTAGTGTTTCAAGCAGATGTGGCATTGGGTTAGTCAGGCTGGTCACATGTTAAGGGCCCAATACCTACTTGGACCAACTCTGATACCTCAGTGACAGTAATATCCAATTTATCCAATATCCAATGTATCAACAGGAGGTGGGAAGACAGTGCTATCCAGACCCCAGTCAAGGCATTGCCCTCAGGCCCTCAGCAATCTGGTGCTGGCACTGGCTTGTTAAATTAATCAGCATTTAATTCCAAGATTTCACCCTAGCATGCTGTGCAACCTTATAAGGGATCCTGTGGCACACCTATGGGATCCGACAATGCAGTTCAGGACATCAAAATGTTATAGGCCATCCAAGGCTACTTCTATAACATAGTCTCACAAAATAGTAACTATGCAGACATATGGTGATTGCATCATAGGCAATATTAGAGACTAAACATTGCAGAGGTAGTTGTACCAATTTGATAGCCATAGTGAAATAGAAGGTATTCAGCAATAATGGCGCTGATGGAAATCATACAAGTGCCAACAGGAATAGGGACTTAGCAAGTGCACCATAGGTAATGCAACAGTAACCATATAAAATAATCATCATCACATTGCATGTTACACATAGTGTAAGGACAACCTTATACAGCAATGGCAGAGTCTGTTGACTGACCGTGCAAGGTAAGTAAAAACTGCCATGTCAATACCCACATAATAATATGTATGTTTACTTCTGGGGAGGAAAGCTATGGGGAACCTAGACAACTTAATAAAAAGCCAAAGCATCACCCTGCCAACAAAGGTTCGCATAGTCAAAGCTATGGTTTTCCCAGTAGCAATGTATGGCTGTGAGAGCTGGACCATAAGAAAGGCAGAGCGCCAAAGAATAGATGCTTTCGAATTATGGTGTTGGAGAAGACTCTTGAGAGTCCCCTGGATTGCAAGGAGATCCAATCCTCCAGGTCAAGCCTGATTGCTCCCTGGAAGGACAAATCTTGAAGCTGAAGCTCAAATACTTTGGCCACCTCATGAGAACAGAGGACTCCTTTTATGGACCATAGTCTCCTCCACCTAATGGAATGGGATGCTGGGAAAGATTGAAGGCAAAAGGAGAAGGGGGCGGCAGAGGATGAGATGGTTAGACAGTGTCACCGAAGCGATGAACATGAAATTGGGTGAACTCCAGAAGCAAATGGAGGACAAGAGGCCTGGCGTGATGTGGTCCATGGGGTCGCGAAGAGTCGGACACGACTTAGCGACTGAACAACAACAAAATATACTAAACATACCAACTGCAATCAAACAACATACTATGAAATACAAATCACTTGCAGCAGCAATGCCAAGAGGAAAATTATATATACCACTGATGGTAGTGCTGTGACCACCCTCAGCAATGGGATTCTCATCTTGCATGCCACAGGCAGTGCAGTAGTGATCAGCATTGGGGATCAATGCCTTCTTAAGGGGCCTGAATACACACCTGCTGCAATTCAGGATGAGCTGGCACAGCTGCAAACCCAGTGGCACCAAATACTCCTGAGCTGCTGTTAAGAGTTAACCACCCTTACAGTGCAATCCTATGCACGTCCATTCAGAAGTAAGTACCAATGCGTTCAATAAGGCTTACTCCCTGCATGCGTTTTGTAGGATTGCAGCCTTGTTTGCAATGCTACATTGCAATGCTACACAGATTGGTTCAGATATGGAAAAGCATATATATTTCACAAACAATCTTTCCAGAGGAAAGATTCCATATTAGTGCATTTTAACATGTAGACTTGTGACACCTTAAAGTCTAACACAATGATTCCCAAACTGTGGGTTGGGACCCACCAGTGGGTCGCAAGCCAATTTCAGGTGGGTCCCAAAGTACCTAGAGCAGCCATATTGAAAATATGGAAAGATGGGATTCTAGAATGGGGAAGGCCTGCGAGGCTGTTTTGCTTGTGTCAAGGTTGTAAATAGTTTTTTCTTTGTGATTCACTTCGCTGTTGGAAAATGGCTGAGAAATCACCCAACATATTGCTGCATTCTCAGGAAAGCAGCAGTCTCTGGCATCACAATGGCCATAATATCATAATGACGGCACTTCTGGCCATAACATCACTTCTGGTGGGCCCCAGGCAGATGGTCTTTATAAAAAGTGGGTCTCAGTGCTACAAAGAGAACCACTGGTCTAACACTTATTGTAGCATAGGCTTTTATGGACCATAGTCTCCTCCACCTAATGGAATGGGATATAGTACATGAAAATGTCTGCTACAACGATTTGTTAGTTTTTCCAATGTCACAAGACTCTGTTGTTATTCCTGGGAAGTGGGTGACTATTATTTCCGTCAGAGATGGTTGAAGTTAAGAGTTAGAAGACTGGGGGCCAATTCTATCCAACTTTCCTGTGCTGATGCAGTTGTACTAATGGGGCGTGTGCTGCAAGCTGCAGCGTTGGGGCAGTCATGGAAGCTTCCTCAAGGTAAGGGGACATTTGTCCCCTTACCTTTGGGCTGCACTGCAGCTGCATTGGTGCTGGTAAGTCGGATAGAATTCTGGGTCTAGAGTTCTCTTGTGAGTGGAAGAGCTCCAGCATGTATATGAAGCTTTCCTGACCACAAATGCATCCAAAAAAAATAATACAACTATGTGTGTATTTTTGGTACATACATTATACATACATACATTTTTGGTACATACATAATCCACATGCAAGAATTTGGGCATGTGCTTCAGTATGGGAAAGGATATAAGTTTGTAAACAAATAATGTAAGAATTTCATGGGCATGCTGGAGCACATACAGAGCTCTGCGTTAGGGTAGGTGACTTGCCCAGGACCACCATGATCTATGATTGAGTAAGCAGCTGAATCAACACCTCAAATCTAATATCCTATCTCAGCAGTTCCCAAACTGTGGGTCCGGGACACACTAGTAGGTCATGACCCAATTTTGTTGGGTTGCGAAACTGACCGGGCAGATTAGGCTACTATGAGCATCAAGGCAATGGTGTAGCTAAGGGGATTCAGAGGGGTCAATTGGACTGGGTGCCATGCCTGGAGGGAGTGCCATGTTGAGGTAACTTGGAGCAGTCAGGCCTGAGGCTTGGGAAGGTAGCACGTGGCCTCCCCGCCCCTCAGAAGGCCTCCAGGAGGCCTTAGAAAGGTACTTCTGATGTTTGCCAAAAACCAGAAGTGCCTTTCAGAGGCAGGGAATAGGTGGGGAGGGGCCAAAAATGTATGTGCACCCTGGTGCCAGGTGCCCTAGCTACACCACTGCATCAAGTATTACATCAGCTGTTACTTGGAGGGGGAAGTACTGCTGCCCAATCACCATTATAGCCATACCCATTTACAAATCAGGCAGCAGCCCCTAGAGCAGCAATTTTCAGCCAGTGTGCCACAAATGGTCCACAAGTGTGCCGCGGGAGTTTGGGGGCTATTTGTTAGTAGAGCCATTGGGGGATATGAGCCCTCCACCCAGCAGCGTGGTTTGCCTTGTCGATTGACAAAAACTGGTGGTGTGCCTTGAACATTTTAGCACCCTGTTAGTGTGTCATAAATTAAAAGCAACAGGCAGTTACATGCATCCCTTCTTACCTTAGAAAATGAAATGAGAACCGCTTTCATAAGATAGGAAGCCTACTCTGCCCAACAGAGTACACACGGGGCTCAAGGCTGGGGGGCAATGACCTGGAAGAGACTTAGGGCCAAATCCTACCCAAATTTTCAGCATTGATTCAGCTGCAGTGCAGCTTCAAGGTAAGGGAATAAATGTTACCTTACCTTGAGGAGGCCTCTGTGACTGCCTTCCCACTGAGGATGCTGTGCACGTCCTGTTGGCACAGCTGCATCTGTGTTGGAAAGTTGGATAGGATTGGGCCCTCACTTGGTTCAAATGAACTATGATTCATCCCCTACAGCAGAGGGCTCCAAACTCTGGCCTGTGGGCGGATCCAGTGCCTCCCCGATCCTTCCCTAGCTTGAGCAGCTAAAGACTCCACTACAGCTCCCAGGGGTCTTTACGGCCATCCGCTTCCGGGGTCTGCTGCCCCAGCAAGTCACGTACCTGCCGTTCCACACATGGGCAGCTGGCAGCAAAGCCCCCCGGGAGCTGTAGTTGGGGGCTTCCGTGGTGGAACATGAAGAGCTGTTTGTGCCAGGGAAGATTTTCCCCATAGCAGCTGTCGCCAATTTGGAGACTGCTGCCCTACAGGATGGCCTTCGTTTATAATCATCTCCAGTTACAACTTTCAGAAGATTGTCTAAGCTCAGTTTAATAACATTTGGGGTAGATACCTGGACAGTTGAGAAGCATTTCCTGATTATTTCCCCCCAATTTGATGTTCGGTATGATGCATCCACTGCTTCTTGTAGCCCTGATGAACAGCTGTTTCTCATCCTGGTAGCATGGTTTTTATATGCCGATACTAGCAAACAAGTTTAAAGGCCTGTAAAGTTTCATAGATTTGTGTGGTTGGAAAGTAGATTCTAGCTCTTATCCATGATACTTCCCTTGCTTCAGTCCAGGGATGGCACCAGCAATTGGCATACTAAGGCACCTGCCATTGCCCTACTAGAGGGTCCTCGCCAAGTGGTCTCACCACCACCCTACCTTTGGTGCTTCTCCCTTTCCGCATTGTTGCTGTTTCTTTGCTCACCAAGTCTCTGGCTGAGAACAGATGAGCAGCAATGGCAATGAAGATGAAAAGCAGCAGCCAGTGTTTCCTGCTTATTCACCAGCTCTCCCCCTATACTAGCAAGTTAGAAGCTAGTAGAGTGGTTCCCAAACTTTTTCGACAGCTCCCTTGACCTACTGGGCCATTGGCCGCAGCTCCCCATTAGGGCTACATTCACATTATATAGGGCAGTGGCTTTTTTGTGAGGATTCCGCCTATGCACACTTCATCCATTCTCCTGCTCTTGGTCTGCTGCCACTTTCTGTAAAGCAACTCAGGCCCCAATCTAATGCATGTCTATGTAGAAGTAAGTCCCAGTTTAGTTAATGGGGCTTATTCCCAGGTGAATGTGGATTGCATCCTTAGATGGGGACATTATGGAAATAGAACATCTCCACTCCTAGCATTTTCACATCAGCCACTTTACAAGGAGCTGCAGCAGAGCTGGGGTAGGAAGAGGTAAGCCCCCTACCCCAGGTGAATGTGCATTGAAAGAGAATAGGGTAGCTGGGTGGATGGCTGAACAAGTGGCTGGTTGGCGTGGAGAGCACAAGTCATCTTGCTGTTTGAGGTGAGAGGTGCAACTGGCTTCATGCTTGGGCTGCCTTTTTATGTGCCAACAGTCCCAATCTACCAAAAAAAATGGTCCCTGTTTTCTGGTATCTGTCTCAAATTTGTTCTATTTTGCCTTCAGAGATTTTCAATCCATCAATCTTATTTTTATTTCTTATTATTTGCCTGAAAACCACTCAGTGAACTTTTTGTGGAAAAGTGGTATATAAAAAAACTGTTGATTGATTATGGAGGGCACCTACTACATCATTTTGTTAGTGTGTGCACACATGCTATATAGTATTAGTTTCCCTTCCACTCTCCTAGTGTCAGTGATGTCATCCAGGCGCGCCAGGAACCGGAACGCCTGGATGATTGACAGCCCTCCGCCCCTATGGTGGAGGGCTGCCACGCCTCCCGGCGCCTCACAGTGCCCGAATCGCTCCATTTCAGAGCGATTCGGGACGCGAGGGAGGGAGGGCGGGCGGGCCCAGGAGCAGCTCGCCCGTCCTCCGGAGAGGTGGCACAGCCCGGGCCCGTCCACAGAACTGGCGGAACGGCGTACCGGGCCGTTCCACCTGGATGACGCCACCGCCTAGTGTTGCACAATGTTTTAGAATTGCACCTATCTATATATGCTAACTGCAAACTTAGGTAGTTGAGTACCTAGTATTTTCTACACAAAGCAAGGCCACCCACAGACACGACAGTGGTTTCCATGTACTGAAAGGATCCCTAGGTATGCAGAAGATTATAAATTCATAGCGCAATCCCGGAAGGGACATAGTGCTGATATCTCCTCGGATTTGCTGTTTAGTGGATGCAGAACCGAGGAAGCCCACATAGGGCCCGATGGCCTGGGAGGGATGTTAGGAGTCAGTGGCAGATTCTGCCACCATCCCCGACCCCCTACTAGGCTTGACTCAGAAAATTATGATATCAGGATACAGTTACACCAGGATGGAGGGAGGAATCAGATTACCATATTGTGCCTTGTATAGTTTTTAGCTTGGGCCTTAGAGCCCAAGTCCTACTCAATTTTCCAGTGATGAGGAAGCTGCAGTGCAACCCCAACGTAACGGAACAAACATTCCCTTACCTTGGGGAGGCCTCCATGACCACCCCCTCCCCATTGCAGGATGCAGCACGTACCCCATTATTCACCTTAAAAGTTAGAAAAAAGCCTGAAAGGTAGGGGCAAAAAATGACAAAGGGGCAAAAAATGGTAAATGACAGCAAGGTTCCAACAAACACATTCCTTAAAAAAAAAAAGGTCAGTTAGGACATCTCTGTTTCCAGTCATTCTGAAGAACATCTTGCAATTTGAAAGAAGCAAACATTCACACCAGCATTCTAACAAGGGAAGTCTTCAGCATTATTTGTCAAATCCAAATTATTTGATGGGACCCATTATTTGATGGTGAGAAACATACTAACAGGAAGGTATGAAAAGAATGGTGGTCTGTGTATACATCCACTAATGCAAAGGCTGGGGGTGGGGGGAAGAATGGTGCTCCAAGACTTATACAACAGGAATGGTGATGTCATCAAATAGGAATGCTCAGATATTGCTTTTGAAACTCTTTTCTCTGAAAAGCCAAAAAGGATTATCAGGCTAATAAAGTAAAATTGATAAATTTGCCTACGAATATATGTTAATGTCTAGGGCAGCCATCGTCTTTCATAAAGGCTATCTGAGAGAGAGCATGTAGCATATGTTACATGAAAGCTACCATCCTATGCAAATTTACCTGACAGTAAGTCCTGCTGAGCAGGTCTGAGTAAATATGCAGAGCTAGCATTCCAATATAGCTTTTTATATAAAATACTTTTAAATTCCATTCTGCAATGGAATGCAATCAACATTTGATTTAAAAACCATTGAAACTCACTCCAATAGTTTGTGATGGAATGAGCTATCTTAAACTACAATAAGCTTCCAAGTATGAATAAGTGGCAGGAGAAGAAAACAACCTAATGAAGGAATTTAAACCAGATTTTTGTGTGTGTGGTATAGTCAGTGGGGCATGATTATGGGGGTTTCATGATGAACTCTTGCACTTCAAAATGTGCTACACCAGTGTTTCCCTGCAATGGGTTACTCAGTTGAATTATGTCATCTGTATACTGGGCATAATAAGTGATTTAGGGCCCAATCCTATTCAGGTTTCTGGTGTTGATGCAGCTGGAATGCAGCCCCAAAGTAAGTGAACAAACATTCCCTTAACCGTGATGAGGCCTCTGTGACTCCCCATCTGCCACAGGATGCAGGCCACACCCCATTGCGACAGCTGCATCAGGGCTGGAAAATTGGATAGGATTTGGCCTTTATTCACAGGGTTCTTGTAAGAATAAATTAGATAAAGAGCTTGTGTTGCCAGCCTGAAAGAGAAGGCAAGCTGCCAGAGGCATCGCTGCAGCAAAGCCTGAGAGGCACTGGATGTGTGTGTGTGTGTGCTAAGCTGGGGGGACGGGACAGAATGCCCCTCAGGCACCCCCCTTCGTTTCAGAGGAAGTGGTGGCAGCTCAAAATCAGCCCCCTTCCACAGGGAGAAGGAATGGGGGGTACAAAGCTGCAGCTGCGAGTGGACCCTCCTCTAGGGAGATCCTGGAAATGATATCACTGCCCTGGGCGCTGGGACACTCTGGGACACTGGGTGCAGAGACACAGCACCTCTGCAAGCTGCTGTGTGTTGAAACAAGCATTAGCTGCAGGAGAACATTATCAAAACCTTACAAAGAAGTGTCTTGACCTTGGACAAGGATTTGGTTAAAAAGTGTCTTGGGCTAAGCCTAATGAACTAATGGGCTCAAATCAAGCCCAGTTTAGTTCTGAATAGATTCAGCGATTTCCTGCTAACTAAGATAAGTACAAGTGTGCCCCAGTATCCACTGATTCCGTATCCACAGTTTCAGTTATCTACTGAAACCATGGTTAAATGGATAGGGGAATATGGGATAAATGGATAGGGGAACATTAAACCAATCTCTTTTTTTTCTTCGTTGCAGCAAAACCACTGATGGTCCCCTGTCTTTAAAAAGAGGTTCCCAATATCCACAGTTTCATGTAATCGGGGGGGGGGGGAATCCGGAACAGAACCCTAGCTGATGCTGGGGCACGCCTGTATATCACAATTACTTTAGGTTTTTTCGTGAATTTGAAGTTTATAATACAAACTCAAAACATTACACTTTCTCCAGAATTCAAGGTTTTGACCTACATTTGATCTTTACAAAAACCCTATGAGGTTCGTTTGTCAGAGGGACTGGCCCAAGGTCAACTGAACCATAGCTGATTGGGAATTTGAACCCAGGCCTCAAGAGAAGATAAGCAATGGCAGAGAATAATACAATAGTTGGAAGGGACCTACAAGATCATCTAGTCCAATCCCCTGCCTGTAACAGGAAACCCTCCTAGAGCATCTCCAGCAGATGCATGTCGAGCCTCTGCTTGAAGGTCTCCAGTGAGGAAGAATCTACCACCTCCCTCGGCAATCTGTTCCACAGAAAGTTCCCTAAATAATAGCTTGTCTAGTGTAGCAGTCTTCTGTTGGAGCAGTGGTTCCCAATCTTTTTTTTCATACCACTTGGCAGCCCATTTCCATAAATTGTACTCTTCATATGTGCAAGATGTTTTTAATTAATAGAGTTGATGTTATTTCAAACATATATGATCCCAAATGGGATTAAAAGGACTGCTTTCAACCACTGATCCATATCTGATAATACATGAATTGAAAAATTTAAAGCGTAGAACAATGACAAAAACTACTGGATATATAGAGGACATGGAAGAACTCACTCTTTGAACACTGCTCACTGGACTAACAGCCCAGTCCAGAACTGCCTGGCCGTCACAGGCGCAGCGGTAGCCAGAGAGCCGCTGAGGTCTCCCCAGAAGGGGATGCTTGTCCCCTTTCCCCAGGGAAAGCCCCGATGCCCGCAATGGGGTTCCTCGGCTTACTGCCAGCTATTTGGTCCAGCGGTGATTTGAGCAGCCCCATGTCAGGCTTTCTGGGCCTCTGCTGGGGTTAAGATCCAGTGGTGGAAGCTACCTCTGGGTCCCCCCCATGGGGCCGCCCCACCCCTCCCCCGCGCAGGAATGCCGTCCCAGAAAGAGCATGTTGCATCGCCACCTCTGGGCTGCGAGGGGCAAGTGGTGCCACAGCACAGGCAGTAAGTTTACGATACCAGTGAAGCAGTACACTTGTACCACTCAACGTTGGAGGGTTTCAGGATTGGGTCCTTAAGTTCCTGCTTACGTACACTAGTACCAGCACAATTGCACTCAAACGTTCATGAAGTGGAGAGTGAGAGGGGAGCCTGTGGTGCGCCACCAAACATGCACGCTGCAGTGGCATGCTTGCAACACACTGTTTAGGAACAAAATAACAAAATGAGGGAACACAGGCTTTTCTCAAGGTTAAATAACTAAGAAAACCCACACTGCTACTTGTCATAATACTGATTTCACGACTTTTGACTTGTATCTTGTCTTGCAGTGTTGACATATGTGCCTTTTCATGCCATTATTTTTTATTTTCCTGCCAAACTCAATATTTTTTGCCTGTAAACAGCTTTGTGAACTTTTTGGTGAAATACTGTTGGTTTAATTCTTCATTTTTTTCTATTCTATTATTTAAATATCTTAGCGTGTACTCCTGAGGATAAGCATCTCCTAAATTGGGAAATTCCAAGGGAATGTTGGATGTGTTCTAGGTCATTATTGTCTTAGAATCAGAGGGCATATTAAGAGTCAGATTGGCCTCCCTGGCTGCCTGTTGCCTCTTCCCACCACAGAGGTGTCTTGTCCTCGGACATGAATTCGGATAAGATACTTTCCAGCTTTGGTAAATCATCAAAAATTGGTCAAAAATGCTAATAAAATAGAAGATAGGATGACCTTTGCTCATTCTATGCTGGATCACTCCTCTTGATTACTGCTGTTTTCACTGTTGCATGCATGTGCCCTCAATGCGGTCTTGAAACCTAATGGAAGCTTTATTTTAAAGTATAATTTTTCATAATAAATACAAAGAGACATGATCCAAAGACTGTAATCTGCAATTCATTTACTCTGGACTAATCCCAGCAAAGTAATTAGAGTTGTGGATGAAGCCATCACAATTGAGCAAAGAGTGTCCCTTAAGGCATTCTGCTTTGGGAACAAAAGCCAGCCAGGAGCAAATGGAAGGGCAAGTCAGCTCATCAAAACATGGGCAGTTTGTAGAACATACACAGACTCTTGCTCGATCAGACCAAAGATGTTTCTTATCTTATCCAGCTGCTTGTTTCAAGGACCAGGAAGATGCTTCCAGGAAGCCCACAAGCAGGGCATGAAGAAAACAATAGATGTCTCCTCACAATTGTACAGTGAAACAGGAATATAGCAAGAGTAAGGTCTGCAGCTTCCAAGGTGGCTGCTCCCAGCTTTCCATGACCCACCTGACATCAGGTTGCAACCCACCAAGTGGGTCACGACCCACAGTTTGAAGAACACTGATCTATGAATTTGTTGTCTCCTTTAAAATCATCCAACTAGTGGCCATCACCGTATCTTGTGGTCAAGTTACAAGTTGTCTGTTATGCAAATACTTTCTTTAGTCTCTTTTGCATCTAGTGACACAACTAACATAATTGACCCAAGTAGTACTCAAGGGAGAAAAAAAAATCTTCACTTATTTAAACCAATCACAATTTTTTAAACATCCATCATTGGCGTACTTAGTTGTCTCTTTTTCTGAACTGAAAAAGCTTCAGACATTTTGGTTGTTCCTGGTTGTAAAGATGATATTCCAATTTCTTGCCCTTTTGGTTGCTCTTTTCCACATCATTTCCAGCTCTACAATATCCTTTTTTGAGATGGGCAATTCAGTGTTCTCTGGCTACCATTCCACATCTCTCTCATACAATTTGATTTTAATCCAGACCAATATTCAAAGTAGTCCCTTTTCACTTCCCCATTCACCACAGCTAGCCACTATGAAAGATAGGGGAGCAAGGTTTTCTATTCATAATTGGATTCATTGACACGGGTGAAGCAAGGGATGAGACAAAAATTTTTTTGTAACTTACCCCTCCTCCCGGAACTAACCATGCTACTCATCGCCCATAAAGGAACATTTGCCTCATACCCAGGCAAAAGGCTGCATGTGGGATGGTAAGGAGGCAACACTCCAACAGAAGATGGACATTGTTTTCACCCCATCCCACCTCCGGTGCATTGGGAAACTGGTAGTAGTACAGATATTGTGGCAAGCTCAATACATTTCCACCCCCACAAATTGCTGGATGAAATTCAGAAGGGCCTTGGCTTATTCCCCAGGTCCAGAGAATAAACTAAAATCAGGTTTCATCTGGAGTTTCACATGTGTGGTTTGTCACGCTAAGTCAAGAACATTTCTTCCCACAACACACATGCAGATTCCTGAATGACAGTAGGCATTTGGTAATACAGTGAGAGTACAGAAGAGAAAGCAGACTCCCGAGTTCTGATTGGATGAAAAGTTTTTTTCCCCCCCCACACCGTTATGCACTCTCACCAACATTTTAAAGTACATACTTGCATGCTATAATTTTCAGCACAGAGCCTAACAATTCATAGACAGGAGACTTGGAAATCATCCACTGCTGAACTTTGCTGCTTATTCTATACTAGATTTTGTTACCCGGCGTTGCCCGGGTAACAAATTTTCCCAGCAGGTCATTGTGGACATTTATATATATAGATTCCTTTAATGTTTACTATAATTGGAAATAAAACAAATTCACTCAAAGTGCAAAAGGTATATTCCGCAGACAATTATAGATGAGGATCAAAGTGCACATTTTCAAAGTTCACTGTAAATTATGTTAATGTCAGCAGAAGACTAAATAAGGGGTGGGGCAGAATACAGACTCAGGATGACATCACTGTACAAGTTGCATCATTACTGCGTAGCATGATGCGTGCGCAGATGTATTTAGTGACAAATGCAGTACGTACAGATGCACTCTTTATGAAAGGGCTGTACTGTGCTTATATCAAAGTGCCCTCAAAATTTTGCCCTATGTACTCCTAGATCAGTGATGACGAACCTATGACACGCATGTCAAAGGTGACACACCACAACGTTTGGGGTGACACACCAGCATTCACCGATGCCTAACAAAAACTGAGCTTGTTTTACTCATTTTTGTAATTATTTGATGTTTCTTTATACAAAACATAGCACCACACATTATTAGACTGCATTTTTGTTTAAAGATTTGTTTCTCTTTTGTTTGGGGGGGTGGTTGGCACACCAGCAGAGTCAAGTTAAGCATTTTTCTAAGTTTTGACACACCAGGCCCAAAAGGTTCGCCATCACTGTCCTAGATAAATGTATTGTGATTCAGGGCGCAATCCTAAGCAGCGCCGAACTGGCGAGGCCGATGGGCCAGCGTCATATCCTAATGCTGCTTAGGACAGGCTGGAGCCTCTCCACAGCAAGGGAATATGCGGACCCTTACCGTAGGGGAGGCTCCAGCCTCCTCTATGGGCTCCTCAGATCTGTGCCTGCTAAACAGCAGGTGCAGATCCAAGGAGATCATGTGGCCCGAATCAGGGCCGCTCAGCCTCCTAAACAGGTCTAAAATTCAGCCGTATGGCTGAATCCCGGACCTGCCCATGGGCCGCCCTCCTCCCGCCAATCCCCGAACTGCTCCATCATAGTGCCTCCCTTGCACCGGGTGGCTTCAGCCAACGCAAGGAAGGTACTGCGTGGATGCCATGGGACTGGCGCTGCCTGCAGTGTCAGTCCCATTGCCTTAGTGCTGACACGGGGGTGCCAATCAGCGCCCCCACGTCGGCGCTAAGTGCGCATAGGATTGTGCTGTCCATAGGATTGTCCATAGGATTGTGCTGTCAGTCATTATACCTTCATTACAAGTACAATTCCCAAAGCGAGACTGTCTTTTAAAAGCACCAGAAGGGTTTACATAGGATTTCGTCTTACAGCATGATCTATGCATGTCCACTCAGAAAGAAAGAAGTTCCACTAAGTTCAATTAGACTTGCTCCCAATTAGTAAGTGTATTTAGGATTTAAATCTTAAGATTTTTTTCCCATCAACAAATAAATGCATAAGATATTTTGTTTTATTTATGGCAAGCTGCCTTGTGCAGTTTTGGACTGGAAAGGTGGGTGTAAATTCATACAATTAACAAACAGACAAACAAATCCAGTTGTTATACTAATCCTCTTGCAAGACATATCAAAACAATTTTTTTTGTTTAGATCAACAGTCAAAGGTGGAACATGCAGAGCCAGAACAAGTCAATTTTAACACTCATTGTATCTTTCAACACGATGAAAATCTTGCTGAAGAAAGCAAACAACATATCACAACCTGGGGAGAAGGGACACATTCCAAAAACACCATATAACTGGAGCAGTCTTCATTTATTATTAGTTTTAATACAACACAGCAATTATTATTATTAGTTTAAATACAACACAGCAATGATGACTCACAATAAATAATGCCTGCTCAGCTGTACTAATTGTCCTTATTTTTTTTTCAAACAGAAATTTACAGTGCTTTTCTAGCACAAGGGTCCGCATCAACTTAGAAGGCTCTTTTGGTCTATATAAAAATAAAATTTTTAGTCCAACGTAAAGATACACCAAATGTATGGAGGATTATCTTATGTAGTTGCAAACAAAGTCAACAGTCCTTTTAGGAAGGAGACTATTTCATTGCCTCCTAATTTAGATTCTCCGTAGACTCGGTCCACAAATGATATAGGAACCTATTGAAACAAACATAACATTATTCCAGCTGTAACTTCAGGAGAAATAACTTCAAAAATGGCCAGAAAGAACATAGAACAAAAACTCAACTGAATTCAGCTCCAAGTTTCAATATTAATCTAGAATCATATTTACAGTACATTGAGCCTGATGAAAAATACAAAATTATGGTAGCTTTAACTACAAAGTGTTGTGGTTATGTTAGGCGGAAAATGCTATACTATAGTCCAACCTAACCCACATGTCACATTACTAAAGTGTTCAACATCACAAGTGCTCCGAGAACTTTTTATGGTTTCCAAAGTATCTGAACAATCATTTCTTGTAAAACTCCTATTACCGGAGCTTGACAACGTAACAGAAAACACTGTCCGTGGAAAAAACACTATTTGGAATTCCCCTTCCGTCTGTGATTTGGGTGCCCTACAGCAAGTTTCTAAGAATGGCTTCTGGTAATCTATATCCATCTGGAAACACAACAATAACTGAAAGTGGTTCTGACTGTCCATTCAAAGGCAGGCAAGAACATAAGAAGAGGCTTGCTGCATTCAGGTCAAAGGCCCATCTATTACAGTGTCCCGTTTCCCACAGTGGTTAGTTCAACAAGCAGGAAAGACAGCCCAATCCTGAGCTACCCGGGTCCAACAGGAGCAGTGGCAGCAAAATGGCTACTGCTGCATCCTACTGGATTTGTGCCAGCTGCAGGGGTCTCCTCAGGGGAAAGAGATGTTTGTCCCCTTCCCCGGAGGAAAGCCAACGGCCCCCAATTGGACTCCTCGTGTCTCCACTGGCTACAGGTAGCGGGTGAAACGTAAAATTAATACTTGGCTTTTTATCCGGATAAATGTGGATTTAATTAAAAGCATTTCTATTTATTCAATGGCTTTAATGATTTCCTTCTGTAATATGTGCTCTGGATTTATTCTGCCTAACACTTGGTTTTAATGGTTCTGATTCTTTTGCGATGATCTTGTTGTTTTACGTAGCATTATAAGCTATGCTGTAAAGACCACCCTTTGGTCAAAAATTGGGACAGAAATCTTTTAAATAGATACTTAAAATTAGAATGAACAAAAAAAATGTGGAGGATGCATCCAATTCATTTTTTTCAACATCCACTATTCACGAACTCTAGATTGGGATACCCAAGTTTTTCTTTCATATTAAAGTGGCATGCCTCATAATCTTAAAAATGGTCACTTGCACTATACCTATATTTAATTTGTAAATTAAATAGTGAAGTTAAGGGACTGTCCAGTGAATAGAGTACTAGGCTCAGACCTGGAAAAGAGTGGGTTCCCAAGCTTAGCCATGAATTCAGCAGCAACATGTGAATAACGTAACCTTCCTTATAGGGCCATTGCAAGGACAAATAAGAACTGTGAGGGAGGGTTTCAGCTGAAGTGCTAAATAAAAAAATTACAAAGGCTGCAATCCTATACGTACTTTCTTGGGAGTAAGCCCCATTGAACACAATGAGACTTGCTTCTGAATAGACATGCATCAGATTGTGCTGTATGTTTACTTTCCCTTTTTTTAATAGCAAACATGATTTTAATTTAATTTTAATTTAATTATGGTTGCATATTGTTCCAATTAACTAACTGCTCACTAATCTAAATTCACTAATCAAAATGTAGTCACAATTCACTAATCAAAATGTAGTAAACACTGACCTGCAGCACTTTAGACCATTTTTTTGGGTATAGCAAAACAGGAACTTTAACATTCCAGCATGTAAGACTATATGTTAAAGAATACCCAAGGGCCTAAACGCAGCCTGTGGAATCCACAGAAAATTTGGCTAGTCATTCTCAGTTGGCACACTGGACCAGAAATCAGCTGGCAAGAAGAAATGGAAAAGAGACGCTTCCCACACTCATGCTGCTCTGCCTGAAGATGCAATAGCTTATGCTTGGCAATAATCTTTTCTGCCAGTGGAGAGCCCAAGGCAGATTGCCTGATTGATCATCGTCTGTTGCCTCACAGACAGCCAGGGCACAGAGCTGGAGAAAACAGGGCTACGACATCCATCCCATGGAGAGAGCTGCTTGCCAACACTAACAAGCACCCTGAATTACTTGTGCCAGGATATGAGTGAGTGAGTGAGAGGGGGGGAATGAGAGAGAGAGTGTTTGCAGATTTTGGGTTTGCGGTTGTTATGACAAAAATGAAAAGTGCAGAAAGCAATTTTTTTGTGTTTTTATTTTGTTCTCAGAAAAAATCCCACCTCTACTAGTAAGAAATGCTTGTATGAGACATTCAATAACTGAAGCAGATTAATATTTCACAAAAGTCCGTAGAACTAAGACAAGATTTTTATCTGCAGAAGCACCTAGTCCTGCTGCTCTTTAAATTTGCCAACATCTGCTAGGCATTTTAAAAAGTAGTAAATATTTCTTTACCCAATGTATAATTAATCCTTGCCACAGGATGTTGGTTATTATAGACTATTGGTCCAGATCAATACATCCATTTTTCTTAACAGTTGGACTTAGAAGTGGTAACAAATAAAATGTCATGCTTTTAGTGGTGTACACTGTGTGCTTTTGTAGTTAAGAACTGCCACGCTTCACATTTTATTTAAGAAAGAATTTGTTCAATTCTTGATGTAATACTAGATTTAGCAGTTAGGCTGTTCAGACATTATCAGCAACGGCTTACTAACATTAAGAGCACAATCGTAATCTTGAGTTAGGCCGACACAATCAGGCCAGCAAAGTTTGGCTGCCACAAGGGACACCGTAAAGTATGTTTGGATCATTCTCGGAGTCAGAGAGCCAGCACACAGACATGCACCATCTTTCCTGACTGAGAGTGGTCCAAACGTGCTTTAAGGTGGCCCTTGTGCCTGCCAAGCATTGCTGGCCTAACTGTGCCAGCCTAACTCTAGTTTAGGATTGCACTCTAAATTACTTTTATAAAAATTATATTTCCTACGCATTTTGATTGCGTAGGCAATCAATTGTAAGCATCAGCTATAAATAGAGTTGTTGTTTTTTGTTAAACACCACATAAAAACACAAGATACCACCTTTTGGGGATTAAAATATCTGAATAATAACACAAAACACTGCATTTGGGTGTTTAAGATATTTTCCAAAAATTAAAATAGATTTCCAATTAGAAATAATACTGTGGCAGCATCATCTGCTGACACTATATCACCTATATCATCTACCTAGTATACTTTTAAATGAGAACGTGGAATGAGAATATAGAATAAAAGCACAACACAGCAATTTGCTATTGGAATCAAGAAATTTTGGAAAAAATTTCACCAAAAAACCACATCCCTAAATATAAATTATAAAAAGTAAAGTGCAGTATTTTGCTTCATTAAAAAAAAGTTTTTACTGTACCTCTCCAACAGAATAACCCAGTTGTCTAGCCCGGACAATCATTTCCATCTGGAAAACATATCCTTTTGAAACACACTTCTCCATCAGTTTTTGTAAAACCTCTTTTCTGTATAGCCTGTTAAAAAATTTATATCTAACATTAATTCCTATAAAATTTCAGTTGCGCACACGCACACACACAATTTTGAGCGTGTGCATAATTAGGGTTAAACATAGCAAATCTCACTCATAGGTATTTGTTTTAGGCCCAGAACCAACATGCATAAAGCCATGTGGAAATTTGCATTGTGTGTGGATGCAAAGCCTATGTGGATTGCCTTGTTCATGAGTTTTTAACTGTATGGAATAATCCAAGTACCTTTTCCAATTCATAATCCATGAGTTCTGAATCTTCCACTCAGGACTGAACACCTAGTTGGAAAATTTATGTGACTGTCCAATATCCATGAGTTTTGAGTCCTCAGAGGAGGTGAGATTGCATCCTAGACTGTCTCCCAGGGAGGGTTTGCATGATCAGGAAGTTCACTGCTGCAGAAGTAGAAATCTTCAGGGACAAAACTCCCTTTTTGTGGGCAAGAGCTTCTGGGGTATATGCAGGAAGACAGAAGGATTTGGCAGCACTGGAGGAAGGACTAGCACTGCTTTTTTCACAAATAAATCCTCAGATTGGAGTGAATGCGTGATTGCAAATCCTACATGTTTTTTCATTCACAGATGTGCTGCGCAGTTGGATCCTGGTCTTAGCCTATTATATCAGAGTCACAAATACAATTACCGTGCTGTGTTTTTTTTTTAACATCTTGGATTGTTAAAATCTAGATTATAGCCAACATACCTGAAGCTTCCTGTTAAGTCGGATGCACCTGGCCGCAGTAGGACCTGAGTTAAAAAGTTGGCACCACGGCTGCAAAATAAAAAAGTTTTGGTAAGCTTTTGGACAATGAACTTTAAAAAATCACAAATTACACCTGAGGGTAAGATTTCACTACAATATTGGTATACGGTAACAGGAAGATGTTATCTCGGGGCGGGGGGGAGAGAATAAAGCATATTAGAAAAAGTTTGCTACTTCAAGCCATCAAGTACAAATCAAGCCTGATTTGTACAAGTACAATCATCAAGTACAAATCAAGAAAGTAAAAATCAAGAAAGACAAGCCTGTAGAATCATAGAAGGATTGCACCGTCCATCATCTAGTCAAGATGTTGTGGGGACTTTTGCTGAATGCTTCATTAAAATAAAGACAAATTACATCCAGAGCATTCCCACCATTCATTAACAACCCAGTCCTCCCCTGCTCTGAGCCCCTTGTGCTGGCACCCGAGTGTCGCAAACGTGCCGTAAAGCACATGCACAGCTACTTGGAAGGAAGATGAGCCAGTGCCTGACCAGTGCTTGGAGCAGCCTCAGCAGGACAGCACAGGGGGCTAAAGAGGGTAGCAGGTGGGTGGGATGGAGGTGGTTTTGGATGGGGGGAAGGTAGGGGAGGGTGGTCCGGAAGGTGGATCAGGACTGGGAGGGGGGTGGGACTGGCCTGGGCAACCGAGGCCAGATCCCAACCCCCATCCCCAGACCAACCAGTATTAAATGGGCTGCTTGAATTTGTGCCCCAGAAATCACGAGCGCAGATCAGAGGAGCCCCATACAGCTGGCTGGCAAATCCCCTTACTCTGAGTTGCACACCAGCCTGGTCCTAACCTGCACTGGAGAGGTAGGATTGAGCTGTTAGAAGTATAGGAGTCCTTCAGAGTTTGAACTTGGCAACCTACTAAGAAAACGCTTCTGATTCTCAGGAATGAAAGAGTATGCTATATGGATAATTCAGACATACTGATACTTTCCAGGATGAGCAAAAATTATACAATGATGGGATTTCCAAGTCCAAAGTTTACAACTTGCAATTCTCCAAATGAGCTGCTGCCTATCCTGGGATACCCTGAGATTTTCTCATGCCCTTGCTGCCTAGCGCGACTCTGAAAAGCAAGGTGTTCATGGGACAGGATTATGGAGAAGACTACTAACCTGATCAATTTTCGTTTCAAATCCCACCCATGCACACCTCCATTTCCTTTATATCGAGTTCCAGACACAATGTCAAAGTTACCTTCTTTCTGTGTTCTACAAAAACAAACAATGGGGATAAGTTAAAAAAAAAACTAACATCTAATACTATTCAATAATCTAGCTAGATATGGCTGCAATCCAGAGACAGTTGGGCACACGTAAGTTCCACTGACTATGACACAACGCAAAGTAGCGAACTGGCCAAACAAAGCCAGTTCCGTTTTATTATCCTTTGTTCTTCATATTGCACCCAGTAGTTATACAATACGATAGAAGAGGCCATTATTTGACATGACCTATGTAATAAAGATGCCAAAAGATGAAAATATATGTACTATCAAACTGTGGGTCAGGACCCACTTGGTGGGTAGCAACCGTATGTCAGGTGGGTCTAAAAAGTTTGAACACCACTGGACTATCTGACAGGCTATGAATACATTTTTTTAAATGAGGAGGTCACATGGCCTACTCACAGTTGTCGAATTCAAAAAGATTTTGCCTCATAGTTAAATAGAAGAGCAACACATCCTAAACAAACAGCAAAAGAATATCAAATATCAGGTTTGTGCACTCCCCAACTTCCCCTGGCTTGTCATTTATACCTACAGATTCCCCGCTTAACTGGAATTTGAAATCAGAGCCTGAAGTGAGCCTGCAAACTTTGGTTAAGAAGGAATCCTGATGTTAACATTAACCATGGCTACTAGTACTTCTCTTAACTCTGGGAAAGCACTCAACAGAATTATGTCTGCACCAGGCCACTGATATCCTGATTTCTTTAAGGAAACATTAAGGGATACAGGGATTCATTCCATTTTATATCCTACAACAATCTTGTGAGGTAGGCTAATCTGGGGGAATAACAGTAAATGACCCCATGTCCACCCTAGTAAACTTCATGGTAGATAGGAGACTTGAACCTAAACTTCAGCAGTCCTGTTTGATCACTGTAGCAATTATAACACAGTGCCTCTCTTCCTAGGGTTCTTGGTCACTCCAGCTAAGGAGAAAACTTGGCTGGTTAGATGGAACTTGTCAAATTGGTTAAATTGCTTGAAACTGTTTACAGAAACAGAAATAGAAAAAAGGCACATAGGTAAAGGGTTGAATTATCTGAGATGAGGGCTGATCCTGAGTTTTGTTAGGAAAGAAAGGTGGTTGGGGAATAACTGGGAAAGCAGACCCAAATGTGTGTTATTTCCTTCCGAGAGAAGTATAAAAAACAATGGGGGTGGGTGGGAACAAAATACATGGGATTGTGATGAATATGCCCAACATAAGAAAAAATAAGACTGGAGTTGCCAAACATCCTAGTATTAGCTACTAACAGGATGCAATACTCCAAGCACCTGAACAGCAATACGTCTGGCCAAAGCCACTCACTTACACCCAAAGCAAATGTGTAAAGATTGCAGCCATAACCTCTAAACAGAAATTTTCAAATGGTATAACAGAAGTAGTACAATGTGTCCATGATGCCCTTCATAGTAAAAGTATATGCCATTTTTTAAAATCACATACACACAATGTGGTTTTCCAATGTTACTCCTCTGGCGTTCAAACAGCCTGTCCATTGCTAATGTGTTATCTATATTCAAATTCTGTTCATTAAGGCAGTGACTTGAAGCAGATGTAGGCTGCAATCTTATACATGCTTACTCTTGAGTAGACACACATAAGATCGCACTGTCAAAATATTAGAAATAGCACCCACCTGATAAACTCTGGAATGAATTTGGGCTGAAACACAAAGGGAAGGTATGAGAGAAAAATACTCTATTCAACTTGTATTGGTTTGGGGGAAAAAAATTGGGAAAATCATGCCGACAAAACCACAGGACAAACTTACATGGTGTGAGAGGTCTGCATCCATAATGATAATGAAGCTTCCTGTAGCATGCTTCATTCCATGAATGTAAGCAGTTCCTGATATAAACAATACACAAAAGTCATTTCTATCATCCACATACAGAGTCATGCACATAAATTGATTTAGTAAATGTTTCTGAGATGTAAATGCAATATATATTTAACTTCAAGCCTAGTATTACCAGCTTTAGGGCGCAATCCTAACCTGGAGTTAGGCCGGCACAATTAGGCCAGTAAAATTTGGCTGGCACAAGGAACACTGTAAAGTATGTTTGGACCACTCTTGGAGTCTGAGAGGCCAGATGTGTGCCATTCTCTCCGAGAGTGGCCCAAACACACTTTACGGTAGCTCTTGTACCAGCCAAACTTTGCTGGCCTAAATGTGCCAGCCTAACTTCAAGTTAGGATTGCGCTCTTAATATGGTTCAAGGTTCCTTTGCCTTTAGCAATTGTAAAGGGAGGAATTAGAAGGTGCTTCTTCTCCCATCACAGGTGGCAGATCCCAAAATTCTTTCACACCTTGTTTTATTCAAAGATACTTCAGACTTCAATTTCAAGGAAACAAACTTTACAAATATGAAATTGACAGGACCAGCTACACTATTTTATCCTACATACTTTTACCCTGCCTTTCTACCACACATTGGAGCACCCAAAGTGGCTGATACATCTTCTCTTCATGCATTTTATATGAATAGCTATTTTTCCTATTTCACTAGATGAAAGTCTTTGTAGTACTTTAGACATATTTAGATATCGTCTCCTCTTCCCTTACTGTAAAATTTTAGGCTTACATTTTTTAAACAAAAAATTCCATTTCATATAATTAATTCAAAAATATAGTGTGTATCTCAATAGTTTCTACACACAAAATAGTTATATTGCATTAAATCTTTAGCTGCATAAACACTTACCCAATCCCAGTTTTTTTGCTCTGGGTCTTAGAAGCTACGGACAAAATATATGGATAAATTATGTTATATGATTCATGACAATAGTTCATTTATTTTAGTAAAATGCTGACCTAACTACAGTTTGCTCATCTCACAAACACGATTGCTACACAATATGCACAGAACAATTTTTCTTTGAAACTGTGATTATACAGTCATTTGGGGAAGAGGCTGTAGCTCAGTGGTAGAGCATGCTGAAAGTACCAGGTTCAATCCCTGGTGTCACCAGCCAGGGCTGGAAAAGCTACCCAAATGAAACAGTGGACCCATAGCTGGTCTGTATAGACAATACTGAGATAGGTGGACCAATGGTCTAATGCAGTATAAGAGTGCTTCCTAGGTTTCTAATTTAAATAAAAACTGTTGTTGAATATGGGGATCTTTACAAAATGTCTCTGCAGAAGAGACTAATAATGAGCTGCTCTGCTTATGGCTAGGAGTGACAGTTTCTGTATACCATATGGCATCTGTGCCTACAACAGTTGTGTAAAATGGGTAATTTCAAAAAGTGATAATTTCTGCTATCACAGCAGTACAGTGATGGGAGCAAAGTGGCATAATAATTTCATTTCTATGCATCTAGAAAAGGCACAATAATCCAGACTACCAAGGAATCCATCTGACCTGTCACTTGAACTACTTGTCTTCTTAGAAAGGAGGCTTTTTTCCCCCAAAACAAGTTCATACACTTATACCAGAGGTGTTCAAACTGGAGTGTCACAACACCCCAGCCAGAGAACCCCGAGAACTTAAGGGGCAGGGAGGAGAGAAGGCAGCAATGCAATCCCCAGGATTGTGCTGCTGCCTGGGGTGACAGGGGCTTTATTCTACTTACAGACCAAAGTGCTGGCCTCCTAGGGGTGCGAGGAACCTCTGTCTCCCCAGGTAGCAGCGCAATCCTGGGGATCATGTTGCTGCCTTCTGTCCTCACTGCCCTTTAAGGGGATAGTGCCAGAGGCTCTCTGGCTAGGGTGTTGTGATGCCCCAATTTGAAAACCTTGGGTGTAATTGTATGGACTTCTGCGGAAAAAACTCCTTTCTAAAAAGAGTAGTTCAAATGGCAGGTTAGGGGGATTCTTTAGTAGTCCAGATTCAACACTGGTAGGACAGTGCAGACCTTTCTGTGATGGCACAAACATACCTTACAGAAAGTTTGTGACACCTAGTGCCAGTGCAGTGAGAGCAGGATTGGACCGTTAGACAGGTCCTGGCACCTTCCTGATGGAATGGGAGTGAGCATGTGATTGGAGTCCCTTTTCAGTGAAAAAAACCAGCAATGTGGAAGTTCCAACACTATTCCTCAACTCTAATAAAATGTTGTTCTGTGATAATAGTATAACAGCTAAGACAAAAACAACTCACAATTTTATCTGACCCATAAATTTTTATCAACTGCTCAGCAACTTCCTGTGTTCCATCTGGGCTTCCATCGTCTATGACTATAATTTCGAAGTCATTTCCACTGGGAAAAAAAAAGAGAGAATTACTTTGTAAAGCCAGTTACAAAAGCGATATCATTTTAAGAGGATGAAAAGAGGTGGGAGGAGGAAATGCTACTGGTTCCTTATGGAAGGTAAATGCTGTCATTAGCACCATCACATTTCACTCACCTCTCAAAAATGGGGCTGAATTGCTTCATAGCGGAGTCCAAATTGTCAGAGGCGAGATGATGGTCAATCATACTTGCTTCCAATCCCAAGATGTGAGAATACTATATATTACTAGGCTTCTATTTTAGTAGACCTATTACAAGCACTAGTATACGACTGATCATTATAGGCAACAGTATACAGTTCTTATTATGGTTCTGTTTCCTAAAGATTGTAGCATGTAAGCGGTGCAAGGATTACTGGCAAAGATTGCAATTCTGAGTCCATCTACATGGTCATTTAAATCCCACTGACCTCCAAGGTTGTTTACAGAACCAAAAAATGTTAAGACTATTAATTTGGGGTCCAAATCAACAGGAATGGCATTTGCTCAGGACTACCTAGGCTAGCACTGTATACACAGAACATTTTGTAGTAGTAATAACACCAATAAGTACTGTATCAAAGGCCCTGCATCCTGCATACCAGCAGGAGATCCAATTGGGCCATAAATGATCCAGCCCTCCCCTGTTTTTGTCCCAGCAACTAGTATGTACTGATATACTGTCTCTGAATATGGAGTGTCAGTAATACTTGTTGCACTTGTTTAAACTTTTTGTAAAAAGTCACATAGGATAAAGTGCACATCTTTTGGCAACGAACTCCAAGTAAATTACTGCCAGCAGTACATATGTACAACTCATACAGCGCAATTCTATACCCCCCTCTTGGGCTCACGCAAGCAGCTTCTATCGGCCCTGCACTGTCACTCATGTTCTGTAAAGCATGTGTCCCCCAGTGCTGCTGCTGCAGTGTCGACACACAGGAGAGAGGGAGGGCACAACGGGGCAGGGGGTGGGTGGGCCAGGTGGCATGCCAGCCTGGGGAGAGTGGTGGAGTTGGGGTGAGGCCATTATGCCTCATCCAAGCTCCCATCCCTAGGCTGCATGGTCCCAATTCAGGCCACACAGCTTGCTCAGATCTGCACCTGCTAAATAGCGGGTGCAAATCCAAGTAGCCCATCGGGCAGCTGGTGCCTACCCCAGGGTAAGGGCACAAATGTTCCCTTGCCCCGTGGAGGATCCAGGCAGCTCCCAACTTGTGCTGGATACGGTGCAGACACACCGGCATGACCGCTCCAGTGCAAGTTAGGATTGCACCCATAATATGAAGCTGAATATATGAAGCCAATTATCTCAGGCATTATACTGCTGCTGGAATTATGCACAGGATGCCCGATATCTATGATGGTTATCGAAGATATGCCTGGAGGTTTTTTAGAAAAAAATAATTAATAACAGAGACATGCAGAAGAGAGAGACCCTCAATGCGAGTTTTTAAATTTATTCTAAAATATACAACCTGCCTAATAAGTCCACAATGGGCTCAAAATGTCACATCCACCTTTCACTCTTTGTCCAGTCTTTGCCATAGTAGTAATTAATGGTAATTCACATTTGTTGCTATGTTGGGCCCAAGGAAACGAACAAAACAACATGGGGTTCTTATTAGCAAATCTTATTAGCAGAAGAATGTGGAAACATCAGAGCTACATCGGAGCAGCAACCTGTTCTAACATCAGACAGCAATGTGTTATGCTGCTTCATGGTATCATACTACTGACATACCCGGGGGAATGTATGTGAATTTGATTGATCCTAAGTGGGACCAGCTTCAGACCCATTTAACCACAGATGACAGGGCAGGTCTAGGAAGATCACAACTTTGTGATTCTCTTAAAAACAAAGTATAGTAAAGCGTAGGAGGGGTAGCACACTGGTTTTATGTTGCCCCCTTCCAAGTTCCACAAACTCTTCACATCACATTTCTGATACTGGAAAAGTGAGAGAGCCACTCATAAGAAGTGCCATGCTGGATCTGGTCAAGGGCCCATCTAATCCAGCTTCCTGTATTTCACAATGGACCACTAATTGACTGTGGGAGTACACAAACCAATAAGATGCCTGTGTCCTGTTGCCAATCCCTTGCATCTGCCATTCAGAGATAGGGTACCTCTAAAACCCAGGTTACATACATGACTTGTAACCTGCAATGGACTTTCCCCCCATAAATCAATCCTCCATGGCCTCCATGTTGGTGCCATCACAGCATCCCGTGGCCACTGAAACCATCCTATAGTTCCCTGAACTTTCTCTTCCACATCCAGTCTGAAGATGCTGATGAAGACACAGGCTGCAATCCTATCCAAATTTACGTGGGAGTAAGCCGCATTGGCTATAATGGGACTTACTTCTGAGTAGACATGATTAAAAGAAGTTCTAGGGATTATGTAGTCCTAAAGGTGCTGCAGTAAAGAAGAGTGGATGCCAACAGGTTTCTCTTACTTTAAGGGCTTATTTCTTAAAACTCACAGTAATGGGGAAATTCATTCTGCTTGCCGTCAATAGCTATTCATTCTCGTGATCAGATTATTGCTTCAGGATATGCTTTGATTCACAAGGAAATGATGATTCAGTACACACTTGCCAACAAAAACAGAGTCTACCAAAGTTACTAACCAACATTCTTTTTCTAGATAATTTGTTCACATACTGCTTACATTTTTTGCACTCAAAAAGACACACGCCCTGATAAGGATGAATAGTATAGCAACCTCAAGTTGATTTTTTTTTAAAGAGTCACCTCTGCGTGGAAGGTAAAGCCACCAAAGAATCAAGTAATCCAACCCTTAAGCTAAACCAATTCAGAATTATTAGCCCATAAACTAATCTTGCCAGATCAGATTTTGGAACTAGATCATAACCACTCAAAAAAGCTGTGCTTGCAATCAGATGTAAAAACTGCTCTGATTGCTTCATTGTAAGCAACTGGTAATCACACAATCAGCTTAGGCTGTAGGAGCAGGCTGAAAAATCAGGACAAAACCAACATAAACAATGCAACTACCACGTAAACTGGTCCTAAGAACCCAAAAGCCACTGAATAAAAATCAGCAGATTTTACACACTGAAGCTTATCTATGTACTATATACTAGCCATTCCTGATTTATATAGAAGGCAGATCAGACAGTTTTGACAAGCACTACCTGGTTTTAAATTACAGATCAAAGAAAATGGGGATAAAGTAAAAAAAAGTTATATTTAAGACGGCTGAAATTATTATTATTAACAGTATTTATATACTGCTTTTCAACAAAAGAAGTTCACAAAGCGGTTTACAGAAAAATCAACCTGAACATCTGCAGCAGATATTCCAATAGGGCATCAAAGGCTCCTGTAATAGGGCATACCTAGCCAATCCTCCAAGCTGCAAAATCCCAAGCATTTTATGTATTTTATGCATTGTGCTTAGATTAAATTTCAGATTTTAACTACAGAAATCAAAATTTTAAATCAAAATACTCTGACTATGTTGAAAGGTTAGTTAACACGTATGTACTCTATCTACACTGTTTTTTACAACACTGTCATTTAAAAGGTCAGAATCATGATTGAAGAAGCCATGATTATCATGAAAATCGGGAATCTGGATCAGCGATTTTCAACCAGTGTGCCTTGGCACATTGGTGCGCTGGGAATGTTCTGCAGGTGCCGTAGGGCAGTTGGAGGATGTGAGCTCCCCACAAGCAGCCTGGTGTCCCTTGTCGATTGTCAAAAAACTGATGGTGTGCCTGCCTTGACAATTTCAGTGCCCTGAAAATGTGCTGCGAGATGAAAAAGGTTGAAAAGCGCTGCTCTGGATCCTGAAAGCGTCCAGCACAGCCCTCCTCCCTCCAACTGGACTCCACACCACCAGATCTGGTGCTCTCCCTCCAACTGGACTCTAGATCGCTGGATACCCTCGAAGCTCCTCGACAAGCTCAGAGTAATGAAGATCTTGACACCCATCATAAAGGTAGAGGCGCTCTGTCCCCGTTCATAGCTGGCAACCCCTAATCATAACCTCCTCCCGAGCCTAACGATTCGAACCGGCCCTGGTGACAACCGAAACGGAACAGGGAAAGGGATCTGGTTACTCCGGATTCACTAATACGGAGTGCAAGAAGAGGAGCAGCGGGCGGCAATTCCGGACCCGGTTTCCACTCATCCGCCCGCCCGTAAGACGGACCCTGCCGTGGCAAGAACAAGGCGAACTGGCGGGTCGCCCGTCGCGCAGGGCTCCGCGGCCGGCTCTCTGCGCCCCGCCCCCCGGCCCGCCAGTCACCTCTGCTCGAAGCTCCGCACCAGCAGCCACACGATGAGGGGCAGGTTCTCGCGCTCGTTGTAGGTGGGCAGCAGCACCGAGTACTTGTCCCGCGAGGCGGCCATGATGGCGGCGGCGCTTGCGTGGGCGAAGCGAGCGTTCCCAGCCGCTCCTGTCCTGTCCCTCAGCGGCGGAAGCGGAAGAGGCGCGGCCCGGTCCGCCTGATCCCGCTCGAGTCTCCCGCGCCAACCGGAGGGGGGAAAGCGGGCTCGTGTGGAGGCGATGGCGGCTGCGGCGCTTCCAGCTGAGGAGCGCTCGGCGGTGGGCGGCGGCGGCGGCGACGCTACCGACTCCCCCGCGGCCGCTAAGGAGGCCCTCCTGGGCGCGCCGCCGGCCCCGCTCCCGCCCCGCGCGGCGCTGAGCCGGCTGGAGACCCAGCGCTACTCGCGGCAGCTGGTGCTCCCGGAGCTGGGCGTGCGCGGGCAGCTGCGGCTCTCGGGCTGCGCGGTGCTGGTGGTGGGCTGCGGCGGGCTGGGCTGCCCGCTGGCGCAGTACCTGGCGGCGGCGGGCGTGGGGCGCCTGGGGCTGGCCGACCACGACGTGGTGGAGCTGGACAACCTCCACCGGCAGGTGCTGCACCGCGAGAGCCGCCTGGGCAGCCCCAAGGCCGAGTCGGCCGCCGCCGCCTTGCGGGAGCTCAACTCCGGCGTGCAGTGCGTGCCCCACAGGCTGGCCCTGAGCGCCGCCAACGCGCTGGAGCTGGTCCGCCGCTACGACCTGGTGGCCGACTGCTCCGACAACGTGCCCACCCGCTACCTGCTCAACGACGCCTGCGTCCTGGCCGGGAAGCCCTTGGTGTCCGGCAGCGCCCTGCGCCTGGAGGGGCAGCTGGTGGTGTACAACCACCAGGGCGGGCCCTGCTACCGCTGCCTGTTCCCCAAGCCCCCTCCGCCCGAGACTGTCACCAACTGTGCCGACGGTGGGGTGTTGGGTGTGGTGCCAGGCATCATGGGCACCCTCCAGGCTTTGGAGGTGATCAAGATCGCGTCTGGGATGGGCACCACCTTCAACCGGTCCATGCTGCTCTTCGACGCCCTTGAAGGACGGTTTCGCCACATCAGGCTCAGGCCCCGCAACCCGGATTGTGTGGTGTGTGGGGACAATCCCTCCCTAACTGCCCTTCAGGATTATGAAGCCTTCTGTGGGTCTTCGGCGACAGACAAGTGTCGGGTGTTGCACCTGCTGCACAGCGATGAGCGGGTATCTGTAGAAGAGTACAAAAAGATACTGGACGACCAAGTCCCTCATATCTTAGTAGACGTTCGTCCACCGGTGGAAGTGGACATCTGTCGCTTGCCACAGTCCCACCACGTGCCTTTAAGTAAACTAGAAGGAAAAGATGAAGAAAGCTTGAAGTCTCTGCGTCAGAGAATACATGAAGCAAAGCAGAGGACGACTGATGACAAGGCTGTCCCAGTGTATGTTGTCTGCAAATTGGGAAATGACTCTCAGAAGGCTGTGAGAATATTACAGGAGTTGTCGGGTGATGGACTAGGCTTAATTTCTGTTAAAGACATCCGTGGAGGACTCATGGCTTGGGCTAGCAAAATTGATCACGAATTTCCTCGATATTAATGTTTTGTGATAGTAGCAGTAAGGTATTTTTTTGAATCGGGAGTTGCATTGATGACTGTTCTCATTGAGAGGATTCCACTAATCATCCTACAATGGCTTATTCAGAATGTTTGAAATGTCTTTTTGCATTAAAAAAAAAGGTGTATATATATAAAACCTTTTATATATAAAAAGGTGTGTATACTCCAATATGTTGTATGGTCAGTCAGAAGAATTTTCTTGCTATGGAATTAAATTCCTGTCTACATCTTTACTTTCAAATATGTTGTAATCTTCCCTTTCCTAGTTTGGTTCCAGCTGTGGCTAATGGTAAATGTTGGTTGTTATTGTTTCATAGATATGCTATCAATTATTCTTGGAAGCCTGAAATTACCAAATGCATTCTGCTAGAAACATTCTCATAGCTGGTTGTCATGTACCATGATCAATGCCATCCTCTTAGTCACAGAGAGAGAAATGAGACCCTCTGTCTTCTCAATTACCCCCCCCCCAGGGCAGTGGTTCCCAGCCTGGGGTGTGGGACCCCCCAAAGGAGTTGTGAACTTATTTGCAGGGGTTCATGAAGAGACTGGGGCAACCATCATAAACTGGGCACCACCATCTTGGAAGCTTCATTTTGGCTAGGGAAGAGGCTTCTCCATTAAACTGCCACGTTCTCAGTGCTTGTAGCTGCGAGGGAAATTAGCCTTGCTTGTCTTGATGTGTGCATACGCATGTGATGAAGTCCCTCCTGGGTCTCTTTCCAAGTGGGCATTTCACACCTTACATGTACATGCCTAGGGCAAGTGTCAGCACATGGTGAAGAGGAACGAAACTACTCTATCTAAAATTTGGCTTTACCACTTTGATCAGCAATGGCATAGAGAAGCCACAATGTGTTCTGTGCATTGTGCTCAGTGCTGAATCAATCACTGAACTCAAAATCGCTTAGAGACAAAGCATTCAGAATACTCTAAAAATGATGTGGTGTTCTTTCGACTGTCAAAGAATGTGATTTATTAAAAACAATGACTTCCTGCTTAATGACATCTCTTCTGGGCCTAGGTCTTAGGGGAGGTCCCAACAGGGACCTCCCCTAAAAAGGGTGCAAAAGAGTTTGGGAACCACTGCCCTAGGGATATCTGGCATTCATTTTTTCCTGACCTTGTTAAACTGCATGGAGTATCCTTCAAGTTCTTATCCTCCCCCCAACACCATTCCACTCCATCATGCTGTATCAACTGGGTTGTTACCTGCCCTTCCTATGCTCCTGAGTCCCATTGCCCATATGGAATATCTTTGTGTTATTTTAATTTCAAATTTCCATTCTCTGTTTGATAACTCCCTTTAGCTCCAAATTTTGTATCTTGCTGTCATGATCTGCTGGTTGTGTGTAGCAGATTCGTGTAAGAAAGTTGGAAGTGTTCTACAATCTAATTTGAGGGGAGGCAACTATAGCAGAATTTCCATGCAGAAGTTTGCTCTTTCTCCATTCTTCTACACAAAAGGATGCTCAAGGCAGCTTACAATAAAAAGCAATGAAAACAATAACATCAATACAATATAAAAACAGCAGCAACAGGATACCAATAAGACACAGCTACAATTGCCTGGTACAAGGAGTATTAAATGCAAACAGCACAGATAAAACATAGTGAAAAGTGAAAACCAAAATAAAGTTTTGAGGCTTTACAGGACGTTTATTAGAGAGGGTAAAGATCTTAATTCAAATTGTTTTGGTCCGATCATTTTCGAACCCAGTGTTTCCCAAACTGTTGGTCGGGACCCTCCAGTGGGTTGCAATCTGATGATTGGTGGGTTGTGAAATTGACAAGCTGGTAGCTGACAAGGAAAATATATTGAGCCCTATAGAGACCAAAGCAGAGCAGCATGTGCATGTTTACTCTTGAGTAGACAGATACATGCCTAGATACTTGGTCCACTTCGAAGGGCAGGCCAAGAGGAATGCAGTGTCGCCAGAATGGTCCCAATCAAATGAACACAAGCCCCAGCAAACCATGGCGGGGAGGGGGGGGACGTCCCCCCAGCTGACAAGGAAAATGTATTGATCCCTGTGGAAAGTGAAACATTCACATGTGCTGTTTACTCATGAGTAGGTGACCGTGCCTTGGCCCATTGTGAAAAGGAACATAAGGCCTACCAGAATGGTCATATGGAGAAAGGTGGTTCTTGAATAGACTTGGCTCTCAACCAATGCTCCCGAAGACAGTTCCCCCACCATCCACAATAGAAAAAATACAAAAATAAAACAGGAATGAACATCTGGTAAAGTGAAACTTCTTTAAAGCATCGTGAAGCTGGGTGGTTGCTGGTAGAGTGCCATTTTAAAAAGTGGGTCTCAGTGCTTGGGAACCTTTGCTCTAACCAGTACAATGGCAACAACAATCCCGAGAGGGTTAATGCCTCCGTTTGCCCGAAGATAACTGAAGATCTCAAGGTCGTGAGCTCGAGACTCCCGGAAGTCTGTGTGAGCGGCAGACCTTGCAAACTGCGGCTGATTAAAAGCTGAGTTCCAGCTGCCTTGTGGGAGGAGGAGTGTGCTGAACTCAGCTGCGTCTCTGGTGAGAGCAGGGAAGCCTCATCAGCCAGCAGACGACAGACGGGTGGCTAAAGAAAGAAGGCTAAATCCAGAAAGAAAGATCTGTATGAGTGTGGTTCTTGAAAGATAGAACATTCTGTAAATTGTAAAAACCTTCTGGTTTGTGAAAAAGTCTGCCTATGTAAACCGCCTTGAGTTGTAATCATTAGAGAAATCTAGTGACTTTAAGAAAGGCAGTATATAAATACATTTATTATTATTATTATTATTATTATTATTATTATTATTATTATTATTAT
>JAJKFI010000013.1:4853263-4869112 GCA_029204185.1 Lerista edwardsae
ATTATTATTATTATTATTATTATTATTATTATTATTATTATTATTATAGCCAGGGCTGTGTTTACTCAGTGCTCTTAAAAAAAATCACAAGCCTGCATACTGAATGTCTCTATACACGCTTTTATTTTGTATTGAAAGTTCTAGGAGGGAGAGAATAGGGTAGAATGGCAGGACAATATAGGTCAGTATGGGAGTAGGAAAGAAATAGGGACCTTTCTATAAGGAACCTAAGATTTTCCTAATCCTACTTGATAGTGTCAACATATTTTTCAAGATTTTTTTTTTGCCACTACGAAGAGTTAAATATAACTCTTTATATTTTAAGAAAATGAAATATGTGGTTTATGTGGCTCCCTGTTACACACCAGGTATTGTATCTGGTATGAAATGTATTTCCCCTAACCAGGGACGCCAACTTGCCCCAAACATTGGGGGGGGGGCTGAGTGGCCATGCCCCCTGATGTAGCCACGTCCAATGTGGCCACGCCCCAATGTTCAGCGCTGGACTGGGAACGCACCTGTTCATCGGAGCGGTCAGGCACGCTTCCGCCTGATCTCTCCGATGAACAGATGGGCTTCCATACCAGCGCCGAACATGGGGGGTGCCATGATGACAGGCAGCCCCTTCTGAGCCCGGATCACGGTGATCGAGGCTGGCTGGCTCGCTGTGGTCTGGGCTCAGAAGGGGCTGCATGCATCACAGCACCCATGTTTGGCGCTGGGCTGGGATCGCGCCTGTTCAGGAGCTGGTGAAGTGCGTGGTTTTCCCCCACCATCGCTCGGCCAAAACTGCCCAATCTGCGGTGGGGGGAACACGCTCGCATCCTTCCCAGAGATGACAGGGAGGCTGGGAAGTGGGAAAGTCTCTGGGCAGCCAGCTGCCCAATCAATAGGCCAGAGGGTAGGAACCATTGGGAGCAGCTGCATCCCATTGGCTCACCCTGCTTCTGGCTCTCATTGGCTCTCCCTGCGGCTGCTCTCACTGGGCTCCACTCTTTGGGGGGGGGCAGGGGCGGTGGCCAGATTTTGGGAGGGCTCAGCCACCCAGAAAAAATATTGGGGTGGCAGACGGCCAACGTGCCACACCCAAGTCAGCGCTACTGCCCCTAACCCTTATTTGAAAAAAAGTTTATTTTGAGTTAAGATTGTGAACTTATACATGTGTAATATTTATCATTACTGTTTCTGTCTCTCAGTCACAAGGATTGCCAATTACATTTAGAGTGCAATCCTAAACTGGAGTTAGGCCAGCATAAACTAAGCCAGCAAAGTTTGGCTAGCACAAGGGCCACCATAAAGCGTTTGGACTACTCTCGGACCATAAAGTGTTTGGACTACTCTCGGACACAGGGAGGATGGCTCACATCTGTGTGCTGGCCTCTCTGACTCCGAGAGTGGTCCAAACATATTTTACAGTGGCCCTTGTGCTGGCCAAACTTTGCTGTCTTAGTTTATTCCGGCCTACTGTAACTCAGTTTAGGATTGCGCCCTTAAACTTAAATATATGCGTCCTTGTCATTAGGGCTTTAAAGAACTCAGCTCTATGCATATCATCTATACTGTATTTTGTGTTGTATTTTTCCCATATTGCTCCTGTTTTGCTCTGCTACTGGATGCGGGTAGGCTTATGTGCTGGACCTGTTTATTTCTAAATGAAATAGGCTATTCGAATGTGTGTTTTTGATTGCACTGTTCCAGCACAATCTCATTTATTCTTGTTTCTTTGGAGAGTATTAAATTAGTTCATAATAAAAGAGAAAGTACTAGCATTTTACAGTGGAAGAAATAAATCAAGTTTTATGTTTACAAAGACCAAACTATTGCAGGCATGGAAAAACGTGGAAATGCTATGAATTATAAAACGGGCTCTGCTTCTAACAGTTTAATAAATTGTATGACATTAGATTTTTTTTCTGTCTATTACAGAAAAACTCAGTTATCCACTAGCCATGTTCATTTGGAGTGCTTCTTTCTGGTGTAGTCAGACTGGCATTTGCGCATCAGTTGGCATCCCTTGTGGCAACCCCACATAGGATTGGGCCATTAGGGCCCTTATCTACCATGTTGCTGAGTAAAGGCCAGCATATTTTTTTTATTTAAATTCACTCTTCCTCCAAGGAGCTCAGGGGAATATAATAGTTCCTTCCCTCCTTTCGTCCTCACAACAACCCTGTGAGGTAGGTGCGGTTCAGAGAAAGTGACTGGCCCAAGGTCACCCAGGAAGCTTCATGGCTGAGCGGGGATGTGAATTTGGCACATTATATCAGCACATGATGCAGTTCTGCTGCTGACACTAACCAAGACTGACTTTCTGCAAGCTGCTTGGGTGGGAAATTGCTTCGGAACTGTGTACAAACCACTTTAGTTTCCTTGGGAAATGAAAGCAGGGGGTATACATGTAATCAGTAATTAAACATTTTAATCCCAGTCAGTAACCTAATTACATTTCTAATTTAGACATTCATATGACTCTTGAGTTGAGTATTTTGCTTAATTGGGACAAGGGTCAGAATGAGCTTGCAGCTGCCCATGAAGACTCTGGAAACTCCAACTGCTATAAAAAGCTTTTGCTTGGGGGATCATGCATGAGCCTTGGCATGATCCAGTAACTGGTGATGTGGCTGCATTAGCTATTGGTGTGTTTGCAGTCGCAATTCAAGGTGCAGGTTATGACCTTCAAAGCCTGACATGACTTAGGCCCAGTGGTGTCATCTAAATGATTTAATAACAGGTACTCACTTTTGATTGGCACGTGTCGGGACCCACCCACCGGAAGTGACGTCATAAGCCAGAAGTGATGTCGTGGCAGGAAGTGACATGAAAAAAGCCCTTTTTGAGGCCTCAGATGATTTTAAACTGACCCAACAGTTGCAACAGTATTCCACAGCACCCCCAGAACATGTTAAGGAGGCCTGGCATCACGTTAAAACCCCAGAGCAACTCATTTTTCAGTGGCAAGGAAAGGAAAGGCTCCGCTTGCTGCCTGCCTGCCTGCCTGGCTCTGAGAACATGCAGGCAACTCAAACATGCAGGAAATTCAAACGTTGCAGAGGGCGGAGTCGACGAGTGGGCGGGTGAATGGGCGGGGCCAGCTGTAATCCTAGAAACCGGTACTCGTGTACCCCCGCGTACCCCCTGCATGACATCACTGCTTAGGCCCAAAAGTATTTCAAGGACTTCTTTCTTCTGCATGAACCTGACAATTCTGTGAGATATTTTAGGGAGACTTCCTTGAGGGTTCTACCTCCTTCAGAGCTGCATTTGGCAGTAACCTATATGAGAGTGAATTTCTGTGGTGGCACCTGTGGGACTCCCTGCCTTGTGAGGTTTGACAAGCCTCTTTATTGCTGGCATTTTGCTATAGTCCAAAGATCTAATTAGCAATGGTCTGAAGTACTAATTCAACAAGCTTTCAACAGTTTTTATGAGTTAGGTGGTTAATTAGTTCTGCCTGTCTGTTTCCTCTGTGGTTTCATTGTTGCTTGCACTGCTGTTTTTATTACATTGTAGAGGTTTGTCATACTGTTTTCCTTCTTTCTTTTTATTTTTTATTTGTAAGTTGACCTGAACAAAGGACTGATAAGTCTGGTGGGTCAAAAGAAAAGAAGAGGAAGCTTTTTATGTATGTCTGCATCTCATCAGGAAAAGTTGTCTATGTATTCACACATATGGGAGATGGTTGCAGAGTCATATCTCTATAGTAGGGGTGATATATAATTTTTAAAAAATAAACTAACCCTTTCAAAATGTATGCAGTGACATGAATGTGTGCTAGGTGGCGCTGCAGGGTAGCAAAGGATTGCCTTTGCATGGATGCAGGCTGAATACACCAAATTTGTTTTGAATTTTTTAAGCAGTTTCGTTTGGGGGATGTAGAGTTTTCTGGAAATTGCATAAAACAGGATGCATCAATCTGATTAAATGCGGCATTTCAAAAGCAGTGTACATAAAGAGAAAGTGAGGCTAAGTATGGCTTTTTTTTCTTATAAAAAGACACAGGAACAAAAAGCATCAGGGTCTCATTCATTCAGTTGGTATCCACCAGATGACCATCCAAATCTCATTGCAGATGCCCCTGTTTTAATCTGAAGTGTTAGAAGGTATATTTCCTGAGTATTAAGCAGCACCACTTGTCCTTATCTGGTTTTTTAAAAAAGGAAACAAGGATGCAGGTGCTGCCTTCAACTCATAACATAATTAAAATGAGAATCAATTTCATGATGAAAAGTATGACTTTGCATTTTGCTTTTCAGATAATTAGATGAATTAATAGATACTTATCCAAGCTTTGCAAGCAATTTAAAACTATGAGTGCCCTGTTTCTCCCCTCCCTATTTTGTGTTTCTTTTTCTTATTTTTGGATATTTCTAACCACCCAGAAACGCCTATGCAAGTTCAGCAGCCTAAAAAGCCATTGAGGTATCCTTCTACAATCAACCTTTTGGTCCTTTTTTTGAAACTCAACTATCCACTAGCCATGTTCATTTGGAGTGCTTCTTTCTGGAGTAGTCAGACCGGCATGTTGTGCGTATCAGTTGGGCAGCCACACCTGTCTGTCTAGGGATGGGATGGAAAGGCCAAATGGGCACCACCACTCCTCCAATCAGGCCACTTGATGACATTTCCAAACTTAGGTTTGTTGTTGTTGTTCAGTCGCTAAGTCGTGTCCGACTCTTCGCGACCCCATGGACCACAGCACGCCAGGCCTCCCTGTCCTCCACTAGCTTCCTGAGTTCGCCCAATTTCATATTCATTGCTTCGGTGACACTATCTAACCATCTCATCCTCTGCCGCCCCCTTCTCCTTTTGCCTTCAATCTTTCCCAGCATGAGGGTCTTTTTCTAAAGAGTCCTCTCTTCTCATGAGGTGGCCAAAGTATTTGAGCTTCAGCTTCAGGATTTGTCCTTCCAGGGAGCAATCAGGCTTGACTTCCTGGAGAATTGACCGATTGGATCTCTTTGCAGTCCAGGGGACTCTCAAGAGTCTTCTCCAACACCATAATTCAAAAGCATCAATTCTTCGACGCTCTGCCTTTCTTATGGTCCAGCTCTCACAGCCATACATGGCTACTGGGAAAACCATCGCTTTGACTATGCGAACCTTTGTTGGCAGGGTGATGTCTCGGCTTTTGCTTAAGCTATCTAGGTTCACCATAGCTTTCTTCCCAAGAAGTAAACGTCTTTTAATTTCATGGCTGAAACTTAGGTTACTGAAGTTCAAATACAGGGTGTTTTCTGCCCCATCTGCCATGAAAACCTAATGCAGGTACATTGGAAGAACATCTACTTATGCTCCAGTAAGTTCAGGGACCAAGGATTTCTGGGACATGATAATAGTAAGTACATAAGTAGCTAGCATAAGTAGCTAGCTACTTAAGTAGGAGCATAAGTAGCTAGCAATAAGGACAGTATTTATCACTAGAAATTAATGGAATTTGTTGTGCTTTGTTTTTGTTTGCTTTCTCTCCAGCCAGTTGCAAGTCTACCCGTTTAGGGCTCAACCACCCTTGGGCCGACACATATAGTTTGCTTCGGCCCACAGCTGTTGCAAACATGCCGTCAGGCACATCTGCACCAGCCCACAATGCACTGGGTCGACGCAACCAGTTGAGCCAACCCAGGCAAGCGCTGGGAAGTGGCAGGTAAGCCACCCTGAACTGGCCGAGTTTGGCCAGTGCAGGGGCTTTTGGGGGCGGGGGAAGGCGAGAGGGAGTGGGGGGAGGGCTGCTCCATGGGCAGGGCAGCCTGGGGAGGGTGGAAGAGCTGGGTTCAGGTGGTTATGTCAGGGGTTATGCTAACCCCCATCCCCAGGCCACGCACCCCCAATCTGGACCACTGCGGGCAGCTCGGACCTGTGCCTGCTATTTTGCAGGCACAGGTCTGAGCAGCTCCACTGGGCTGCCTGGGGCTTACCCTGAGCTAAGGGGACAACCGTCCTCTTGCTCTGTGGTGAGCTCCAGCAGCCTCCTGTCTTGGGTCAGATGCAGTGCAGGCCAGCTGGCCGGTCTGCTTCTGCCCAAGTTAGGATTGGACTGTTAGTGATGCAAGATGTTGGGATTTTCTGTGTGCTTTGCTCTTGAGTAGCATTCTAGCGCCATCTGCTGAGTGATACTAATAACTGTACCTATTTTGATCAACCATTTGCTTTGTGTCCATCCAGTCAAGCTAAAGCATTTTCCATCTACCTGCTTGTACTTTTTTCCATCACCTGTTTTTTATTTTCTTTTAGAGTTTTAATAGTTACATTTTGACTCTTTGCTTGCCTAGTATTCAGGGGTAATTCAGTGGGTTGCCACAGCTGATTGCTTGCACTGATTGTGATTTGATTTTTAATTAAGAACCCCTGGGGTTCAGTGCACTCCTAGAGGAGGAGTTTTTCTTTTACTGGTCTCTGTAGCCTGGGATGGTGGCAGGGAGATAGAGACTATCAGTTTCATCCCTGCCTCCTTCAGCTGCTGATCCAATAAAGGGAGAGTGGAAAGCAGGAAGGGGTGAATGGGAGCTAGCCACTAGGCAGGCCTTCCCTTGGTTTCTTTCCCTAACTCTGATAAATTAACTATATTATGTTATTATGCAATGAGCCTGATTAATCTCTGACAGCCCATTCCTAAGCAGCACCAGCCTAACAAGGCTAGCGTAGCAGGGCTGCATCCTAAGGTCATTAGCAGCAGCAGCACAGAGCAGGGCAAGGGGAGGTTTTCCCCTTGCACCCAGGTAAGCCCCAGCCAGCCCTATGAGGCTGCTCAGATCTGCGCCTTCTGATTTGCAGGTGCTGGTCAATGTGCACAGCCCTGGCTAGGGATGGAGCTTAGGATACAGCACAAGAGCCGTCATCCTTCACCACCCACTACGCCACACCGTTACACTCCTGGCATGCCTCAGGAACGCCCTCGGCAATGTCCTGCGCTGTCCGAGCACTGGCAACACTCGATTGGTACACGACTAGTGCACTGATGGTGCATCGCAGATATAGGATTGCACTATGCACACAGAACTTGCTATTTCCAGAGCAGGACTGCTCAATGTAATGTTATTTTAATGCAACAGAAGAAAAAGCTGCCTCTTCCCTAACGTTTTTTATTTATATTTCTAGCTCATATATACATTGCTGAAGTTGCACCCTAACAAAAAGCACTTGACAAAATGATAGTCATTTTGTTAGTATGTCATGTTTCTAACCATAGGCTGTTCTGGCCTGTGAAAGCACTTCACGGCAGCTTGGTTAACTGGGTGTTTTGTTCCTCAAAGGGAATGGTTCGTTCTCAAAAGGTTACAAGCTCACTTATCACTGTTTCCTCTCCTTCCAAAGTCTTTACGAATCCTGTTGGAACATTACTGGTCCATCGACTTTAGAATTGTCTATTCCTAACTGCCCCGGCATGTGTTGAGAAGAAAGGTGGAGCTGTGCCCATATAAGAATGCTTTAATGTTCGTTCGGATGGTGGTGGTGGTGGTGGTGGTGGTGAGAGATCAGATGGCCACTGCAAACACAACTGAGGGCACAATCCTAATCAACGCTCCAGCACTGACATAACTGTGCCAATGGGGCATGTGCTGCATCCTGCAGTTGGGGGACAGTCACGGCAGCCTTCTCAAGGTAAGGGAATGTTTGTTCTCTTACCTCCTAGCGGCATTGTCTTTACCCTTGTGCTGGAAAGTTTACTGCTGGAAATACTTTTTTACCCAGCAGGTAATTAATCTGTGGAACTTCTTGAGGTAGTGAACTGGGGTAGTGATGGCATCTGGCCTAGGGGCCTTTAAAAGGGGATTGGACAGATTTCTGGAAGAAATGTCCATTGTGGGCTATAGGCCATGATAGGTTGTGCAACCTCCTTACGCTGGTGGTAGACTTTCAGAATGCCAGGTGCATGGGAGTGGCAACAGGATGCAGACATTTTGTTGTCTTGTGTGCTCCCTGAGGCATCTGGTGGATGCCAAATGTATCTCACAGGATGTATCACTGTGAGATACAGGAAGCTGGACTCGATGGGCCTTTGGCTTGATCCATCAGGGCTCTTCTTATGTTCTTACTGCCCATTAAAAGCTAAAATACTGTTGGAGGCCAGATACATGGATTCCAATAAAGTCCTAGAATAGAGCTGGACTAGGGTGGAGCATGGGTAAAGACTGTGACTGCACCTGCTGACACTATCCACCTACATCACCTTCATGCTACACTTTTAATGCAATTATAATTTATAAGGTGGAAGAGATGGCTGTTCTGTGCTTCCTTCACTCAGGGCTGCCTGAGTGGTCAGGCATTTGCCCGGGCCCTACAATTTGCCCCAACAGCATCACTGTTCTTGCTATCCAGAAAACACCCAAAAAGATCAGAAGTACTGTGCATCCCCTGCTTTCCTCAGGCTGAAAGGCCTGGAGCCAGCACAGTATGCCGTGCCTGTTCCCATGGTGAAGCTCTCATTTATTTCTCGTGGTCAAGCCGATCCTTGCTAATAAGTAACACATAATCCTGACTCTGGAGTCAGGTGTGCACCGGCCGTGATTTTTATTGACCAACGTCGTTCACTGTGGACCACACTAGGATGAAATTGACAGCTAAGAGCTGTTTCAGGCTCTCTCAGCCCTTGACACAAGGCCCCTCCATTGCAGCTGTTTTGTACTCAAGGTGTTCATGCAGTTGCTAGGAAACCAAACCTGTGCTTGGGGAGGAAGGTTCTAACTCCAAATTTGAAATTCCTCGTCTCATGCCTTTAACCTGAGAAATTAATTCCTTCTTACACAAACCAAGGCCTGTCTGTCTCTGGGTACTGAAAATAAGCTTAAAGTCAGTGAAGCAAATGTTTGCTGCCACTTAAGAGGGTTTTCGTTCCCTGCTGGGGGTAGATAAGCCTGGCAAAGTAGAGAAAGAACTTTTATGTCATTCTGGGTGCAATCCGGGTGCAATCCTACCCTGGAGTTAGGATGCCACAGTTAGGCCAGCAAAGTTTGGTTGGCACAAGGGCCACCGTAAAGCCTGTTTGGACTACTCTTGGAGTCAGGTAAGATGGCGCATGTCTGTGGGCTGGCCTCTCTGACTACAAGAGTGGTCCAAACATACTTTATGGTGTCCCTTGTGCTGGCCAAACTTTGCTGGCCTAACTCCAGGTTAGGATTGTGCCCAGTGGTGTAATCCAAGGCTCTAGGAACCGGAACGCTGACCGGGACTAACCTGTGATTGACAGCCCGTCCATTCCAGTTCTACTGCTGTCCCGCCCGCCATGCGGGCTGTCCTCGGACGACGCGCCCAACCACCACTTGCCCAGGCACCTGGCGCGCCTCCCACCCATCGCCCCCGGCGAGCAGGCACCCCCTCCACGGCCACGGGCGCTTCGCAGCGCCCCGTCCATCACAGAGAGGGGCAAATGGCGGCGAGTGGGCGGAGGTAGGCCGGCGGAGCATTCCGGCTGCATGACACCACTGATTGTGCCTTCAATATATGGGTATTCAGAATACTGGAGCGCACCTGGTGTGGGGGTGGGTGGGCTGATGAAGGGCAGATCGGGGCAGTAGAAAGGTGGGAGGAGGCCAGGCCAGTTCATAGATAGAGCCCAAGGGGGGACGACCAATCTCTGGCAGGTAGAATCATAGAGTTATTTGGACCTACAAGGCCATCTAGCCCAACCCCCTCCCTGTAGCAGGAAATTCTCCTAGAGCATCTTCAGCAGGTGCCTGTCAAGCCTCTGCCTGAAAGTCTCAATAAGAGAGAATCTACCACTGCCTTCAGCAATCTGTTCCACTGTCGAACCGTCCTTATTGTCAATAAATTCTTCCTGATGTTCAACCGGAATCTCCTCTCTTTGCAGATCAAAACAGATCTCTTTTTTTATGTTGTTGAAGCAAAACAACTGATTTTCCCCTATTCTTTTAAAAGGCGTCCCCAGTATCCATGGTTTTAGGTATCCACAGTGGGGTCTGGAACGGAACCTCTGCGTATACCGGGGCATGCCTGTATAGAAAAAAGGCTGCAATAATGTGGTGAGTTCCCTTTAAAAAACCCTTGCTTTAATGCACCTTGATTTGACAGACTTTGGAAACATATGTTTTCTGCTTCATTAAAAACTAGTCATATACATTTTGCACAGGCACATCTCCACTGACTTCAGTGTGTTTAGATTTAATGGATTTTTGGCAGTAATATACACCCTTTTGCCCCATTAGCCTGTTAAATTGAGGGTTCACTTTATTCCCCTTCCCAGTGCTGAGGTTTATGTAATGCCATCTGCTCTTTTCATGATCTCTGTTTGCAGGCATCAAGAAAAGCAAAAGCTTGGGTTGATAAGCATAACACTTTGTCATTTACAGCACTTTTAAAATACATATTGAGTTCTTGACCTACGCCTAATCTGTTCAAAGATTTTGTTTTCATTTTTCCTCTCTCAGGGTTTCAATTTAATTTGTTTTGGGGCTGGCTCAGTTTGCTCTGTAGTCATTTGACATTTCATTGCCAATATGCGTATACCATTATCATAATTCAAGATGACTTTAGAGAAGTGGAAATCCTAAGGTTGTGTTGAGCCAATGTCGATTTTTTTAAAAAAGTGTACTGATATTTGGAATAGGTTTTGCTGTGACTTGATGTAGAGGCAGGAAAGAAAAATGCTCCATGATTTATGGCGGGGGGGGGGGAGAGTATGTCTGCACTGGGAGAAAATGTCAATCATTCTTCCTAGTTATTTTATTTAGCTCTTCACTGCTATAGGGCGCAATCCAAACCTGGAGTTGGGCCGGCACAGTTAGGCCAGCAAAGTCTGGCCAGCACAAGGGCCACCGTAAAGTATGTTTGGACCCCTCTCGGAGTCAGAGAGGCCAGCACACAGACGTGAACCATGCTTCCTGATTCCAAGAGTGGTCCAAACACATACTTTACAGTGGGCTTTGTGCCAGCCCAACTTTGCTGGCCTAACTGTGCTGGCCTAACTCCAGGAAGTGCCAAAAGATTTCTGAATACTTCCAAATCCTTCCAGAGATTTCAGGGACCTTCAGAATGGCACCTGCCACCAGCATGTCTGGCGGATGCTTCTGCTGGACATTTTACGGGGCTCAGCACTGGTCACAGGTGCCATTCTGAAGGTCCCTGCAGCCTTCTGAAGGTCTCTGCGTAGTAGATAATGAGGACAGAGGCACAGATAACGAGGTCAGTAGCAATTCTGCTCCTTGCAGAAAAGCACATTTGCAGAAAGCAAGTTTGCATATAAAGAGAACTAATATTTACAATTTAGCATGTAGTCTGACATGTAGACCTAAATGTTTAAATGTTTGCCAGGTGGCAACAAATATGATGTGGGTTGAAAAGTGGCGGGGCACCTATTCTTTCTGCCACATCTCAAAAAAAGGGGAAGGTGGTATGAATGGGGTGGACATATATATGCTCTTAACAGGTGTGATGATGGCCAGTGGCATAGCTACCTATGGGACAGGGGGCGCAGCGCCCCAGGTGCCATCTGCAGGGGGGGGTGTCACCACTGAACCCCAAATTCCAAAAATCGCGGGTTTACAGCACAATATGGCCATGCTGTATACCATTGGATGTGGAATTCAATGAAAAAACCCAGAGTGTAATATCTCTATTCTATCAAAAGTTGTGAACAAAAAGGTAAAAACCAAAAATAAAACTTCTTTTGAACAAATCTCAATTTTCAGAATCGCGGTTTTAAGGAATAATACCATCATGCTGTATACCGTTGGATGCGGAATTTCACCAGGAATTCAATGAATGAATTGAATTGAATTATTAAGTAGTGTAATACCTTAATGCTAGCAAAAGTTATGCCCCCCCCCCAAAAAAATTGCCATCGGGTGTGTGCGTAAAAAAATTAAGTAGTCCCGGGTGCAAAATGCCCTAGCTACGCCACTGATTATGGCAGCTTACATATTTACTGCCCATTACAAGCTAAAATACTGTTGGAAGTAGATTCCAATACAGTCCTAGAAGATGATCTCAACATTGATGGAGATGATCAAATGTTAGGCAAGCTCTTTGGTTTGTAATGGTAGATGACTCATGCTAAGATAAATCTGAATGCATTTAACTGTAATGCATTAACAGCTGAATCCTAATTAACCTTCCAGCATGGATGCAGCCGGATCAACAGGGTGCCCCCCATTCTGTGTGTGTGTGGGGGGGGCAGTAATGGAAGTTTCCTCCAGGTAAGGGAATATTTGTTCCCTTACTTTGGCGCTGCATTATGCTTGCATCTGCACTGGAAAGTTGGTTAGGATTGGGCTATAACCTTGTTTCAAACTTACCTTTTGCCTGCTAAATGATACAGGTCCTAAAGTCCCATGCAGGGAATTCACTTATATTGTCACTTTTGGAGTTAGCATAGTGGACTGCATCTGTGCACCTTTTCCTATTATATTCACTGGCCTGGTGTACCCAAGCAGCAGAGAATGAAGTGGCAGATTTCGGAGGCAGTAGAGTAGATACTGTACCATTCGACACTGCAGGTGAGAGAGACCGTTTTTGAACGTGGCCCTCTCCAGATTAAAAACAAACTACCCTGTGCAAGTAACAAATTAGAACATGGACAAAGGTTCTGGTCTAGCCTTTCTCACTACCTCCTGTGCTGTTTTTCTGTTGGCAGGGGCGCCAACTTGAGTTCAACAATGGTGGGGGCCGCAGCCATGCCCCTTGACGCAGCCACGCCCACACGAGCGGGAGCCCAGGTCTACCCATTATAAGTATAGTGCGTAGACCTGGGCTCTGGAGCCCCGATGAGCTGGCTAATCAGGAAGCTGGAGGGAAGGAACCATTGGGATGCAGCTGCATCCCATTGGCTCTCCCTGCTTCTGGCTCTCATTGGCTTTTCCTGCAACTGCGCATGCTCGTGCTCGGCTCCACTCTTTGGGGGTGGGGGGTGGGGGACCATATAGGGGTGGCAGACCACCAAAGGGCCACCATGAAGTTGGCGCCTATGGCAGAGAGTTGTTTATGTAGGAGAGGATTCATAAAAGTGTTTCCCTTTCCAGCAATCTGAAGTGGTAACGTTCATTCTGCTGCTAACTGTGAGCTGTTATCTTACCAGTGCAGGGATCAGCAAGATCTTAACTGTGCATATTTTCTACTAATATAGAGAAGAGAGGGGGAGAAGTATGCAATAGTTAGAGCACTCTGCCGAAAAGGTCCCCTTTTATTTTATTTTTTTTAAAAAGAACACAATTATGCTTACTGATTATTCCATCAATGTGCAAGATTTCAGCAATATATCACAGCTTTTGGTACTTTGGTTCTTCTCAGTGCAGTAACAAAAAGAAATTATGAGAAAGCACAAAACAAGGGCCTGTAGGTGGCAGTGTAGGATGCACAAATGAGTAACTTCTGTTATGTTTTGTTATAGGTCCTGTTGATTTTGCTCTGACTGCAAAAGTAGCCTATACGGAAAGATTCCTCTCAGCATATGGCTACTACTACTGGAAGAAGTGCTCCACATCACAGCAAGGAACCTTTCAGATCAAATGGGAGCCCCAGCTGGGGGGAATGCAAGGCCACCCGAATGGTCCCGATCCAATGACCGTGTTGCTCAACAAATACTCTAGAAGGCAGTCTGCCTCCACCCTCCATTAGTAAAAAGGATAAAAACAGGGGCTTGAGTTGCCGGCAAAGTGAAACACTTTTTTTTTTAGCTTGCAAAGCTAGGTGGGTCCCAACAGAGTGTCGTCTTAAAAAATGGGTCCTGGTCTAAAACATTTTGGAACCACTGACATACTTTATGTGTATAGTAGGCATGTTAGTACTTATGGTATGTAATGTGGCTAAATATTGAGAACTAATTGCAATTCTTTGGCTTAGAAGTGTGCTCATACTCCTAGGTCAAGTTAGTTATGTATAAAACTTGTGTAGGTTGATGGGAGTTACAAGAACATACAGGATACAACGGCTGGACTTTCTATTTTTGTTCAGGTGGCCTTCTTTCCTGGAGCAGGTCCAAAAGGTTGAACGGAAGTAATATCCCTATTAGACAGAGAGGAGACATAGTTCCTGCTAGCCTAATGTGAGCTCAACATGTCACTTAATCTTTCAGGGCAGCAATTTATCAGGTGTGCCTCCAGCACTGACAGTGATGGTGATTGCTGTGGAGGGCTTTGCTGCATACTGGTTTAGTGAATGAAAAAGAAGAGAGAAATGAATGGAGGAGGAGAGAGGAGGCCAGAGATTTAATTAGCACTCATTACCATATTATAGGTTTCTTTGGGTTGTAGAAGGGCCATCTAGGGCCAAAACAAAACAGCCTGGCCTGTCCAGAGGTTTTTAATAAGTCTGGAGGTGGGGGCATAGGGCTAATTCAGCAAAGGTGTGCAGCTAAGAACGAAAGCAACAGAGGAAAAAAATGGCTTTTCCCTCTGCTTTTTTCTCAACAGCCTGGAAGTGTGTGTGTGTGTGCGGGGGGGGGGCAGGGAGAGATCAAAGTGCATCTTTTTTCTGATTGGTTAGCCATCTTACACATACATGTGTAGGCATTACTTCACATAGAGCACAATCCCAGGGATTGTGTGCCGACGCATCATTGTAGTGTCAGCGTAGGGGCGCTGAACGGCACCCCCACGTTGGTGCTAATGCTCCCAGACTGGCACTTGCTATAGCGCCGGTCTGGGAGGGAGGGCGGCTCTGGGTGGGAGGGCGGGCGGGACTGGGCAGGGGATGGGTGGAAATGGGCGAGGGATGGGTGGACTGTCGGGTGTACCGGCCCAGGGAGGGGGTGGGTTTGGGATGCGGCCATTAGGCTGCATCCTAGGCCTCATCCCCAGGCCCCATGGCCGCGATTCAGGCCACGCAGTCTCCCCGATTTCATGGGCTCAGATCCAAGGAGAAGATTGGGGAGGCTGGTGTTCCCCAGGTACAAAGGCACAAATGTGCCCTTGCGCCGGATAGGCTCCAGTCTCCCTGTAAGCTGCGCTGGATGCAGCGCAGGCCTCATGGCCTGCCTGCTCCAGCGCACATTAGGATTGGACCGACAATCAGTGGCCTTGCTTTTTCAATATTCCAGATTGAAAGGAGCACACATTGCATGTGTGTATTTGATCCCATGGACAGCTGCTCCCCTACAATAAAAATATTTATTGTGAACAGGACCTAAAGTGTTATCCAGGTCCAAATGCTCCCCTCTCCCCTTCTTAAACCTGAGTCCAGATTAATCAATGCTTCAGAACAGTTGTTTCAATGAGCTGTTCTCTCCCTGTGGTTATAGAAAAAATTCCTTCAGATGCAAGAGGAAGAGCTAGCATCTCATGCTCTGTGAGCATACATACTGCAATGCATGCGTGGGGTGGGTGGGGAAACATGATTGAGACGTACAAAATTATGCATGAGATGGTTAGAACCAGTGGTGTCATTCAAATGATTTAGGAACAGGAACTCACCTTTGATTGGCACTTGTCGGGAACCCGGAACCAACCATGGAGCCCGTTAGGATCCGGAACACCCGTTCTGGTCCGTTCCCCCTGAATGACATCACTGGTTAGAACCATACATCTGGGACATCCACTAAAGTTGAGTGTTGGGAGAGATGGAAAAGATAAAATACTTTTTTATGCAGCAGGTAATTAATCTGTGGAACTCCTTGCCAAGGAGATAGTAAAAGGGGATTGGAAAAGTCCATCGCAGTCTACAGGCCATGATGGATGGTGCAACCATCTGGTTTTTGTAGTAGGCTGTCTTTGAATGCCAGATGCATGGGAGTGACAAAGGATGCAGGTTTCTTGTTGTTTTGTGTGCTCCCTGAGGCATCTGGTGGGCCACTGTGAGATACAGGAAGCTGGACTAGATGGGTCTTTGGCTTGATCCAGCAGGGCTCTTCTTATATTATGTTCTTATGCTTTGAGCAATAAAGTATTGTCTGAATTGGCTCTTGAT